>CM052700.1:79174584-79202841 GCA_028551405.1 Uromys caudimaculatus
TTCCTTCCTTCCTTCCTTCCTTCCTTCCTTCCTTCCTTCCTTCCTTCCTTCCTTCTTCCCTCCTTCCCACCATCCATATTCTCATTTCCATTAATACAATTTCTACTTCCTGCCTGAACAATTTTTATTTAATTATATATACTACATTCTTTGCAAACTCCAGGGTAATAATCCATTCTGCTTACTTTATAATACTTAGTGTTTTAGTAGGTTTTCTAAGAATATATACAAGTGACTTGAATAGATGACAGAGGGTAAAAGGAATTTTCTAATAAACTGAATGTCAATGTTGCTAAATTTTACTTCATTCTGGGTATTTAAAGAAGACTGTACAGAGGATTAGAAATCATATTTTCCTGTATTTCTGAAAAGAAAGGAGATTAATGAAATTCTTGAACTCATATACTTCAGTTGGACACCTTTCTTCAGCCATACACTGTTTTACACATACGAAAGTCAATGTAAAATTGAGTAACACACATTCCTGATGCCAAAGTTGATTACAAAGCAAATGTGTATTCAGTTATGGTTAGACATCTTAAGGATGACAAAGTAATAAAGTAGATGGGGTTTGAAGAGAATTTTGAAGGGCCAATTGAAATGTAATGGAGAGGTTGAGTATTCAGAGTTGTGTGCCTGACAAAACCAAGAAGTGTAAAAACACTGAGTCATTCTACCACAAGAGGGAACAGGGTCTAGTGTTGTAGGGAGAGGATATAATAGCTGTGAGAAATAGAGCAGGTGTCAATATGCTGAACAGGAAAGATAACACATACCATTCCATAGGGTATTAAATATGCAATTCAGGAAATAAAACATATTCTGGGAATTTCATTAAGCCATTGTTTTAAATAGCTGAGTAGTACACCATTGTGTAAATGTGCCACATTTTCTGTATCCATTCCTCTGATGAGGGACATCTGGGTTGTTTCCAGATTCTCGCTATTACAAATATGTCTGCTATGAACATAGGGGAGCATCTTCTGGGTATATGGCCAGGAGTGGTATAGCTGGGTCCTCAGATTGTATTATGTGTATTTTTCTGAGAGTCTGCCAAACTGATTTCCAGAGTGGTTGTACCAGCTTGCAATCCCACCAACAATGAAGGAGTGTTCCTCTTTCTCCACATCCTCACCAGCATCTGCTGTCACCTGAGTTTTTGATCTTAGCCATTCTGACTGGTGTGAGGTGGAATCTGAGACTTCTTGTTTTGTTTTGCATTTCCCTGGTGACTAAGGATGTTGAACATTTCTTTAGGTGTTTCTCAGCCCTATGAATTTCCTTAGTTGAGAATTTGCAGGCAAATGGATGGAACTTGAAAATATCATCCTGAGTGAGGTAACTCAGTCACAAAAGAAGGAACATGGTATGTACTCACTGATAAGTGGATATTAGACCAAAAGTTCTGAATAGCCAAGTTTCACTTTACATTAATTGCTGGACTGAGAGTGAGGTCCCAGATGGAGGAGTGGGAGAAGGGACTGAAGGAGCTGGGAGAGTTTGCAGCCCAATGGAGGGAGCAACAGTGTCAACTGGCCTGACTCCCCAGTGCTCCTGGGGACTGGACCACCAACCAAAGAATACACATTGAGGGACCCATGGCTCAGACCACATATGTGGCAGAAAAGGGCCTTGTTGGCCATCAGGGCGAGGAGAGGCCCTTGGGCTTGAGGGTGTTAGAGGCCCCAATAAAGGGGAATGTCAAGGTGGGAATACGGGAGTGGGTGCGTGGGTGGGAGGGAGGTGGAATACCCTCATAGAGGCCGGGGAGGGGGAGGGGATGGGGGTTTCCATAGAGGAAACCTAGAAAGGGGGAAACATTGAAAATGTAAATAAAGTTTCAAAAAATAAAAATAAAATAAAAAACATTCTGGAGATATGACCCTACAGTTTAATTTAGTAGGAAAATTTGGAACTAGTGAAATTGTTTAGTGAGTAAAGAGGATTGCTATGCAAGTCTGGAAAACTAGATTTAATTTCCCAAACCAATGTATAATGAGAGAAACAACTCCACAAAAGTGGTTTCTGGCCTCCGCATACAAGCCACCAGGATATACAAGAAGCCATGGGAGATCTCCGGGAAGAGCATCAACAAAAGACTTCACTGGTCTAGTAGCTGTTGTGAAAGAGAGAAACTCTGAGAAATAACTAGTAATTTTGAACATAGTACAGTTTTCATGAATTGTACTATTTTAGTATATGGGCATATTCTAAATATGGAGTAAGATTAAGCCTCATTAGGCAAAAAGATAACAGGATTCCCATTTTGTCAGGAGAAAATTGAATAGATGTTAATATTCTCAGAATAAGAAAGGTTGTTGTATTAGAGTACATTAAACATAGAAGTTAACCAGTGTAGAGCTAAATAAAGTCAGGTTATCTATTGTATATTTTATGGACTGTGTCTTTACTATTCCCTTTCAGAAGGACAATGAATCTTGTCCAAGGCAAAAAAGGAAGTATCTTCAAAACAATATCTATTATTTGATTTAACCATTGTTAATGTCACTAAATTAGCTTCTGAAGCTTTATAAAACCAATCTTCCAAACTGTAATGAATTTATAGAACAGAAAGCTTACTAAAGTATATTTAGTTTTATTTTCCTGCATGTTAAACCAAATTAATTAATACAATGAGTTTTCCAATAAGCTGATGCTTATAATCATATGTATCCAAAATACTTAGTACTTCACAATCAGCATGTAAAATAAAATAGAATCAATATCAGACAGATTTATGGATTCTGAAAAAGCATGATATGGAAATCTATGGACCATTCCACAGGAAAAGACACAGTCACAAATAAGATTTTTTAAACAATTGTAAATTACATTTAATGCTGTAATCAGAGAAATTTTGTGCCTGAAATGCCCAGATAATTTGAAATATCTATTTACATCAGAGATTAGATTTTATTTCTTTAATACATTTCATAATAGAATTAATGAGCAGTCTAAATTTAAAGCTCATTTCCTTTTCTTATTAAAATTCTCAGAGTTATTATTTTATGTGTATGAATAGTTTGCCTGTGTCTATGCTGCTGTGCCATGTGTATATTTAGTGCCTGTGTAAATCAGAAGTCATAATAGGATCCACTTGTACTAAAGTTACAGATGAATGTGAGCATGCTCTGTGTTCTGGACAATGAACCCATGTCATCTGCAAGTGCAGCAAGTGCTCTTAACTGTTGAACCATTATTCCAGACACTAAATATCATTTCTTCAATTATCAAATAAACATTCATATAGCTGGAGAGATGGTTTACACAGGTGCTGTTCTTGTAGTAGAACTAGTGCACCCATACAGTGATTCTATATCTTGATTTTCCAACACAGAATTTTTGACTAAAAATTATTAGATATCCCTGATTAGTTCACAAGCCAGAATGATTACTTTCAGTATCTATTGTTTCTACATTGAATATGCTCACATACTAATGCCGATCAGGAGCTTTAAGCTCTTGTGTAAGTGTATGACATGGATATTTAGCTTAAAACCTTTCTTGTAATATAAGACATGACTTTTGGTTAAATCATGATTCTTTCTTATAGTATCTAATTATTATGTAGAAGTGACTTGGAGAAAATATTTGCCTCTTTCTGTTTTGTTACAAATGAGAATCACCACTGCAGCAATTCTTTATTTGCTCTCTAAACAAATATATAAAAAGCTTAAATTATAATTTATACAGAAAATTATGTTACTATATGCATTTTATGAGAAGGAATCAAATAAAACTTATTATATAATAAGAATGTCATATAGCAAAAAGTTACTTTCATCTATACTTATCAGGTGAAATTACAAAGCTGAAATCCATTACAATTAGTATCCAGTGTTATGTCACACTGGTAAGTTAGCATGATTGATGCTGATGGTTATTAGTGGGTACAGAGACTGTACTAATTTTGATGGGTTAACTTGTACTCACTATAGATTCAGCATGTTATATTTTTACTCAATTTATTGGAAAATTGGTAATCTGTATACAAAAGTTCTTGATAACCTTTTAAATGTCTGTTTTGCCACCTTTCTGAATAAATGGTTTCTGGGTGTACATACCTTTGTCCTTTATGCAGTGTTTGGGATGACATCATACTCTAATTTCATAGATAATCTTACTTATCTTGCCAGAACTGGCCAATGCTTGAAAAGTTTACATCTATAAAATAAAGTAACACAGTACAGAGGCAATTTGAGTTTAGATGGGCTGTTTACACTTCTCATTAATTTTTCAAATCCTCACTTCCTGGTTTTGTTACAGTTGGTAGTAGAAATACAGCAACATAAACTTAGTGAGGAAGACCAGACTACAAGATACAAATGCACTGTCTCCCCACTTCTCCTCTCACTGAGGGAGTTGCTATGTTTCTAAACTTGTAGGGGTGGTAGTGAAGGTCATTCATCCATGGATGATGGATGCTATTTCAAATAAAATAGAAGCAGACAAACTTACATGCTTCATGGTGTTGGCATCTGTGCCAACTCAAAATAGAGTAAAGAAATTTGATTTTTCTTTTTACTGAGCAATGGATTGTTTATGCCTATTAGAGAATAGAAACTAATTTAGGCTGTGATTTTGATACATGCTACAAGGAAATAGGAAGCAAAAACTAACATTTCTTCCTTCAAGATTCATTTGTGGTGGTCCTGTGAAAACCATAGTGCTTTTGACTAAGCATTTTGTTAAGTTTGAATAATGATTAAGGGAAAAAATGATTGGCCACATGATACATTGCTTAAGTTACTAAACTGTTACATTGTAAAAACAATATTTTTATTGTCTTTGGAATTTTATACAATGTATACTGAACATATGTAGGATCCTCCCAGATCCATGTCAACTATCCCTAGACCCCCCAACTTTGTGTCCTCATGTATAAAATTATCTATTGAGAACAATTTGTGCTGTACATATACTGTTGAGTGTGTGACCATACATGTTATGCAGTGGATGTCGCACCAAAGGCTACATACTCAAATGAAATGGGCTCTCATTCTTCTAGCAGCTATATATTACAAATAGCTCTTCAGCTAGGCATTGGACTCTCTGATTCCCTTCTCTCTATTTCTTTTCTTTTCTTTTCTTTTTTTTGTAGAAAAAACTTTTATTTTATTGGGTATTTTATTATTTACATTTAAAATGCTATCCCCTTTCCTGATTTTCCCTCTGTAACCCCCTATCATTTCCCCCTCCCCCTGCTTGTATGAGGGTACTTCTCCCCCCACTCTCCCATTCCCACTTCACTGGCAAGACACTGGGGCATTGAGCCTCCATAAGCCTCCCAATGGTGCCAGAATACCTTCTCTCTACATGTTGATATTTTGTCTGGCTTGAGCTTGTACAGGTTTTATGTATGACAACACAACTGCTATTAGTTCACTATTTCAGCTTCCCATTCTGTTCGGTAGAGAAAACACTGCTTTCTCGAAGTCATGTACTTTCTCTAGCTCGTACAATTTTTCTGCCTTCCACCCTCTTCAGCAGTGAAACCTAAGCTTCAGGAGTAGGGATGTGATTCTGATGTTCCATTTAGGGTTCCTCATCCTTGCAGTCTCTAATTCTCTGCACTCACCAGTTGTGGAGGTCTGGGTTAACTGCCATTGACTGCAAGTACAAGCTTCTCTGAAGAGTACTAAGTGAAGCATGAATCTATGGGCACAGTGATAAGTTGCTAGGATCAATTTAATACTGTATCCATTTAGCAGAGTAATAGTTATAAATGCATTGGAATTTTGATTGCAATTGTATTGAATCGGTGTATTTCTTTGCTTGCATGTCCATGATTATAATATTAGCCCTAGTGACCCATGACCCTTTGCACCTTCTAAATCTTCTTTGAGCTCTTTATTCAATGCCTTAAAAGTTTTTATTTTACCAATATTTTACATCTTTAGTAAAAGGTTTCCACTTCCTTCAAGATTAATTTTGAGGCTATTGTGAATAGGATTGTTTTCCTGATTTGTTTCTCTTGTGTCATTTGTATATAAAAATGCTATTGATTTTTATGTGAATTTTATATTTTTCTTGATTACTTGATTTGTTTATCATTTATGGAATCTCCTAGTAGATTTTTAGGGTATTTTATCTAGACTCATATTATCTGAATATAAGGTTGCTTTCTAGACCCTTTACCTCCTAATGTTTTATTATTATGTTTAATATTTTAGGCACTAATTTAAACAGAAGAGGAATAAGTCGACATCCTTGCTTTGTTTTGGATTTTGTGAACATGCTTTCAGTTGCTCCATGTTTGACATACTGTTGGTTTTGGGTTTGAATATTATCTTGATGATGCTGATACTTCATTTATATCATTCATCTCTTCAGGTATTTTATCATGAGAATATATTGTACTTTGCAAAAGGTCTTCTTTCCATCTAATGAGATGATCATATATTTCTCTCCTTGAGCCTATATTTGTAATATATTACGTGTACTGGCATGAAGTGAACTTGAACATGGTGGATGATCATAGCCGTGTTTGTTTGTTATGTATTTTAAATTTATTTATTTTTAAAATTGTTTCTCTAAAGTGGAGACATTTTAGCGTTGTATCCAAATCATGAATTATGTATTCCTATTCAGTTGATTTATATACTGGTATTGACAACACAGTTATTAGAGTATTCAGGGAATCAGATATTAACTTCTATAATATAGTGTTGACACTCCCTACATTATTCATATTAGTATTTATATACTATTAGTTTAATACTCTGTATACTCATCAACATGGAATTATTTTATAATGAGTATAAATGTATATAAAGTACATAAATCCTCTAAGTCCATAGCCCCAAGATGATACTCATGCCTAAAAGAGCTATCATGGAGAAAAACCTTTGAATAAATAGGTCATAGCCTCAAGGATAAAACCTATGACTACCATTATGCTAAATTGGCCTGACATTAAATAGACTCTCAATGAGACTGTTATACATTTAGAATGATAGAATTTTCAAACCCTATCAGAGAATTTTCTTCTTGTAATAGACAATGATTAACATAGAGACACATAACTTGTCAAGATAACGAGAATAAAAGATTGTGGAATTCTCATCCCTAAATAAATTATCTCAGTCATAACTTCTCATCTAAAGGCTCTATGATCATTGTGAAAGGAGATTGAAAGAGTCTATGAGCCAGAATCAGGGAATACCACAGCAGAGAGTAGACATCTTCTGGACTTCACAGGACAGTTGAACATTTTTTGTTTACGTATTTCATCTGTAATTTTTATTCATTCTTCCTGTCTCAGTGATAACTGTGAAAGGAAATCGAAAGAGTTTATGAGCCAGAATGTCTTGTTCTTTCTTTTTATACAAAGAGCTTCAAGTTCATTATTATGTTAATAATATGGGATCTCTCTAGATTTTTAAAAAAACAAATTAAAGCATTTAGAGCTGTAAATTTTCCTTATGTGGTCCTTTACTTTCCCATAAAGTTTCAGCACTGTTTTCCTTGTGCCTCCCAGGTTTCAATATTTGTATTTTCATTTTCTTTGAATTCTAAAAATAAAATTTCTTTAGTCTTGATTTTCACACTTACCCAGTTTTTAATCTATTAATGTATTTTTTTTTAATTTTAGGAGTCTGTGTATACACTTTTATTTCTATTATTGTTTACATTTTGCTTTAATTGATGGTGGTCAAACAGAAAGCAGGATGTGATTTCTATGTTTTTAAGTTTGTTTAGTACTATTTTGTGTCCTAACATGTGGTTATTTGGAATAAATCTCTATGGGGCATTTGAGAAGAGTGTTCGCATCAATTCAGTTTTGCTGTTGAACCCATGAAACCCTAGTGCATGTGCAATATTAGTGTAGAGCTTAGGATACAAAAATTGGTTGACATTTAGGAAATAGCTATGAATTTTCATTTGATTTAATGGAGTGGTACTTTCCTTAATTTTGGATATTTGTATAAAAGTGTACCTATAGAAAAGGAATGGTGGATTTTCTCAGCATCTTTGAACAATCTATCAAGATTTTAATTAAATCCTGGACATTAAGCAGCAGAGTCCTGAAATTACAGCTGCTGAGGGCAGAGACAGGTGTATCATAAATTCTAGGCCAACCCAGACAATTTAATGAGTCTTTGTCTCAAATTTATTTGTTTTAAAGGTTTAGTTATTCTTACTTCAGGTTAGATCATGTGTTCTCTTCATGCATGTGTGTGCCATTGGCTTCCTAAATTTTGTTTCCATGTTCACAAAGTTCTTTTCTAGGTATCTTTATGGTCTAGAATTTTGTGTCTGTGGACTGCTTGCTCAATTGTCTCAAGCTTTATATTCCACATGAGGCTGCCTGCCACCTCCGGATGTCCTTCCAACTCTCAACATTCCCTCTAAGTTGATATACAAGGGAACAAGACACTCGAGAACCTCAAGGAACAAATCCAAACTCGGAAAAGATCACATATGGAAGTGAACAACAACAAAAATAAACCTGAAGGGCTATTAAGTGCTCTTTTCAACTGTATAAAAGGGAATAAATAGTTACTTGGGGCAGTGACTTTGGGCCAATAACTGAAGAGAGATAGATGCTCATTCTGTAAATCTGCCTGTGAGCTGTTTGGAGAGCTAGAATATGTGAGGTAAGTTTTCTGTTAATATAGGTGATTTAGAGTTATGCCAGTCCCTTGTAAGTAACCTCACATTCATATTTTTGTTAGTAACCCAATAAAAATTTCATTGCTTCATCAAATTGTACATTGGTACAATTTTTTCTGCGTGGGCTCTCTATCTCAGGTGTGTGGACATGTGTGTTACATATCCCCAGGAAAAGTATTGTGCAACTTTTTGCATTCGTGCTCCTCCATGTCATTGCTCCACCTCCTCTGAGCACTCTTATTCATCTTTTATTGATCTGTCCTCTTTTATTTTCAAGAATGAATCACAGAGAAAAAATTTGAATTTTATTGCAGTTTTTATAATTGTTCAGTTATATATCTTTATGGTACAGATATCAAATACGTACTTGTTTATTCAATCTATGGTTACTTTATGACTGTTAAGAAAGTGCTTATGGATACTATATCATGAACTACATCCTTAAAGTGAAATATTCTACATCTTTGAAAAGTTGCAAATGATTGCCTCCTATGGAATATATGTGTAAAACAAGAACTAAATAAATTAGTTTCATAGACACAAGATATACAGTCTCCTTTATATGAGAGATATTTTGAAGAAAGAATGTTTGTCTGTCTTTTGACAGTTACCTGATGCTGACATACAAAAGACACACATATCTCTGCAGTACCTAGGCTATAACTGATGACATAGGGTGAGAAGTGTTTTGTAAAGAAAGAAACAAAGCTATGCTAGTCATGAGTTTTGATAGCAGTTATGCATCAAATTTTTTTCCATTCGAAGGGTAAATGGGAGATGGGTTGCTTGGGGTAGATATGGAGAAATTTGAGGGAGAATGTTGGGAAATATTTGCTACTATTGCCTCCCAAATTAATTTTTACATACACATACACACAAACAGAGAGGGAGAGAGAGAGAGAGAGAGAGAGAGAGAGAGAGAGAGAGAGAGAGAGATGGAGAGAGAACAAATAAAAAAGCAGAATTGGGAAAATAAGTCTCATTTTCTGATTTTCTGATGCTGTTTGTAAACTTCTTTTGAAATATATATATATATGTGTGTGTGTGTGTGTATGTGTGTGTGTGTGTATGTGTGTGTATGTATGTGAGTATATATATATATATATATATATATATATATATATATAGTTGTTTTTGTTAAAAATTCTAGAAACTATACATTTTGAATTATTTTGCTATCAGCTATCCATGGAGCTCAACAGTCATTTGCTCGGAATGACTGCATATGTCTATAATTTGGGGCTTTTGGGAAATTCAGGAAACAGAATCATAAGTTCATAACTTTCCTTGCCTACATAGAACATTCAAGGTCAGGCTATTCAACTTAATTAAACCTTTTTTATTAAAAACAGTAGTGGAGGGGGAGAACTGAGGTTGGAATTGGACTCAATTGTAGAGTTCTTGCTTAGTATTTACAACACACTGGATTCAAGCCTCAATTATGAAAAGCAAATGACAAAGAAGAAAAGATCTCCAATAGAGGGCTAATATCAAATATATTACAAAGAACTCAAGAAGTTAGACTCCAGAGAACCATAACCCTATCAAAAAATGGGGAACAGAGCTAAACAGAGAATTCTCAACTGAGGAAATTTGAAAGGCTGAGAAGTGTTAAAGAAAGGTTCAACATCCTTAGTCAGCAGGGAAATGCAAATCAAAACAACTCTTAGATTCAACTTCAAACTAGTCAGAATGGCTAAGATCAAAAACTCAGGTGACAGCAGATGCTGGCAGGGATATGGAGAAAGAGGAGAACTCCTCCATTGCTGCTGGGATTGCAAGCTGGTACAACCACTCTGGAAATCAGTTTGGCAGACTCAGAAAAATGGACATAATATTACCTGAGGACCTAGTTATACCACTCTTGGGCATATACCCAGAAGATGTTCCAACATATAATAAAGACACAGGCTCCACTATGTTCATGGCAGCCATATTTATAATAGCCAGAAGCTGGAAACAATCCAGATGTCCCTCAGCAGAGTAATGGATACAGAAAATGTGGTAAATTTACACAATGGAAGACTCCTCAGCTATTAAAAACAATGCCTTCATGAAATTTGCAGGCGTATGGATGGAACTTGAAAATATCATCCTGAGTGAGGCAACTCATTCACAAAAGAATGAATATGGTATGTACTTACTGATGAGTGGATATTAGCCCAAAAGTTTGGAATACCCAAGATTCACATCACAGTAACCATTGGACTGAGTGTGAGGTCCCAGAAGGAGGAGTTGGAGAAGGGACTGAAGGAGCTGAGGGAGTTTGCAGCCCCATGGAGGGAGCAACAGTGTCAACTTGTCTCACCCTGGTGTTCCTGGAGACTGGATCACCAACCAAAGAATACACATGGAGGGACTCATGTTTCGGATCACATGTGTGGCAGATGGGGGCCTTGTTGGCCATCAGGGGGAGGAGGGGCCCTTGGGTCTAAGGGTGTTACAGGCCCCAATATAGGGGAATGCCAAGGTGGGAAGACGGGAGTGGGTAGGCGGGTGGATCGGTGTGGGATATCCTCATAGAGGCAGGGGAAGGGGGAGAGGAAAGGGGCTTTCCAAAATGGAGACCTGGAAAGGGGGACACATTTAAAATGTATGTAAAGTATGAAAAAAGTAAAAATAAAAGAAATAAAATACATAAAATAAAAGATCACACCTGACTAAAATGAAGTAATTGCTCAATATAAAATTATCACATTAAGTACTGAAGTGGTACAAGTGTTTATATTCTTTGAAAGGAGACTTTGATAACACATCAAATTCATTTAACTGCATGGATCTCCAAATTAGTGATCTTACATAGGCTTCCTTTAAGCTACAGAAGACAGATCACAAAGAATGTCCAGATATATAACTGATGTACTCTGATGGCCAGTCTAGCGTGTCAGCATGACTGCAGCTGGAATCAACTAAAACCCAAGTGTAAGAGCATTTTTGTGATTGAATTCTTTCAGATAACTTGATGCAGGAAGACCCACCCTAAATTTGAGGTGTGTCTTCTGGTTTTCTGTGGACAGATCTGATAAAAGGACATGGAAGAAGGAAGCTTGGCTTTTTGCCTGTTTGTTCTTACTCTCACAGACAAGGTCATGAATCCACATGTTGCAGCATTTTTCCATCCTTATTAGAACAGAATAAATGAGAATTCCAACAGAGAATCAAGATCATAAGCTCTTTAATAATCCTCCAGGACTCTAGTACCAGATTGGGACTGCGGAGTCATCCAGCCTTCTCTAGTAAAAAGTCACTATACCTTCAGAATTATTAGCATGAGACTGCATCCTGTAAACCACGCTAACAATGCATATCCATTCTATAATTTTTGTTTCTTTAGAGAATTCTAACAGATACATATTAGAAAAACAAACACACACACACACACACACACACACCAACACATACACACAGAGGGAGGGAGGGAGGGAGGGAGGGAGAGAGAGAGAGAGAGAGAGAGAGAGAGAGAGAGAGAGAGAGAGAAATAGCAAGTCTGGATGTGCAGAGTCACCTGAACCTTTTGACACTGGATATCAAGCTATAGTATTTGATGTTTTATCTGCTGGGTTCTGGTTTTCCTTTGGTCTAGTATTTCTTTACTACATTCTAATTCTTTCCTTTTGAAGTAGTAATATAGAATGTAGATTCTGTACACACATACCTACAAAATATCTATATTATTTATCTATCTATCTATCTATATATCTTTATGATATACATATAGATATATAGAGATAGAGATGGTGAAATGTGTACACTTACATACATTGAAGTATGTAATTGATTTTGATGCATAGATGATTACAATTAAGAGATTCTTTGAATCTCAGAATAAATTCTGGTGTCTGGACTACTGAGCACTTTTGAGACTGTGAAAGATTATGGAGATTACTGAAGTTAGACTAAATTTATTTTGCTTTATGATATAACCATGAACCTATTGTTGCCAAGGAGAATGTGATTGTTTGCATAAACATGAACCATATATTTTCAGATATTTGAATATATGGTCTTCGCTTGGCAGCATTTACTTATTGTAGAAGTTTAAATGGTTTAGCCTTGGCGAAGCAAGTATGTGTCTGTGGGTGGGCTTTGAAATAAAAAGGTTTTATTGTTTCTAATTTACACTCTCTGTTTCATGTTTATGTCTGAAGATGCATACTTTCAGCTCCGTGTTCCTGCCAACATGTTGGCCGGTTGCTGCTGTGCTTACTTGCCATGGTATAATCTTTTCCCTCTGGAACATTAAGTCAAAATAAAATGTACAATTTTAACATCTCCTGGTCATGTTGTATGATCACAGCATCATAAAAGTGATTAACTTTTAAAGTGACATACACTTGGAAGCTTATTAAGGAACATAGATGGTTACATAATAGGACACCAAAGAGAGTTCTGGTCTTTAAAGAACCTATTGGGAAATATCTCTTAGGGAAGGTAGGATGAAATATAGCATCAGCAACACTAGAAATTATGTGCTTTGATGCTGAATATGGGAAATTATGTTGATGGGTTGGTTCAAGGGTTTTAAATAAAAGAGAGAAACAGCAAATAATGAAAATATAATATGATGTACATTATGTTTTGGACTGTGTAATCAAAGACAACCTAACCACCTTTGCAAGAAAAATTGGGTAGTTTAAACAACACAGTAGACAGCTGGAGAATGAGAGTGAATGATAATGAATAAAACAAGTAAAGGTCAGCTGTACAACTCTGGGTTTGCCTGTGGCAGATCAACATGCCTGCCTCTTCCCCTCCACTATACCTACAGTCTGTCTGTCTTTTAGGAGGTCTTTTCTCACTAAAGACACAGGATACCAATGACAAACAGGGCTCTATCACCCCACCAGAGACAGTACTGCCTGCCTTCTAGAAGGCCTGGAGTAACCTAGGTCACACATCTCTATCTCCTCCCAAGGAGGCCAGTCCAATCTGTGAGAAATCCAGACAAGCTAACAACAGAGATAACCAGATAGTGAAAGGTAAATATAAGAACATAAGGTAATTTGATATCATCAGTCCCTAGCTCACTAACCAAAGCTATCCAGGAATATTCTAAGATACTTGAAAAGCACGATTCTGGTCAAAAATTTCATCTCATGACATCTCATGAAGGTAATAGAATCATTCAAGTAATATATAAATAACTGCCTTAAAGCAATACAGGAAAACAATGACAAAAAGGTAGAAGCCTTTGAATAGTAAACAAAGAAAACTCTAAAGAAATACAGGAAAACACAATCAAATAAGTAAAGGAAAGGAACAAAACAAATCAAGACTTAAAATGGAAATAGAAACAAAAAAGTAATCACAAATGAAGGCAGCACTGAGGATGGAAAACCTAGGAAAGAGAAAAGGAAATACAGATGCAAGAAACACCCACAGAATAAAAGAGATAAAAGAGACATCCTCAGAAATGGGAGATACCACTGTAGATATTGACACATTGGTCAAAGAAAATGCAAAGTGTAAGCCATTCCTAACAAAACATCCAGGGAATTTGGGGCACCTTGAAAAGAACACACCTAAGAATAATAGGAATAGAAGAGAGTGAGGATTCCCAGTTTAAAGGGTCAGAGAACATCTTCAACAAAATCATAGAAAGAAACAATCCTACACTAAAGAAAAAAGATGGTCATAAATGTATGTGAAACCTACAAAACACCAAATAGATTGGACTAGAAATGAAATTTCTAATATCCCATAATAATCAAAACACTAAATACACAGAACAAAGAGGGAATATTAAAAGTTGTAAAAGAAAAAGACAAAGTAAAACACAAAGTCAGACCTATCAGAATTACAATTGATGCTCAACAGAGATAATAAAAACAAGAAGATTCTGAAAAGATCTCATCTATCTACAAGATCTGAGATGCCAGCACAGGCTACTATACCCAGCAAATCTCTCAGTAACCATAGATGGAGAAAACAAGATATTTCATGAAGCAATGAAAATGAAACAATATTTTTCTATGAATCCAGTCCTACAAGGGACTATAGAAGGAAAACTCCAGCACAAGAAGGGTAAATACACCCTGAAAACACAAGAAATTAATCATCTCACAAAAAAACACCACACCACATACACATCATACCATGTCCAACAACAACAAAAAAATTACAGGAACTAACAGTCATTGGTCTTTAGTATCTCTGAATATCAATAAGCAAAAGTCCCCCAATAAAAGACACAGGTTAACAGACAGGATACATAAACAGGATCAAGCATTTGGCTGGATACAGGTAATAAACACATCTCAGAAACAAAGACAGACACTATCTCAGAGTAAAGGGCTGTAAAAGTTTTCCAAGCAAACAGACCTAAGAAAGAAGCTGAAGTAGCCATTCTGTGATCCAATAAAATATGCTTTCAAATAACAGTTATCAAAAGAGGTGGGAAAGGACACTTCATATTCATCAAAAGAAAAAAATCCACCAAGATGAACTCTCAGTATGAACATCTATGCTCCAAATGCAAGTACACCATCATTCTTAAAAGAATTTTTTTAATCCTCAAGACACACATTGAATCTCACACAATCATGGTGGGAGTCCTCAACACCCCAATCTCAGCAATATGCGAATCATTCAAACAGAATTGTACATTGACACAATGAAACTAGGAGAAGGAGAAATTGTGAACTATAGGGAATGCACTGATTTCTACAGAACATTTCACCCCAAAACAAAAAAAAAACATACCTTCTTCGCAGAACCTCTGAGAACCTTCTCTCAATTTGACCACATACAAAAAACAAGCCTCAAAAGGCACAAGAAGATTGAAATAATCCCATGCATTCTATCAGATCAGCATGGAGTGATGCTGAACTTCAATAACAAGAAAAACAACAGATATCCCACATGCTCATGGAACCTGAACAACTCTTTATTCAATGAAAATTTTGTCAAGGAAGAAATAAATAAATTAAAACCTTTCTAGAATTCAATGAAAATAAAGGAACAGTACATACAAACTGATGCGACACAACGAAAGCAATAGTATGAGGAAAATTCATATGACGAATTACATTCATAAAGAAATTGGAGGCATCCTATACTAGATACTTAACCGTATACCTGAAAAGTCTATAACAAAAAGAAACAAAAACACAGGGAATAGGAGTAGATTACAAGAAATTTTCAAAATCTGGGCTGAAATCACCCAATTAGAAATTAAGAGAAAAATATAAAGAACCAACAAAACCAAGAGCTGGTTCTTTGAGAAAATCAACAAGGTAGATAAACCCTTCACAAAACTAACTAAAAGACACAGAGACAGTATCCAAACTAACAAACTCAGAAAAGAAAAAGGAAATATAACAAAAGAAAATCTAAACCTTATCAGATTTTACTTCAAAAATCCTGTACTCTATATAACTGAAAAATCTAGATGAAATGGATGATATTCTAGATAGATATTATGTATCAATGTTAAATCAAAATCATTTAAACTATCTAAACAGTCCCATAAACAATAAAGAAATAGGAGCATTCATTATATCCTTCAGACAAAGAAACAAACAAAACAAATCAAAACAGAAGCTGAAGTCCAGATGATTTTAGTGCTAGACCTTCAAAGAACAGCTTATACCAATACTCCTCAAGCTATTACACAATATAGAAACTGAAGAAACACTACTTAATTCATGCCATAAAATCACAGTTACTCTGATATAAACCACACAAAGACCAAAAAAAAAAAATAGAACTTCAGACTAATTTTGCTTGTGAATATGCTCACTAAAATACTCAAAAATACCCAATAAAATTCCCACAAACTGTATCAAAGAACACATCCATCACCATAAAGTAAGTTTCATCCCAGGTAGGCAGGGTGGTTCAATGGAATACATTATTTAAATAAACTCAAGATATATGTCACATAATCTTTTCATTAGATCCTTAAAAATTATTAAACAAAATACAATACCCTTTCATATTAAAATTCTTGGAGAGATCTGGGATTCATGGCACATACATAAACATAATAAAAAGAATATAGAACAAACCAGAAGCTAACATCAAATTAAATAGAAAGAACCTTGCAGCAATCAAACTGAAATCAAGGATATGACAGTGCTGTCTATTCTCTGTCTATATATTCCATATTGTGCTTGTTGTTTTAGGTTCTAATTTTTCATAATATTCTCTACCTATAACTTCATTTGCTATATCATATATAAGTAATTATGAGGACCATCTTTGTGTTTTCCTTATTTTACATAAATTACATTCTATTTTAATCATTCATTATCATGTATTATGGGCAAAACATTAATGGCTCTTGTAGTATTGAGGATTGATTAAACTCCATAATATTTATTGATAAATTAAATCCTGAATAGATAATGAATTTTATTAAGAGGAAAGAATATCAGGAAAAATTGAAAATAAATCATGAGAAATATAAATAATCTTAGAGGCATGACGTTATAAAAATATATACCTATAAGTATACATTTGTATATTTATATATATGAATATATATGTAAAGACCCATAATAATAGTCTATAAGATTATAGTTTGGCCCAAAAACATTTTTATATTATATATTATATTAAACTACATATTATATTACATTATACATATATTAATTTTCACAAAACAGTTAAAATAAAGGAATTTCTAAGCATCCAATGAGATATAACTATATCCATCAAATGATCACCTGAGGTTGTATAAAAGCATGTACAAATAATGGCCTTCTCAAAATACCTTATTATATTAGTTATCAAAAATAAAAAAAAATAAATGTTGGAAAATGAAATCGCTGTTATTCATTACAAAAAAAAATCAAGTGTCCCATCAATGTATTTGAACTCTACATCACCAGCTCATTGCAGGGGTCATGGAAGGTATCATGGAAATTATATTGCTTCAGTCATGGAATGCTGGTTACTGGTTTCAGCATACTGCCAGAAATTTCTATAATGGCTGCTAGAAATAAACAAAATTCTTCCAAAAATATAGTAAATGATGTACATTTCTGCTTCATAAAGAGGTAAACAGTTCTCTTTTCTAGGACACCAACATTCACTCTCTGTAGTGCCCTATTTCTTATGTGCTTAACTTTCTATGTTAAAAATATTTTGTTTTTTAAAAATAAACTCTGTTTCACCTTCTGGATTATCATAAAATTCCTGGGAAGATGAACTCAAAGAACTGGGTTTGACAGATTTTGTGCCCAGAACAGATAAGGGATGATGCAGGCTTCTGTTGAACCCCATTCAGCTTTAGGGATCACCTAGGATTTATATGAAGAATTTTAAGTGTGAAGTTTCTCTTCCTTGTCACTTGTCTTCTCAGCATTATGCTGCATGATTCCTATGTGCTTCTAGACACTGTCTGATCAAGGAATATTTTTGAAATGCATTTTTTATTTAAATTAATTAATTACTTGAGTTTTTTGTTTTATGTTTATGGGTGTCTAGTCTGATATAAAAACACATGTACCACATGTATGTTCTTGAGCCCTTAGAGGACAGAAGAGCGTGTTGAAAATCCTGCAACCAGATACCTAGGTGGTTATTCTTTCTTTTTTTTTTTTTTCTGCTGGAAATGAAACCAATGTCCCAATGTCATATTTAGAGATAGTATTTTGGACCTCAAACTTTTGTATTGGTGTGAATTGGATTCTTGTTTTAATACAGGATACTTAGTGTAGGGTGATGAACTCCAAAAGCAAACCAACAATAAAAAACAAATAAAAAAACACCTTCAATAAAAATCTCTGGTGGTTTAAAAAGAAACAGCCTCCATAGGCCTATATATTTGAAGGCTTAGGCACTAGGAAGAGGAACTTCTTGAGAAGAATTAGGAAGTGTGACTTTATTAATATATGTATGGCCTTGTTGTTGGAAGTATGTGACTTGGAGGTGGACTTTGGGGTTTCAGAAGTCCAAATCAGGCCTAGCAGCTCTCTCGTCTTATCATTTGTATATCTGAATGTAGAACATCTAGCTACCTGTTCAAAAACATAACTGTGTGCCACAATATTACCTGCCATAATGATCACTGATTGAAGCTCTAAAGTCATGAGCAAGCTCCCAATTAATTGTTTAGTTTCAGAAGAGTTGCAGTGTTCATGGCATCTCTTCACCGCAGTAGAACAAGGACTAAGACACATTCTCAGGCTATGCTGATGATACTCCTGCTATCTCAGGTTTCAGAGCCAAGAAATAATAAACATCTTTATCACACAGGAATACCAACTCTGTGAATTTATTAGACTCTTATGAGTAATGATTCCCTTTACAATAAGAGTATTGAGACCCTTAAAGACAGTTCATCATGTTATGTTGGCATACAACTATAAAATTACTTTCATTGTTATTTAATAACTATATTTGCTACTGTTACAAACCATAATGTAACCATTTTTGGAGACAGAAGTTTGCCAAATGTGTCACGAATTACAGGTTTGGAACCACGGTTTAAAAGGAACAAAATCATTGTGGATATTCACAAAGTGGAGGCTAAATGCAGACTCTACTGTATTTCTTTTCATGAAGCAAGAATAAGTACAATCTATTCCAGTGAAAGATTTAAGAAAACTGTGCAGAGAACATTCTCCTCTTCACTCTCCATTCCAATAATTGGGGCAGAAGAATAAACAAATATTCATGAAACACACCATGTAGTTTTGCCACATGGACTGACTATAATAGGTCAGTTTTGAGTTAAGATTCTCTTCAAACATCTTTAAATGTCAGCTACATCCTCAGCATTTCACTGCCAACCAGGATATGCTATACAGACAAGGTAAAAGTATTGTGACACAGTTATACAATTTATTTATTAATTTCATGACAAAGAATAGCAAAAAAGAAAGGAAGGAAGGAAGGAAGGAAGGAAGGAAGGAAGGAAGGAAGGAAGGAAGGAAGGAAGGAAGGAAGGAAGGAAGGAGGGGAGGAAGGGTTATCCATCTGGACCAGATCCTTGACATGACCTCTTCTCACCACCAGAATTTAGAAAACACCAGGAAGATGGAAGTGCTGCCAGTGATGAAAACTGTAACAGAACTGGAGAACATGGACATTCACACAGAGTGTTGTCTCTGTGGGGAAAATCTCCCAATGCTGAGTGCAATGTGGACTTCAAGGAAAGAAAACTAAGGGCTATTACCACTTGAAAAATCCCACAAACACTACTCTACTCCCATTAACATGTACAAATTTGGTACAGTAGGGGAATAGGTTATGGGGTCATTGAAATGCTCTCTGGTTGGATCTGGAGCAGGTTCCATAATAATATTTCAAGCCTGGTTCTCTAAAAATACTAAAAACTCCAAGCATAAGAATATTTTAGGTCCCAAAGGGAAGTGTGGTGTTGTTTATGTAGATTAATATAGCACCATCCTCTATTCTCAATGTTATATTGAAAGCAGTTAACAAATGTTTCTGTCAGTCTCATGCACAGCTGCTGGCAATAATGAGAATGAGGAACAAGTGAATGCTGAACCCAAACAGAACATCTGAATCTCCACTTTAATTCACAAAGAAAAGGGTGGCAGGAATATGAGTGTTCTTACAGGTTCAGATGGGTTAATCACATAATCCCAAGTATCTAATGCTCTTAGGGGATAGGTAAAGCTCAATGCCTGTAAGCCCTCAGAAATGCCAATATATCCCACATAAATTGTTTTAGAGATATAAAGAATATTTTTCTTGAGGAATATTGTAATCTGTGTGTATTTGGTAGGTGACACATTACCCATCACCAAAAATATTCCAGCTGGATTCAATGCTATGCAATATTATGATCAACAGCATATGTAGGTTAGAATAGTTTTTGAACACTTGGTCAGAAATATTTCTTTGTTTTTATCTGTTGTCTCAGTGGGAACAAAATTCATTACAGGGATGAGGGACACCGATGCAGGCAGAGATCTCATGATTGAACTGGCCCACACAAAATTTTACAATAAAACATACTAATCAATAAGAGACTTTTCAACCAGTATTCACAGGAAAATGCAGTTCCTACATGAAATATTCTACAAAAGATGATTTACTGTCAGGATCTTAGAATGTTTGTTGTAGGTCTAAATTTGACCAATTATCTTGGACTACTTTATGCCCACATTGTACTATTTTTTTGACTACAGTGTGAATTCCTTGAAATGTATGAATATAACTCTACCCTCCTCTTCCAGAGGATAATCAATATATATGCATGTCTCATATAGAAATCTGGCAGAAAACATCTAAAAGCTATATTAAAATTTAAATTAAATAAAATTTAAAACTTCTCTTGAATTTTATATCTATTTTCTTTCAATTAAATCTTACAGTTAAGAAATGATATTCAGTGAAACAATGATAAAATAAAGGACATGTGAAAGGAATAAAGAGAAATATTTTTATTGCCTTTGGGAATTTCATACATTGTATTCCGGACATATTCTTGTCTTTCCCTTAGATCTGCCCAGATACATCCCAACTTTCCCTACACACCAACTCTGTGTCCTCATTTATAAAAGTAACTATTATGTCTAATTTGTGCTCTAGATACACTGTTGAGTATATGGCCATCAATGTTAGGCAGGGGATGTCACACTAGACACTACATTCTCAAATTAAATGGGCTTTCTTTCTTCCTGCAGCTACACATTACAAATAGCTCTTCAGCTAAGAGTTGGACTCTCTGATTACATTCACTCCTTTTTTTACTTTTTTTGTAGAACCCTTTTATTATTTTATTGGATATTTTATTTATTTACATTTCAAATATAATCCCTGCTACTGGTTTCCCCTCCACAATTCTCCTATCCAATTCTCTCTTTGCTGCTCCTATGAGGGTTCTCCTTCACCCACACACCCACACACCCACTCTTATCCATCTGGCCTCCTAGTTCTCTACACTGCAGTATTGAACCTTTAAACAACCCAAGGCCTCTCCTCCCATTGATGCCAGATTACTTCTCTCTACATGCTTGGATTTTGTCTGGCTTGAGACTGTTTAGGTTTTATGTATGACAACACAACTGTTATTTGTTCATACATTCAACTTCCCATTCTCTTCTGTAGAGAAAACACTATTTTCTTGAAGCTATATGCTATCTCTAGCTTGTACAATTATTCTGCCTTCCATCTTCTTCAGCAGTGATACCTAAGCTTCAGGAGTAGAGATGTGATTCTTATGTTCCATTTAGTGCTCGTCATTCTTGCAGTTTCTAATTCTCTGTACTCTGACTAGCTATGGAATTCTGGATTAATTGCCATTGATTGCAAATAGAAGCATCTCTGAAGAGGACTAAGTGAAGCATGAATCGGTGGGTATAGTGATAAGTTGCTAGGATCAATTTACTAATGTATCCATTTAGGAGAGTGATAGATTTGCATTGGAATTTTGATGAGGGTTTTGTTGTATCTGTGTATTTCTTTTGCTTCACAGTCCATTTTTGCAATATTAATCCTACAGACACATGAACATGGGAGGCTTTTGCACCTTCTACCTTTTCTTTGAGCTCTTTATTCAATGTGCTAAAAAAATTTTTTTACCAGTATTTCACAATATGACTGAAACCTTTCTACTTCCTTAGATTTATTCCAAGAATAATTTTTACACTATATTGCATGATATGGTTTTCCTGATTTCATTCTCTCAGTGTCGTTTGTATATAAAAAGTCTATTGATTTTTATTTTAAGTTTATACTTTTCTAGATTATTGGGTTTGTTTAACATTTTTACGTGTCTTCCAATAAATTGTTTAGAGTGTTTTATATACAGACTCATTTATCTGCATATACGTTTGCTTATATTCTAGTCCCTTTATCTCCTAACTTCTTATTACTATGTGTAATATTTTAGGCACTAATTAGAACAGAAGAGGAAAGAGTCAACATCCTTGTATTGTTTTGGAGTTCAGTGAACATGCTTTCAGTGACTCCCTGTTTAGCATAGTGTTGTCTCTGACCTTGTATATTACCTTCAGAATGTTGATAGGTCATTTATATGGTTCATCTGTCTGGGACTTTTATCATGAAAATACTTTGGAATTTTTGAAAGACCTTCTTTGCATTTAATGAGATGATCATATATTTCTATCCTTGAGCCTATATAAGTGACATATTAGTTGTACTGGCATAAAGTGAACTTGAATAATGTGGATAATCATACCCATGGTTTTTTTGTCTTATATTTTCAATTTATTTATTTTTAAAATTCTTTTTCTAAAGCAGAGACATTTAGCATTGCATACAAATCATGAAATACAAATTCCTATTCAGTTGATTTATATACTGGTATTGATAACACAGTTATTATATTATTCAAGAATTAACACATTAATATTTGTAATATGGTATGGTTACTCATTGCATTATTCATATCAGTATTTATAGAACATTAGTTTAATTATGGTGTATACTCATTAAAATGAAATTAATGTATAATGAGTATAAATGCATATAAAGTATATAAATCCTCTAAGTCCATAGCCACGGATGATCCTCATGCCTAAAACAGCTATCAGGGCCATCAACATTTGAATAAATAGTTCATAGGCTCTAGGATTAAAGCTACAACTACCATTGTGCTAAATTGACCTAATAATAAATAGACTCTCAGAGAGACTGTGATACCTGTAGATTGGTACATTTTCAAGCCCTAGCAGGGAAGTTTCTTCTTGTAATAGACAAGGATTAACATAGAGACACATAACTAGCCAAGATACAGAGAATAAAAGATTGTGGATTTCTCATCCCTGAATAAAACATCTGTCACACCTTCACATCTCAAGGCTCAGTGATTCTTGTGAAAGGAGACTGAAAGCGTCTATGAGACAGAATCAGAGAAAAACACAGTAGAGTTTGTATATTTAGACCTAGCAGGACAGTTGAACATTTTTAGTTCACTTATTTCATCTGTTTTTTTTATTCTTTCTTCCTGTTTACTTTTTTTGTGTATTGTTCTTTCTTTTTCTACCAAGAACTTCTAGTTTATTATTACATTCTTTTTTTTAATTTTAATTTTGTATATTTTCTTTATTTACCTTTCAAATATTTTCCCCTTTGGAAACTTCCTATATCATCCTCCCTCCCTCTGCCTCTATGAGAGTGCTCATTCACACACACACACACACACACACACACACACACACACATCTTCCCTCCCTATCATTCCCCTATACTGGAGCATCAAACAGGCTCATGTCCAAGGGCCTCTCCTCCCACTATTGTCCAAAAAGGTCCTCCTTTCCCACATATGCGGCCAGCACCATGGGTACCTCCTGGTGTATATTTTAGTTGGTGGTCCAGTCTCCAGGAGCTCCAGGAGGTCTGGCCAGTTGACACAGTTGCTCCCTCCATGGGACTGCAAAACGCTCAGCTCCTTCAGACTCTTCTCCAACTCCACCATCCTTTACCACATGCTAAGTCCAATGGTTGGCTAAAAGGATCCACCTCTGTATTTGTCAGGATTTGGCAGAACCTCTCAGGAGAAAGCTTATCATGTTTTCATAATCAAACACCCGAGCATCCACAATAATGTCCAGGTTTGATGGCTGTATATGGGATGTATCCCCATATGGGCCTGGCTCTGTATGGCCTTTTGCTGAGTCTCCACACTTTGTCTTCATATTTCCTCCTGTGAATATTTTGTTCGTCCTTCTAAGAAACATCTACATTTTGGTATTCCTTCTTCATAGGCTTCTTGGTCTGTGAATTGAATATTGGATATTCTGAACTTGGGGGCTAATATCCACTTATCACTGAGTACAAATCCTGTTTGTTCTTTTGTAACTGAGTTACTTCATTCAGCATTATATTTTCAGAACACCAATGGCTCTTACTCTAAGATCAAGAATCAACAAATGGGACCTCATAAAATTGCAAAGCTTCTGCCAAGGCAAAGGACACTGTCAATAGGACAAAATGGCAACCAATAGATTTGGAAAAGATCTTTACCAACCCTCCCCCAAATAGCGGGCTAATGTTCAATACATACAAATAATGCAAGAAGTTAGACTCCAGAGAACCAAATAACCCTTATAAAACATGAGGAACATTGCTAAACAGAGAATTCTCAACTGAGGAAACTCAAAGGGCTGAGAAGCACCTAAAGAAATGTCCAATATCCATAGTCATCAGGGAAGTGCAAATCAAAACAACCCTGAGATTCCACCTCACACCAGTCAGAATGGCTAAAATCAAAAACTCAGGTGACAGCAGATGCTTGCTAGGATGTGGAAAAAGAGGAACACTCCTCCACTGCTGGTGGGATTGGAAGCTGGTATAACCACTCTGGAAATCATTTGACAGATCCTCAGAAAATTGGACATATTATTACAGGAGGACCCAGCTATACTACTCCTGGGCATATACCCAGAACATGCTCCAACATGTAATAAAACACATGCTCCACTATGTTCATAGCAGCCATATTTATAATAGCCAGAAGCTGAAAACAACACAGTTTTCCCTCAACAGAGGAATGGATACAAAAAATGTGATACATGAACACAATGGAATACTACTCAGCTATTAAAAAAATGACTTCATGAAATTATCAGGCAAATTGATGGAAACTGAAAATATTGTTATGACATTCTTAATATGAGATTTCTCTAGATTTTTAAAAAATACTCCAAAGCACTTTAGGCTATAAATTTACCTTATATATTCCTTTATTTTCCACAAATTTTCAGCATTGCTTTAACTGTGTCCCATATTTTTAATATTTTGTGTTTTTATTTTCATCCCATTCTAAAATTAAATTTCTTTCCTCTTGATTTCTCCATTACCCAGTTTTTAAACTATTAATGTTTTTTTTTTAACTTTATGACTTTTTATATACTGTGTTATTTCTATTATTGTTGAAAATTAGCTTTAATTTATTGTGGTCAAATAGAAGGCAGGATGTGATTTTTACTAATTTATGTTTTTTGAGTCCTATTTTGTATCCTAATATGCAGCTATTTGGGGGAATTTTTCTAAGTGGTGTTTGAGAAGATAGTATATATTTTAGTGTTTGCATAAAATGTTCTGTAGATATTTTTTATACCCATTAGGCTCATGCTACTTAACTCAAGAAATATTGGTGCATGTGCAACATTTGTGAACAGGATGAGATACACAAACTGGTTGACATTTAGAAGAGGGCTGTGAAATTTTATTTGAGTTTATGGAGTAATTCTTAAGTTCGATTCTTGTATAAAAGATAGAAAAGGAATGGTATATTTTCTCAGCATCATTTAACAATATATCAAGATTTAAATTGAATTCTGGACAGCAAATATCATAGTCTTGAAATTCCAGCTGCTCTAGGGCAGAGATAGGTGTATCATAAATTCTGAGCCAATACAGATAATTTAATGAGTCTTTGTTTCAATTTTATTCATTTTAAATGTTTACTTATTCTTATTTCAAGTGAGATAATGTCTTTCCTGGCTTCTTGAATTGTTTTTTGTTTCCTTTGTCCACAAGGTTCTTTTCTAGGTATCTCTGTGGTCTAAACTTTTGTGTCTCTGAACTGACTGCTCAATTGTCTCAAGATGTATATTCCTCAGGAAGGTGTATGCTACTTACCTATGTCCCTCCGACTTACAATATCCCCTCTAAATTGATATAGGGGATAGCAGCATATTGGAGAACATCAAGAAACAAATCCAAACTGGAAAATGTTCACTTGTGGACGTGAAAAACAACAAAAATATACCCAAAGGACTCTTAATTGCTCTTTTCAACAGTGTAAAAGGGAGTAACTAGTTACTGGGGGTGATGGATCTGACCAACTCACTGAAGAGAGATAGATATTCATTCTATAAAACTACAACTAACACCACATTCATAGTTCTTTTAGTATTCCCCATAAAAATTTCAATGCTTCATTAAATTGGACATTGATACAATTTTTTTCTGGCAAGGGCCCTCTTTCTCAGGTGTGTAGGGATATGTGTAACATCTCCCCAGGGAAAAACTGTTGTCCAGCTTCATGCATCCTTGCTCCTCTGTGTCTTTGTTCCACCTCCAATGGGCAATCTTACTCATTTTCTATTGCTCTGTCCTCTTTTTTATCACTCATGATTCACTCAAAAAATAATTTAATTTTATTTCTCTTTCTATAGCTTTTGACTTATATACCTTGAAGATTTAGCATAATACAGATGTTGAATATATATTTGTTTAGTGAGTATATGATTATTTTATGACTGTGTGAAGAAAGTGTTTATTGACACTTTAGGATGAACTATATCCTTCAAGTGAAATGTGCCACATCTCAGAAAATCTGCAAGTCATTGCTTCATGCTGAATATATGTGTAAAAGAAGAGCTAAATAAGTTAGTTTCAGTAGGCACAGGATATATTGTCATCTTTCTATGAGAGATAGTTCAAGAAAGAATATTTTCCTGTCAGTTGACAGATTCTTAATGGTGACACCAAAATGGCAGGTGTGTATCTGCAAAGCCCTGGACTATAATTATTAAAATATTTTGAGGACAGTTGGGTAAAGAAAGAAACAAAGATGTGCTAGTAATGAGTTTCCATAGCAGGTATGCATCAAGGAATGTCTATTTTTTCCAATCTGGAGAAGAAATAGGGGGTGAGTTATTTGTTGTAGAGATGGAGAATTTTGTGAGAGAATGTTGGGAGATGGTCAGTACTATTGCCTCCCAAATTGTTTTTTGTACACACACACACAAATACACACACACAAACACACACACACAAACACGAACACACACACACACATACAGGAAAAGAGAGAGAGAGAGAGAGAGAGAGAGAGAGAGAGAGAGAGAGAGAGATTGTAAATGCACCACCTGAACCTTTTGATATTGGACATCAAGGTTTGATCTTTTATCTGCTGTATTCTGTTTCACCTTTGTTCTAGTATTTCTTTGCTATGTTCTAATTCCTTTGTTTTAGAGTAGTATTGCACATTCTGGACAAACAAACCTACACAAACACCTAAATTTATTTATCTATATATAAAAAGTGGATAGATATATAGAAATAGAGATAGTGATGGGGATATACGTAAAAATACATACGTTGAAGTATGTAATACACTTTTGATGCATTGGCTACTACAATTTAGAGATTGCTTTGAATCTCAGAATTAATTATGGAGTTTGGACTGATGAATGCTGTTCAGACTATGAAAGATTATTGATTCTTTAAGTTGGACTGAATGTATTTTGCTTCATTATATGACTATGAATCTACTGTGGCCAAAGAGAATGAGATTATTAGCAGGAATGTAAGTCATATATGTTCAGATATTTGAATGTATGGTCTGCATTTGACAGCATTTATTTATTGGTAAGGTTTATGTGGTAGAGCCTTGGTGGAAAATGAATGTGCCTGGGTGTGGGATTTGAAATGAAAATCTTTGTACTATTTCTGATTCACTCTTTCTGTTTCATGTTTATATCTGAAGAAGTTCAAGAACATAATGGAATTTGGCAATATCAGTTCCCAGTTCTCCTACCAAAACCAGGCCTGAATAGTATAAAACACTTGAAGAGCAACATTCTGAACAAAAATTTCAACTTATAGCGTCTCTCAAAGGTGTCAGAAACATTTAAGGAGTGTATAAATAAATGCTTTCAAGAAATTCAAGAAAACAAAGGCAAACAAGTAGAAGGCCTTAAAGAGGCAACAAATAAAACCCTTAAAGAAATACATGAAAATACA
>CM052700.1:79203341-79213998 GCA_028551405.1 Uromys caudimaculatus
ATTGCTATGATTGATATATGAAGTGTAGTTTCACTGATGATATACATTGTTTATATCTGTAACATTCTATCGTCTCAATTTCTGATTAATTCACTTTGACAAATTCCAGAAAAACAAGCAAACAAAAGCAAACAAACAAATAAAGCACACAACCAAAAAAGGTTTTGCTGATTTGCATTTTTTAGAATTTTTTTTTTACGTGGATAAAACACTTATGGTAGATGTCTTACAAAATGTTCTGTCATTGGGAAGGGACACCATGAAGATAGCAAGTCTTATAAAGGAAAGCATTAATAGGGACTGACTTACAATTTTAGAGGCTTAGTCCATAATCAGCACAGTGTTTGGCATGGACATTTGCAGGCAATGTGCTGGGAAAGAAAGTGAGAGTTCCAAATCCTAATCATTACGCAACAGGAAGAGACACTGGACCTTGCTTGAGAATTTGAAACCTCAAAGCTCACCCCCACTGACACTTTCTCCCATGTCACAAGTACTGCCACAAGGCCAACCTGAAATCTCTCTCAAGTAGCTATTCTCCCTAGTGACCAAACGTTCCAATATGAGAGCCTGTATGTGTGTGCAATAAAGCATGCATATTATTTACATGGATGTGAGCAATAGTGCTTTTTGAGGAATTTCTACTGTCTCTTTTGCCCCCAAATATATAGGGGGCATTTTCTTCCTGCTCTAGCCCATTTTAACTTCTGAAAAAAGAGACACAGAGACCAGACATTTTTATTAACACACAGTAAGCCTCAGTCAGGCAATTTCTGAGCTGTTCAAATAGGACTAGACAGCTAATACCCAGAAAAATGCCTCTCAATATGTCTTCTTGCACAGGCTCCCTCTGGTTCAATAATAGCAACTTCATGGTAAAATTCTTGTGTTCTTCATGTTGTTTCTCCACTCCTTCTTCCCATTGTGTTTCTTCTCAACTCTCTTAGATCTCCTTCTTGAAACCTTAACTAGTATCAAAAGTACCCTATTCTCTTCTACCCAGATAATTGGCTGATTATATCATTTGTTAACCAATCAGAGGTGACAGAAAACAACTTTTACATTACTTAGAAACCAGACATGGTTGACTACTCCATAGTATGGACGACAAACAGATATCTGGACTTAGAAATAAACATCTGTATACAGAGTGCGTAAAACAATCTCCAACCTTTCACCATTTAAACCCAATAAAAGTTTCTTTCTCTGTTATAAATAAACTATACACAATAATAAGAAATATGAAAATTTATCAAGTAAAATGTACATTCACAATGTCCACTTCATGTTAATTTAGCAACCCAGGAAATGGCAGTATCTCTATGAGCTTAGAATTCTTAACTCCTTTTCTTTAAAAACTTGCATTTATAACCTAGGAATAGTTTCTTAGAACTAAAAATATTTTCTCAATCCAAATAATTTAGGTTGAATTGTGAGACTATACCTATCTTGTCTTCAACCCCATTAGAAGACTCAGAGGGAAAAATATTACCTGTGTATGCAGGAAGTGCAGAGCACGAAGCTGCCAAATAGAAGAAATGATAGAGACAGTTGACTGCCTAAACAATTGCCCCACATTTCTCACAGTCTTGGGAACATCTATGTCCAGCATTGTATCCTAGGATGTGACAGACTTTTCATGAAGCAGGAATATAGAAGGAGTTGCCTACCTTGACATCGCAAAGTTTGACAGTCCATGTAAATGGATCTCATCTGCCCAGTTTGGACTGCATTCTCTTTGAACGGGAAGTAAAGGCAACATAATTTTTGTTGCTGTTGTTGTTCTTCATCTTCTTCTTTTGTTTTGATACTTTATTTACATTTCAAATGTTTTCTCCTCTCCAGGTCTCCCCTTTGGAAACCTCCTATCCCATCTCCTCTCCCCCTGCCGCTGTGAGGGTATTCCCACACACACCCACCCATTCCTGTCTTCCTTCCCTAGCATTCCCCTATACCAGGACATCGAAAACCCTCAGACCCAAGGGCCTCTCCACCCACTGATGGCCAACAAGGACCTACTCTGCCAAATATGTGGCCAGCACCATGAGTCCCACCATGTGTATACTTTGGTTGGTGGTCCACTCTCCAGGAGCACTGGGGAGTTACACCAGTTGACACTGTTGCTCTCTCCATGGGGCTGCAATCTCCCTCAGCTCCTTCAGTCCCTTCTACAACTCCTCCATCTGGGACCCCATGCCAAGTCCAATGGTTGCTGTGAATTTAAGATTGGGTATTACGATCTTTTTGGCTAATATCCACTTATCAGTGAGTACATACCTTGTTCATTTTTTGTGTCTGGGTTACCTCACTCAGGATGATATTTTCAAGTTCCATCAATTTGTCTTTGAATTTCATTAAGTCATTGTTTTAATAGCTGAGTAGTATTCCATTGTGTAAATGTACCATATTTTCTGTATCCAATCCTCTGTTGAGGGACATCTGGGTTGTTTCCATCTTGTGGCTATCATAAATATGACTGCTATGAACATAGTGGCATATGTCTCCTTATTACATGTTGGAGCATCTTCGGGGTATATGCCCTGGAGTAGTATAGCTGGGTCCTCATGTAGTATTATGTCCAATTTTCTGAGCGTCCGCCAAACTGATTTCCAGAGTGGTTGTACCAGATTAGATTCCCACCAGCAATGGAGGAGTGTTCCTTTTTCTACACATCTTCGCCAGCATCTGCTGTCACCTGAGATTTTCATCTTAGCCATTCTAAGAGGTATGATTTGGAATCTCAGGGTTTTCTTGATTTGCATTTCCCTGATGACTAAGGATGTTGAACATTTCTTTAGGTGCTTCTCAATACTTCAAGTTCCTCAGTTGAGAATTTTCTGTTTAGCTCTGTTCCCCATTTTTTGATAAGGTTAGTTGGTTCTCTGAAGTCTAACTTCTTGAGTTCTTTGTATATATTGGATATTAACTCTCTATTGGATATAGGATTGGTAATGATCTTTTCCCATTTTCTTGGTTGCCATTTTGTACTATTGACAGTGTCCTTTGCCATATAGAATCTTTGTAATTTCATGAGGTCCCATTTGTCAATTCTTAATCATAGATCATAATACATTGGGGTTCTGTACAGGAACTTTTTCCCTCTGCCCATGTGTTTGAGACTTTCCCTCACTTTCTCTTCTATTACATTGAGTGTATCTGGTTTTAGGTGGAGGTCCTTGATCCACGTGATATTGAGCTTTGTATAGTGAGATGGGAATGCATCAATTTGCATTCTTCTACAGGTTGACTGCCAGTTGAACCACCACCATTTCTTGAGAATGCTGTCTTTTTTCCATTGAATGGTTTTAGATTCTTTATCAAAGAATAAGTGATTGTAAGTGTGTGGGTTCATTTCTGGGTCTTCAATTCTATTCCATTGATTTACCTGCCTGTTATTGTACCAATACCATGCAATATTTATCACTATTGCTCTGTAGTATAGCTTGAAGTCAGGGATGCTGATTCCCCGAGAAGTTCTGTTATTGTTGAGAATAGTTTTTGCAATCCTGGGGTTTTTGTTACTCCAAATGAATTTCAGAATTGTTCTTTCTAATTCTACGAAGAATTGAGTTGGAACTTTGATGGGGATTGCATTGAATCTGTAGATTGCTTTTGGCAGGACGGCCATTTTAACTACATTAATCCTGCAAATCCATGAGCATGGGAGATCTAACCATCTTCTGAGGTCTTCTTCGATTTCTTTCTTCAGAAACTTGAAGCTCTTGTCATACAGATCTTTCACTTGTTTGGTTAGAGTCACACCAAGATACTTTATATTGTTTGTGACAATTGTGAAGGGTGTCATTTCCCTAATTTCTTTCTCAACCTGTTTATCCTTTGAGTATAGGAAGGCTACTGATTTGTTTGAGTTAATTTTATATCTGGCCACTTTGCTGAAGTTGTTTATCAGTTTTAGGTGTTTTCTGGTGGAGTTTTTCGGCTCAATCAAGTATATTATCATATCATTTTCAAATAGGGATATTTTGATTTCTTCCTTTCCAATTTGTATCCCTTTGACCTTCTTTTGTTGTGCGATTGCTCTAGGTAGAACTTCAAGTATTATATTGAAGAGATAGGGAGAGAGAGGTCAGCCTTGTGTAGTCCCTGATTTAGTGAGATTACTTCATGTTTCTCTCCATTTAGTTTGCTGCTGGCTACTGGTTTGCTGTATATTGCTTTTACTATGTTTAGTTATGGACCTTGAATTTCTGATCTTTCCAAGACTTATCATGAATGGATGTTTAATTTCGAAAAATGCTTTTTCAGCATCTAGTGAAATGACCAAGGTTTTGTTTTTTGTTTTTTGTTTTTGTTTTTTGTTTTTTTTTCTGTTTTTGTTTGAGTACGTAGAGGATTACATTGATGGATTTCCGGGTATTGAACCATCTCTAAATTCCTGGGACCAAGCTTACTTGATAGTGGTGAATGATCACTTTGATGTGTTCTTGGATTCAGATTGCAAGAATTTTATTCAGTATTTTTGCATTGATATTCATAAGGGAAACTGGTCTGAAGTTTTCTTTCTTTGTTGGGTCTTTGTCAGGTTTTGTTATCAGTGTAACTGTGGCCTCAAAGAATGAATTGGTAGTGTTCCTTCTGTTTCTATCTTGTGGAATAGTTTGAAGAGTATTGATATTAAGTCTTTTTTGAAGGTCTGATAGAATTCTGCACTAAACCCACCTGGTCCTGGGCTTTTTGTGTTTGGGAGACTGTTAATGACTGCTTCTATTTCTTGAGGGGTTATAGGACTGTTTAGATTATTTATCTAATTCTGATTTAACTTTGGTATTTGGTATCTGTCTAGAAAATTAACCATTTCATCCAGTTTTTCTAATTTTTTGAATATAGGCTTTTCCAGTAGGATCTGGTGATTTTTTTTTAATTTCCTCAGAATCTGTTGTTATATCTCCCTTTTCGTTTCCGATTTTGTTAATTTGGATACTGTCTCTGTGCCCCCTGGTTAGTCTGGCTATGGGTTTATCTATATTGTTGATTTTCTCAAATAACCAGTTCTATGAGTTTTCCTCTTAACACTGCTTTCATTGTGCCACATAAGTCTGGGTATGTTGTTCGTTCATTTTCACTAAATTTTAGGAAGTCTTTAATTTCTTTCTTTATTTCTTCCTTGACCAAGTTATACATTGAGTATAGTGTAGTTCATCTTCCATGTGTTTGTGTGCTTTCTGTTGTTGTTGTTGCCATTGAAGACCAGTCTAAATCCTTAGTGATTTGATAGGAGGCATGTGATTATTTCAAACTTATATCTGTTGAGGTTTGTTTTGTGACCATTTATATGGTCAGTTTTGGAGAAGATATCATGAGGTGCAGAGAAGAATGTATATTCTTTTGATTTATGATGAAATGTTCTATAGATATCTGTTAAATCCATTTGGTCCATACTATCTATTAGTTTCTCTGTGTCTCTGTTTATTTTGTGTTTCCAAGATCTGTCCATTGATGAGAGTGGGGTGTTGAAGTCTCTCACTATTATTGTGTGGGGTGCAATGTGTGCTTTGAGCTTTAGTAAAGTTTCTGTTATGAATGTTGGTGCCCTTGCATTTGGAGCATAGATGTTCAGAAGTGAGAGTTCTTCTTGGTAGATTTTTCTTTGGTGAGTGTGAAGTGTCTTTCCTTATCTTTTTTAGATGGCTTTTGGTTGAAAGTTGATTTTATCCGATATTAGAATGGCTACTCCAGCCTGTTTCTTGGGACCATTTGCTTGGAAAAATGTTTTCCAGACCTTTATCTGAGGTAGTGTTTGTTTTTAAACTGGAGGTGCATTTCATGTATGCAGCAAAATGCTGGATCCTATTTATTTATCCGGTCTGTTAGTCCATGTCTTTTTATTGGGTAATTGAGTCCTTGATGTTAAGAAATATTGAGGAATAGTGATTGTTGCTTCCTGTTATTTTTGATATTATTTTTATGTTTGTGTGGCTATCTTCTTTTGAGTTTGTCTAAAGATTACTTTCTTGCTTTTTCTAGGGTGCAGTTTCCTTCCATGTGTTGGCGTTTTCCATCTATTATCTTTTGTAGGGCTGGAACTGTGGAAATATATTGTGTAAATTTGGTTTTGTCATCGAATATATTGGTTTCACCCTCTGTAGTAATAGAGAGTTTTGCTGGGTATAGTAGCCTGGGCTGGCAGTTGTGTTCTCTTAGAGTCTGGATGAGATCAGCCCAAGATCTTCTAGCTTTCATAGACTCTGGTGAGAAGCCTGATATAATTTGATAGGTCTGCCTTTATATTTTACTTGATCTTCTTTCCCTTTCTACTCATAATATTCTTTTCTTTTTTTGTGCATTTGGTGTTTTGACTATAATGTGATGGGAGGAATTTCTTTCTGGTCCAATCTATTTGGAGTTCTGTAGGCTTCTTGAATGTTGATATTCATCTCTTTCTTTAGGTTAGGGAAATTGTCTTCTATACGTTTGATGAAGATATGTACTGGCCCTTTAAGTTGGGAATCTTCACTCTCTTCTATACCTACTATCCTTTGATTTGGTCTTCTCATTGTGTCCTGGATTTCTTGGATGTTTGGGTTAGGAGCTTTTTGCATTTTGTGTTTTCTTTGACTGTTGTATCAGTGTTTTCTATGGTATCTTCTACACCTGAGATTCTGTCTTCTATATCATGTACTCTGTTGGTGATGCTTCCATCTATGAGGCCTGATCTCTTTCCTGGGATTTCTATCTCCATGGTTGTCTACCTTTGCAATTTCTTTATTATTCCTATTTCCATTTTTAGATCATGGATGGTTTTGCTCATTTCCTTCACCTGTTTGTTTGTGTTTTCCTGTAGTTCTGCCTGTTTTAGTGTGTTTTCCTATAATTCTTTAAGGGATTTTTGTGTTTCTTCTTTAAAGGCTTCTAGCATTTTACCTGTGTTCTCTTGTATTTCTTTTTTTTTTTTTTCTTTTTTCTTTTTTTTGGTTTTTCGAGACAGGGTTTCTCTGGGTAGCCCTGGCTGTCCTGGAACTCACTCTGTAGACCAGGCTGGCCTCGAACTCAGAAATCTGCCTGCCTCTGCCTCCCAAGTGCTGGGATTAAAGGCGTGCGCCACCACTGCCCGGCTCTCTTCTTTTTCTTTAAGGGAGTTATTTATTTCCTTCTTAAAATCATCTATCATCATCATGTGATGCGATTTTAAATCTGAGTCTTGCTTTTCTGGTGTGTTGGGATATCCAGTACTTGCTGTGGTGGCAGAACTGAGTTCTGATGATGTCAAGTTGCCTTAATTTCTGTTCCTTATGTTCTTTCCCTTGTCTTTCACCATTTGGTTTTCTCTGGTGTTAGCTGGTCTTGCTCTCTCTGACTGTGGCTTGCCCTCGTGCAAGCCTCTGTGTCAGTACTCCTTGAAGACCAGCTCTCTCTGAGAGGAATTTGGGTTTGGAGAGCTATGGTACGTGGTCAGCTCAGGGGTACAGACAGAAACCAGAATGATCCTGACCCCAGCTTTTCCTTGGTTCCTGTGTCCTGATAGCTCTGCAAGGGTCCCTCTAAATCCAGGAATTTGAATAGAAGTGGTGATCTTGCCTGTGCTCGAAGGCGTGTCAGCACTCCTGGGAGACATGCTGTCTCCTGGCACTATTTGAGTGTGGAGCCCTATGTCAAAGGATCAGCTCCCAGCCACAGAAAGAAAGTGGAAGACCACTCCTCAGTTCCTGTATACTGAGGGTCCTGGTTGAGTCCCCCTGATAAAAGGTGCTGGTCTTACCCACATTCATAGGCTTGTCCACACTCCTGGGAAGCTAGATTTCTCCTGGTGCTATTTGGCTATGGAGCCCTGTGGTACAGGCTGAGGTCCCCAGATGGAAACTGGAAGTCTCCTGTTCCAGGCTGCTCCTCAGTCCCTGGGTACTGGGGGTTCCCGGCAGGTCCCTATGGACACAAGTACTGGCCTTACTCTGCTCACAGCTCACAGGCTTTTCCACACGTCTGGGAGGCTAACATTTTTCCTGTCCTTTTTGGGTATGGCACCGTGTGGCACATGCCACAGGCATAAACCAGAAGGCTCCTGTCCCTGGCTGCTCCTTGGCCCCTGGGTCCTGAGGGTTCCAGGTGGGTCCTGCTGAGCAGTGGTTCTCGTCTTACCTCTACTTATAGACTTGTCCACGCTCCTGGGAGGCTAGCTTTCTCCTGGTGCTATTTGGCTATGGAGCCCTGTGACACAGACTAAAGTCTCAGGACACAGATGGAAACCAGAAGGCTCCTATCCCAGCTGCTCCTCGATCCCTTGTTGTTATTCTTTTTGTTGTTGTTGTTGTTTGGTGATGATTTTCTGTTTCTTTTTTTTTTTTTTTTTGGTTTGTGTTTTAAGGGTTGTTTGGTTGATTGGATGGTTTTTGGACAGTGGCTAGATGGCTAAATTTGTTGCAAACATCATAAGGAGGTTCTTCAATGTTCATAATTTTCGTTGAGTAGAATGGTGGAAGTAGAATGAAGTAGAAGCTTCTAGGAGCAGACATGTCACTGTCAGAGAAAGACATTTATTAATAATAATTTTTATATTCCATAGTCTATAGATCTCTGAGGGTTCTACAGAACATTTATCTTTCTATCTATAGTATACCTGATTTGCTCATCTACAGCTATCTAATATCTACTTAGCTTTGAAAGCATCTAAAGAGGCTAAATGAATCTTATTTTTATAATTAGATAAATTAGTATCTAACATGACCAAGTTTGATTAATTATTACTATCTTGCATTTCTTATTTATCCTAAACTGTTTGTAAGGAAGCTTTCTAAAGTACGAGAATTTAACATATATTTATAAAAATACATAGGTACAATACCTTTAAAAATGTTAAAACATATATACAAAATACTTTGTGACAAAATCTAACCTTAAATTTTATCAATAGTCTATGTTTAGTAAATAAAATTATTACACTTATCAATGCTCTTGGGCCTACAAGTGGATTCAATAATCTATGCTTTAACTTATTATTGTTATATTCTTACCTTTTTCTTTCCTCTCCTGCACCTTTTCCCTTAAATGGGAGAAAAAGGAGGAAAGAGGAAAGAACAAGAGAGAAAGAAATCCCTTAATATAACCTCCTTTACCTTGTTTCTTCCGTGAGCAAGCACATTAATAATTCACCCACCAGAAGAGAAAACACCATCAACCCTGTTTTTGGAAATGAGGCATTGCTGTCTTGAAATTGCTTCCTTCTATGATATAATTGCTTGGATGTGATTGTGGGTGTGTGGTGAAGTTTCTTTTTAATGTCCAAAGACAATTAGGATATTGCCTTGTCTTAAGAAAGCTAGCTGTAACATTTGTTGTTCTGGCTTTATGTGGTGAGAAGGTTTAGAGATTGAAAGAAGTCCTGATTGAAACAGTCTGAGAGGCTGGACACATAGGGTCAGCAGCTTTGAAGCTGTACTGGGTGCAAATTTTAATGAAACCATTAATGCAGGAGTCTGAGGTTGCATGAGTCAGAATAAATATATCTGAGAATCTCAGCATCCTTTAGCTTTCCCAAGGTTGAATCTCGTGAGTGTCTCTATACATTCAATAGTGTCTGGAAATAGATAAACTTTCATAGGTAATATACTTTTCTTAGTATATGTATAGAATATGTGGTCTACAAAATCAGCTAATGATCCTCTGCTCTCTCTCTTTTTGAGCATGTAAGGCATATATATTTCTTTTATAAGTGTTTTGGACAAACTCTAATATAAATTAGTATTTATACCATTTGAAATGATAGCATGATAATTCTTGAGGGTCCTGTAGCCAACAAGATTTATTGAAAATGCTTTGTGGAAGTCCAGGATGGGGAAATTTTCATGTTTCAGCAAGTCTCCAAGCTGATCCCAAGTAGAAGGATCATCAACATATGTTGCCTGGTCTGTTTGTCTTCTGGTTTTCTTACATGTCTGTAGTCAGGATCTTCAGTAGCTCTCCCTTTGTCAATTCTGATTTTTGTTAATTTTAAAGAATCTATAGTCTTTCTTTTCCAGGGGAATAAATACAAAACAGCTTCTCCAGCTTAACCTATTGCTTTGCTTCAGATCTGACACTAAAACCTATATAGGATGATCTACTTCATCAGACCTTTCTAAAATACATTATTTTACAACAGCAATGATATCTGTCTCATTGACATTTAAAATTTTTAGTTAATCAAGCATTATTTAGTTTATCTCTTTGGCTATTTATATTTCCTTTTTGTTATATATGTATTTCTTTTATTCTTTTAGAGTTCTCTTAGTTCTCTCTACATTTGCTTGTCTTATAGGATTCTGAGATAGGCCAGGAACATGTTTTAAACCATAATATTTTAAAAATGGTTCTATCTTATTGGAAACATATGGTGAAGCATCATCAGTCACAAACTATAAAGGTATTTGAAAGATATCTATCATTTCTAATCAATGTACAATCTCAAAACTAGCCTTTTCAAAATTCAAAACAAAAGCTCATTGGAATTCTGAAAGTATATCAGTAGTATAATATATCAACAAGTATTCATATTTTAAATTTTCAAACTGTACAAAATTTAAAATACAACCTATTGTATGAAATTACTATAATGTGACTATTTTAAACAGAATGTGCAATTTAAATTCAGTATACTGCATCTCTATGTGTAACCATTCTATCTCCTCAAGGATTTTTGGATTTTTCAAGTAGAATTAAAATCTAC
>CM052700.1:79222110-79237692 GCA_028551405.1 Uromys caudimaculatus
AAGTACACATGTGGGGTTTCAGAACCATCAATATATGTAGCTCCAGTTTCAGACCTACACAATTCTTCAAATTCAGTAGGCACAGGACATGCACATAGTGGGCATACAAACATTCAGGTGAAACATACATACATCTAAACTTTAAATATCTAAAAATATTTTTTTTGATACTTTATTTACATTTCCGATGATTCCCCTTTTCTTTGGAAACCCCGTGTCCCCTCCCCCTCCCCGCCTCTGTGAGGGAATTCCTCCTCCCACCTACCCGCCCACACATTCCCATATTCCCACCTTGACATTCCCTTTTACTGGGACCACTAGCACCCTCAGGCCCAAAGTCCTCACCTTTCTCCCTAAAATAAAAAAACAATTCTTTATTTTTTAATTTTAGCTTCAGGCATAAGACCAGAGAATAAAGCAGAGCAATTTCCTTTTCTTTCCTTTCCTTTCCTTTCCTTTACTTTCCTTTCCTTTCCTTTCCTTTCCTTTCCTTTCCTTTCCTTTCCTTTCCTTTCCTTTCCTTTCTTTTCCTCCCCTCTCCTATCCTCTCTTCTCCTCTCCTCTCCTCTCCTCTCCTTTCCTCTCCTTTCCTTTCTGTCCTGTCCTTCCCTTTTCTTTATTTTAGTTTATTTTTCTTAACTAGCCTCGCCTTGCATTTCTCTGCCTCGCCTCACCTTTCCTATACTCCTTTTGCTTCCTCTCTGCTTTCTTCTCCTCCCCATCGTCTTGCTTCTTTCTTTTTCTTTCTTCCTTATTTTCTTTCTTTCTCCCTTCCTTCCTTCCCTTCCTTCCTTCCCTCCTTCCTTCCTTCCTTCCTTCCTTCCTTCCTTCCTTCCTTCCTTCCTTCCTTCCTTCCTTCCTTCCTTCCTTTCTTTCTTTCTTTCTTTCTTTCTTTCTTTCTTTCTTTCTTTCTTTCTTTCTTTCTTTCTTTCTTTCTTGGTCTCTCTCTGTCTCCCTGTCTCTATCTCTGTCTCTCTCCCCCTCTCTCTTTTTCTTTCTTTCCCTCCCTCTTCAAAAATATTATAGGGACAGTCTCAAATCAATTGCTCCTAATGTTTTCCTCTACATCTCTATCTTCTTGAGCTGGCCTCCACAGTTCACTTGCTCTCAGAAATATTGACTTCCAGGTTGCTAATAGAATAACACACTAACCTCTGCTCACCCTACTTTTCTAGTCCGAAGTACCAAAATCTTTCACTTTCTTCCCCAAACTAATATTCTTTATGTCAACAGGCCTCTCAGCTAGTTTCTTTTAGATCACGTTTGTCTTATTGTGATAAAATACTATGACCAAAGCAACTTATAGTTGGAAGAGTTTATTTTGTTATGGTTCCAGAAAGAAAAGATTTCACCAGGGCAGGAAGGCATGGCAAAAGACAGATACGGTGACAGCATGCAGATATGATGACAGCATGGAGATATGGTAACAGCAGGAGTAAGTTGAGAAATCACATCTTTAACTGCAAACATGAAGCATAGTGAGCAAACTTGAAGGTGAATGAGATTATAAACAGGGTCTTGTACAAGAGAACAAGTGCTCTTACTTGCTCAGACTTCTCTCTAGCCCTTGGACTAATTGGATTAGTGGAGTAAATTTTAATATAATATTAAATTAGTATTGAATCTGCAGCATTGCTATTATTGGTTATGCTTATTCATAAAATGTACAATGTACTTGAGTAGGTAGGTGAGAAACAAATGCACAATGTAGAGTTTGAAAAGTAAAGGAGGACTAAGAAAAGCAATGTTATATACAAAGCATGTGCAGGAAGAGAGCCTGTTCTTGAGAAGGTGATTAGCATTATTAAGGAGATATCTCCTAAATGGAATACTGGGAAGGATGCTATCATGGTACATCAAGACTCCACACATCTAAGCTTCCAATGTATGAATGGAAAAATCATAACGAGTTTTCTGCTGTTAGGAACCAAAGGCAAACCAAAGCTGATGAAAATATGGTAATCCATTGCTAACAGCTAAACTTGACAGTATAGAAATGTGGTGTTGACCTTAGCAGCATGAATTATGTAAGATTGAAAGGGTCAGTGATTCTTCCTCCACAGGTTCAAGGAGTCTGGAAGAGGATAACTTGAGCAGATATCCCTGACTCCAATTGAGATTGCAGTCAGGAGGAGTGAGCAACTTTTCATTATACTTTATCACTAATCTCTGCTTTGTTCTCTGTACCTTCACAGCCTAAAATGATTGATCTACTCATGCAAATACGTTTTGTAAGGTATCTTAGCTGTAATTTATATTGGTGCAACAAAATTCCATGATCAAAGAGCTGGTTGGAGAGGAAAGGATTTATTTGTCTTTCACTTCCAGATCATAGTCTAACAGTTTAGACCTATATAAAAATACCTAATATTACTCAGCAGCTGCACATCAGTACTCTAGGCAGGCAGATACTACACTCTAATGGGCAGCTACAGGCCAGCACTTTTGGCAAGAAGATCCCAGGCAAAACAAGAAGCTTTAAATCAATTCCGAAGAAACTGCAAGACTTGAAATTTGACTGGCTTGACGCGAGGCCTTGGAAGCAGTTATTGGGCAAGTTTCCCTCAATTGTAGCATTAACACAAGTTGAGTTCAACAAGGTTATATAGGGTGAACAAATACATGTGTGCTGTTTTGAAGATATGGGAGGTAGGCCAAGCCAAACCAATGCTCAGTGCTTTTCTCCCACTGTCTGTTTGGTCACATTTATACTCCTTCATCATGGGTCTTTTCACATTTGCTATATCAAAACATCCTTACATCTTTGTCTGCTTCAGGAAAACATCCCTTCCTATGTCTGCTCCAGCAAAACATCTTTAACCTGTGTGCCCCAGCAAAACATCACTTAGCATAACTAACTATCCAAAGAAACTATAAGTTTCCAATTCAGCTATCTAATGCACTGAGTATTTGACAGCCATAGGATATATACATCGTTAGTATTTACTACATTAACAAAGATACTTTCCAAAATGCAGTCAGATCTTCACATCCATGTATTCTGCAACATTTGAATGTGTGCTTATATACAGGTGTTCATAAGCATGAACATACATGAAAACTCCTACAGAAAAAATAAGTATGGAAGAGTCTAATCGTACAGTGAATTTCAAACAGATTCTTTCTTAGAGAGTCATTAAATGATGATTGGGAGCTAGGTCCTGTAAGGAAAGAATTTTACAGAGTGCCTAAGTCATGGTGAGCTGCAAAACTTCTCACTAGGGTTCTCTCATTTGCAAACTTCAAAGTATAATGAATTCTTTGAGGTTTTTTCCAAGGTGCTTTAATGTCAATGGGATGGAGAAAGCATATTATTTGAAAGAATCTCCTTTCATCTTCAGTGCTAATATCCTTGCCTCTATCTAATCCTCACTCATTGCTATTCAGGAAAGGTTAGTTGTACATTTCTTTGGCTTGGTCAAGTGGCTGAGATGCTGAGAGGCATCGTTCTTGATTCCCCTGCATGTATGAATTTGTCTTGTCTGTGAGATGTCTGATGTTGGTCCTCTGTGTTATGAACCTGCAGAGTCAGACTTGAGACTGTTCAGAATTACCCATTATTATCTAACAACTGTGTAGACTGATAAGGTATTTTTAAGTTTATTTTTATGTGTATATATGTTTTGCTTGTAAACGTGTGTGTATAACATGTGAATACATGCTCTCCATAGACATCAGGATAGAGAGTCAGATGCCCTCATACTGGAGTTGCAGAAGATTGAGAGCTGCCATAGAAGTGTTTATAACTGAACTCAGGTCATGTAGAAGAACACTCAATGCTCTGAAGTGTTGTTCTATCTCTCCAGCCTCAGTATAGTTTCTTGATTCAAGTGTGAAGTGGAGGGAACCAGCTGTGGCTCTGTATTTATGACCGCAAAATCTGAAATTTATTATATGCTAGATGATGTTTTAATATCCTTCTCCCTGATTATGTTCAATCCTGTAGTAAGGAAATAGTATTCCTCCATGATATTATTATAAATTTGCACATTAAAACATATTACATTTTAATTCCAAAGTAATTATTTTGTAAAGTAGGACTTTTTTAATGGATGTTTATTGCTTTTCTTACATTAGTTCTTTTTGATATTCAAGTTATTATACTCATATACTACTATACAACATATGGATTCATGGGCAACTTTAATAAAAATTTCCATTTTTATAAAGGATATTCTCCTAAGTGTTCCATTTGTGTCTGATGAGTAATCATGTCATTAACATGCCAATTTACATAGTGGTAATTAATTAAAACATTGTTATTCCTCTAGTATTTATTCCTATGCTACAGTTAATATTCTCAACATATGGCAGCTAATGAATTGCTTGTTTCTATTAGTTGAATCATCTGTCCAAACCAGAGGTTCTCCATAAGGAGAGCATGTTTTTGGCCACATCAACCTGTGCCAAGTCTGAGAATGTGAGATTGATCTTTCAGATCCACATAGTGAGAAAAGAGAACCAACTTCTAGACTGGTGGTCATCAATTGTTGTGAGTTATTCTATATTTCTCTATAAGAACAAAGAACAGATCTCAGCTGAGATGAACCACAACATAGACGACATCACTCACAACTTCTGCACTTAAAATGAATACTTACTTTTGAAGCCTTACCCAGGGTTATGGTTTATAAGGATAAGATATGTACATGTTATCAACTGGATGCCTAGTTAAACTTTAGTCTCATATAAAAATGACTCATTCATAGCATAATTGTACCCCACATATTGCAAGGGATGCCATTCTTCATTATAAAGTTTGTCTAAGATTCAACTTTAACCTGCTCTCCTTGTGTTTTTATTTGCAATGTCTAGGTTTTCTGTTGAGAAGACAAGCAGAAAGACAATTTAAATCTCAAGAGTATGTTATATTAGTTTGGATTGCCCAGGATAGAGACTGTCTAGCTCCTTATATTCTTAAGCTAGATCAACCAGGTATTTGTGTACAGTGAAGGAAAGACTGCCTGTGCTTATTCACACTGTGGTTGCAGGTTGATCTACCAATGTGTAAAAGGAATGTTGTTGTCTGTCACTCCAGTCTGTTTCAACTGATAGCATGTCCAAGGCCCATGTCAAGCAGGTGTAGTGTCCCAAAACCCAACCACAGCATTACTTCCACACCTTCTAAATCTGGCCTGTATTCAAGTCCTTCATTGATTTCTCAGGCTTCACTTGCAATTGTACCAGGAGAGAGCTGGCAAGATCAGATTAACCCATCAAACACTGTAATAACTTCTCATCTCCTCCCCCAGTAATGGATATGAGATGGTATTTAACAGAGACTTTTAGCTGTCCATTCCTTTATTCAGCTTATATTTAATGACCATGTAACACAAATCTCAGTTTTGGGAAAAAGTATTTTGGCTCAGTGTTTGATTCTATAAAGGAGAAACAGCTCTTGTCTTCTTAAAAGGAAACAAATTTGCTTGTGTTTGATAAATATTCAGATATCTATGCCCATTAAGGCATCCTTGCTTGCTTTCTAAACTTGAAGAACTGAGGAAGGTCATGGAAAGTGTAAACTGAGGAGGCTACAAAATTCAAATTGGTCATCCTAGACTACTGACAGAACTCTCAACTGAAAAACGACTAGCACCTAAGGTAAAGGTGAGACAGGTGATGCTCTTCTTCAATTGTTTAACCACATTATCTTTCTCCTTTAAAAAAGTCTTCCTAGAAATAAGACTACACATTTGCAATTAAGGAAAACCATTTGGAAATGTCTACAACTTGTGTTTCACAGGAAATGAGATTAATAATTAATTATTTTAATAATTTTAGCCAATATTTGGGTGCAATTCCCAATGGTGGAAGGAACAAATATAAAGAATTAAAAGTCAAAACTGCTTCTCCAGAATCAAAGAGATAGCTGCAGCCTCAAAATTATGATTTACTGGGGAAAGTGATTTGCTTAACTAACATAGAAATACCTACAGGCAAAAGCTTGTTATGTTGATTGAGAGCATGTTATTGTCGAAAGTATGGTAAAGTGAATCATTGGTTGTTCAGTTAAGCACTATTAAAAGAAAACCTGACATGCATGTGAATCAGATGCAGTCTTAGAGAGAGTGTAGTGTTGAAATAACAGTTTAGTCTACATATATGTAATATTTGTAAACATTTCCACACCAAAACATTAATACTATGAAAGAGACACTATAGCACATACAGCCATCCAAAACTTTTTGGAAGTGATGTGTGCAGTCCATAGAACATTTTGCTATAAAGTAGGGGTTGGCATACTACAGGATGGAGGACTGTTATATAAATAAAAATTTAATAAAAAAAAAACACCTAATTTATTTTATATTGGTAGATGGTTCATTTCTCAAAAATGAAAAAACTTGGTGTCCCAACAGAGACACCAAAATACACAAAGTATTTATGTACAAATCCAAAAATACACAAGTATTTACATGGTTCTTTATAAAAAAAAAAAACATTTAAAGTCATGATTATTCATAAAATTGTAATTATAATTTCTAAACACAAAATTTAATTTTATTTCTCATTGTTGGTACAAGAAGGTAAACATGGAAGGAGCTGAAGGAGTTTGCAACGACACAGGAAGAAAAACAACATCAACCAAACAGACCCCTCAGAACTCGTAGGGATGAAACAACCAACCAAAGAGTATACAACAAGTGACCCATGACTCCATCCACATATGTAGCAGAAGATGACCTTGGTGGGCATCAATGGGAGGAAAGGCTCTTGGTCCTGTGAAGGCTTAAGGCCCCAGTGAAGGAGAATGCTAGGGTGGTGAGGCAGGAGTGGGTGGGTGGGTGGGTAAACACCCTCATATAAATGGGGGAGGAGGGATGGGATAGGTTTTTTCCTGGGTGAGGACCAGAAAACAGGATAACATTTGAAATGTAAATAAAGAAAATCTCCAATTTGGGAAAAAAGTTAAACACGTGCTAGCTATTAGGTAGAAGCCTTAACATTTGCCATGATAAATAGACATGAAGCCTAATTTCTTATATTTATAATTTATTTTTTTCTTGACTTATATCTACAATTATTTTATTGTTTCTTTTGTCATCTCTCATGCATTTCTGAATTACATTTACCTTTTTTTCTGTTTTGCAGCTATGTTACTATAGCAGTAATTTTGGACATTTTGCGGAGATGATCCATTCATGTAAATCTGTACAAACATTGTTACTTCTCTGTAAAGAGTTAAAAAGACAGACTTAATAAATAGGCTTTGTTTAGTCCTGACATTGATGTGATGTTGCATACTATCAAAGCAGCATCATTCCCTGTGGAATAGCTTATAATAGGATTGACTCTATTCAGTTATCTCTCCAGATATGGGAGACTCAAAGGCAAATAATAAAAGTTTATAAGTAAGCTTATTATCTTATTTTATTTTCTTCCTCCTCCTCTCCCAACTTGATTCTCTCTCTCTCTCTCTCTCTCTCTCTCTCTCTCTCTCTCTCTCTCTCTCTCTCTCACACACACACACACACACACACACACACACACACACACACATACACACACACAAATACAAACACAAGGTCTTTGGATGGTACCTAGGGTAATCTTAAATTCATGATTCTTCTGACTCAGCTTCCTCAGTGCCTGGGTTTGTACATTTCCTTCCTTCCTTCTTTCTTCCTTCCCTCTTTCCTTCCTTCCTTCCTTCCTTCCTTCCTTCCTTCCTTCCTTCCTTCCTTCCTTCTTTCCTTCCTTCCTGCCCTCCTTCCCATCATCCACATTCTCATGCCATTAAGACAATTTCTACTTCCTGCCTGAACAATTTTTATTGAATTATATATTCTACAGTCATTGGAAACTCCAGGTTAATAATCCATTCTGCTTACTTTATAATGCTTAGTGTCTTAGTAGGTTTTCAAGAATATATACAAGTGACTTGAATAGATGACAGAGGGTAAAAGGAATATTCTAATAAACTGAATGTCAATGCTGTTAAATTTTACTTCATTCTGGGTATTTAAAGAAGACTGTACAGAGGATTACAAATCATATTTTCCTGTATTTTTAAAAGAAAGAAGATTAATAAAATTCTTGAACTCAGATATTTCAATTGGACATTTTTCTTTAGCCATACACTGTTTGTTTTAAGCATAGGAAAGTCAATGTAAAATTGAGTACTACACATTCCTGATGCCAGAGATGATTACAAAGCAAATGTGTGTTCAGTTATGGTTAGACATCTTAAGGATGACAAAGAAATAAAGTAGGTGAGGTTTGAAGAGAATTTTGAAGGGCCAATTGAAATTTAATGGAGAGGTTGAGTATTCAGGGTTGTGTGCCTGACAAAACCAAGAAGTGTAAAAACTCTTAGTCATTCTACAATGAGAGGGAATGGAGTCTAGTGTGGTAAGGAGGGGATATAATAGCTCTAGGAACTACAGCAGGTGTCAATGTAATGAACAGCAAAGAAAACATTTACCTTTCCATAGGGTATTCAATATGCAAATCAGGAAATAAAACATATTCTGGGGTTATAATACTACAGTTTAATTTAGTAGGAAAATATGGAACTAGCGAAATTTTTTAGTGCACAAAGAGGATTGCTATGCAAGTCTGGAAAACTAGATTTAATTACCCAAACCAATGTATAATGAGAGAAACAACTCCACAAAAGTAACTGCTGGCCTCAACATACAAGCCATCATCATATACAAGAAGCCATAGGAGATTTCTGGGAAAAGCATCAACAAAAGACTTCACTGGTCTAGTAGCTGTTGTGAAAGAAAGAAACTCTAAGAGTTAACTAGTAATTTTGAACATAGTACAGTTTTCCTGAATTGTACTATTTTAGTACATGGGCATGTTCTAAATATGGAGTAAGATTAAGCCTCATCCGGATTCCCATTTTGTCAGGAGAAAATTGGATAGATGTTAATGTCTTCAGAGTAAGGAACGTTGTGTATCAGAGTGCATTAAACATAGAAGTTAACCAGTAAGGAGCTAAATAAAGTCAGGTTATCTATTGTATGTTTTATGGACTGTCATTACTACTCACTTTCAGAAGGACAATGCATCTTGTCCAAGGCTAAAAAGGAAGCATCTTCAAAGGAATATCTAATATTTGAATTAGCCATTGTTAATGGCATTAAATTAGTTTCTGAAGTACTATAAAACCAATCTTCCAAATTGTAATGAATTTATAGAACAGAAAGCTTACTAAAGTATAATTAGTTTTATTTTCCTGAATGTTAAACCAAATTAATTAATACAATAATTTTTCCAATAACCTGATGTTTATAATCACATTATCCAAAATACTTAGTACTTCACAGAGCAGCATGTATATTAAAATAGAAACAATATCGGACAGATTTGATGGATTCTGACTAAGGATGACTTGGAAATCTATGGATCATTCCACAGAAAAAGACACAGTCACTAATAAGATTTTTTAAACAATTGTAAATTACATTTCTAATGCTGTAATCAGAGAAATTTTGTGCCTAAAATGCCCAGATAATTTGAAATATCTATTTACATCAGAGATTAGATTTTATTTCTTTAATTCATTTCATAATAGAATTAATGAGCAGTCTGAATTTAAAGTTCATTTCCTTTTCTTATTAAAAATTTCAGAGTTATTATTTTATGGGTATTAATATTTTGCCTGTGTCCGTGTTGCTGTACCGTGTATATATTTAGTGCCTGTGTAAATCAGAAGAAGACATAATAAGACCCACTTGTACTAAAGTTACAGATGAATGTGAGCATGCTCTGTGTTCTGGGCAATGAACCCATGTCATCTGCAAGTGCAGCAAGTGCAGCAAGTGCTTTTAACTGTTGAACCATTACTCCAGCCCCTAAATATCATATCTTCAATTATCAAATAAACATTCGTATGACTGGAGAGATGGTTATACACAGGTACTGTTCTGGATATAGAACTAGAGCACCCACACAGTGATTCTGTATCTCGATTTTCCAACACAGAATTTTTGATTAAAAATTATTAGATATCCAGAATGAATACTCTCAGTATCTTTTGTTTCCACACTGAATATGTTCACATACTAATGATGATCAAGAGCTTTAAGCTTTTGTGTAAGTGTATGACATGAATATTTAGCTTAAAACCTTTCTCGTAATATAAGACATGACTTTTGGTTAAATCATGATTCTTTCTTATAATAACTAATTATTATATAGAAGTGACTTGGAGAAAATATTTGCCTCTTTCTGTTTTGTCACATAAGAGATTCACTACTACAGCGATTCTTTATTTTCTCTCTAAACAAATATATAAAAAGCTTAAATTATAAGATGTACAGAAAATTATGTTGCTATATGCCTTTTATGAGAAAGGATCAAATAAAACTGATTATATAATAAGAATGTCATATAGAAAAAATTTACTTAAATCTATACTTATCAGGTGAAATTACAAAGCTGAAATCCATTCCAGTTAGCATCCAGTGTTTTGTCACACTGGTAAGTTAGCATAATTGATGTTGATGGTTATTAGTGGGTACATAGAGTGTACTAATTTGAATGGATTAACTTGTACTCACTATAGCTTCAGCATGTTCTATTTTTACTTGATTTCTTGGAAAATTGGTAATTTGTGTCCAACAATTCTTGATAGCCTTATTTAAATGTCTGTTTCCCCACCTTTCTGAATAAATGGTTACTGGGTGTACATACTTTTGTCCTTTATGCAGTGTTTGGGGTGACATCATACTCTAATTTCATAGATAATCTTACTTATCTTGCCAGAACTGGCCAATGCTTGGAAAGGTTACATCTATAAAATCAAGTAACACAGTACAGAGGCAATTCGAGTTTAGATGATCTGTTTATACTTCTCACTGATTTTTCAAAACCTCATTTCCTGGTTTTGTTACAGTTGGTAGTGGAAATAAAACAATAGAATCTTAGTGAGGGAGACCAGACTACAAGATACAAATGCACTTTCTCCCCACTTCTCCTCTCACTAAGGGAGTTCCTTTATTTCTAAAGCTTCTAGGGTGTTAGTGAAGGTCATTCATGCATGGATGAGGGATGCCATTTCAAATAAAATAGAAGCAGATAAACTTACATGCTGCATGGAGTTCTCATCAGTGCCATCTCAAACTAAAGAACTTTTATTTTTCTTTTTACTGAGAGTGGATTATTTATGCCCATTAGAGAATAGAAACTAATTTAGGCTGTAATTTTGAAATACGCTACAAGGAAATAGGAAGCAAAAATTAACATTTCCTCCTTCCAAAGGTTCATTTGTCATGGTCCTGTGAAAACCAATGTGAGTTGGAGTAAGTACTTCGTTAAGTTTGAATAATATTTAAGAGAAAATAAAAGTGATTGGCACCATGATACATTGTCTAACTTAGTAAACTGTTACTTTGTAAAAACAGTATTTTTATTGTCTTTGGAATTTCATACATGTATTTTGAACTTATTCATGTCCTTCCTTAGCTCCTCCCAGATCCATGCCTACTTTCCCTAGACACCCAACTTTGTGTCCTCATGTATAATATTATCCATTGAGACCAATTTGTGCTGTACATATATTGCTGAGTGTATGATCATACATGTTATGCAGTAGTTGTCACACCAGAGGCTACATACTCAAATTAAATGGTCTCTCCCTCTTCTAGCAGCTACATATTATAAATAGCTCTTCAGCTAGGACTTGGACTCTCTGATTGCATTCTATCTATTTCTTTCTTTTTTTTGTAGAAAAATTTTATATTTTATTGGATATTTCATTAATTATATTTAAAACGTTATCCCCTCTCCTGGTTTCCCCTCTTCAGCCCCCTATCATATGTCCTTCCCCCTGCTTCTATGAGGGTACTCCTCCACCCACCCTCCCATTGCCACTTCACTGGCCAGACACTGGGGCTTTGAGCCTTCATAGAACCAAGGTACTCTCTTACCAATGGTGCCATATTACCTTCTCTCTACAAGTTGAGATTTTGTATGGCTTGAGCTTGTACAGGTTTTATGTATGACAACACAACTGCTATTAGTTCACTAATGCAAATTTCCGTTCTGTTCAGTAGAGAAAACACTATTTTCTCGAAGTCATATGCTATCTCTACTTGTACAATCTATCTGCCTTCCACACTATTCAGCAGTGATACCTAAGCTTCAGGAGTAGGGATGAGATTTTTATGTTCCATTTAGGGATCATCATTCTTGCAGTCTCTTATTTTCTGCACTCACCAGTTGTGGAGGTCTGGTTTAACTACCATTGACTGCAAATAGGAGCTTCTGTGAGGAATACTAAGTGAACCATGAATTTATGGGTATAGTGATAAGTTGCTAGGATCAACTTAATACTGTATCCATTTAGCAGAGTAATAGTTTAAATTGCATTGGAATTTTGATTGTGATTGTATTGAATCGGTGCATTTCTTTGCTTGCCTGTCTACGTTTATATTATTAGTCTTAGTGTCCCATGACCCTTTATACCTTCTAAATCTTCTTTGAGCTCTTTATTCAATGCCTTAAAAGTTTTTATTTTACCAATATTTTACATCCTTAGTAAAAGAATTCCACTTTCTTCAAGATTAATTTTGAGGCTATTATGAATAAGATTGTTTTCCTGATTTGTTTCTCTCTGTGTCACTTGTATATAAAAATGCTATTCACTTTATGTGAATTTTATATTTTTCTTGATTACTGGATTTCTTTATCATTTATAGGAATCTCCTAGTAGAGTATTTAGGGTGTTTTATCTAGACTCATATTATTTGAATATAAAGTTGCTTTCTAGTCCCTTTACCTCCTAACTTTTTATTTTATGTTTAATATATTAGGCATAATTTAAACAGAAGAGAAATGAATGGACATCCTTGTATTGTTTTGGATTTTGTGAGCAGGATTTCAGTTGCTCCATGTTTGGCATAGTGTTGGTTGTGGGTTAGAATATTATCTTGATAATATTGATACTTCATTATATCATTCATCTCTCCAGGACGTTTATCATGAGAATATATTGTACTTTGTAAAATGTCTTCTTTCCATCTAATGAGATGATCATATGCTTCTATCCTTGAGCCTATATTTGTAATATATTATATGTACTGGCGTGAAGTGAACTTGAACATGGTGGATGATCATAGTCATGTTTGTTTGTTATGTATTTTTATTTTATTTATTTTTAAAATTGTTTCTCTAAAGTGGAGACATTATAGCATTGTATCCAAATCAAGAATTATGTCTTCCTATTCACTTGATTTATATAATTGTATTGACAACACAATTATTAGAGTATTCAAGGAATCAGATATTAACTTCCATAATATAGTGTTGACACTCCCTACATTATTCATATCAGTATTTATATACTATTAGTTTAATACTGTGTATATTCTTTAACATGGAATTATTTTATAAAGAATATAAATGTATATAAAGTGCATAAATCCTTTAAGTCCATAGCCCCAAGATGATACTCATGCCTAAAATAGCTATCATGGACAACAACTTTTGAGTAAATAGGTCATAGGCTCAAAGATAAAATCTATGACTACCATTGTGATAAATTGGCCTGCTATTAAATAGACTCTCAATGAGACTGTTATACATTTAGAATGATACAATTTTCAAACCCTATCAGAGAATTTTCTTCTTGTAATAGACAATGATTACCATAGAGACACATAATTTGTCAAGCTACAGAGAATAAGAGATTGTGGAGTTCTCATCCCTAAATAAATCATCTCAGTCACAACTTCTCATCTCAAGGCTCAATGATCATTGTGAAAGGAGATTGAAAGAGTCTATGAGCCAGAATCAGAGAATAACACAGCAGAGAGTAGACATCTTCTGGACCTTGCAGGACAGTTGAACATTTTTTGTTTACATATTTCATCTGTAATTTTTATTCTTTCTTCCTGTCTCAATGATCATTGTGAAAGGAGATTGAAAGAGTCTATGAGCCAGAATGCCTTGTTCTTCCTTCTTTTTTACCAAGGGCTTCATGTTCATTATTATGTTACTATTATGGGATCACTCTAGATTTTAAAAAAAATTTCTAAAGCATTTAGAGCTGTAAATTTTCCTTATGTATTCGTTTATTTTCCCATAAAATTTCAGCATTGTTTTCCTTGTGTCTCATAGGTTGCAATATTTTGTATTTTCATTACTTTGAATCTAAAATTAAAATTTCTTTAGTCTTCATTTCTTCCTTAGACAGTTTTTAATCTATTAATGTATTTTATGAGTCTGTGTATACACTATTATTTCTATTATTGTTCACATTTAGCTTTAATTGATGGTAGTCAAACAGAAAGCAGGATGTGATTTCTAGGTTTTTAAGTTTGTTGAGTACTATATTGTGTCTTCACATGTGGCTATTTGGGATAAATCTCTGTGAGGCATTTGAGAAGGAAGTATGTATTTTAGTGTTCGCATCAATTCAGTTTTGCTGTTGAACCCATGAAAACCTAGTGCATGTGCAATATTACTGTAGAGCTTAGGATACAAAAATTGGTAGACAGTTAGGAAATGGCTGTGAATTTTCATTTGATTTAATGGAGTGGTACTTTACTTAATTTTGGATATTTGTATAAAAGTGTACCTATAAAAAAGGAATGGTGGGTTTTCTCAGCATCTTTGAACAATCTATCAAGATTTTAATTAAATCCTGGACATTAAGCAGCAGAGTCCTGAAATCATACATTCTAGGACTATCCAGACAATTTAATGAGTCTTTGTCTCAAATTTATTTGTTTTAAAGCTTTACTTATTCTTACCTCAGTGTTCTCTTCATGCATGTGTGTGCCATTGGCTTCCTGAATTTTGTTTCCTTTGTCCACAAAGTTCTTTTCTAGGTATCTCTATGATCTAGAATTTTGTGTCTGTGGACTGCTTGCTCAATTGTCTCAAGCTTTATATTCCACAGGAGGCTGCCAGCCACCTCTGGATGTCCCTCCAACTCTCATATTCCCTCCAAATTGATATAGAAGGGAGCAAGATACTCGAGAACCTCAAGGAACAAATCCAAACTCGGAAAAGATCACATATGGAAGTGAACAACACCAAAAATAAACTTGAAGAGCTATTAAGTGCTCCTTTCCATAGTATAAAAGGGAGTAAATCGTTACTTGGGATAGTGACTTTGAGCAGATAATTGAAGAGAGTTAGATGTTCATTCTGTAAATCTGCCTGCAAGCTGTTTGGAGAGCTTGAAGGATGAGGTAAGATTTCTGTCAATATAGGTGATTTGGAGCTATGCCTGTTCTTTGTAAGTAACGTTGTATTCATAGTTCTGTTAGTAACCCCAATAAAAATGTCATTGCTTCATCAAATTGTACTTTGGTGCAATTTTTCTGCATGGACTCTTTATCTCAGGAGTGTAGACATATGTGTTACATCTCCCCAGGGAAAAGTGTTGTGCAGCTTTATGTATTCATGCTCCTTCATGTTGTTGCTCCCCCTTCTCTGGGCACTCTTACTCATCTTCTATTGGTCTGTCCTCTTTTATTTTCAAGAATGAATCACAGGGGAAAAATTTGAATCTTATTGCAATTTTTATAATTGTTCAGTTATATATCTTTATGGTTTAGCACAATAGACATATTAAATACATATTTCTCTATTCAATCTATGGTTACTTTATGACCATGA
>CM052700.1:79238192-79256744 GCA_028551405.1 Uromys caudimaculatus
AACAAATTGGTAGTCTTCTACTACTCAATGGATAAACAGGTTGAGAAAGAATTTAGGGAAACTACAACCTTCACAATAGTCACAAAATATATAAAATACCGTGGTATGACTCCAAACAAGCAATTGAAAGACCTGTATGACATGAACTTCACGTCTGTGAAATAAGAAATCAAAGATCTCAGAATATGGAAAGTAAAAATGACCATCTTACCTAAAGTTATCTATGCACTCAATGCAATCCCCACCAAAATTGCAAATAAATTCTTCATAGAGTTAGAAAGAGCAATTTGCAAATTCATTTGGAATAGCAAAAAACCCGGGATATTAAAAAATATTCTCAACAATAAAATAACTTCTGGGGTTTCACCATGTCAGACCTCAAGCTGTACTACAGAGCAATCGTGGAAAAATACTGTATGATATTGGTTCAAAGAAAGGCAGGAAGATCAATGGAATAGAACTGAAGACCTAGAAATGAACCCACATACCTTTAGTCACTTGATCTTTGACAAAGGATCTAAGAACTTCGAGTGGAAAAAAGACAACATTTTCAACAAATGGTGCTGGTTCAACTGGAGCTCAGCATGTTGAAGAATGAAAATTGATCCATTCTTATCTCTTTGTACAAAGAGATTAAGGACCTCCACAAAAAAACAGATACACTGAAACTAATAGAAACTAAAAGAAAGTGGGGAAGATTCTTGAACACATGGGCTCTAAGATGAACAATAGATAAATGTGACCTCATAAAATTGCAAAGCTTTTGTAACACAAAGGAAACTGTCAATAAGACAAAATGGCAACCAAAAGATTGGGAAAAGATCTTTACCAATCCTACACCTGATAGAAGGCTAATATCTAATATATACCAAGAACTCAAGAAGTTAGACTCCTGAGAACAAAATAACCCTATTAAAAATGGGGTACAAAGCTAAACAACGAATTCATTTTTTTTCCCAGAAGAAGATAAATCCATGTCTTTATTATCATTACATATCAGTTGTAAGGTTATAAAACACCTGTATTTTCTTAACTGAGGAATACAGAATGACTGAGAAGCACCTAAATAAATGTTCAACATCCTTAATCATCAGGGAATTCAAATCAAAACAACCCTAAGATTCCACTTCACATCAGTCAGAATGGCTAAGATCAAATACTCAGTTGACAGCGGATTTTGGCAAGGATGTGGAGAAGGAGAACCACTCCTCCATTGTTGGTGAGATTGTAAGATGGTACAAACAATGTGGAAATCAATTTGGTAAGTCCTCGGATAACTGGACATAATACTACCTGAGGACCCAGCTATACCACTCCTTGGCATATACACAGAAGATACTCCAATATATAACAAGGACACATGCTCCACTATTTTCATATCAGTCTTATTTATAATAGCTCAAAGCTGTAAAGAATACAGATGTCTCTCAGCAGAGGAATGTATGCAGAAAATATGGTATATTTATATAATGGAGTACTACTCAGTTATTAAAAACAATGACTTCATGAAATACTTAGGCAAATGGATGGGATTAGAAAATATTATTCTGAGTGAAGTAACCAAGTCAGAAAAGAACACACATGGTATACACTCCCTGATAAGTGTATATTAACCCAAATGCTTGGAATACACAAGATATAATTCACAGACCACATGAAGTTCAAGAAGAAGGAAGAACAAAGTATGGATGTTTCACTCCTTCTTAAAAAGAGGATCAAAATATTCAAAGGGAGGAAATATGGAGACAAAATGTGGAGCAGAGACTGAAGGAAAGGCTACCCAGAGACTGCCCCACCTGGGGATCCAACCCCTATACAGAGACCAAACACAGACACTGTTGAGGATGCCAAGAAGTGCTTGCTGTCAGGATACTGATATAGCTGCCTCCTGAGCGGTTCTGCCAGAGCCTGACAAATACAAAGGCAGATGCTTGCAGCCAACCATTGGACTGAGCATGGGGTTATCAATGGGGAAATTATAAAAAGGACTGAAGACACTGAAGAGACTTGCAGCCCTATAGAAAAACAACATCAACCAACCAGATTCTCCCTGAGCTCCCAGGAACTAAACCACCAACCAAGGAGTACACATGGTGGGATCCATGTCTCCAGCTGCATATGTAGCACAGGATGGCCTTGTTGGACATCAGTTGGAGGAGACACCCTTGGACCTGGGATGGCTTGAAGCCCCAGTGTAGTGGGATGCCAGGGTGGTGGTTGAGCTAATGTTTAAAACCCTGGGACACAGTAGGGGGTCCCCAACAGGGGATAACCCTACAAGGGATGGTAGGCGTTTTGCCATGCTCCTGGGCCCCAAGCTCCTGACACAAGGATGCAGCTCTCCATAGGTCTGTGACTATCAGTCACACTGCCCCAAACCCCTCCACAGGTAGAGGTATGATCACATAGCCTCAAGACACTCCCATTTTAATGAGGCACCTAGAGGCTTAGTCAATAAACTCATCTTCCTCTTCCCAGCCACTCCTCATTATGAAGGGTATTTTAATCTCAGGCCCACCCTGAGATTGTGGGGTATGGTTTCACTCATTGCCACTCTGCCTTGAAAATAAATGCCCTAAAACCATGGACTGTCTCTCTTCATCTGGATCCACCATGGGGAATGATGGAACAGGCCTTCCTTTAAAGAGCAGATTCTAGTCTCTCAGCACTCCCAGCCAAGGCCACTACCAAACCAAACCAGCTAGCCAGTGACAAGCCAAAGACTTAGTCCCTGGCATGACCCAGTCGTGATCCTCCCTGCTTTTCCCCCTCAGCCCTGGGCTAGCTCCAGCCAGTGGTCCCCCACTTCGTTCTCAGCTCTTCTGCATCCAGCCTGGGATGCCCAAGAGCCTGAGAACCAGACGGAACCAGCTCCATTCAGTTCCTTGGACAGCAGGCTGTGCTCTCCCACCCCAGGGTGGTGTCCTGCAGCTTCTCACAGCCCCACACCCACCCCGTGGTACTGTGAGGTGAGTGTGGTCAAATTTCTTGTGCCTTGTCTCTTCCAGAGGCCCGAGCCCAAGGAGCAGATGTGGGACTCCCACACACCATCACTTTAACCCAACAAGGCAGGAGTGGGTAGGTAGGTGGGAGCGTACCCTATTAGAAGCAGGGAAAGAGAGGTTGGGATAGGGAGTTCGGGGGGGGGGGGCAGGGAAATCAGGAAAGGAGATATCATTTTAAATGTAAATAAATAAAATATCTAAAAAGAAAAAAAAAGTAAATCCACTACAGTGTAAACTAAGTTTAAAAGAAATTCATTAATTTGATGTTACTAACTGAGGATGAGGGAATCTGTAATCAACAGCTTTCCTTCAGAGTTCATCATAGGGAACACAGCTTAATGATAAAAGAACAAGCAGCCCCAGTGCAGAGAACTGCATTCCTGGCATTTCCCTCACACGCCACTGCTCTGTTCAACAGAAGAAAAAGTGCCCTGGGAAGTGGGATTTATGCAAGACCCAGCACTTGACCTAACTACTTTCCAAATCTAAGTCTTCTCACCCAAAATCTTGTAGCTGATGGAAGCAAGAAAAGGACTAGCAAGATAAAAGCGAGCCAGGCTGATGTTAAAGTCAATGCAGCTGTGTGTCATAAGAAACAGAAATGGAATTTTTCCTGAATAAGTGATATTTTTTAAAAAATAACAACTTTATATCTTTCATCAAACTTAGTAATTGATTAATTTGGCTCCACCGTGTTATAAAGTAACTTATATTTTAAAATCCTTTCTTCACTTAAAATAAAAAGTAACATAGATATTGGAGTTTTGATGAAAGAAGAAAATAGAAATAGTCTAAAATAATATGTAGTTTTGGGGGAATATGCTGGATGATAATCATCTGAACTACTTGTGTTTCTTATATAGCGTTTGGGAATCTTTATAAAGAAGCATTATCCATTCCAGATTTCAGACTAGGAAAATGACATTATGAACATGGGTTATTAAAAGCAGGAAATGAGTCCAGGTGAAGACCAGAGGTGTTGAGCCCAAGGTCCATGTAGACGGCCTCTAGAAAAGACAGAAAAAGATATTTTGGACCTAGTAGTAATAAGGAAAGGAAAGAGGACAAGAAATCAAGAAGGAATACAAAATGGGAAGAACTATGCAGATCATAGAAAGCAATTCTCCAATGTTTCAGCTTTGGCAGTAGGTGACCTAGACTAATGAACAGAGAGCGGATAGCAATGTCTACCAAAAAACATGAACATAGCACAACTTCATGTGAAGTTGGTATTCTCTTCCAAGTATTAACTGTGTTTAACATAATATCTGTGTGGTTTGCTTTTTATGACATATTATAACATTGTGTTGGTGTTATCAACATGCTGATATGTCTCATGAAGGGGAATTGTGCAATATTGAAAAACATCACACACGAAATGATTTAAATGTGTCCACATGAATACAACATTCAGCAAAATGCTATGAGAAAACATACATCATTCGAAAATCCACAACTCTTGCTTTCTTTCTTCAATTTAAAATTGTGATAACTTCTAAGTAATTTATATATACATAAGATTATAGAGATGATAATATCCCTTCTTCATTGGCAAGACTCGTCTAAACAGGTATATGCAAATATATACCTTAACACTCAGTTTGTTTCTGATGAATGCATAAGGACCAGATACCCTCGGCAGGTGATCACAGCACATATGTCTATGTGTGTCATTTGCATTTAAAGAAAATTCTAACTCAAATGACTCAAAAGCAAAATGTATGTGTAATCCTAACTTTACTAAGCTATGCCTATGAAATCTACATGTGATTCTGGAAAAATCTCTGATTAATCCACAACCACTGTTCCAATCTTTTCACTAATTTTACCAGGAAAGCATGAACATTTCTAAGTGTAAGACTCCAAACCCCTCAAAGTGAACCTTAAGAAAATGTTTTTTCTAAACTATACCAAGTATTAAAAGTAGAGTTCAGATATTCTGCCCAGTTTTTCCTACTCAATTCACATGTAATATTCTTATGCCAAATGCACTATTTTGTTGCTTCTGTTCACCTTGACTTGATTTCTTTTTCTGGGAACACCAAATCATGAGCAAGAGAGGAAGCATGGAAGAAAAAGCTGTGGCAGGATAAAGGACGACAGACATAATACAAAATATACTCAGTGGTTTTATTTGTTTCGGTGTTTTCAAATGTTTGATATATGTGGCTTTTGTAAAATAATAAATATTAACATATTTATCTTCTGGATCATCATTGGGAAAACTGCAAAGACCATGTAAGTTTTACTTGAAGTAATTTCTCACAATGCAACACAATAATCTGCATGTTGTTAGGCCTTGACAATATAGCAAGTTGCAACAAAAACGAGGGGGGAGATAGTACAAAATAAATCCCTAGATTTCTCACTAAGCTATCTGTTTCTTGTTTTGTAGCAAAGTCGAGGCTTTATCTTCAAGTACATCATCATCATTCTGGAATTGTAAAGTAAAGGGACAGTAACAGATTCATTCCATCAGAGTTTGTCATTTTAGACAAATAAGGAAAAAATAGATTTCTAGAAATCTGTGACCAGTAGATTTCCAGTTATATATCTTCAGCAAAACAGGATACCAAAGTCAAGTTTAGTGTCAACGTACCATGAAAAGATGAAAGCTGCTTTTTTTTTCTTTTGCTGCCAGCACAGTCCCAATTTTGTTGTTAAAAGTTGGAGAACATAGCACATGGAATTGTGCAGTAAAACACATCTGCTATTTTCATGGAAGAACTATCTTCTAGTGATGAGAAAGTAGTAGCAGTATCAGTCTAAAAGCATGAACAGAGAGTTGCCTACTCTTCAAGTGATGAGGTTTCATAAGCTGACATTCTCCTATTTGAATCAATTACCTCCCCAAAATGAGATAAACTCTCCGTAATTTGCCTATTTCTTATTCCTGGGGCAGTTTTTGGTAGTCCTACGAGAAAATCTTACCTTCATAAAAGCAACTTCAATTTCAATTTAAAATAGTTTAAAGCTTTTTCATCCAATTGCAAGTTCATTTATCATCCTATCTCATTTATTCTTATTTGTGTATGCATTCATTTGTTTGTTTATTTGGCATTAAATCATACGCCCTCCAGCTGTGGCTTTCTTTATCTCATAAATCACTTGATGGCCCATGTCAATTTGAAAAGTAGATGTGCTACATGACCATGCTCCTACCCCACCATCATGACACTGAAGCAACAAATTAAGTTTATTTTTTTATGTACTATTTGCCTTTGTACCAGGAGTCACATAAGATAGGCCATGAGATATGCAGATTGCCCTCTTCTTCTAGAATCTTTTAAATATCAGAAACACTCTTTGTTCTACAGGCTTGGGTTGGATTCAAAGACTTCTTCAGGTCATACCTTGCTATATATGATTACTATCTTTCCTAACTTAGCACTTCCTGGGTTTTAAAGTGAAGGGTTACTCTCACTCTTCCTATAAATGCCTGCCATGTTGTCCCTAGTATGATGGCCTATCTCTCCTAATTGCTCTTCACTTTAAGACAGAAACAATGATATTACCATACCTTAATCCCAGGGTCCTGAGTCTCCCTCAAAATTCAGGCTCATTCTGAATGGTAATTTCATGGCATCTCCTTTCTCAAAACTGCCTTTTGTTCTAACACTTATAAAATTCATTTTTTGAGGCAGGATCTCAGACAGTAGCTCAGGCTGGCCTGGGGCTCACTATGTAGCCCGTACTGGCATTGGACACATGGTAGTCCTCTCTGTCTAGCCTCCCAAGTGTTTAGATTACAAATGTGACTCACCACATCCATTACTTTATGAATAAAAATTCTTTGATTCTTTAATCAGGAGTGCACCACACTTTGGCCCAATCATAATTTTGCTGTTACATGCCAGATAAGCTCACATATAGCTCTGCACAAAGTTCCACTGATATACGATCTTATTTCAGAAAAGGCTACAGTCCTCTACATGAGAATATGCTAATGAAGAGAAAATGACTTCAAATCTTCAAGACAGAGGATAAAATCCTGTGTCACTCAGACATGATGGTCTGCTTGTTCAGTGTATAGCTCTTAGGACTGCTATAGCACAGGCCATTGACTTAGCAAGGATGCATCCTCTCAACCACTGCCCAAGTTTGGAAGACAAAGGACAGAATGTTGACTAGGATGAAGTCTTTGAAGCTTCCCTTGTAGCTTGCAGATGGGGATTTCATAGTGTCCTTATAGGGGCTTGTTATTGTTGTTGTTTTAAATATTGATCACATAAAAAAACTGAAACAAAGCTCATATGAACTCACAGAAACTGTAGCAACAAGCATAGATCTGCTTTGTGCACAGATCTGCACACATTTCTTTGTGTTATATCTCTCAGTTTAGAATTTTTTGAGAAATTCTTGATTGTGTGAACAAGGAGACCTATGATTCTTGTGTCTTCTCTTGGGCTCTTTTTATTCTGTTGGTTTGCCTTATCTTACTTTGATGTGGTTCTTTTGGGTTTTTTTTGTTTGTTTCTTATTATATTATATATTGGCATTGTCTTAGTTAAGATTTCTCTGCTGTGAACAGACACCATGGCCAAGGCAACTCTTATAAGGACAACATTTAATTGGGGCTGACTCACAGGTTCAGAGGTTCAGTCCCTTGTAATCCAGGTGAGAGCACAACAGCACACAGGCAGGTATGGCACTGGCAGAGAGTACAACATCTTGTTCCAAAGACAAACAGGTGAATACTGGCTTCCAGGAAGCTAGGACAAGGGTCTTAAAATCCATGTCCTTAGTAACATACTTCCTCCAGCAAGACCACACATATTTCAACAAGGCCATACTTCCAAGTAGTGCTACTCCCTGGCCCAAGCATATTCAAACCATCAGTCATGTTTGGTTTTTATAACTTAGAATATTTTGTTTTGTTTTGTGTATGTATATGTGTGAGAGAAATACAGAAAGAGAGTGGATCTAGATGGTAGGTGGAAGTAGAAAGGGGTGGAACTGGGAGGAGTAGAGGGAGGAAAAACTGTAATCGGGATGTCTTAGTCAGGGTTTCTATTCCTCCACAAACATTATGACCAAGTAGCAAGTTGGGGAGGAAAACATTTATTCAGCTTATGTCAGAGACAAAAGCTTTGGCCTTGGCATATTCTGCTAGATGAAGGATCCCAGGTTTTGACTTAGTCTGCTAGCCAAAGTGTCTCGGACCTCACAGCAGGCATTCCTCTAGCCCCTGACTCTTAGGTTTGGCTTGATTAGCAACACAAAGAGTTCAGGCTTCACAGCAGACATTCCTTTTACCCCTCCCTAGCCTGCTGCCGGATTAGACGTCCGGCCTTCAGCTCAGGGATAACTATGGCATATAATTATATGATGTCTGGTCGCATTGTGGATTCTCCCCTCCCCTGCCATTTCCCGCCCTAATGTGCTTAAATCATTGTAACAATAAAGATTGTCTCGGAGCTTGAACGGAATCTTGTCTTGCTCCAATGCATCCTTTTGTTTCCTGCTTCTTTCTATTACTGACGGTTTCTTTCTACAGCACGGAGCACCCGCTGGCGGGAACTTCAAACCTAGTCAATAGCCTTTCTTGGAAGGGCCCTCCAAGGCAAGGCGGGCAGTGAGCTCTTTGCAAGCTTACACTTCCAAATTGCTGTTCATCACCAAAGGAAGTCAGGACTGGAACTCAAGTAGGTCAGGAAGTAGGAGTTGATGCAGGGATGATGAGGCCATGGAGAGATGTTACTTACTGGCTTGCTTCCCCTGGCTTGCTCAGCTGGCTTTCTTATAGAGCCCAAGACTACCAGCCCAGGGATGGTACCACCCACAAGGGGCCCTCCCCCATTGATCACTAATTGAGAAAATGCCTTACACGTGGATCTCATGGAAGCATTTTCTCAACTGAAGCTCCTTTCTCTATGATAACTCCAGCCTGTGTTAGTTGACACACAAGATGAGCTAGTACAATTGATCCCTTGTCAACTTGACACACAAACACATCACTATTAAGCCTAGACCCTTTCTTTCTTATTCATCCCCAAGATCTAAATAACTTTAAAAGACCCACAGTCTTCCATATTAAAAATTCAATCCCTTTAAAATATCCAATATTTTTTTAAAATTCAAGGTCTTTTAAAAATTCAGAGTCTCTGGACTGTGAGCTCTACAAAAATACCTTCTTTCTTCAAGAGGGGAAAGTATCAGGGCACAGTCACAATCAAAAGCAAAATCAAACTCCAATCGTTCAGTGTCTGGGATCCACTCACAATCTTCTAGATTCCTCCAAAGGCTTGAGCCACTTCTCCAGCTCTGCCCTTTGTAGCACATACCTTGTCTTCTAAGCTTCAGCTGTCTGTACTCCATGCTGCTGTTCTTGGTGGTCATCTCATGGTATTGGCATCTCAAAAACATTGCTGTTTTCCTCTGTAACTAGGCTTCACCAATAGCTTCTAATAGGCTCTCTTCATGGTGCCAAACCTCAACTGCTTTGCATGACTCCTTCAGTCTTGGGCCATCAATTGCAACTGAGGCTCCACCTTCACCAAGGGACTTTGCTGGCCTCTCACAGTGCAAGTCTCAGTTGCTCTTCATGACCCCTTCATACCTTCAAAACCAGTACCACCTGAATGTGACTCTTACACGTTACTAAGTGCAGTCACAGCACAAGGTACAACCTTGGCTATCTCTGGAATGCAACCTCTGTGCTTTTAGAAAATACTTCCCAGAAGATTTCACCTCAATGATGCTGGTCTCTTCTTAATCACCAGTAAATTCTTAGCTCCAGCTAACCAGCCTCAATAGTCCCAGTAATGCAAAGTTTTTGCTTTATTAGTTCTGGTATCTTGTTAATTACAGCTGATTCTTCAGCCCCAGCTAATCAAAACCACAGAATCTTCACAATCAAAATAGCAATGGCTCTGATAAGAATCATTAATGTTTCCACTGAAATTTGACAAGCCAGGCCTCCATCTTCTGCACTGTTCTCAACAATATCTTCCAAACTCCTACATAACATCCCACAGAGCTCTTAACATCAAATAAATCTTCTAGCCCAAAGTTCCAAAGTCCTTCCACAGTCCTCCCAAAAACATGATCAGGTTGTCACAGGAGACCCCACTATGCTGGTACCAATTTGTCTTAGTCAGAGTTTCTATTCCTGCACAAACATCATGACCAAGATGCAAGTTGGGAGGAAAGGGTTTATTTAGCTTACACTTCCAAATTGCTGTTCATTACCAAAGGAAGTCAGGATTGGAATTCAAGCAGGTCAGGATAATTCCAGCTTGTATCAAGTTGACACACAAAACCAGCCAGTATACGGGATATATTATATGAGAAAATTTATTTTCAATTAAAAGGGGAAAAATGAATATTTCAACTTCTGGGTTCATTTGGGGAGTTGGTTTTTTTCTCCCTTCTGCTGGTTAAAGGCTCTGAGAAGAGTTAACTTTAACTGTGCATATGAAGGACAGAGTTTTCTTCAGCAGCTTCCCTTGGAAGAATCGCAAGTACCCTTGTACCTAAGAGGGTCATGGAAATAGCAGAAAGCACCAACCAGAGAGCGCTTGATATTAGTCTGACAAGCACATAGCCATCCTTTTTATGTAATGAGAATGGAAGCTGTTGTGCTGTTAGAAAGACAGGGAATAAGATTTCTCATCTGATGGGCATAGGTGAATGACTTGGAAAGGTATTTGTTTTTCTTTCCTTTTCTGCACCAAGTACCTGAGTTCCCTATTGACATTGTAGAATATACACACAGCGATTGGTAACAAACCTTGGCAAAAGGAGAATGGCTTTAATTCTCTGAGGAAACTCTGATTATCAGATTATTTCAAACCGATTGTCACTGAAGACTTAGTCCTGATGCAGCATACACACTGGTACTAGCTGCTTTTCACTTATATTTACCAAATAAAGAGTGCTTTAAGAAAAAAAAAAAAAAAAAAAAGAAAATCCATCACTTCTTAGATCATGTAGCTCATTAGCAATGCACATATCTGAGAATGCAAATGTTCTACACTGAACATTTGACTCACATGTAATTCCAAATTAGTTAATGTATCAATAAATTAGTGGAATTTTTAGTAAGTCAGACTTTTCCAAGTACATCCTACTCCACTGCCTAATCAAAAAATTGATGGGGATGTGGTAGTTTGAATAATGACTTCCATAGACTGATTTATTTTGGTGCTTGGTCTCTAATGGTGAGCTAAAGGGAAGAATTAGGAGGTAGGTCCTTGTTACAGTAGGTGTGGCCTTGTTGGATGAGTTGTGTTACTAGGAATGGTCTTTGAGATGTGAAACTCTATTCCAGGCCAACCCAATCTGTCTCTGTCTCTCTCTCTCTCTCTCTCTTCTCTCTCTCTCTCTCTCTCTCTCTCTCTCTCTCTCTCTCTCTCTCTTTCTCTCTCTCCTGAAAATCAGGATGTAAAGGTCTTAGATACTGTTCCAATGCCTGTCAAATTGCCATCATGATGATAATATACTAAATGTATGAAACCGTAAGCAAGCCCCCGATTGAATGCTTTATTTTGCAAGAATTAACTTGTTTTTGGTGTCTAATCACAGAAATAGAGGAGTGGCTAAGACATTGTCTTCTGCCACCATAGCTTTAATGAAAGAATTAATGAAGCATCAGGAATAATATAAACATCAAAGGGCTAATTCTAGTACATTTCATTTGTATCCAATTGTCAGGTTTTCCTGGAGATATGATCTAAATGAGCATCCATTATTAATTTAATTTGATAATAAAATTCTAACAATGTCATAGTATATTTAAGTCAATGATCTGAGAAACAACTTTTTGTTGTGTTGACTACTGATCTTGTCAACTCAGCTGTCCTGTGGTGTTGTATGTGATCTCATGGCTGAAAATTATTTACTGTTGCAAGCCCGTTAGGAAAAGCAGAATGGTTTCTCTCTCCTTCTGAAAGGAAAATGGTAGCCTTTTTATTGAATTAAATCTTGATCAATTGTTATTTGATCTCAAGGGCCATGAAATATTTGATTTATATTACCTTGGAGTACCTGAGATGTAGACTCTTGAAAAAATTGGATGTTAGTGCACACACCACCTTGCCAGAAATCCTTTCCAGACTGATCTTTGCAAAAAGAATACCATGTTCTGGTCTTACCATGCATACTTTTTTCACATTCTCCTCTGACTTTCTTATATTAGTTCTATTACCTCCTCATATATTGTCTTTTATTTATCATTACTATGTGTATTTTCGACATGTATTTTGATCCATATTTTACACATTATATACTCTTTACTTCTGTATGTGATTATGTAATGCATCCAGGTGTGTTTGCACAGTGGGGCACACTCTGTGTGTAGGTATGTGTGTGTGAATGTGTGAAGTTAATACTGGAAATCATTCTGGATCACTCTCTACTTTCCTTTGAGGCCACCTCTCCCATCTGAACCCAGAGCTCAATAAAATCATCTAGTCTAACTGGCCATTTTGTTCCAGGAATCTTCTTTCTCTCTACTGAACCCTGGAATTACAGGTGGGACACCACTCTCATTCAATAGTTACAAGAGCTCTAGGGAGCTGAACTCTGGTCCTTATCATCTCCACAATTCCTGACCTCTAGTTTGGGGATCAAGTAAGTGTCTGAGTCTTCATTTTCATCCTTCTTGGATACTGATAAGTCAAAGCAAAGAAAATTACAACTGTAGTAAGAAATTGATGATAATGTCATCTTAATCTTTGATGATCACCTACTCACAAGCACTTGCTAATTGCTGTGCATCCCACTTCTACCTGGGTGTCTGAAGACTCAAATTCCAAACGACTATGAGAAAAATGATTGAGTTATGGCATTGTTGAGCTGTACAGCTTTCCTTGCGACAGTCCTACCTTCGAGGCACAACTGCAGAAACGAATCATTTCAACCATAGTTTCTGTTGTTTTATAAATGATTTTCTTGGTTCCAAATAGAATTGCTTTAGAAGAAAAAAATCCACCAAACTCAGGAATTTGAAATTGAATATTCAGATTAAAATGGTAATGCACACAAATGCCTATTAATTCATGACTAGGAAGCCTTTCTTCTAACAAAATAGTATCACACAAAAACATCTTAATCATCATAATTATAGTTGACAACCCCTAGCAGACACTTACATTGAGGAGGAATAAATGCTCACAGGGACCTGCTCATAGTTTTTAATCAGATTATCTCAAATTTAGACCTTAGCCCAGTAGCACAGCATCCACTCAGGATCAATGATTAATGTAAGAAGTTCAGTCTCCAACTTTAGTATTTTAGACTGAAATCTCTATTTTCCAGATAAATGTCACCCACATCACTTTAACAGGATAGCACTAATTCTACCAGAGAAAGACTATGACTACTATGTTTGAAAAGCTGACAGTAACTTTACACTGCTCTTGGGGATATATTTAGCCCCTGAGAATGAAGAGGGCTGCGGCGGTGATCCTTGAAGCCTAGGGCGCGTACTCTTGTGGACCCAACCCCTGGCGGTCCCGGGACCTGGAGACTCCACCCGCCCTGCGCTTCCCCCAACGGGAGAGAGCACAGACACTTTGGGACTTTGGATTAGGAAAGTAGCTGAACCCTAAGAAGGGCTTCACGGACCATGTAATAGGAACATGGAAGGCACTGGGGATAAGGAGGATTTGATCTATGGCTGCCTCGTTCAAGGGGTTTCAGAAAAGAATATTAGTCCATGGCCTAGAGACTATTCTTGTGCTATCTCGGTGAAGAAAGTGGCTGGTTTTTTGTCCTTAACAAAAGATTTGGCCTGAGCCTAACTTAAAGAGTTTTAGATTAGTTATGTGTACAGAGGAGATTTTAAAAGAGCCTAGTGTGGAGTATGCCCAGTGGTTATTAATGCATATCTATAATGAAAAGAAGCAGGATGAGCAAGAATAGTTACAAAATATAAAATGTGAGGAGAAAGGGAACATCAGAAAGTATAATGGAGTTCTATGGTCATGGAGATAAACATATTAAAGAAAAATCCTGGTAATAAATAAATAAAGGGAGTGGTGACCTTAGAGCAAGACTGCCCTGCTAAGCTTCCAATTTATGAAAAGGAAGTAAAGAAAAGTGATTTGGAATTAAAGAAAAGCTTGGGGCTGGGCAGGGTAGAGCACACATTTAATCCCAGCAAGTAGGAGACAGAGATATGCAGTTCTCTGACAACAAGACCAGCCTGGTCTACAGAGCAAGTTCCAGAACAACGAACTTATGCAGTGAAGGAAAACATCAAAAGGAGAAAGGTGGTGAAGATGAAATTGAATGAGGATGCTATACACCAGCCCCGGCAATCAGAAGACCTTGGCAGATTGGTCCATGAGCTTCTGGCTTCAGATCATGGAGAGAAGAAAGGGGTTTGGAATCTCCCTCCTCAACTAAGGAAACCTGCTCAGGCCAGGGGCGTTTTTGTTGTATTTCTGCATGGAGGCCTTCATTATGTGAAGCTGTGAAGGTGAAGCTTGGATTGCCTTGGAGATCCCAAAATGGTGGAGATTCCAGAGCTGTGGAAAGCTGTTAACAGGGAGTGGAACCAGCCCAAAAGAAAAGTGTATTGCAGTCAGCAAAGATGAAAGGAGTTAGAGATCTGAAGAGAGTAGAGATTGTCCAGCTGGTTTTCAGGCTTACTTTGGTCCAATATTTTCTCATTATGTTTCCTTTTGGAGCACAGTATACACATATGCTCTATATGTACATACATTTGCAATGTATATCCTGTGACATTGTATGTTGGAAGAATGTGATTTACATTTTCATTTTGATTTTTATAGCGGGTACAGTTAAGAAATCACATGAGTCTCATAAGAGACTTTGAACTTTCCACTTCTAAACAAGTTTGAGAAAGTTGGACTATAACAATTTTTAAAGCTGGACTAAATTCATTTCCATTATGATATGGCTGTAAGCTTATAGGGGTCAGAGAGAAAATGTGATGGTTTGAATAACAGAAAGTAGAAGGGCACTTTGGAGAATGGCTAATGACTAAGCTGGGGTTAGGAACAGGCAAAATGAATCAGAATAGAGGGATGTAGTCTGAAAACAGAGAGCTAGGGCATGTCAGCCTACAAAACTAGTGACCAAATCAGATAGAACTGAAAGCAAAAACATAAATAAATAAATGAAATGAGTAAATTATCCATACTGTTGTAAATCAACTAATATATACACAATCTAAAAAATAAGAGAAACATTTAGTTAGCTATACATCTAACTCTAAATAAGGGCTAATAGCTAGAATATACAAAGGCATTTTTAATTTCTTAAGAAATAGACTGCTGGGCAGTGGTGGTGCACACCTTTAATCCCAGCACTTGGGAGGCAGAGGCAGGCAGATTTCTGAGTTCGAGGCCAGCCTGGTCTACAGAGTGAGTTCCAGGACAGCCAGAGCTATACAGAGAAACCCTGTCTCGAAAAGACCAAAAAAAAAAAAAAAAAAAAAAAAAGAAATAACCTAATCACAAACAACAAGGTTCTCAAAAAAAGAAATTCAAATGCCTAGTAAGTTTTTTTTTTTAATCTTAAAAACCCTTTATTCCTCATGGAAATGAAATCATATTTTGATATTTTATCTTCCCTCAGCCATACTGGCAATCATCAAGAGAACAAATGCTGGCAGGGATGTGGGGAAAAGGGAACCTTCATGTACTATTGAAGGAATATAAATATACCACAGAAACCATGTGGAGGCTTCCCAGAAGGCTAAATTCAGAACTGTCATCTGATCCAGCTAGAGCAAGTCTAAACATATGAATAAGGAACATCACAGCTTATCTCACACACACACACACACACACACACACACACTCATTGCTTCTCTACTCACTATAGGCAAAAGGTGGAATCAGCCTAAATGTCAATCAACTGATAGAAGGACAACTTTTAAGTGCTAAAACAAATTAAATTTTGAAAATTTTTGGAAAATGTGTTAAGCTTGATAACACTATAGCAAGTGTGGCAATCTAGGCCCAGAAAGACAAATGTCATGTGTTTAAAGATAACAGAGTTAAAATTTTGGAATTTTGTATTTAAGCTGGAGGAATTGTCTATAGAGTCCAAGAATTAGAAAAAGGAGTTGTGATAAGGGAGTAAGGAGGAGAACTGAGTGTGAGGATTATAGAACCAGTGAAAGAAAGCAGAGCAAATAAATACTATGGGTATAAATATTTAAATGGGCATGGGAGTAGGAATATGAGAGAAAGAGACAGCAGAACGACAAGATGGAAGGTGAGGGTATCTAGAAGACTATGAAAAAGTCATATAGGAATCTATCATTTTAAAACCAAACTAAAACTTACAATATCTATTTTTAAAAATAGGAGGTGCTTCAACAGAGGTTCTCAACATCAATGAGTAATGCTGCTCTCAGAAGTCAATGACTTTCAACCCCAAACTCCAGTGCCAGGTTTGAGAAAATTCCTTCCTATACTGTTGGTATAGATTCTCAAGAGATTCCCAAAAGAAGTATAAGCTATTGTCACTGTGGATGACCACCTTAAATTGACAGTTAAAACCTATTACTGAAGATAGGATATACCACAGATATAGGACATAGACAAATGAACTAGAACTCAGCACTCATTGTGCTAGAAGTGCTAGGCAGGCTACTAAAAGAGAAAAAGCATCAACGATCTCACACATATGTGGACTGACTGCTATAATACTGACTTCTCTGGCAAGAAAAAGCCAGTGATATAATAGAGTCATGAATTTTGTGGGGGTAATCAATTGCTTGCTGATTTGGCTTGAGGCCCACTTTATAGGAAGGTACTGTAAACCTAGTCAAGTTCTATAACTAGAGAGGTTGCAGGTCCTACCTGGGAACCTATACTGATATTTTACTGAATATGTCAACAGTAAACTCCTTTTAAAATACTTATGTTTATACACATAGACTAGTTTAGCTTTCCACCTCCTTCAGAGAAATTTCTTTTGGCAGTGGGTAATTGTCAAACTGACAAGACAAACTTATAACTGGTCTTAGTGCTAAGAACATCTTATCTTGAGGTGTCTTGCTCTAAATGGGACATCTCAGTTGCTCTTACTCCCAGAAGGGAGCATGAAAAGAAGACCATAGAACCTAGGGGGTGAGGAGAAGTGTAGGTACGCTCTGCCTCTGAATTGACTTAGCTGATGCCATTATAGACACTGAAGTTGTGACCAATTCCAGAAGTCCTGCTTGCTAAGACATAGGCAAGGTGAGAGAGAGAGGGGGGCGTAAGGAAGGAAGAACACTTGTTGGAAAGAAGAAGGGTGTTGAAGGGATCAGAAGGGGAACTTAGAACGTACTGAAGAATAAACAGTAATCACAGTGTATCTCACACAAAACTATGAAATTATCAAAACAATTTTGTTAAGAAAGAAAACTATTTAGGATATGGAAACAAAGGGCATTGGCAAAGGGGAGAGGGATGTGAAAGGGGCAAGATAGGGGCCTCTGGGGAAATTTATTCAAAATACATTATGTACATGTATGAAATTTTCTGTATCTCATGAAGTACCATAAACTATGAATATGAAAATCAGCATAAATAAATGAGCATAAATCTCTGTTGCCTTGGCAGTTTTTCTATAACTCAAATGTCATAATATTAAGATTATTTCTTTTTACACTAGTATATTTTATTATTGTAACATTTTTAAATCATTTTATTTATTTATATTTCAAACATTGTCCCCACTCCATGAGTCCCCCACCATATTCCCCATCTCCTTTGTCTCTAAGAGAGTGCTCCCCCACCCACCCACCCACCCACTCCCACCTCACCCCTATAGCATCCTCCTTCTCTGAGGCATCAAGCCTCCACAGGACCAAGTGCATTATCTCCCACTGAGGCCAAAAAAGGCAGTCCTCTGCTACATATGTAGTGGGAGCCAGAAATCATCCCATGCATATGTTTTGGTTGGTGTTTTAGTCCCCAGGAGCTCTGGGGTCCAGTTCACTGATACTGTGTTTCCTATGGAGCTGCAATCCCCTTCAGCTCCTTCAGTCCTTCTAACTCTTTCATAAGGGTCCCTGGGCTCAGTCCAATGGTTGGCTGTAAGTATCTGCATTTGTCTCAATCAGGTGCTGGTAGGCCTCTCAAAGAATGGCCTTGCCATGCTCCTGTCTGCAAGCACAACGTGGCATCAGCAACAGTGTCAGGTGCGGTGCCTGTACATGAGATCTATCTCAAGTAGGGGCAATCTCTAGTTGGCCTTTCGTCACTCTCTGCTCCATTTTTGTCCCTGCATTTTCTTTAGACAGGAACAATTCTGGGTTTTCTTCATATTGTACCACTATAAAGACATTAAGAAGTATTTGAGAAATATACTATACTCAGGTTTTTGACACTGGTAATTTTCCTGGAGAGACTGACTCTTCTTGAAAAGACTGATGTCACACCAGGAGTCGGTAGCCAAGGAGCGCCATAGAGAGGAAGCCTCACAGGAACTTGGAAGGCCCGTGAGTGGGGTTGAGGGGAGCAGCACCTCTCGCCCAGACCCGCCCGGATCTGCCGGGATCCCGGGCCTGAGAACCCGGGAACAGAAAGACTCCGAAACTTCCCGATCTCACTTGCAGGGGGAAACCTCTGCCTGT
>CM052700.1:79257244-79306858 GCA_028551405.1 Uromys caudimaculatus
ATTATTTCCTGCCTTCTACTCCTCTTGGGTGCATTAGCTTCTTTTTGTTCTAGGGCTTTCAGGTGTGCTGTTAAGCTGCTAGTGTATGCTCTCTCCAGTTTCTTTTTGGAGGCACTCAAAGCTATGAGTTTTCCTCTTAACACTGCTTTCAATGTGTCCCATAAGTTTGGGTATGTTGTACTTTCATTTTCATTAAATTTTAGGAAGTCTTTAATTTCTTTCTTTATTTCTTCCTTGACCAAGTTGTCAATGAGTAGAGCATTGTTCAGCTTCCATGTGTATATGGGCTTTCTGTTGTTATTGTTGCCATTGAAGACCAGCCTTAATCCGTAGTGATCTGATAGGAGGCATGGGATTATTTCAATCTTCTTGTATCTGTTGAGGTTTGTTTTGTGACCGATTATATGGTCAATTTTGGAGAAGGTCCCATGAGGTGCTGAGAAGAAGGTATATTCCTTTGATTTAGGATGAAATGTTCGATAGATATCTGTTAAATCCATAGTAGCTTGTGACCCCAAAGAGACCTTGAGATATCCCAGTACCTTGAGGCTTGTTATGCTACAGTGGTGTAAATACTTGGCTGCAATTAAGGGGCTCTGAACTTTCACACCCTTTGTGTCTTCCTGCCCTATGGTGACCTTTGGTAACCTTCCTGCCCCTGCTGCTCCTTTCCTTCCTTTTTTTTTCTTTTTTCTTTTTTCTTTGTTTTTTGGGGGGGGGTTTCTCTGTTTAGGCCTGGCTGTCCTGGAACTCACTCTGTAGACCAGGCTGGCCTCGAACTCAGAAATCCACCTGTCTCTGCCTCCCAAGTGCTGGGATTAAAGGCCTTTCCTTCCTAAATGCTTATATATGGACTTGGAATAAAGGCTGGGGTGGGGGGGTGGGGGGCTTGATCGGAAGGAACACCGTCTCAACATGCGTCTCAACGCATTCTTTGTCTCCTGCCTCTTTCCACCGCCGGCAGTTTCTCTCCTCAGGTGTGGACCCGTGATTGATACCTTCCCGGGAGTATCCCCCGGGAAGAACCAGGACAGCTAGCTCTTTGCAGTTGGCGCCCAGACACGGGCTGAGGAACAAGATCGTGCACACTGCCGGACGTCACATCACATGAAAGCCTGGCCCAGGTGGTCCTATTGAGGATCATATAGAGAGGAGATATTCTCGGAGTGACCCGACCGAGAAGCAGAATCCTGGAGAAGAGGTGAGTGACGCATGAAAGAGACAGATGCTTTTTCTGGAGAAAAGGAAAAATTAGGAAAGGTTGATTCACAGAAGCTTTTCCTCCAGAACAAGGAATGCTCGGGTGAACAAAACTGGTCTGTGAGGAAGCCGTGAATTAGTATCATATGATCGATGGGTCTATATGAAAACTCACGGGAAGTAATATAGACTCATAGTAAAAGATGTTTATGTAGAGTAGAGTTTTTGTGAATTTTAGTAACAAAGATGAACAAAAATAGAAGTTAAGAGAAAACAGAGATATTTATTATGTGAGAATTGTATAAACTGAGATAAAAAAAATATTGTGTTAGGGTAAGACAGAGTGGGAAAAAAAAAGTTGAGTTAAAGTTATATAAAATAGTACAGAATCATGGGACAAACGTTAAGTGACCATGAAGCCTTTTTTACAGAGAATTAGAGTCTCTCAAGACTAGGGGGACTAAGGTAATAATTGTGTAGATGTTTTTGTGAAAGCAATAAATAAATCTTATTGAAGGACAAAGTAATGGTAAAATGTGTTCTGTGCATGTGTTTCCAAATAATGGTAAAATGTGCTTTATGAAGGTGTTTAGAGTTATGCTAAAATCTAGGGAAGCAAAGATAATTCTCATAGGTGCCTCTAGTCTTTGGACCTGGACTAGAGATGTTTTATACCCTAACTATGAGAAAATGGATTCAAGAAAAGCAAACCTCCCCGACTATCAGGGGAAGTAAAATGAAGATAAGCTGTTTCAGAGCTCTCCTAGGGACAGGAGGAAAATAGGAGACATCCTACTTCCTTTCTGGCCCCTCTGGGACAAATGCTTAGTTTTAGTTTTGCGTCCTTTAGGTAGGATGTCTTGAGTCCCTTTGGGACATCTAATTCTCTTTCCTCTCTATTGTATGTTCTTGGTGCACCAATCTGTCCATGTGTCAAAACTAACTGTTTTATGTTAAGTCTGTGTCCTTGTGTTGTATGAATGGATGTTGTCCTGTGTTTTATGTTGAAGATAAAAGAAAAATTGGTTCAAACTTTATCCACTAGTTACCTACCCCTTGATTTATTTTAACTTGTTTTAAAAAGCAGTCTTACTTGGCTGCACCTGTGGCTGGGAGTGGCTAGAAAAGCACTGCCAAGGGCTTAATTATCTGCACTATCCACTCTTAAAGGGGCCAGCAACTTCTCGGCTTCTATGGCAAGGGAGCTAACAGCTGTTTTTCCTAGACAAATTTCTCTGATTATTGGGTTCAACAAGTAACAAGGTGCTCCACTCTTAAAATTACAACTAGAATAAGTTAAATTTTGTTTGATCTAAATGAGTAAATGTGTAGTTATTTCATTTTGCTTCTGATTGGTTTTAAAAGTATGAAAATATTCTACATGTCTTTGATGTTGAGTTTTGGCTTACAAATTATTAGGTATGATTAAAAACGTGTAATCTTGGTAACAGAAAGTGGGTTTAAAACTGGTAACTCAGAGTTGGGGTCATTCTAGATAGCAATACGTGGCATGAGCCAACACAGGGAAATAAAAAGGGAGGAGATGCCGGAGACCAAATGACCTTGTTTGAACCTAAAGACCTCGCTCTTAATCAACAAGCCAGAGGGTCCCAGGCTTTAGTAGACATTCCTTTGATTCCTTCCCTCTGCAGGTGTAGATGATCTGTTTATAGTAGCTTGTGACCCCAAAGAGACCTTTAGATATCCCACTACCTTGAGGCTTGTTACGCTAATTTACAGCGGTGTAAATACTTGGCTGCAATTAAGTGGCTCTGAGATATTTCACACCCTCTGTGTCTTCCTGCCCTATGGTGACCTCTGGTAACCTTCCTGCCCCTGCCCCTTTCCTTCCTAAATGCTTATATACAGACTTGGAATAAAGGGGGGGGGCTTGATCGGAACACCGTCTTGCCCTCAACGCATTCTTTGTCTCCTGTCTCTTTCCACCGCCAGCAGTTTCTCTCCTCAGGTGTGGATCCGTGGTTGATAGCTTCCCGGGAGTATCCCCCGGGAAGAACCGGGACAGCTAGCTCTTTGCACCTTTGCCTCATGTGCAGACAGATTTCTGTCTAAACTGGACAAGATGGACAACTTACGTCGACTGCCAAGCTTTGCAAGGACATATTATTCAAATTTTCCTGCTTCATAAAAATAATCTGTCAGATCCTTTGGTAGAAGGCAGAAGATGTATGCTTCTATAACTCAGAAAACTTTAGGGTGATTACTCAGGGGTCAGCTGTCTTTGTTATTTCTATAGATTTGGAAGCTGCTAGCTCTGCACTTCCTGCATACTAAGGTAATATTTATTTTCTCTCATGTCTCTGATGGGGTTGAAGTCAAAATAGGGACAATGTCACCAAGATAGGATAGATAGTACTTTTTCCAAGGATGCTAAATAAAAATGGACTGCACATTGTGAATGTAAATTTTACTTGATAAGTTGTCATAATTGTTATTATTATATATAGTTTATTAAGAATAGAGAAAACCTTTTACTGGACTAAAAGTGTAAATGTTGGAGGTGATTTTGTGTGCTGTGTATTCAGATTTTCATATCTGTGCCTAAACATCTGGTTGCAGTCTGGACTATGTCATGGTCAGACACAGGGCCCCAGTGGAAGCATGGGATCACCAACCCATCTTCAAAATTTTTGACCCAGTATTGTTCCTGTCTAAAGGAAATACAGGATAAAAATGGATCAGAGACTGAAGGAAAGCCATCCTGTGACTGGCCCAACTTGGGATCCATCCCATGCAGAGGCACCAAACTCTGAAACAATTGCTGATGCCATGCTGTACCTGTAGGAAACTATCATGGCTATCCTCTGAAAGGCTCTACCAGCAAATGACTGGGACATGTGCAGATATTTAGACCCAACCACTGGACTGAGGTCAGGGACCCTTTGGAAGAGTTAGGGAAAGGACTGAAGGAGATGAAGGGGATTGCAACCCCGTAGGAAGAACAATATCAACTAATCCAGACCCCTCAGAGCTCCCAGAGATTAAACCACCAGCCAAAGTGCATACATGGGTTGGTCTATGGCCCCCAGCACATATGTAGCAGTGGACTGACTGCCTTGCCTGACGTCAGTGGGGGAAGATACACTTAATCCTGTAGAAATTTGAGGCCCCAGGGAAGGAAGATGCAGGCAGGGATGAGGCGTGTATAAAGGGGTGGATGGTAGAGCACACTCTCAGAAGCAAAAGGGGGATTAAGTGGAGAATTTTGGAGGGGAACCATGTTTATATTTAAGATATATTAATATAAAATTAAGGGTTTTAAAAATTATTTTATACAGATAGTAATTTAAGGGTTTTTTTTATTGTATATTAGTAGAAATTAAAGTTGTTGTCCTTGAACTATGGTATACTCACAGAAGTTAAAGATAGTTTATTTAAACTTATTTTATACTAACAGAAATTTAAGGTTGTTTTGTTAGACTATATTGTTCATAAGCTGTTCCTTTAAAATATGATGCAAAGTTCTAATTTTTTGGTTCTTTTAATTATTTTTAATTATGTGAAATTTTTTAATATAAGGAAAAAGAATTTTTAAATAAAAGAAAGAATATGAAGTGGAAATTTCCGGATATGTCAGGTGATGCCCACTTAGGTGGTGTTTCGCTAAGACAGACTCTTGTGGGTTTTGCTGAGACAAGACCCATGGTGGGACACATGATGTTTGTAGAAAGTAGATAGGACAAAACAAACAACTATTTTGAGTTTGCATAGCTAGCTGTGTAATGATTCATTGGTCTTGCATCTTAATCTTGGCTGATCTTCACTTCATTGAAAGAGACACAGCAAAGAACTTCTCCTGGTGCCCCAGCACATCCTGGTTGGTGCCACTGACTTGAGAAGACTCAGCAGAGGATTGGTGGTTTCTGGTAGATATAGCCACAGCTGCTGATTCATGTTTGGTATGCTAACACTACTGAAATGGACTGCTGGTATTCTGATGAACTGAAATTGGAATTGTCCCGAAGAACTACTCTAGACAAAACAGAACCACATCATCTTGTACTATTTACTATCTTTTCTCCCTTATCTTTAGATGGTGGGCTAGTAGGAGGGGGCTTCAAAGCACTTGAGAATCTTTACTAAAGGTATATTTTAAAACATCAAATCCTACAATCTGTATGTTTCTAAGGTTAGATTTCTGTCTAAGTGTGGATGTTAACTAAATTCTTGCCCCACATTCAGTGTGCCGAATAAAACAGAATTTCTTTGGGGAGAGTAGGTATTCTCACATCCCCTTGGATCCCAAGAAAATGTAGGACATATCTACACCTGCCCTACCTGATATAGCCCCGAAGTAAGGGCACAGAGACCTGGTATTTTTATTAACACACTGCAAGCCTAATCTAGGCAGGTTCTGAACTTTTCTAACCCAACTAGGATGCTAATACAAAAAAATTACCACATTACTTATCATCTGTGCTTGTCTTTTCTTGTTCTGTTTGATGTGTGTACTCTTGGCTCCTCTCTAATTGTAAGACTCACAGTAAATTCTCCTGTTCTCTCCATGTAGTTTCTCCAGACCCAAGGGCTAATATTTGATGTCCTCTTGCACTATTCTCTTCTGCCAGGCTAAATAGCTCATCAGATCTTTTATTAACCAATCACAGGTGATGGACAATACTTTTTACATGAATAGAAGCGAGAGGTAGTTCACAGTGTCATCATACAGTCTGCAACCAGATATCTGGATGTAGAAATCAGCATCTGAATACACAGTGCACAAAATCCTTCTGTAACAGACATGTAGGTATTTGTACATATTTTTAAGTGTCTAAAAGAGTGTTCCTTCTATCATTCTATGCCATATCTTCAGACAGAGTCTCCTTACATCTGGCTTACAGGTGAGCAAGATTGATGATGGCACTTTAAGTGATTTTTTGTTGTTGTTGTTGTTCTTTTTTTACTTTGAGGAACAACTGGTTTTTAATTCTTTTATTTTCTGTTTTATACTATAATTACATCACTGTTATTTTTCTCACTATGAATCATCCCATTTGTCTTCTCTTGCTCTTTTTCAATTAATTGTTGCAAAAAGGCATGTGTATATATAATTTATACACATTCTTTGAAACAATTCCACCATGAAGTTTAATATAACAATATTTCAATACTGTTATATGTGTGTCTATATATATATATATATATATATATATAATATTTACATATATATTTTTACTTGCTTTTTTTCTTTGCTTGATGTTTACATTTATATATATATATATTTACTTGCTTTTTTTTCTTTGCTTTATGTTTACTTTGGATAAAATGGTTGAAGTTACAATTATACATTGTACTATAGGTTTAGAAAATAATTTAGGAGAGTAATTTAAGTTCTGACTTGCTCCTAAATGTGCTTGTACCCAGGCTTTCAGAAAGGAGGATAGCCTTCTGCCTAGACCTCCCAGCAGGGATACTTTAACAAAAGTAGGTATTTTGGGTGACTAAAGTTCCATTACAAAACCGTTTCCTCCCACCAAAGCATCCTCCTTACACCAATAAATCTTTTCTGAAAATTGAGTACTGAGGCTGTGAAAGAAGCATGTCATCAAGTACAGAAGGGTCTCTGCATAAATATCTGAACTGCACAGTGACCACAGCGCTGCATGCTTAGTCGGCTTTACCAGTTGTCAACAAAGCAACAAGCATTTAAAAGTCATTTCCATTGTTTCTTTTGGTTAACAGATGGTGATTCCAAATTCTATAAAACACACCATACTGTAAGACTCTGGCGAGCCTTAACTTATCCAAGATCCCTGAGTGAACACATAGAGTCAAGGATCAATGCAAAATGCAAGAGGAATTTATTGATCCAGCATGCTGGGGTTGTCCTGAACACCAAGACTTGAGAGAATGGCCACATGATCCCTACAGGGACCTTTTATATGTTTTTTAGAGCAGCAGCCATTAGGCACAATGTGATTGGCAGAACAGTGTGACTTTTAAACTGATTGGTATTTAGGGAATGAGGTAGCAGGGGCTTAATCAGCCCCTCCCTTCCAGCCTACATGCTCCCTAACCAGTTTCTTCCAGGAGGGGAGGGGTGCTCATGTGCTCTGGGGCCCTGGTGGAATATCCCAAAGTTCCTGAGATGATTGTTCAATACCACACCTAGACATAATCAAGAGTCTAGTTAAACAATTTCAACTGAAGAGGACATTATCTCCCGTTCTTTTTACCAGCTTTCCCCTTCCCAGAGAGTAAATACTTGGACTTCATATCAAACACACGTCTTCCCCTTTGTTTCCCCAAGAGATTCATCTTCTTCTGAGCTTTCTTCATCATAGTCTTGGCTCTCTTCACCATCTTAACATCCCCAAGACCAGCAACATCATGTGGAGTTTTAGAGCAACTCCAGCTCTGACTCCAGGCTATGGAAGAGGGTGGAACAGATTCTTCTCATTTTCTTTTCCTAGTGAGACTCCGAGATCTTCTTGCCTGGACTGCATAGTGGGTTTTCTTGGTAGTTCAGGGTATCCTGGGTCCATGTTTATTCTTTTCTTCAGACTGTAGAATTTTCAACTTCTTGTTTTCTCTAATTTGTTTTGCCAGCTGTTGGATTTCCATCATTTCCCTGTCTTCACTCTCAGAGTCACTGTCATAATCCCCAGCAACTGGTCTTAGCTCTTCTTCCTTTTCCAACACTTGTAATTTCTTCATGATGGCAGGTTCAATATAATCAGCAACACTGTGGTCTTCCCAAATCTCTGGTGTCTTATCATATTTCTCAGATGAATTCATTAAGTCCCAGTATTTCTGAAGATCCAAAATTTAATCATCTCCCATTTCCAGCTGAAGATCTTGTTCCCTCTTCTTGGGCTCTGCAATCTCCATTCTCTTCCTTCCAGCTACCTACCACTCCTTCTGGGATGAAAGGGGGTCTGTCCTTGCTGTCTCTCTTGTTCAGCACAGATAAGTGCAATTTGTTCAGAACCTCATTCACTTTATTTCCTTTCATTTTTGTTTCTACTTGATGAGCCAAAATCCTATAACAAGCCTCTGCTTTAATTTGAATGACACCTTCCTCAGTCAGGGAGCTGGTCTCGATGACAGGGAATCCTTTAGACTGCAGGTCTAGAAATATTTTCTGATCTTCTTCAGAAAGTTCAGCTATTCTCTTCATATCACATTTGTTTGCTACAACAATAAGAGGCTTGTTGATAAACAGAGGTCTGATATTCTGGAAGAGTTCTAATTACTGCTTTAACCCATGTCCACACTGCTCAAACAAATCCATCACATACAGAACTGCAGCTCAGAGGTGGGCCAGGGCTATGATGTCCTGCATCTCAATGGTGTTCCGATCCTCCAAAGGATGGTCCAAAATCCCTGGGGTATCTATAACCTGCCAGCGCAGATACTTATAATCCATGTGTCCAACAGAGATTTGGTGGTAAATGCATAGGGCTGACCATCCATATCAGCTCTTGTCAATTTTATTGATGAAGCTGGGTTTCCCAACATTTCGATTCCCACACAAAAGGAGAGTCCTTGTATTTGGATCAATGGTTGACAAGTGGGATAAATGTTGATGTACTTGTTCCAAATACTCCAAGCTCTGCCTCTGTCTGTTGATAATAGTGGACATTTGTCCTCGGGCAGCCTACTTCAGCTGCTTGCATCAGTACAGAGAATCACCATATTTCATAAGTCATACATAATCTTTAGCAACATTCTCCACCAAATTTTTGGTAATATTTATTTGACCTAAAGCCAACTTGTAGTGATCATTGTCATAGAGAATATACATCAAGTCAGCATAAAATGGATGGATATCATCCAATTGGGAAAATCTGACAGAATCTATGAGTCTGTCATGGTAATTCTGTTGAGTAAATTTGACTTTTCTCATATAAAAATGTTGAATTCGATGAATTTAATAATGTTTATGAATAACCATTGGAGTCTTTCATTGAGTCTTGGATAACGTCAGGTCAATAAAGCCCTTGGCTGATGGCATCACCGGAATCTTCTTGAAATTGTAATGCGCCATGCAGGCGGTGGAACACACAAGGAAACCTGGAGAAGCAGAGGACTGGACTTCTGCTGGGGGAAGGGGGGACGAGGGGACAAACATGGGGACCTTCTGCCAGTGAAAATAACAGAACGTTAGCTTCAGGTTACATCATATCCTGAATGTCTGTGAAGTCTGTGAGCGTCCACCTAGACAAAAAATGCTTCTAGTCCAACAAAATCAGGGAAGTCAGCCACAAAGAGGTAAGTGGGGCAGATGAACCACGATAGAGAGCGGCTGGGATAGAGATGTAGAGGGGGGATAACCTTGCCGGGTGAAGTAGGGACTACAGGCTGGCCACCGTGGTGAGGTCTCTGGAAACACTCCCCTCACCCAAGCAAGGTTCAGGGCTTCAAAGGTCGTTCCCCACACCTCTGAGGAAGCTGTGGTCAGAGTAACAAGTGGGAAGATGCAGTGTAGGGCTCCTGCATCACTTGGTATCCCCTGAGCAAAAAGTGCTGTCACAGGTTCAGAGGTTCATTCCATTATAATCAAGGCAGGAATATGGTGGCATCCAGGCAGGCATGGTGCAGGAGAATCTGAGAGTTTTACATCTTCATCTGAAGGCTGCTAGCAGAATACTCTTTTACTTGAAACAACTCTACCATGTTTTGTAATAAAACCTGGTCAGATGTGCACATATAAGAATTTGCCTTCAAGGAGACACTATATGATCTGTGTTATTGTAGAGGCCCATTTGAGAGGAACAACACACTGCTTTAGAACTCATGGACTGTGTCACACCCAATAGCACAACTACCAAGGGCATGCCCCAGTCAGCAAGAACCCTGAGGACTAAGTGTCCTGAGGACTTCATGCTGTTATGGAGCATAGCTCTGCTGATTGTACTCTCAGTCTTCACATCCTTCCTAGTTTAATAAGTGTTATGTGAAAACTCAGAAGGGGCTTCCAGCCTCTCACTGGACAGTATTATTAGAACTCACACTAATAATTCTTGATCTTTGTTAAGCATTGCTGCTGAAACAGAATAATATTTCAGTCCCTGCTCTTGAAAAGAATGTAGAGATGTAGATTATCAACAATGTCCAAAACCTTTAGTATTTGGAATTGTAGCGTGTTAGTAAAGTTAGATTAAGAAGTTTTTGCCCATGGCTCTGCTGTACAAAATCATAGGAAATAATTTAATTTCAGAAAGTAATACTCTTCATATCTGAGTTAGGGATTTTTTTTGTGGCAAGTGAACAAAAACATTGGCAGACCTACCAGTACTACCTGACTTAACTCTCTAGAACTTGGCAGGTGAGCAAGGTCATGATTAATTTCTTGTATATATTTTTGCCCTCATATTCCAGGTATGATTTAATAAAAAACATTGATGATTAGTAGATGTGCATCTTGAGGATTTAAAGTAGAAATGGCTGACAGATTTTTATTTAAAAGTTTAGATTTGTGATTATTTTAAAATTTGTATATTACTTAAGATAAATAATGAAATAGTAGATCTTCTCTTAATTAACCACAAATTACAGCCTGTCAGTAAAAAGAAAATGGCTGAGAAAATTACATGGCTTTCTTATGCCATTTAATCTATAAGAAGTTGATTAGTTAAGAATATATGTGGGTTCTTGGGAATGATATGTTTTCTCCTTCACATGTAATATGTAAATTGTTTTTCAGGTAAAGGTGTTTGGGAACATACTTTTAAAAATAATCATACACTAAAAGAAAATAGAATGTAATCACGCTGTACTGTTTATGCTACTTGAAAGATTTTGCTGGGATATATAAGCAGTGGAATAAAAAATAAAATTTTTTGGAGCTTGTCGTGCTTCATTCAGACTGTGTGTTTGTGTGTTTGTGTGTGTGTGTGTGTGTGTGTGTGTGTGTGTGTGTGTGTGTGTGTGTGTGTGTGTGTTTGATACCATTCCCTGTTTTTTTACTTTTTGCCTTCTCTCCAGCCCCCAAAGAGTTCCAGTAGACTCTTGTAGGTCACAGGAAGTGCTGGCCCCACTGAATCAAACTTTATTCCCTCAGAGAAGTCTGCCGAGTGATAAATTGCCAATTCTGTGTCCTCAATTCAGTTTACCCTAACCTGACAAAACTGGCCTTCAACATGTCTGTTTAAGATATTTTTTGAAATTTCCAGAAATAAATGATACAACAACAGAATAGTAATTAAAATACCTGTTATCCTTAGGAGTTTTATATAATTGTAGTTCCTAGATTTTGAAATACACAAAATATTCTCATTCATCATAGGATGATGAACATGACTTTGATATTGGCTCCTGATGAATTCCACACCATGATGTGCATTGGATCCTTTATTGAAACTCTTTTGCAATATTGGAATCAATACAATTATAAAGCCAGCAATAATTTTCAATAACAGTAGGGTGTACAGAAATTTCTTAGTGACAATTGTGAATACTTTGTGTTTACAGTCTTCATTGGACCTCATACTTTAATTCCAGTGACTCAAGAACGGTGACTAATACAACATTTCTGCTCATGAGATCAAGGTTTCTATTTAGGGCACGCATCTGTGAAGTGAGACAAAGAGGGTGACAGTTTAAAATACTATTGGATTTCCATCATATTTTCATATAAGGATTTTATATTACTGGGATAGAAAACAAGAATTTTTATCATTTGCTCTAATTTCAAGTTATCATTACTCTAATGTTACAGGAACTGACTTACCTGTTTCATAGACATTTTCAATATTTTCAGTCGGAATTCCAAGTTGCTGAGTCAACTTCATGTATTCTTCCTGCATTTCTTCAATGATATTTTTTCCAATAGCTACATTGCACTGAAGAAAAGTCAGAAGAGACAGCCACTATAATTGCACCGAATAGTCTAAGTTCAACTCTTCTTATCAGCTGGTAAATCTTGCTACTTTACCTCGCCCTCCCTGCCATAATGGTGATGCCAGTCAGGGAAACATTCTGAAGTCAGGTCAGACATTCTTACTTGGAATAAAATAACTCTCCATCCAATCATATCTAAGTCACTGATTTAAAATCAGGAATATTAAAATTATTATTAAATTATTATTGAAATTATCCTGCACAATCCAACTTGAATTTCACACAATCATGATTATACTTGAAATATGTAAGTAAATACATTCCTCCACCAGTGTGTCATGAAACTAAATTCAGGGGACACAGTTATGTTGTAGTTAACAAAAAAATAAATAAATGTTTTCTCTCATATACATTTACATACACAGTGCTCCTGTGAAATTCTGGGAGATCTTCCTATGATCAAGAAAGTTGGCTTCAAATAGGATGGTAGAGTTTGAGACAAAATGTATCACAATATGTAAATCACTTGGGACTGGAATAAATAAATTTTCCTTCATAAGGACATGATTCCTATTCATTTATTTAATTATAGTTTAGTTTTGATATTTAATATAATTACACTATTTTGAAACTTTCCTTTCCTCCATAAATATCTGAGTGTGTATCATTCCACACACTCTTTCAAATTCATGGCATCATGTTTTACTGATTATCATCATATGCTTATATTTATCATATTAACAGTTATGTTATATTCTATATAAATTGTGTATTATTTTGTATAAAGTAATAATTTATGAAATATGAAATCTTCATAAATATAGCACTTTCAGTCCATATAATGTAAGTTTGCTGTATCTCATATCTGCTTTTAATTATATTTTTCTTAAAACAACATTGAAAATACTTTCATAATAATCTCATTAATCCTAGCATACTACAAAATATTTTTCTACATTAAATTATTGAGTCAGAGAAATATTTTCAAAACATAAAATTTAAAAACCAAGTGTATGCCTGTATTTGATCAACTTTAGCAAAACCTGTATTTAAATATTTCTTTGACTTTTGCTTGTTTTGTGCCACCTCTCAAGATTCATTCATAAGAGCATTTCCCAACCATACTGCTAGGAACAGATAATGGCGAATTTATTCACTTCATCTTATGCCTCCCTCAATTGCTGGATAAAAGTAGATTTTTGGAAAATGACAAACGTATCCTGCAACCTCCAGGTCCCAGGGATGGAATCAGTCCCATTTCTTTTGAGAAATTCTGTTAGGAAGAAATACCCTGTAAAATTAGACACAATAGACCATTTATCCACTAAAGGCACTGTTGATAGAGATCACATCCCTTACAGAACATGTAAACAATGCAGTCAATTCTGAACCAGTGATATTCACTTGACCTTGAGCAATACCTCCACTCAATTTTATTAGCCCAAACTGTGTGTAGTTAGTACTTCCCATTTTTCCTAAACAAAACATATTAAACTTATTTTACATTTATTATCACACATCAATTTGTCACCAAAGAAAACACGTATTGCTAAAAGTGAGACACATTCCTGTCTTGATCCTGTCTTCTTCTATGATGCTATTCTTTGGTTTGTAAATATCTTCAATAATCATCTTTTCAGTCTATAATTTCTGTTAAAAATGGACCAACTTCATGTGTGCACTAAGACTTGTAGGTGAGAAATGGGCTCAGAATTTTAATTGTCATCATTTTGCAAGTCATCAAAGCAAAGCAAATGACCTCATTGATGCAATGCTAGGTATCCAGTTATCAGGATGGTTTTCAAGAGGAGGAACATTCTTCACTTTAGGTTATAAACACTGCTTTTATCACATTTTCCTTTATTCATATTCACATTTATTAATATTTCAATTTTAGCAAACATATGTTTCATTACACAATGAATTTCTTACTCATTGTGTTGCAATATTCATGATTTTAATAAGAAAAATAAAAATATCAAGATGGGAACACTCAGGTTTAATATATTTTAGATACAGTCAGTCTGAACCCCAACTTTCCCCAAATTATTATTAGATCCAAATCATCTTCTCACTTCAAGAAATATACTGCAATGCCTTGAATTATTTCTTCTACCCAAAATAACTTTTCTTACTTGACATAGAAAGTCATGGTCATGGCTCTGTATTGGTTAAAATGCTTAACCTCATGCATCGGCATCCTCACTTGACTATTTTCCACCGTTGTAATCATATATCAGTCTGCTAGGTAGATGGTATTGAATTTCTCTGAAAACTAATAATAAAGATAAATTAAATTCATCAGTCAGGACATATGAATTTGAGTCCCTATACCCACTTGGTGCATAATTTCCTATAACCTTATTTCTGAGGGATATCTTATGGTCTTCTGCATATACATATTGCACCATGTAGGCCAAACACCCACACACATAAACTGATAAAATGAAATTGTAAAAATTTAAGGTTAGAAAATCAAGTTAAAAGGGTTTAAGTAAAGAAAAAGAAAAGAAATTATTTAATATTGTGATAGAAAAATTTAGAATGTGCTTATAGCATTATTGTACATTTCATTTATACTTTATAGTTGCCTAACATCATATTTGACAACATATATACGTATATACATGACAATAGTTTTATGTAATACAAAATATAATTAAGAAAAAAGTACAAAAATATATTAGAGGTTCCTATTAGGATGTTGCATCAACATAAAAGTGTAATCTTAAAATTTTTAATAAAAATCCTCATACTAAATGCATTCAAAGTAAATAAAAAAGAAGCTATCATATTTTGATGTCAAAAGTCTTTGTATTGTAAGGCATTAGAACCAATTTTCCTCTTAGAAATCACTCTGAACAGAGGAGGAAAGAGTTAAAATTGTGCACTTTTTTGTGGCTTCATATCTCATATATTGATCATAGTATAATGACTCTAAAAGAGAGAAATCTATTCCTCAATTATACAAAATATAATGTGTTTGACTTACAGATATCAAATTGATTTTAAGTTTCTGTTATATTAAGAGTCATCCCTGAATTCATGTAGAATAGTGAAACATTTAATGCACATGTATGTTGACTTTCAACTATGAAAATGTTAATTATGCAAAAGTTAAAAAACATGGCATTAATACGAGGTGAATTTTCATATCATTTACCCAGATAAAATAAAATTGGGCAATATAAAAAGCTCAAATGAGGTCATTATTACCTTAAACTAAAACAAATAATGTTTTAATACATGGAACATATACTAAATACAAAAACCAAAGAGGAACCAATATGTTCATAGGATAACATTGATGGTCCGATCAGTCTATGACAAATTCACCACAGCCACCTTTCTTCCTACATAACTTCCTGAAGCCCAACCTTGTACCTGTAAAGGTTCCTCAGCAGCAGAAACCAAACAGGATAGAGGAAGAAGAAGAAGCTTCATGTTCCAGAATATTCTTTCTTCTGAAGTAGAAAAATAGAGTTATCTGGCTTCTTGTGAAATGATGAACTGAAGAGGCTCACAAAGAATTTCAGTTTGCACAATGTGCGATGAACCTGTTAGTTCATTGTTTCTCTTTTAATTATCAGAAGAGGTTGACAGACTGGGTGGCAGATTATTAAGTGTCTGACATTGCTTTATTTTAACCCGAGGGATTAGAATAAAGTGATGTGTAAGGTAAATGCTCAGAACTGTTGACATTCAGAAAAAAAGTCAAGAGGAGGCTGGTTTGGTGTCACTGTCACAACAATATAACAGTGACTAAGAAAGCCAGTGAACATCAAAAGAGCAAGTTGAAAATATTATCACCATAAATTGAGGATTTTTTGGGGGGGAGGGTTGGTTTGATTTTGGTTTTTATTTTTTTTCTTTTCTTTTCTTTTTCTTTTTCTTTTTTGATACTTTATTTACATTTCCAATGTTTTCCCCTTTCTAGGTCTCCACTTTGGAAACCTCCCTCCCCCACCTCTATGAGGGAATTCCACCTCTCACCCACCCATCCACCCACTCCCATATTCCCACCTTGACATTCCCTTTTACTGGGGCCTCTAAATCCCTCAGGCCCAAGGGCCTCTCCTCCCCCTGATGGCCTACAAGGCCCTCCTCTGCCACATATGTGGTCCGAATCATGGGTCCCTCCATGTGTATTCTTTGGTTGGTGGTCCAGCCTCCAGGAGGACCGAGGGTCAGGCCAATTGACACTGTTGCTCCCTCCATGGGGCTGCAGACTCCCTCTTTTGTTGATTGTAATGTATTTTCATGGAGGGGTATTATATTTTTTAATTTTTATATAGATATTTACTGTATCTTGATCATATCCACCATCACATTCCCCTTTCAGATTCCAAAGATTCTCTCCCATATACCTCACATTTTCCTCTCAATTTCATCGTAATGAGAATTTTAGAATTTTAGTTTCTTTAAAACACACAGAAATATATGAATGTGCTTTCAGTTAATGCCAGGTGTGAGGCTGCTTCAAATTGTCCACAGCAACTGACAACTGACTGTCATTTCCCTGGTCATCTAGCAGGGTCGTGATTTTGCCAGCTGCAGATAGTTTTTGCAGTTGTGTGACGTTTGGAATTCACACTGTTCTTAGGGGGTATATAAATTCTAGACTCTTGAGAGGCAGGGTTGTGTGGTGGGTATGCATTGTTGGTCCTCAGTCTTGCTCATTCACTGGGACTGGTTGTAGTTTGTTAATTGTATTGCTCAAAGATAAAACAAGAAAAAAAGAAATTAGGGCTCTCTCTCTCTCCTCTCTCTCTCTCTCTCTCTCTCCTTCCCTGGATAATTTTTCTCTCCTATGTATTGTTAGAGCATTGAACAAGTTAAAAAGGGGGTGGGGGGACAAGGGTGGGAGAAATAAGAACTCATAAAGTATCAAAGATCATGTACACTTCTTTTTTTCTTCCCCAAAATATCCAATTATTGTTTCAGATACGTGCGCATATGTGGGCTCATCCACCTGGCCATGGGTACCCTATACCAGTCCTGTTGCCCTCAGGAAGAATTAACCTCAATGTCTCACCAAGTAATCGTTTTATCTTATTTGTTTGATTTTTGGGTTTTTTTCTTCGTTTTGATTTTTACTGATTATTTTACTTATTTACATTTCAAATGTCCCACTTCCCAGTTTCCCCTCCTCAAACCCCCTATCCCATCCATGGCAATCTGAATCCACAAAGCCAGACAGGACACAAGAGTACAAACAATGCAGCCTCCTGAGAGTTGTTCTTGTCTGGGCTTCGGAGAATTTTCATGGAAGCTCCAGCAACCAAAGAATCCTATTTTCAGTTGCTGTTTTCTGCAAGGTTTCTGCTTTTGTGTGTTTGTCATTCACCATCGACCTGCAGAGGAACCATCCTGGGCTGATGTGATGGGAGATCAATCCTGCACCTGTGATGTAGTGGGAAATCCTACAGCTCTGTTTATGTTGATTGTTCTGGGTTAAATGCAGAACCACTTGTGATACACAGAAAGATTCTTATATGTCTCTCTTTAATTGATAACTCCATTTATCCTTTGTTTTTTTTCTTCAGATGGATTCAAGCTATAGAAAGAATTAAATGATATGGTGAGAACCTGGCATTTTCAAAGTACTAAGGTTATTTACTTCTCTGTTTCCAAAATGTCAGTCTGGATCCTTATATCTTTCTGTAGACTTTAAGGATCCAATCAAATGTTACTTATCAATGGCAGATTTGTGTTCTTGGCTGGCCAAACTGGATACAATGACAAGGGCCGATGTTGTCAAATAATGGGAAAGGGGATTGCCTCCACTTTTTCTTAGGGATTATTTCTTTCACACAAGAATTTTAAATGCAAACAAAGACAAGAAAAATGGTTAGGTGAGAGGATTCCAAACAAAGCCACAGATATTCTGGGTGAATATTAAATATGGAGTTTTATGTATGATATGGAGGATCCTGGAGCTTAACTCACAAATGTCTGTACATCCACACTCTATAGCTCTCTGGATATTTAAAAGGCTTTATAGTCACAAGATAGATATCAGAAATGTATTTTGACTAATGATACTCATTGTTGATTACTGTAATTTTCTAGATTTTCCATTTCAGATTAATTCACTCACAACTTCCTCATAAAACAAAACAAAACAAAACAAAAAACCCCAAAACCACAAATGGTTTTGCTGATTTTTTTTTTTTTAGAATTCCTTTTTTTAAAAAATTGGTTATTTTATTTATTTCCATTTCAAATGTTATCCCCCTTCCCAGTTTCCCCTCCACAAGCCCCCTATCCTCTTCTCCATTCCCCCTGCCTCTATGAGGGTGCTCCCCAAACCACCCACCCACTCCTGCCTCAGTGCCCTAGCATTCCTGTTCCTGAGTCATCAAGCCTCCACAGGAGCAAGGGGCTTCCCTCCCCGTGATGCCAGATAAGGCAATCCTCTACTACATACCAGCTAAAGCCATGGATACCCCCTGTGTACACTTTGGTTGGTGGTATTCCCTTGGAGTATTGGGTCTGGTTGGTTGATATCGTTGTTCTTTCTATGAAGTTGCAAACCCCTTCATCCCTTACATTCCTTGCCCTAACTTCCCCACTGGGGTTCCCACGCTGACTCCAGTGCTTGGCTATATGCAACCACATCTGTATTTGTCAGGCTCTGGCAGAGTCTCTCAGGGGACAGCTATACAGGGCTCCTGTCATAAGCAGCTCTTGGCATCAGCAGTGGTGTCGGGTTTGGTGTCAGCAGATGGGATGGATACCTAGGTGGGGCAGTTTCTGGATGGCCTTTCCTCCAGCTCCACTCTTTGTGCCTGCATTTCTGAGTAGTACTATAGCATCCACACTTTGGTGTGATCTTCTTTCTTCTTGAGTCTTATATGGTCTGTGAGTTTTATCATGGGTATTCCAAGTTTCTTTTTGGCTAATGCCATGCGTGTTCTTTTATGACTGGGTTACCTCACTCAGGATATTTTCTAGTTCCCTCAATTTGCCTGCAAATTTCATGAAATCATTGTTTTTAATAGCTGAGTAGTACTCCATTGTGTAAATGTACCACATTTTCTGTATCCATTCCTCTGCTGAGGGACATCTGGGTTTTTTCCAGCTTCTGGCTATTATAAATATGGCTGCTATGAAGACAGTGGTGCATGTGTCCTTGTTATATGCTGGAGCATCTTTTGGGTATATGCTCAGGAGTGGTATAGCTGAGTCCTCAGGTAGAAATATTTCTAATTTTCTGAGGAACCACCAGACTGATTTCCAGAGTGGTTGTACCAGCTTGCAATCATTTTTTATTCCACGGAGAAAACACTAATGGTATCTGTCTTACAAAATGTTCTGTTGCTATGAAGAGACCATGAAGGGCAAATTTTGTTTGTTTGTTCTTGTTGTTGTGGTTGTTGTTGTTGTTATTGTTTTTCTGTTCTTTTTCTTTTAAGGTATGTTTGTGTGTTTGGTTGGTTGGTTGGTTGGTTGGTTGGTTGGTTGGTTGGTTGGTTTGTTTTTGAACAGTAGCTAGTTGGCCACGTTTGAATTAAACATCATAAGGAGGATCTTCAATGCACATTATCTTCTTTGAAGTAGAATGATAGAAGTAGAATGAAGTAGAATCTGTTGGGAGCAGACATGTCATTGTCTGGAAAAGATTTTTATTAATAATATATCTTTATATTCCATAGTCTGTGAATCTCTAAGGTTTTTGAAGACGATCTATCTATCTATAGTATATCTGATTGCTCATCTCTAGCTATCTAATATCTACTTAACTTTGAAAACATCTAAAGAAGCTAAGTGAAACTTGTTTTTGTAATTAGATAAACTAGTATCTAACATGACCAATAAGTTTGATTCATTGATTACTAACTTGCATTTCTTACCCTAAACTTATTTTTATCCTAAACTGTTTGTAAAGAAGCTTTAAAGAGGACTAGAATGTAAAACATATTTTAAATAATTATTTAGGTACAATACCTTAAAAAAGAGTTGAAACATAAAAACATAATATGTTGTGACAAAATATAAACTTAAATTTGTATCAATATACAAAATCTATACCAAATAATATTATTTCACTTATCAGTGCTCTTTAGCCCAAAAATAGATTCAGTAATCTATATCCCTGCCTTTTTTCTCATTGCCTATCCCCTTTCCCCTAGATAGGAGCAAAAGAAGGAAAGAGGAAAGAAAAAGAACGAAAGGAATCCCTAAATACAATCTCCCTTACTTGTTTCTTCCCTGATAAAATCCATTAAAATTTCCCTGACCAAAAGATGAACCCCACCCCTTCATTTTAGAAATGAGGCATTGTTCTATTCAAACTGCTTCCTTCTGCATGGGATGAATGAGGGGGTGGGGTCAGGTATAGCTTTCATTTGGGTGCTCTAAGAAAATTAGGATATTGCACAGACTTAAGAAAACTAGCTATAACATGTTGTTGTCCAGAATGCTGTAAAAGAGGAACACTCCTACATTGCTGGTGGGATTGCAAGCTGGTACAAGCACTCTGGAAATCAATCTGGATATTCCTCATAAAATTGGAAATCGATCTACCTGAAGACCCAGCTATACCACTCCTGGGCATATACCCAAAACATGCCCCCACCATGCCACAAGACCACATACTCAACTATGTTTATAGTGGCCTTATTTATGATAACCAGAAGGTGGAAACAACCCAGATGTTCCACAAAAGAAGAATTTATAAAGAAAATGTCTATAATTTACACAGCGGAATACTATTCTGCTATTAAAAATGAGAACATCATGAGTTTTGCAGGCAAATGGATGGAACTAGAAAATATCCTGAGTGAGGTATCTCTGACCCAATAGGACATGTGTGGTATGTACTCACTAATAGTGGATATTAGTCAAAAAAGTACAGAATACTCAGGATACAATCCACAGAACTAAAGAAAGTTAACGAGCCAAAGGACCCAAGTTAGGATTCTTCAGTCCTGCCTGGGAGGGAGAAAAAAGCAGAGGGCAGATAGAGGGAGGGATCTGGGTAGGAAAGTAGATGGGGAAGGGCAGAGGAAAGGGGACTATGGTCACTTATTGGAGGGAGACAAAGAGTAAAGCCCCAAGGACCAACAGAATGAATGGAAATATAGTAGTTGGGAGGTGGGGGGGATCCTCTAGAATATACAAGAGATCTGGGTTGTGAGAAAATTCAAGACTCACAGGGAGGGACCTTAGATGAAATGCCTAACAGTGGGGAGAAGGAAGTTGTGGGATCCACCTTCAGTAGAAAGACAGGACATCAAATGGAGGGATGGGGTTGCCATCCCACAGTCAAAAACTCTGACCCAGAATTGTTCCTGTCTGAAAGAACTGCAGGGACAAAAATGGAGAAGAGATTGAGGGAAAGTAGGTCCAGTGACAGGCCCAAATTGGGATCCATCTCAAGGGGAAGCTGCAAGGCCTGACACTATTACTTATGCTATGATGTTCTTACAGAAAAGATCATAGCATGGCTGCCCCCTGAGAGGCCTAACAAGCAGCTGACTGAGACAGAATCAGATACTTAAGCCCAACCAATGGTCTGACGTCAGGGGCCCCTGTGTTAAATTAGGAAAAGGCTGGAAAAAGCTGAGGAGAATCGTGATCCCATAGGAAGACCAACAGTCTCACCAAATCTGGACCCCTGAGATCTCTCAGACACTGAGCCACCAAACGGGCAGCATACACTAGCCAGTTAGAGGCCACTGACACGTGTACATCACAAGACTGCCTGGTCTGGCCTCAATGAGAGAACATTCACCTAACCCTTAAGAGACATGAGGCCTTAGGGAATGGGGAGGCCTGGCAGGGTGTGTTGGGGTGTGAGATGTGGATACACCCTTTTGGAGACTGGGGAGGAAGAATGGGAGGCAGAACTGTCAGAGGGCAGAACAGGAGGGGGATAATGACTAGACTCTTAAAAAAAAGATTGAAGATAATTAACAAAGAAGAAAAAGAAGAAAAGAAAGAAAGTTATGTGTAACATTTTTATTTTTGTCCAGTCTCTTCATGGTAAGAAGGTTTCAGAAATTATAAGAAATCCTGATAGGAAAAATCTGAGAGACTAGACCCTCATAGTCAGCTGGTTTAAAGCTGTCATGAATGCAAATTTTAATGAAACAGCTAATGCAGGAGTCTGGTGTTGGGTGAGTCAGAATAAATATATCTCAACATCTCAGGATCCTTTCAGCATTCCCAAGGGTGAATCTTGTCAGGGCCTCTTTAAATTCATTGGTGTCTGAAAACTTATAAACTTTCATAGGTAATATACTTTTGAATTAGCTTATAAATCCAATATGTGGTGTGCAAAATCAGCTAATGATGAGTCTCTGCATCGAGTAGGTAAGGAACATGTCATTCTTTTATAAGTTAGTTTGGATTGTATAATCAAACTCTAATATAAATTAGTATTTATGCCATTTGAAAGGATAGTATGATAAGTCTTGAGGATTCTGGAGCCAGCAAAATTTGTTGACTATGCTTAGCTGAAGTCCTGTTTGGAGAAATTTTCATGTCTCAGTAAGTCTCAAGGATTTTCCCATGTAGAAGGAACTTCAGTAAATGTTACCTGTTTTACTAGTCTTCTTGTTTTCTTACATGCCTGCAGTTGGGATCTTCATGAGATCTCCCTGGCTAAATCTGATTTTTTTTAGTTTTTAAAGGAATCCATAGTTTTTCTTTCCCAGCGGAACAAATACAAAACATCTTCTCCGGTGTAACCTATTTTCTTCCTTCAATTCTGAAATTACAACCTATATGGGATGATCTACTTCATCACCCCTTTCTAAAATACAGTATTTTACAATAGCTGTGTTATCTGTCTCATTGACATTTAAATTTTTTTTAAGCATTTACATCCCTGCAGTTCTTTCAGACAGGATAAATTATGGGTCAGAGTTTTGACTGTGGGATGGCAACCTCACTTGATGCCCTGTCTTTCTGCTTGAGGTGGGCTCTATAAGTTCCCTCTCCATACTTACAGGTATTTCATCTAAGGTGCCTCGCTTTGAGTCCTGAGAGTCTCTCAGCTCCCAGGTCTCTGGTACATTCTGGAGGGTCCTCTCATCTCCTACCTCCTGAGGTTGCCTGTTTCCATTCTTGCTGCTGTCCTTCAGGGCTTGAGTCCTTTCCCACCACCCAAATACCAGATCATGCTCCCCTCTCCTGTTTCCCTCCCATATTCCTCCGTCCCTCCCCCCTTATGGTTGCTTTCTTCTCCCTTCCAAGTGGGACTGAGGCATCCTCACTTGGGCCCTTCATCTGCGAACTGTATCTTGGGTATTCTATACTGTTTTTGTTTGTTTGTTTTTGTTTGTTTGGGTTTTTGGTTAATATCCACTAATTAGTGAGTACATACCATGCATATCCTTTTTGGGTCTGAGTTACCTTACTCAGGATTACATTTTCTAGTTCCATCCATTTGCCTGCAAAACTCAGGTTGTCATTCTTAATAGCTGAGTAGTATTCCATTGTATAAATGAACTACACTTTCTGTAATCATTTTTCTTCTTCTTTTTTTTTATTCTGTACCATTTTTATTTTTTTTTTCTTTAAGTAGCCAGTGGATTTATTTCTCAAAAGGACACAATATGATCAACTACAATAAGATCACCCATAAAACACCCAAGTGTTTTCCCTTGTGTGAACCTAGACAGAATGTCCTGCGGTTGTGTAGGGACCCTTCCTACTTCTAACCTCTCTAGAACCAGGAAACACTTTAGGAGCTGGACTAGGGTGTTGCCTGCCTGCATGAATGAGGCATCTGCCACCACCCTTTCTCAGGTGGACCATCCAATAAGATATGTAGCCGGGCAGCTCCCAACTGTCTCTTAGTAGCATGCTCCCTCATTTCCTTTCCTCATTTCCTCATGTTTCTTTACAAAGCACCTGAAGTCCCAACGAGTCTCTAATCCTCCTCTTGATGATACTGTGACACTCTTCAGACATCCTTCTGGCTCAGTAGGAACTGAGCCTAGAGCCGGAGTAAATGGCCCCAGGCCGCCTGCTGTATTTCTTCTCTTTCTCACTTTCAAGAATAAGTTTTGGCCAGGCAGTGGTGGCGCACGCGTTTCATCCCAGCACTTAGGAGGCAGAGGTAGGCGGATTTCTGAGTTTGAGGCCAGCCTGGTCTACAGAGTGAGTTCCAGGATAGCCAGGGCTACACAGAGAAACCCTGTCTCGGAAAACCAAAAAAAAAAAAAAAAAAAAAAAGACTAAGTTTTGGTTACTTTGAAGTCCTAGTGCCAGCTGTATCCATTCTTTGTCATAAGACATCTAGGTTGTTTCTAGCTTCAGGATATCACACACATAAAAAAAAAAAAAAAAAAAAGGCTGCTATGAACATAGTGGAACATGTGCCCCTGTGACCTGGTGGTGCATCTTTTGGGTATATTCCCAAGAGTGATATTTCGAGCAAAAGAAGGTCCAGCAACAGGCCCAAAGTGGGATCCAGATCAAAGGAAGGTCCCAAGGCCAGACACTATTACTGAGGCTATGGAGTGCTCACAAAAATGGACCTATCATGACTGCCCTCCTAAAGACCCAACAAGTAGCTGAAAGAATCAGATGCAGATATTTGCACCCATCCAATGGACAGAAGCTGCTGACCCCTGTGGCTGAATTAGGGGAAAGCTAGAAGAAGCTGAGGAGGACTGCAATAGGAGGACCAGCAGTCTCAATTAACCTGGACTCATAAGATCTCGCAGACATTGGATCACCAAACAGGCAGCATATACTAGCTGATATGAGGCTCCCAACACATATACCTGGACTGCCAGGTCTGGGTTTAATCAGAGAAGATGCATCTAACTCTCAAGAGACTAGATGCCCCAGGGAGTTTAGAGGTCTGGTGGGGTGGGGGTAGGGGGGTGGGGACATCGTCATGGAGACAGGGGGTGGGTAGGAGGTATAGGAAGGTGGACCAAGAGGGGAGTAAAATCTGGAGTTTAAAATAAATAAATAGATAGATAGATAGATAGATAGATAGATAGATAGATAGATAGATAGATAGATAAAAGATTTAAAAAATTAAGCATTGCTTAATCTATTTCTTGTGCTATTTATATGCCCCTTTTGTTTTTTGAGCATTTCTTTTAAATTTCTCTTAGATCTCTCTACAATTGCTTGTATCGTGTATTGTGAGATAGGCCAGAACATGTTTTATACCATAATGTTTAAAAAACTGTTCTACCTTATTGCATACATATGCTGAAGCATCATCAACCTCAAACTACAAAGTATTTCCAAGATATCTATCACCTCTAATTAATGTGCAACTTCAAAAACAGCTTTTTCAGAATTCAGTACAAAATTGAGTTCTCATTGGAATTCTGAATATGTATCAATACTATAATGTATCAACATGTATTCATTTTTTAAATTTTCAAACATTATAATTTTAAACATATAACTTATTGTATGAAGTTGCTCTAAGGTAACTATATTAAACAGAACCTGTATTTTAACTCAGAATATTGGATTTTTAAACTGAAATTAAAATTTTTTGCTGTCATTTTAGTTTTCAAATTTGATTCTTAGAAAGATTCTTAATTGGAATGTAAAGAATCCTCTAATTTCTCTTCTATCACATTCAATCTAGCAATTAAAATTTTTAGTATAATTTTATTCTGATCTCTCTTAAAGAAGATATATAAAATTATAATCATTACTGAGAATATAATTATTTTTTGTTGACAGTAAAAACAAAACTGGATGGGGTCCAAATGCTTCCTTTACAGTGTTTTCCATATTTTAATGTGGACAATATTTTCTTTTTTAATTTCTCCCTCTCTCTCCTTTCTATGGCTACTTTATTTTTCTTCTCTCCTTTCTTTGGAGACTTTATTTTTTATATTTAAACAGTATTTCTATGACTGTGTATGTTCTGTATCTTTGGCCTTTATATACATCATAAAACACTTTTATAATTTTTTCTCTTCTTCAGAATTTTATATGTAATTATTCATATATTTATTTATTTATTATTGCTTTCTAACCTTACTGTCTTTTTGTATTTAACTTTCCATCCTTCAGTGGCTTGTTCTATTTCAATTTATTTAATGTTCTCTTAAGGACTTTCTTTTATTAGTTTCAAACTGCTTATATCTGTCTTTGATGTTTTATATCCACTCTCCCTTTTTCTTTAGCATTTAAGCATAATTTCTAACATTTACTTCATCAGAAGTTCATTTGTGCTCAAATTATTTCTGAGTCACTTTGTGTCCCTTTGTGGTTCAGCTCAAACATCTCACTGTGACTAGCACCAGCCCAGTCCATCAGTTCACAGAAGAGGGGCTATTCTGCCACTCTGAGCTGTTGGCTGGCTGGGAAGGTCATACTAGCGGTTTTATCAGGCTGGCAAGTGGAGCCTCATGTTGTAGGGCTACAGCTGGCACCAAATATGTTTACCCCAGGTATTGTCTACGTTTCTAGGCCATGGTGTTGGGTACTGTAATTATATCCTGCTTAGTCTAAAACAGCCAAGACTGCACTATGATGTCGCCAAGTTATGCCATCTCTGTGTGGCCCATCAAAGGCAGTAGCACAGCATCGTCCTAGGCACGGTCAGGTTGGACATATAACTGCAACTTGTGGGAGGTAGGCAGGCACCCAGCCCAGAGAAACACCTGTGCCAAGTCTACTACACATTCTGATCCTTGGCCAGAGCAAGGCTTGGGAAAACCACCACCACAAGCAGGAGCCAAAGCCACTCAGCAGTCCCAACTCTGGGCCACCTGTAGTCACAAGGAAACCATTTAAAGCACCCCATTTCCCAGCATCTTTATCCGAAAGGAACAGAGTTAGAAAACTGCTGTCTCCCCAGGAGAATTTGCTTGTGCCTTTCACCTGAAATATTTCAGTCACTAAGCCTGCTGAAGTAGAAATTTCTGGGTATATCCGGTAATGGAGACTCATGTAGTTTTTTACTAAGAAAGACTCACATGGCGTTTTGTTAAGACAGATTTACATGGTGCTCAGCTGAAACAAGACTCATGGAGGGACATGTGATGTTTGTAGAGACGATAAATAGGACTCAACAAATAGGAAATTCTCAACAAAGGAATTTTGAACGGCCCAGAAGCACTTATATAAATGTTCAAATTCTTAGTCATCAGGGAAATGCAAATCCTCAGAAAATTTGAAATATTTCTACATGAAGACATAGCTATACCACTCTTGGGCATGTAACCAAAACAAGGTCAACCATACCACAAGGATACATACTCCACTATGTTCATACCAGCCCTATGTGTAATAGCCACTAGCTAGAAACCACCCAGATGTCCATCAACCAACGAATGGATACAGAAAATGTAGTTCATTTACACAATGAAATACTATTCAGCTATTAAAAAATAGGACAATATGAATTTTGCAGGCAAATGAATGGAATAAAAAAATCATTATAAACAAGATAACCTCGACTCAAAAGGACAGGCATAGTTTTTACTCACTGATAAGTAGATATTAGCAAAAAAGCACAGAATATCCATAATACAACTCCCTGACCCTAGGAAGCTTAACAGGAAGGAAGGCCCTAGTGTGGACACTTCAATCCCACTTAGAAGGGAAACACAATAATCATGGGAGGCAGACGTAGGGAGAGACCTGAGTGGAAAAGGGGAGTTGAAGGGGAAAGGGGAGAGAGAATCAGGTATGGGGTGAGCAGGAGAGAATCCCAGAGGGGCAGGAGGATGAATGAGAATATTCAGCTGCTGGGGATGTGGGTGGGGGAACTTCTAGATAGTACCAGAAACCTGCTATGTGAGAGGCTCTCGAGATCCAGTGGGGATGACCTTAGCTGAAAAGCCCAACAGTGGGGAGATGGGATCTGAAGAGACCACCTACATTACATACACAGGGACCCAAGTGGAGGGAAGGTATCACCAACCCATCTTCAAAATTTTTGACCCAGAATTTTTCCTGTATAAAGGAAATGCAAGATAAAAACGGAGCAGAACCTGAAGGAAAGGCCATTCAGTGGCAGGCCAAACTTGGTATATTTCCCATGCGTAGGCCCCCAAAGCTGACACTAGTATTGATGCCATGTTGTGTTTGTAGTCAGGAGCCCAGCATGGCTGTCCCCTGAGAGGCTCATCTAGCAGCTGACAGAGACAGGTGCAGATACTTACAGCCAAACAGTTGACTAAGGTCAGAGACCCCCCAGTGAAGAGGTGAAGAACTAAAGGAGGTGAAGGGGATTGCAACACCATAGGAAGAACAATATCAACTAACCTGACCCCTCAGAGCTCCCAGAGACTAAGACACCAACCAAAGAGCATTCATGGGCTGATCCTTTGCCCCTGGCTCATATGCAGCAGTGGACTGCCTTGTTTTGTCTCAGTGGGAGAGGCCTGTAGAAATTTGAGGACCCAGCAAAAGTGAATGCTGGCCAAGGTGAGGCGTGAGTCAGTGAGTGGGAGGAGGAGCTCCCACTCGGAACCAAAGGGGTAATCCAGTGAAGAACTCTCGGTGGGGGAGGAGGGTGTGACACATATTTTGTGTTTGAGGTATATTAATAGAAAATTAAGGTTTTTTCTTTAATTATTTTATACAGATAGGAATTTAAGGTTGTTGTGTTTTATTGCATATTAATACAAATTTAAGGTTGTATTGTTTGAATTATAGTATACTGATAGGAATTTATCATGGTTTCGTGTATTCTAATAGAAATTTAAGGTTGTTTTGTTAGACTATATTGTTCATAAGCTGTTCATTTAAAATATGATGTGAAGTTATAATTTTTTTATTTTTATAATTATTTATATTGTATGTAAATTGTTCATGTTAGGGGAAAAGACAATTTTAAACAGTAGGGGGACAACAAGAGTGTGGGACAGTGATCTATAACACCTGGTTGAGCATAAACTAGAAGCTCTGGGAGACCCGGTGGTACATACACCAGGGACCAGAATTTATGCTTCTGGCCAACACTCCCAGGAAATTCTACATAACTGTCAGGACCCCTGTATGGAGAGAGGCCTGGAGTGTGAAACTTGTGTAGAGGCAAATGAGGCAACGATTAGGGCTCCCAAGCTGGCCAATGGAAAGTATCAACTACCAAGCCCCCCCACGTCCCCCTCTCTCAGAACTATAAATAGAACACCTTGACCCAAGTAGCTCTCTCTCTCTCTCCCCTCCTTCTCCACCTGCCTGCCCTGGGAGCACTGCTCGCCATCTAGAACGAATAAAAATAGAAACTATTTTGGCATCGGAGAACTTTTGTCTAAGGGAGCTGTGACTCTTGGGTTTAACGGCTGGGGGGGGGGGGGGCGCAGGGCGGTGAATGCTCTGAGCACAACGGAGCCGGAGGATGCCCGTGGCTGATCTCTGTCACCTCCCTCCCTACACCACGGCCAAGCGGCTGGCCGAGACTGGCAGCACTCAGCAGCGCTCAGCAGCGCACGGCGGCTTGGGCACGGAGTCGGTGGACTCCATCAGCGCCCGGGTGCTCAACCCCGCGTCTCACTTCCACGGCGTCAGGCCCCGCGACATATGTGACGAAGAGGACTGTGGTGGTGATCCTTGAAGCCTAGGGCATGTACTCTGCGGACCCAAGCCCTAGCGGTCCCCTGACCCTGAGACTCCCGCCAGCCCTGCGCTTCCCCCAACGGGAGAGAGAGCGACACAAGAGGAAATTTCTGAATATGTCAGGTGATGCCCACTCAGGTGTTGTTTTACTCAGACAGACTCAGGTCGGTTTTGCTGAGGCAAGACCTATTCTAGGATACATGGTGTTTTGGAGAAAGTATAAATAGGACTCAACAGAAAAAAATGCAAGCTTGCATAGCAAGCTTTGCAATGATTCATTGATCTTGCATGTTAATCTTCACTGTTCTTCACTTCATTGAGAGAGGCACAGGATAAAACTTCTGGTGTCCCAGCTCATCCTGGTAGCTGTCACTGACTTGTGCAGATTCTCCAGAGGACTTGTAGTTTCTGGTAGATCTAGCCACAGCTGATGATTCATGTTTGATATCCTAACACTACTGAAATGGACTGCTGGTAATCTGACGAACTGAAATTGGAATTACCCCAAAGAACTACTTCTAAACAGGTCCACATCCAATTGTACTATTTACCATTTTTTCTCCCCTACACTTGTGTAGTGGGCTAGAAGGAAGATCAAAGCATTTGAGAATCCTTATAAAAGTAGATTTGTAAATTTCTAAGCCTACAGCCAGGTTCTTTCTAAGATTAGATTTCTGTCTAAGTGTGGATGTTAACTAAATTCTTGCCCCACATTCAGTGTGCCAAATACAATATAACTTCTTTGGGGAGAGTGGGGATTCTCACATCACTTTGGATCCCAAGTAAATCCAGGATATTTCTATACCTGCCCTACCTGATTTTACCTCTGATGGACACAGAGACCTGGTACTTTTATTAACACATTGCAAGCATAATCTGGGCAGTTTTTGAACTTTTCTAACCCAACTAGGATGCTAATACACAGAAGAGTGCCACAAAACTTGCCATCTGTGCTTGTCTTTGCTTGCTCTCTTCCATGTGTGTCCTCATAGCTCCTCCCTCATTGCAAGCCTCATGGTGAATTCTCCTCTTCTCTACATGTGGTTTCTCTACACCTTCTTTTCCTAGTGATTCTTTTCTCCTTTCCTCTGTTATCTACTGGGACTCCAGTACTAAGATCAGAATTCCTGCACTGTTCTCTTCTGCCCACCTAATTGGTTCATCAGATCTTTTATTAACCAACAAGATGATGGAAAAACAATTTTTACATAACAAAGAGACCAGAGATAGTTGAAAGTGTCATCATCAGACTGCAACCAGATATCTAGACATAGAAATCAGCATCTGAATACACAGTGCACAAAACCCTTCCCCAACAGATTTAAGCATCTAAAAGAGTGTTACTTCTGTCATTGTATACCATATGTTTGAGACTGGGTCTCCTTATACATGACTGACAAGTGGGTTCTGAGATATTGTCTTTTGGGTTTATTTTGTTTTTTGTTTCTTGTTTTGTTTTGTTTTTTGTTTCTTTTTACTTTGAGGATCAACTGTTTTTTAATTCTTTTATTTTCTTTTTTATACTTTAGTTACATCACTGTTATTTTTCTCACTCTAAATCCTCCCATATGTCCCCTCTTGCTCTTTTTAAATTAATTACTGTAAAAGACATGTATATATATATATATATATATATATATATATATATATATATACCCACCCAATTCTACCATGAAGTTTAATATAACAGTATTTCAATACTTGAGATATATATATATGTGTGTGTGTCTGTGTGTGTCTGTGTGTGTCTGTGTGTGTCTGTGTGTGTCTGTGTCTGTGTGTCTGTGTGTGTATGTGTGTATACAAATATATACATATATATACATATACACATACAACATTTACATATATTATTTACTTCCTTATTTCTACTTGCTTTTTATGAAAGAACTCTACCATGTTTTATAATAATATCAGGTCAGATATGTACATATGAGAATCTGCTTTCAAGGAGACAATGTATGATCTGTGTTCTTGTAGAGACCCATTTGACAGCAACAACAAACTGCTATAGAACTCATGGACTGTGGTTTGCCCTGTAGCACAATTAACATGGGCATGCTCTGCCGGGGGCAGCCCCGGTGTGGATCTTTTTTCTTGTCACTTTTTCTTGAGGCAGTAGAGCAGGAAGAGTGTGAACAGAAGGTAAGACTTTGTCTTATGAGATACAGGGGTAAGACTTTGTGTTATGGGATATTTAGGGTTGCTGTATAATTTAAAATGTTTACTTATCTATGTCTCAGTTACTATGTTACTATATCTGATGAACTTATCTAAGTCTAAGTTACTATACTACTGTAGTTGACCTGCCTTCTGTGATCCTCTGAGGCCAGAAACTGCAGTCTCTGGCACATAGTACCTCATTCCAAAACAGCAGAAGATAAAGTAAAAGACTAATTCCTAGAGCCTTTTCCCTTTTGTCAAGATGCCTCTTGCTTGTTGGGCTAGGGGGAAGTTTGGAGCAATTAACTTCTATTGAACCAGTAGAAGAGAATAATGCTGGCAGAAAGAAAAATTTTTACATAATTTTACATATTTATGCATAAACTCACATAAAATCATATACAGATTCATGCATGCTCATTTATACATTTCCATTCTAACAAGTTGGGTCAAGCTTACATGCATTCTCACAATTACATACTTACACACACATGCTTGCATTCTCAAAATTACATACTTACACACACACATCCATACTTACATATGCATATAGAACAAAAGACCAAGCACTGGTGTAGAAAGAATTCACTCATTCTGGATGAAAAATGAGTTCCAATCTTTAATCCATGGAGAATGAGAAAAGCTTCTACCCTTTTAACGTAAGAAAAAAGCTTTGTTCCTTTTAATAAGACTAAGCTTGCCCTGTTCATATCATGGGACTCTTCTGTCCCATGGTAAGGAGAAGCCTGCCTGCTCCTTCTGCTGGCTGCAGCTTCATTTTTCCTCTTTCGCTGTGCATTCTGCACAGTGCTGTCTTAGGTTTTTTTCCTTAATGTTACCTATAGTTTCTAAATTATTCCACTCTGCATTCTCCTTCTAATCTTGCTCTTTCCTCCTGCTCTGAAGCCACAACAATGCTCTTACTCTCAATACCTTTTCTCCCAAAACTATTCCTATAATTCTAAGTTCTTCTTGAGTTCATTTCTGTCTAAAAATTGTTCTGTCTACAACTTCTCCTCAGCTCAGTTCCGAATCTTTGTCCTTAGCACTTACATATCTTTCAGAATACATGATCACATGTTACAAAGTTCATCGCAAGTTCATACAAAAAATGAAATCATTAATTGAAATAGAATTTTACAAGACAGAATGCTTACATGCGTATCCATTAGGAGTAATTATCTGCCTAAACATCCATCACCTGTCTCAGCTCACAGTTTCACTGAAGATTTAAAACCATAACTAAGTTATTAGTGAAGTTTTGTGTAGATAAATCTAGTCAATATTTTATCTCCTGCCCTAGCACCTATAACAAATCATTAGTTCTCTTTTTATGACCTTTGGTTAATTGTTTTACAGCCTCTTGGAATGTGCTCTGAGTAGGAGAAAGTCTGGTTACTATCTAAGAGCATCTAATTGGTGACACTTGGGAGACTGGCAGAGTTCTCATTGCAGTTTTGACTATCAGAAAAGGACCTAATAGCAGTCCCATTATAAAAGAGCTTAATAATCACAGATATAATTTTAATAATTCTTATAAAATCATCATAAAGACTTAAGAAGTCATCTATTTGTCTGAATAGCATCACTATAAGATAGTACATCTTCGTGGATCTTCAGAGATCTGCTCCAAAGGGGTGCGATATCACTTAGTGATTGTTATATATGTTTAATAATAACAGGAAAAGCATATCAATAGCAGTAATCTTTCCTAAAATGAATCCCTTACAGCCTTGCTTGATAAGGGAGAACCTGTTGCAGATTATATAATAATCTGAAGCAGGCCATCTCAGGTCGATCACCTGCTAGTTATTAGCTTGTCCCATTATGGATCCTGACAATACCCCTGACAGTCAGAACCCTGAGGACTAATTGTCCTGGGGACTTCATGCTGTTATGGAGCATAGTTCTGCATGTTGTGTTCACAGTCTTCACATCCTTCCTAATCTAAGTGTTCTGTGAAAACTCAGATGGTGCTTCACTGGGCAGTATTATTAGCACTCACAGTAATAGTGTCTGATCTTTGTTAAACATTGCTACTGGAAAAGATTAATGATTCATTCACCACCTTTGAAAAGAGTTTAGAGATGTAGACGGTCAGCAATGAACACCATCTCTAGAAAAATTTCAAGTTTTATTATTACTAGTGATCAGTAGATGTACACCCTGAGGACTTACTGTAGAAATGACTGATAGATTTTATATAAAATTTGGATTTGTGATTCTTTCAAGAATTATATAAGATTACCTTTAAATAATAATAATAATAATAATAATATAGTTGATCATCTCTTTATTAACCACAAATTGTAGCCTGTCAGTTAAAAGAAAAAGGCTGAGAAAATTACATGGCTTTCTTATAACTTCTTAATCTATAGCAAGTTGCTTAGTTATGAATGTATGTGTGTTCTTGGGAATGATTTGTTTTCTCCTTCACTTGTAATATGTAAATTTTTTCAAGTAAATGTATTCCAGAACATACTTTTTAAATATCATTCACTAAAAGAAAAATAGAGTGTAATAACATTGGAATGTTTATGCTACTTGAAAGACTGCTGGGATATATAAGCATTGGGAGAAAAAATAGATTTTTTTGGAGCTGTCGTGCTTCATTCACTGACTCTGTGTGTGTCTCTGGGTGTGTGTGTGTGTGTGTGTGTGTGTGTGTGTTTGTGTGTGCCTATGTCTGTGTGTATTTGTGTGAGTGTTTGCCTGTGTGTTCGAATCTTGGGTGTTTGTGTGTGCCTATGTCTATGTGTGTTTGTGTGAGTGTTTGCCTGTGTGTTCGAATCTTTTCCCTGTTTTATTTTCTTTTTGCCTACCCTCCAGCCCCCAAAGACTTCCAGTAGACTCTTGAGGGTCACAGAATGTGCTGGCCCCAACAATTCAAGCTTTATTCCCTCAGAGAATAGTCTGCTGGGTAATAAATTGTCAACTCTATGCTCTAACCTCAGTTTACCCTAACTTGACAAGGCTGCCCTTCAACATGTCCCTTTAAGATATTTTTGGAAACTACCCAAAATAAACAATACAACAGAAAATTAATTGAAAGACATGATATCTTTAGGAGTTTTATGTAATTGTAGCTCCTACATTTTAAAATGCACAAAAATATTTCTATTCATAATAGGGTGATGAATGTGACTTTGATATTGCCTCCTGATAAATTCCACTTAATGATGTGCATTGGATACTTTATTGAAAATTCTTGTGCAATATTGAAATCAATGCAAGTAATCATACATAAATCTAGTAATCATTTTCAATAGCCATACAGTGTTCAGGAATTCCTGAGTGCTAATTGTTAACTTTGTGTTTACAATCTTGATTTGAACTCAAAATGTAATTCCACTGTATCAAGAATAGTGACTAATATATTTCTGATCATTAGATCAAGGCTCCAATTTAGGTCATTCATCTGTGAGGTGAGACAAAGAGGGAGACAGTTTCAAATTCTACTGGATTTCCTTCACATTTTCATGTCAGGATTTTATATTTTTGAAATGGAAAACAAGAATCTTTGTCACTTTCTCTAATTTCAAGTGTCATTTACAGGAATGAACTTACCTGTTTCATATACAATTTCAATATTTTCAGTGGGAATTCTGAGTTCTTGAGTCAACTTTATGTATTCATCCTGTATTTCTTCAGTGATATTTGTTCCAGTTGCTGCATTTCATAGAAGAAAAGTCACACCTAATACTCTAAGTTCATCAAGTCTTCTCATCAGTTGGTAAATCCTGCTACTTCACCCCACCCTCCCTACCAGAATGGTGATGCCAGTCAGAGAAACATTCTGAAGTCAGGTCAGACATTCTTACTGTGGATAAGATAGTGAGTCTCCATCCCATCATATCTAAGATACTGATTTAAAATCATGAATATTAAAATTAGCATTGAATTATTATTAAAACTATTATCGTGCACAATTCAACTTGATTTTCACACAATCATGATTATACTTGAAATATGTTAAACACATTTCTGCACCAGTGTGTCATGAAACCTAAATAAGGGAACATAGCTATATTGCAATTAACAAAAAGAAAAACATGCTTTCCCCAATATAAAATTTACATATCCAGTGCTCCTAGAAGATTCTCATACTAATTCCCAGCATTAAGAAACTGGGTTTCGAATAGGATGGTGGCATTTGAGATAAAATGTATCACAATGTAAAATTCACTTGGTGTTGGTAATAAATAATTTTTCCTTCATAAGATGATATAGAGTTTCCTATTTATTTATTTATTTACTTACTTACTGTTTAGGTTTGAGATTTAATATAGTTACACCATTCTGAAACCTCCCTTTCTACCATAAAAATCTGATTGTGTGCCCATTGACTTTCTCCTTCACATTTATGGCATTGTGTTTTACTGATTATCATCCTATGCCTACATTTATCATATTATTATAATAGTTATGTTATATTTTATATTATGCAAATTATGTATTATTTATATAAAAAATAAAATGTATTAATAAATACAACCCTTTCAATCCATATACTGTTACTCAGATGTATCTTATATTGTTTTTAATTATAGTATTTTTAAAACATTATAAATTCTTTCATGATAATCTCATTAATCCTACCATACTACAACATATATTATTGTTTCTGCATTAAATTACTTAGTCAGGGAAACATTTTCTTATCTTCTAATATGAAACCAAAAAATCCATTATATGCCTGTCTTTGACCAACTTTAGCAAAAGCTGTACTTAAATATTTCTTTGATATTTGTTGGTTTTGTGCCACATAACAAGATTCATTCATATTTGCACATTTCCCATACTGCTGGAGAAGAGATAATGGTGATTTTACTCACTTCATATTAAGCCTCCCAAAGGTGCTGGATAGATAAAAGTAGATTTTTGGAAATGACAACCTGCTTCACTCATTTCCCAGGTCTCAGAGACGGAATCAGTCCCATTGGCTTTGGACATTCTATTTGGAAGGAATACTCTATAAAATAAAACATTATGAACCACTTATTCACTCAAGACACTCTTGATAAAAATCGTACCCATTAAAGAACATGTAAATAATGGAGACAAACCTGAACCAGTGATACTAACATAAAAGTGAGCAGTAATTCCATCAAAATTTTTCAGCACAAACTGTGCGTTGTCGGCAATTTCCATTTTTCCTAAACAATACAAATTAAACAATAAACACTTCTTATTTCACATTTACAAACACACATCTATTTGTCCCCCAAGAAAACACATCTTGTTGAAAGTGAGACACATTCCTGGATTTGAACCTGTCTTCTATGATGTTATTATTTTGCTTGTAAATATTTTCATTAATCATTTCTTTTGCCGATGATTCCGGTTGGAAATGGGCCAACTTCCTGTGTGCACCAAGACTTGTGGATGGGAATGGAATTCAGACCCTAAATTGAAAGGATTTCCCAAGTCACCAAAGCAAAGCAAGTGACCTTATTGATGCAATGCAATGTATCCAGTTATCAGGATGGTTTGCAAGAGGAGGAGCATTCTTCACAGTGAGGTTATAAGCACTGCTTTTATCATATTTGTTTTCCTTTACTCATATTAACATTTATTAATATTTTACTTTTAGAAAATAAAGGTTTCATAACATGATGTATTTTTACTATGATGTTATTTTCACAATTTTAACATAAAGATTAAACCATCAAGATATAAAAACTCAACTTTAATACATTTTAGATACAATCACTCTCAGCTCCAGCTTTCCTCACATTATTATTAGATCCAAATTATCTTTTCATTTGCAGAAATGTATTATAATACCTTGATTCCTATTTCAAAACATTGTTTCTTCTATCCAAATAACTTTTCTTACCTGACATAGAACGTAATGCCCATGACTCTGTATTGGTTAAAATACTTAACATCACAAATCAGCATCCTCACTTGACTATTTTCTGCCGTTGTGCTCACATATTTGACTGCTAGGTAAATAGAATTGAATTTCTCTAAAAACTAAAATTAATATGAATTAAATTCATCAGTCAGAACATATGCATTTGAGGCTTGGTACCCACAAATTTGTGCCTAAACTTCTGTAACTTCATTTCTGACACATAACTTACAGCATTGGTGGGTATTACATACTCACAGTGTAGCATGCATACCAAAACCAGGGCACATAAAATGGTAAGATAAGTTTAGTGAAGTTTTAAGGTAAATTAATAGTTAGAAAAGTAAGTTCTAGATGTTCAAGTAAAGAAATAGAAAGTATTTAATATTGTGATAGAAAAAATTATGTATAATGTGCTAACTACACTCCTGTGTATTCCTGTGTATACCATATAATTGCCTAATATCTTATTTGAAAATATGTATGCATTTATACATGATGCTAGTTTTACAACATGCAAAGTATGATTGAGAAAAAAGTGCAAAAATTAGATTGTAGGTTCCTATTAGGAAGCTGCATCAACATAAAAAAGTAATCTCAAAAACATGTAATAAAAATTCACGATGGAATCAGAAATGAGGAGGACTCAACATCCATCCCAACACCAGGAGTAACTGGGACCAGCAGGATCCAGGGACCAGGAAACCTGCCAGACCAGTGGCACCGGATTCTTCTGGGCCAGTGCCCAGAATAGTCCTTGGGCATGAACTCCTCAGCCAATATCACAACCCCAAGAGGAAGTTCTACTACCAGGCACTCTAACATGCCCAGGATCATAGGATCATAGGAACAGAGGTGAGGAGGACTCAACATCTATCCCAACACCAGAAGTAACTGGGACCAGAAGGAGCCAGGGATCCAGGAACTCCACCAGAACAGTGGCACAGGTTCCTTCCAGTCTGGGCCGGTGCTCTGAGCAGACCTTGAGCACGAACTCAGCCAGTCCCACAACACCCAGAGGAAGCTGTACTTCCAGGTGCTCTAGCACACCCAGGATCACAGGATCACAGGAACTTGGTCACAACAGGATCTTGAGGTTGTAGAGGCAGCTTGACTCCCAGGAGCTATCACACCCAGGATCTAAGGATCCCAGGATCCCAGAATCACAGGATCCCAGAGACAGCTGGTCTCTGATGAGTTCTGACACAACCAGGATCACAGAAAGGACAGGCTTCAGTCAGATAAAGGGAGGGCAGGTAGAACTAGAGATAACCAGATAGCAGAAGGCAAGTGCAAGAACATAAGCAACAGAAACCAAGGTTACCTGGCATCATCAGAACCCAATTCTCCCACCATAGCAAATCCTGGATGCAGCATCACACAAGAAAAGCAAGATTACGACCTAAAATCACTTATCGTGATGATGATAGAGGACTTAAAAGGGACATAAAGAAATACAGGAGAACACAGGTAAACAGCTAGAAGCCCTTAAAGAGGAAACACAAAAATCCCTTAAAGAATTACAATAAAACACAACGAAACAGGTGAAGGAATTGAACAAAACCATCCAGGATATAAAAATGGAAACAGAAACAATAAAGAAATCACAAAGGGAGACAACTGGGGAAATTCAAAACCTAGGAAAGAGATCAGAAGTCATAGATGCAAGCATCACCAACAGAATACAAGAGACAGAAGAGAGAATCTCAGGTGCAGAAGATACCATAGAAAACATTGACTCATCAGTCAAAGAAAATGCAAAATACAAAAAGCTCCTAACCCAAAACGTCCAGTAAATCCAGGATACAATGAGAAGACAAAACCTAATGATAATAGGTATAGAAGAGAGTGAAGATTCCCAACTTAAATGGCCAGTAAATATCTTCAACAAACTGGATACGTTAACAGGACCCAGCATTTTGCTGCATACAGGAAACACACATCAGTTACAAAAACAGAAACTACCTTAGAATAAAAAGTTGGAAAACAATTATCCAAGCAAATGGTCCCAAGAAGCAAGCTGGAGTAACCATTCTAACATTGAATAAAATCAACTTTCAACCAAAATTTATCAAAAACGTAATGAAGGACATTTCATGCTGGTCAAATAGAATTATTTAAGGGATAAATTCAGCAAGTATTATAGGTATCTGATGAATCTCAGTGTAATGGCCTTTGGAAACTCAAAGAGATGTTGCTATTTGCTCAGAGTGAAGCTAACATCTTCAATGGAGAACATTGGAGGTATTTGGATTTTATGTTCACATTAGGGAGGTGAGTTTTGTATAATTTAGAAGAGTAATATTTATTTTTTCTGAATTTAGTCAGGAGTTGTCAACTTATTTCTAGCTGAGTGTGACAGTAGTAAGATTTTCAAAACCTACTGAAAACAAGTAACATTAAACATGTGATTTATGAGATTAGGTTGTGTGCTATTTTGGCTATAGTCCATTTTCCTTTGTCATTTCAAAGGAGAAAAAATGAATAGCCTACAAAACTGTAAGAATTGATCTGTCAGAAATAATTTCCAATTGCATAATGGTTTTACAAAGTGATTTGATTTATTTTAATCATATTTATAATGTGAAATTATAAAATGATGGTAATATTGGCTTCTAAAGTTTTAGCCTAGAAAATAGCATTTTAATTTTTATAGAAATGCTGACAAGTAATTCCATAATTTATTACTTCTATATTTAACTGTGACATGTTTCTCATTGCATATAATACTTTGATAGACATCCCACAGTACATACATAATTTTGTCAACATAAATTCCTAGAAGTAAGTTTACTAGATAAAATTTTATGCACAATTTATATTTTGGTACTTGTTGGTGAACTATTCATTAGAAGTACTGTATTAGCTGGGCAGTGGTGGCGCACGCCTTTAATCCCAGCACTTGGGAGGCAGAGGCAGGTGGATTTCTGAGTTCGAGGCCAGCCTGGTCTACAGAGTGAGTTCCAGGACAGCCAGGGCTATACAGAGAAACTCTGTCTTGAAAAACCAAAAAAAAAAAAAAAAAAAAAAAAGAAGTACTGTATTGATTTGTACTGTTATATGAAACATTTCTCTAAAATTCTCCAACAATTAGATTTTATCATAAAAATTCACATACTAAATGCATTCAAAGTAAATAAAAAAGAAGCAATCATATTTTGATGTCAAAAGGCTTTGTATGGCAAGGCATTAGAACTAATTTTCCTTTTAGAAATCACTTGAATCAGAGGACGAAAGAGTCAAAATTGTATACTTTGTGTAGCTTTGTCCCTGATTTCTACATTTTTCCTGCACCATTCCATTCAATGTACAATGACTCTAAGAGAGAGAAATCTATTCTTCAAATATAAGATATACAATGTGTTTACTCTCCAGATATCAAATTGATTTTGTTTCTACTATGTTGATTAATATTCATCCCTGAATTAGTGTAGAATAGTGAAACATTTAATGAAAATGCATATTGACTTTCAACTATGAAAATAATGTTAACTATGCAAAAATTTAAATATATGTCATCAATAAAAGATTAATTTTTATACCATTTATCCTGGCAAAATAAAATCAGGCAATATAAGAAGCTCAAATGAGGTAATTATACTTTAAACTAAAATAAATAAAATGTTAAGACATGGAGCATATTCCAAGTAAAAAAACCAAAAAGGAACCAATATATTCATGGAATCACACTGATTGTCAGGTCAAAGAGTGATAAATTCACCACAGCCACCTTTCTTCCTGCATAATAACTCCCTGAGAGTCCATCCACGTACTGGTAAGGGTATGTTACTCAGCAGAAGCAATGAAACATGCTATCACAATGAGAAGAAACTTGATCTTCCAGAATCTTCTCTTTCTTCTGAAGCAGAAGAGTAGAGTTGTTCACCTGCTGGTGAAATGATGAACTGAAGAGGCTCACAAAGCATTTCAGTTTGAACAATGTGAAATGAACCTATTAATTCATTCTTTTATTATTATTATTATTATTTTCAGAACACTTTGGCAGACTGGGTGGCAGTATTTGTAAGTGTCTGGCACTGCTTTATTTTAACCAAAGGGATTAGAATTCAGTGGAGTATAAGATAATCGTTCCTGAATTTTTGACATTCAGAAACAAAGTGAAGAAGAGCCAGCTGGTTTGGTGAAATTGTCAAGACAATACAACAGTGACTAAAAAAGACAATGAACATCAAAAGATAATTAAGCACAAGTTGAAAATCTCATCACAATAAATTTAGGAATTTGAAATTTTGTTGGATAAAATGTACTTTTTATGGAGTGATATTATACATTTTTAATTTTTTTATATAGATATATAGTGTATGTTCATCATAGTCACCCTCACATTCTCCTTTCAGATTCCAAAAATTCTCTCCCAAATATCTGATCTCTTCCTCTCAACTTTATTGTAATGAGAATTACACAGAAATATTATAAGCATGTGCTTTCAGCCAGGTATAAGGCTGCTTCAGATATCCACAGCAACTGACTACCCTTTACCTCATCATCAATCAGAGTTGTGATTTTGCCATCTGCAGATAGTTTTTGCAGTTGTGTGACATTTGGAATTCAGGGACCTTCTCAAGGGGTGTATAAATTCTAGGTTATTGAAAGTCTGGGTTGGCTGTTGGCTATTCATTGTTCATCCTGAGTCTTGGTCATTCATTGGGACTGATTGTGGTTTCCTAATTGTATTGCTCAAAGACGGAACAAGAAATGACTCATGGTATCTATCTATCTATCTATCTATCTATCTATCTATCTATCTACATATATATATATATATGTATATATGTATATGTATGTATATAAAAAAATTTCTCTCCTACCTCTTGTTAGAGGGTTGAAAGTGTAAAAACAGTGGACAAGGGTAGAAAATAGAAGAACTTATACAGTATCAGAGATCAGCAACTCTTTGTTTTTTCTTCCCCATGATATCCAATTACTGTGCTCATATGGGCTCAACTGTCTGCTATGGGTTCCTTACACCAGCGCCTATGGCCCTCAGGAAGATTTAACCTCAATCCCTCAGTAAATAATCTTGAATTGTAGTCTACCATGGTGATATGAATCCACAGAGCCACCCAGGACACAAGAGAATAAACAATGGCAGTTGTCCTTGTCTGGGCTTCTGAGAATTATGCATGGAAACTCCAGCAACCAAAGAATCCTACTTTCAGTTGCTGTTTTTAGCTAGGTTTCCACTTATGTGTGTTTTTCATTCCCCTTTGACCTGCAGATGAACTATCCTGGGCTGATGTGATGGGAGATAAATCCTGCACCTGTTATGTGGTGGGAAATCCTATATCACAATTTATGTTGATTATGTTGTCATAAGCAGGATATATGTATATGTCTCTGTTTAATTAATAACTCTAATTTTCCTTTGCTTTTTTTCCCTTCAGATGGATTGAAGCTATAGAAAACTTAACTGCTGTGAGTCGGAGAGTAGGATTTTCAACGTACTAAGATTATTTACTTCTCTGTTTCCATAATATCAATCTAGGTACTTATTTCCTTCTGTAGGATTTAAGGATCTGAGACAATTGTTGCTTATCAATGCAGGTTTGTGTTCTCTACTGGCCAAACTGGATGCAATTACAAGGGCTGGTGTTGCTGAAAAACAGGAAAGGGGATTGCCTCCACTTTTTCTAAGGGAACACTTCTTTCACACAAGATTTTCAGTGAAATACATGGAAAATGGTTAAATGAGAGGATTCAAAACAATGCCACAAATATATTTAGGATGAATATTAAATCGAGTTTTATGCATGATATCAAAGATACCTAGAGCTGAACTCACAAATATAGGTACATCCACAATCTTCAGCAGTCTGGATAATTGAAAGCCTTTATGGTCACAATTGATATCAAAAATATATTTTTACTTGTGGTGATTATTATAACTTTTTAGATTCTCCATTTGATATTCTCTTTGACAACTTCCTCAAAGAACAAAACCAAACAAACAAAAAACAAAACAAATAACCCAAAACAGCAAAAGGCTTTTCTGATTTTCTTTATTTGGATTTTTTTTTAATTCCAAGGAGAATTACAAAATGTTCTGTTGCTGGGAAGACACATCATGAAGACTGAACTCTTATAAAAAAAAAAAAAAAAAAAAAAAAAAAGCATTCACTGGGACTTGCTTACAGTTTTAGAGATTTAGTCCACAATCAGCATGATAGTTGGCATGGACACTTACAGTTCTGGGGAAAGTCTGAGAGTTCCAAATCCTAATCAACATGCAAGAAAAGATACTGAAACCTCAAAGCTCACCCCCAGTGACACTTCCTTCAACAAGGTCACTTTTACTGGCACAAGGCCAACCTTCAAACCTCTCTCAAGCACCAACTCTCCCTAGAAATCAAGGATTCAAATGTAAGGACCTGTATGTGTGAGCATTAAAACATGCATGTTGTTTCGTGGATGTGTGCAATAGTATTGGGGGGGGGATTCTACTGTCCCTTTTACCCCCAAAGAAAGAGCAGGCATTTTCTTCCTGGTCTAGCCCATTTTAGTTTCTAAAAAAGAGTCATAGAGACGAGGCATTTCTATTAACACACTACAAGCCTAAGTTAGGCAGGTTTTGAGTTATTCAAACATGACTATACAACTAAAACCCAGAAAATTGCCCTGTTACTTGCCATTTTGCACAGAATCACCCTGGTTCATGTGTTTCCACATGGCTGCTCACTCATAGAAAGCTCATGGTGAAATCCTCCTGTTCTCTCCATGTGGTTTCTCCACTCCTTCTTCCCCCAGTGGTCCTTCTCTACTCTCTTCCCTCTCCTTCTTAGACATCCTGACTAGTATAAGAAGTTCTTCCCTATTCTCTGCTGCTCAGGTAATTGACTGATCAGACCTATTCTTAATCAATAAGAGGTGATTGAAAACAGTTTTTTTATAAATTATATATACCAGAAAATTTTGACCACATTGTAGTCCAGACTTAAACCAGATGTCAAGGACATAAATCAACATCTTGAATACATAGCACAAAAATACCACCCCCAACAGTTCACACTTTTAGTTCAATAAAAGATTCTTCTCTATTATTAATATACAAAAATAGCAATTATGAAAATGTAACAAGTAAAATTCACATTCACAATGTCTACTCCGTTTTTATTAGGCAACCTGGGAAAAGGAACTACCTTGATGAGTTTACAGTTCTTAAATCCTTTTCTATCAGTACTTGTATTTATAACTTAGATCTAAAACCATTTTCTCAATCCTAAAATATGTAGGCTCAATTGTGAGACTATATCTATCTAGTCATCAACCCCATCAGAGGTATGAGAGGAACTAAATATTACATGAGTATGAAGGAAGTACAGAACAAGTACCTTTTGAAACTATAAAAATGACAGAGAGAGCTGACTGCCTGGACAATCAGCCTAAATTTTTCTGAGTCGTGGGAACATCCATCATTTTTTGGTAGGTTCCACATTGGATTTTGTAAAGATTCACTATTTTGACTTAAAGAATCCTCAAACTTCTCTTCTTTGACCTTCGATCTAGCATTTAATATTTTAGTCTTCTCCTTCTCTAAGTCTGTTTTATTCTGCTCTCCCTTTAAAGAGGATATATAAAATTATAATCACTACTGAACATATAATTATTTCATGCGGACAGTAAAACCAAAACTTGATGGGGTCCTAAAGCCTTCTTTTACAGTGTTTTCTATTTTTTTAATATGTAAAATATTTTCTGTTTTAGTATCTCTAACTCTCTTTTTTCTTGTGGAGACTTTATTTTTCTTTCCCTCTCCTTTCTTTAGAGTCTTCATATGTTTATAATTAATGTCTGTATTTCTATTACTGTGTATGTTCTGTTTCTTTAGCCTATATATACATATTAAAACATTCATCTATTTTTTCTCTTCTTCAGAATTTCTACATTTACATGTCATTTACATGTCATTGCTTTCTAACCTTGATGTCTTTTTTGTGTTTCATTTTTCTAAACTCTTTTCCATTCCTATGTGACTTATACTTTTTAATTTATTTAATTTTCTCTTAAGAATTTTATTTTATTAATTTCAAATTATTTGTATCTGTCTTTGAGGTTTTATACCCACTCCCCTATTTTCTTTCTAATTTAAGCATACTTCTAAACATCTTATTTCACCAGTTTATTTGAACTTGGATTATTTCTGAGACTCTCTGTGTCTCTTTGTGGTTCAACTCAAACATCACACTGTGACTAGCCACAGCCCAGTCCATCAGCTCACAGAGGAGCAGCTGTTCTCCCACACTGTGAGTTGTTTACTGTCTGGGAAGATGGTACCAGCAGGTGTATACACCTCAGGACACTGTTTTCCTGTTGTGAGAGTGGAGTCTTATGTTAGAGTACCTTGGATGGCACTGTGCATATGTGCCCCGTGTAGGATATGGTCCACCTTTTTGGGTCATGGTATTGTGCACTGCATTTCCATCCTGCTTGGTCTTAAAAGGCCAAGTCTGCAATGTGATGTCATGCAGTTATGCCTGCTCTAAATGGACCATATATGCTGTAACACAGCCTAGCCCCAGATGTAGTCAGGTCAGATATGTGGCTGTATGTTGAGGGTTGGGGGCACTCAACCCATAGAAGCACCTGTGCCAAGACTCACCGTATATTTGAGAAAAAGTCTCCTCCCACCTAAATGCAAGTGTGCTCTGAACTATTGCCATGGTTACAAACCTGGTATCGACCCTTCTCTATCCAGTGCTATGGTTGATGGTACAGAAATGATATTCTCTGCTATTTTTTTGAAGGACATCTGTTCTTTTAAATTTCCTTTATTTTCTGCATTTTACTATAATTATAATTATAATTGTTTTTTTTTTCTCCCTCTAAATCCTCCCATATGTCCCATTGCTCTTCTTCAATTAATTGGTGTCAAAGGCATATATGTAAATATATTTCCAAGCTAAGCTTTAGAAACAATTCTACTATGAAGTTTAATATAAGAATATTTCATTATTTGCTCTTACATGCATATGTGTGTGTGTATGTATATATATACTCATTCATTTACTTGCTTTTTATGAAATAATTATACCATGATTTGAAATAAACCCAGGTCACACATATACCTATGAGAATCTGCCATCAAGCAGACACTCTATGACCTGCATCCATGTAGCAACCCATTTGAGAAGAACAACAGATTGCTTTAGAACTCACGTACTTTGGCCAATGAGAACAACTACCATGGGCCTGCCCCAGAGAGGCAGAATCCTGAGGACTAAATGTCTGAGGACTTCATGCTGTTATGGAGCATAGTTCTGCTTGTTGTACTCTCAGTCTTCACGTCCTTCCTAATCTAAGTGTTGTGTGAAAACGTAAAGGGGGCTACCAGCCCCTCACTGGACAGCATTATTAGCACTCACAGTAATAGTGTCTGATCTTTGTTAAGCATTGCTGCTAGAACAGATTAATGATTTAATCACCTCCCTTGAAGAGAATTAAGAGATGTAGATTGTCAGCAAGACAGCCACATCTAGAAAGAATTTGGAGATGTATCTTGTTTGTTAAGTTAGGATAAGATGTTTATGTCCTTGGCTCTACTGACATAATCTTAGATATTAATTTGATGTTCAGAAAGGCACACTCTTTATAGTTGAGCTTCAGATTTTTGTTGTCAGTGAACAAGAACAATGTCATCCCTACCAGCACTAACAGACATGACTCTCTTTCCAGAACTGGACAAGTGATCAAGGTGATGATAAATTTCTTGTACCTGCTATTGCCCACAGCTTCCACATGGTATAATAAAAGCACTAGTGATCAGTAGATGTGCACCCTGTGGATTTAATGTAGAAATGACTGATATATTTCACATAAAAGTTAATATGTTATTCTTTTAAGATTTAAATAACATTGCTTGTTAAAATAAATCATGAAACCTCTTTGATCACCTTTTTATTAACCACAAATTGCAGCCTGTCAGTAAAAATAAAATGGCTTTCTTAATCTATAACAAGTAGCTTAGTTATGAATGTGTGTGGGTTCTTGGGAATGATTTCTTTTCTCCTTTATGTGTAATATGTAAATTGTTTTTTAAGGAAAAATATGTTTTTCAGGAACATACTTTATAAAAATAATCATTCATTAAAAGAAAAATAGAATGTAATCATGTTGTAATGTTTGTGCTACTTGAAAGATTTTCCTGAGATATATAAGCAGTGGGAGAAAAATTAAATGTTTTTGGAGCCTCTCATGCATCATTCACTGACTCTGTGAGAGAGTGTTTGTGTGTGTGTGTGTGTGTGTGTGCGTACATCCGTCTGTCTGTCTATCTGTTAGAATCTTTTCCCTGTTTTTTTTTTTCTTTTTGACTTCTCTCCAGCCTCCAAAGAGTTCCAGTAGATGCTTGTAGGTCACAGAAAGTAATGGCCTCACTGAATCAAGCATTATTTCCTCAGAGAATGGTCTGCGGAGTGATAAATTGTGAAATCAATGCCCTCTCCTCAAGTTTACCCTAAACTGACAAGGCTGGCCTTCAACATGGCCCTTTAAGATATTTTTGGAAATTTCCCAAAATAAACTATACAACAGAAATGTAACTGAAATATCTGATATCCTTAGGAGTTTAATATAATTGTAGCTCCTACATTATGAAGTGCACAAAATATTCTCATTCGTGATAGGGTGATAAAGTGACTTTGATATCAGCTCTGATAAATTCCATTGAATGATGTACATTGGGCACTTTATTGAAAACTCTTTAGCAATATTGGAATCAATGCAATTATCATACATAAAGCCAGTAATGATTTTCAATAACAGAAGGATGTATGGAAATTCCTTAGTGACAATTGTGAATTCTTTGTGTTTACAATCTTGAATCAACATCATCATTTAATTCCAGAGAAACAAGAATAGTGACTAATACGTTTCTCCTCATGAGATCAAGGCTCCCATTTAGGGCACACATCTGTGAAGTGGTATAAAGAGGGAGGCATTTTAAAAACTATTGGATATACTTCATATTTTTGTAAACATGTTTTACTGATGAGATGTAAAACAGAATCATTTGCTCTAATTTCAAGTCACTTTTACAAGAACTGACTTACCTGTTTCATAGACAGTTTTAATATTTTCAGTAAGGATTTTAGATTGCTGAGCCAGCTTCATGTATTCTTCCCACATTTCTTCAGTGATATTTGTTCCAGTTGCTGCATTTCATGGAAGAAAGATCAGAAGAGACAGCCATTATAACCACACCTAATAGTCTATGTTCATTAAGTTTTATCATCAGTTGGTAAATCCTGTTACATCACCCCACTCTCCCTACCAGATTGGTGATGTCAGTCAGAGACACATTCTTTTATTTTTTTCTGAAAAATCCAAATCATTTTTATTCAGGATTATAACTGAAATACTCATTCAATGGAACACTACTCTACAAAAAGAAATAAAGGAGTTACTGATTACTATAGCATAGATAAGCATACTACAGCATACATAAATATAGAAAGTATTGTGCAAAGTACAATGTATACACATTTACATACATATGGAATATCTATAAGAAATACTACAGCATTATAAGTGTAGAAAATATTGTACTAAGTATAACACATAAACATACATAAACAAATAGGAAATATATAAAAGGGATACATATAAAAAGTATTGTGCTAAGCAAAGTGAGAAGATTCCAAAAGATTATACACTATATAATTCCATTTATACAAATGTTTAAAGGGAAAACTGTCCTACCAGGATTCAAAGTCACAGTTGCCAAATGTTGAAGATGAAGAATGACTATCAAGATGGGTCAAAAAAATAGGATAAGTAATCTTCCTTATAATTGTGCTGATTAAACTGCCAAAATGGATCCAATTTAAGATTTAAAATAGGATTATAGTTCATGTAAATTTTGCTTAAAAATAAAACTTGGTAAAAGGAAATTCATAAGAATAAACAAGTATAAGACTGATGATCGACAGAGACTGACCGCCAGCAGCTTCCGGCGACGGCCGGAAACCTCAGCTTGGGCCACAGGGCCCCACAGCTAATAAGCGCCGGGACAAAGATCCCTCGCCGGAGATTGCAAGACCCAGCAGAGGGCCAAAGACACGCCC
>CM052700.1:79307358-79334324 GCA_028551405.1 Uromys caudimaculatus
AAAAAAAAAAAAAAAAAAGATGCTTAATCTACAAGAAAGGTAGGAAAAGCTAGGTTTGAAAATTCATATCTCTCTGTATTTGAGGGAATAAATTATTGCAATTCCTTTATATGTGATTTTTGAAGAGCTGCCATTATTTTATATATTACAGAAGAGCAACGTTCCTAACTGAGCTATGACATCGGGCTTCCATAGAGGGAATAAATTATTGCATTTCCTTAATATGTGATTTTTGAAGAGCTGCCATTATTTTATAGATTACAAAAAAGCAATATCCCTAACTGAGCTATGATATCAGGCTTCCATATAATATAAAAAACTTTCACATTCATTGAAAGGTTACTTTTGGCATCATTTAGACATTACAATTCTGTTTTCAGTTTTGTGTATATGCAATAAAATTTAATTTTAAGACTGAAATATAATGTAATTTTAATAAATACATTCAAATCAGAAAAAAGCAGTTTGTGTGTTATCAAAATTGAACAGAAATCTATTGAAATAGACATAAAATATGTAGAGTTTTCCCCATGTTTATGAATTCAAACCAATAGCCACTTATTTTAGCTGCTCTCTGGACAAAACAATAGTCAAAGAAATCACCATTTAAAAGATACATCTGACTTTAGTGCTGTCAAAATATAACTAAGATGTATCTCTTATAACTGATGACAGACACAGTGGCAGTGAGACAATGTCTTTATCAATAAAGCTGCAAATAGGAGTAGAATTGGCTCTCTTGACACTGCCTCCCTCAGTCGACAATTTATCTTACCAGTAACCAAAACCTTTAGTTTACCACAAAAACCCCTACTTGTCCACTATGTACACACATGATACTCCATACCTAACACATAAGTCTTCATATAAATCCATCATAGAAATACATTATACATCTCATACATCATACAACACAAGCACAGGACATCACACACACACATAGTATATATCACACAGATCAAAAACACATCATATATTACACACACTATACAACATACATACAATATGCATTCTATACACATACTATACATCATTATTGCACACTATACGTCAGACACACAGTATGCATAATATACACACTAGATATCACATATATCCTTAACACTATACACACTCTAGACATCACACATGCACACTGTACATTTTGGGCTGAAAGTTCTGAAAACATGAACTGAATTTAGTCTTTCTTTATTAAATTGTTTGTCTTCCATGTTTTCTTAAAGCAACAAAAGCTAGCATAGTGTGAACTGAATATGAAATTGTGTCTTCCTGAACAATATATTCAGATTCAAATCCCTGGTGTCATTGAATGTTGCCATATATATGTATATATGTGTGTGTGTGTATATATATATATATATATGTGTGTGTGTGTGTGTGTGTGTGTGTGTGTGTGTGTGTGTGTGTGTGTGTATTGTCTTCACAAATATCATCAAAATAAGGTGAGGTCACATTGGATTAGTAGAGTCTCTTAAAAAAAGATTGGTTTTTGAGACTGGAGAGATGGCTCAGTTGTTAAAAGCACTCACAGACTCTTATAGAAGTTCTGATTTCAATTCCCAGCAACTACATGGTGGTTCTTAGCCATCTGTAATGAGATCCAATGCCCTCTGCTGGCATGCCTGAAAAGAACAACAATGTACTCACACACATAAAATAAATAAATAAATCTTTTAAAAAATTGGGTGGGGGGTGGGGACACCCTTGTGGGGACAGGGAGCGGGGAGGAGGTATGGGATGTGAAACAGTCAGAGGGTGGACAGGAGGGGAATAAAGTCTGGAGTGTACAAAAATAAAATAATAATAATGATGATGATGAAGCATATAAAGTAACAAAATATCGACTTGAGAAGAGAAAAAATTAGAGTCAGTGTCAGAGGAAATGACATGTGACTTCAGAGGAAGAGATGCAAATGAATTTATAAATAAGGATTATTTGATCTATAAGTGAGTTTCATATTTGATCATTTGTTAGTTTTGTGCCTTACTTAGTAAATGAGCCATCTCAGTTACTTCTACTCAAGTTCAGATGGTTCCCATCACTCCTGAAATGCCTGTGGTCAGAATCAACCTAGCACCAGGCTTTAAAGATCTCCCTCTCCCTCTCCATCTCTCACTCTATCTCCTTTACCCCATCTCTCTTTCTCTCTCCCTCTCCCCCCATACACATACACACATTTGTACATGCATACACTCACATACACTCACACATGCATACACAGAGACACAAAATATATAAAATGGACCATATTCAGCAGTGAGGGCTGAGTGGGGGTGAGTGATGCCCTGGATGCTGCAAAGACGAGGGAAGGCTCTTGAGGATCACTCATTGAGGTTTTGGGTTTTTGTGTGTGTGTGTGTGTGTGTGTGTGTGTTTTTTTCTTTTCTGTTTTCTCAGTGTGTAAAATGGGTATATATGTGTATAGAATTTATGAGGAAACAGAACCTGGAAAAATTTCCAAGCAACTAAATGATGTTTGTGACATTTGTGTCATGAGTAAAATTGTAGAGACTAAATTGTCACTTATCCAAGGTAATCTAACAAGAGTGACATATCCAGTAAAACTGGACTAAGCATCTGCAGAAATCCATTCTAATCTTATGAACCCATGCTTCTATAACATGGTATACCATTCCCTTCCATCCCTGTAGATTTTACATCCATAGATTCAGCTAACTAAAAATATCCACAAGAAAAATGTATCTGCTCAGGATTCATGCAACTTTTCTGTCCCTCCTTAACCCTGTATAAACATTTGGATAGCATTTACACTCCATTTAGTATCATAAGTAATCCATATAGCATTAAAAATATACAGAATAATGGGGGGTGAGGAAATAGCTTGGCACTCAAGAACATTTATCACACTCAGAGAATCAGGTTCAATTCCCAGTGGCCACATGGCTTTAACTCCAGTTCCCAGTTCCATCGGGTCTAAGCTCTCTTTTAGTCACTGAGAACTCCTGTACATGTGTGGCACACATAAACTCACACAGTTTAAATAAACAGTAAATCAAGTAATAAATAAATACAAGTAAATAATAATAAATACACCTTTAATACACACACGAGGGATGTGATCAAGCTTTATTCCATTTGATATAAAGGGCTGAAGCAGCTCTAGTACCTAAAAGAGTTCTCAGGGACTCTGAGAAGGAAGTAAAGAGACGAAGTTTCAAAGCTAGAATTGGACTGTTCTATTTAATAGTACTAGAACTTGAGTGCTTGTGAAAAGTTACCAGATTTATTTCCTAAGCATTGGACTTTCACATCACTTGCTACTTTTTCCTGGCTTTGATTTTACTCGTACAATTAAAATGCTTGGTTTTCTGTCCCTACTCACATGATTTCCATGGCATTCTTTTGCACTGACCTGTTATTTTATCACACATATTATGAGACACACAGCATAAATCTTATCTTAGGAAACATATATACTGAAGTCACAAAGTTATCTATTTTAAAAAATAAACTTATTGCATCTTAGTGACTCACAAACACAGCTTAGCAAGTGTGAAGTGTAACCGGAACCACACATGCAGATTTTCTATATGGCGTAGCTGTTATTCTTTGCCCAAAGAGGAGTTTGGTTTCTATATGGCGTAGCTGTTATTCTTTGCCCAAAGAGGAGTTTGACTTGCCAATTCTAAAGACTTGACAAAATGATAAAATCTCAGGGAAAAATTGCATGACATTTTAGCTTATTAAATTTAACAGTATGTCTGGAGCATTCTGAAAGTTAAGCCTGTCAGATGACAATATAATAAAATCAAGATGTTCTGAGAAATAAAAGTATCTCATATAACACAGAACAAAATAACAGTAAAAATTGATATATGTCTTAATCATCTTAAGATAGAAAACAATAAAGTACAGAAATATAATAGATACAGGATCTGTTCCTGTCTAGATGAACATTTTAATACTTGAAAGAAATGCTGCTTATATGAGCATGAATGCCTGACTAAAGAAAATTTTATAGAAATCGCTATAGTGATCCATGGAATCTGGACATTGAGGATGAGTTACAAACACAAATCACCACTGGACTCTTTCTTCTTGTTTTGGTTCCTTTTTAATTAGGAGAGAGTCAGATCCTCTTCACTAAGCTGTGCCTTGCAATTGAAAGTTTGATTTCGAATTGTACAGTGTGCACAATGCCCTATTGATGGTAAGAGAGTAATAGACGGTTGGCAAAAGGCCATATAAATAAAAATATGTCACACAGAATGTGTGTTTATGAACAATTTGATTCATGAATCTAAATGGAGAGGGGTTTTTTGTCTTCAAACAAAATTATCTTCATCTGCTTTCTAAACATTTTTCATTTTTTTCAGTAATTGCTTTCTTGGTAGCCCCTTGATTCTCTCTTTCACAGCTACTATGAAACAGAGTTTCACACAATATCAATCATCTGCCAATACAATCAATCACAATTAAACCTTAATAATTACATCATGTAATTCACCATAAGGAAACTGTCTTCTGAGATTTCCTGACTCAGTTTTAACCACAGGCCTGCAGAGGGCAGTATTACCTTCTAATAACTGTAGAAAGGCCCTTGACACAAGCAGTGAAAGACTATTTTGTGTTATCATTTCCTGAGTGAGTTCCATAGATATTTATGATTCTTACAATACTTCACGTTATATCTTTGGAGTCAAAGCAATAGCTGATAAGACTACTGAGTCATATTCATGTTTATTCCAAAAGCAATTGTAGTGATTTTTGCTTATAAAGAAACCAAAAAAAGGAAGACTCCTAGTTTCCTACCACCACACAACCATAAATTGTAATTGCTTGTTATTATTTTGATTTGAAAATGCAATGAAAATTGGAAACATTTTTCCAAGCTCATTTCAAAATCTAAAGTAATATGTTAAAGTATTCCTCCATATAAACACACAAGTTAAAAATACAATTAGACAGGTTAATGAGCGAAATACCATCTTGCCAACCTACCTTCTTCCTCTCTACCTGTTTCTTGTCCAGAATCATTACTTCTTGTTTTGTTAAGTGGCTCATTTAGTTTGATCAGGACCATCTTTGAGTCCATTAGATTGGGACTACTGATTGCAGAGTGGCTGCATCACTGATGGACAAGCAAAGACAATGACTTCCTACAGAGTGTCTGTTTGCAGCAGCTGTATGTTAGCCAGAAAATGACAGCCAATTACTCTTTTCCTCACCTTAAAGCTCTTCGGTCCTTCCATTCCCTTTTCTGAAAGGTTCCCTGAACCTCATATGGGATAAAGAGTATAAATGTCTTGTTGAAGGCAGAACACTCAACTATCACTTACAGAATTGTGTACTTTTTTAATATGATTCATTTATTTAGAGAACACCATTGGATGACAACGAATTTTGTGTATCTTGAATACATTATATTTCTTACATCATTATCAAGAAAAATATAAAATGTTCTGTCTTAGTCAGGGTTTCTATTCCTGTGCAAACATCATGACCAAGAAGCAAGTTTGGGAGGAAAGAGTTTATTCAGCTTATGCTTCCATACTGCTGTTCACCACTAAAGGAAGTCAGGACTGGAACTCAAGCAGGTTAGGAAGCAGGAGCTGATGCAGAGGCCATGGAGGGATGTTCCTTACTGGCTTGCTTACCCTGGCTTGCTCAGCTTGCTTTCTTATAGAACCCAAGACTACCAGCCCACAGATGGTACCACCCACAAGGGGCCCTCCCCCCTTGATCACTAATTGAGAAAATGCCTTACCACTGGATCTCTTAGAGGCATTTTCTCAACTGAAACTCCTTTCTCTGTGATAACTTCAGTTTGTGTCAAGTTGACACACAAAACTAGCCAGTATAAGTTCTAAGATAAAATCTAAACATATCAGATTAAAGAAAATGTCATCAAATCATGCTAAGATATGGACAATGGGGCTGAAGACAGATGAGAGAAATGAGAGTCTTGCTGTCTTTTTTTTTTTTCTGTTTCCATAAGCTGACACTCAACAGCTGTGAGTGGAAACCATAGTGATGATCTTTAAAAAGAGACACTAAAGCAGGAAAGCATGATTGTACACTAGATGACAGAGTACACCCAGAGCAGTAAATGCCAGTGCCTTTGAAAGTATACAACAAGCATCCCCTGAAGAAACACACACACACACACACACACACACACACACACACACACACACGCACACACACGCACACACATGCATACATGCACACAAGCACACATGCAGAAAGAGTAAACTTTATTTTTTGAATTGGTATAAACTTCCAATCACTATTGGAAGTATTCCAATACTACAAATCACTATTTAAAATATCAGATAATTATATAGACAATAAATATTCAGTAGCTGCCTGGAGAAAACAACAACATTAAAGAGAGCTAACTGAATTTATAAACAAAGGGGATGATGTCCCAAGACAAAAGGGCACACTTGAAAATAACAACTAACTTCTGAAAGATTCAAAAGAGCAGGTTATCCATAACACATGAGATTGCTAAGAGGAGGAAGTCACTATGTCACTAAGTGAGAAATCAGTCTGGGGTATTTTCAACAGAGCACAATGCAAATTAAAAAGATAACAGCTAAATTATCAAAATTGAGATTCAAGTAGCTGAAGCATAAATGTACAGACATAAGAATACTGACATCCATCATCCAGACATTTCTAAGAAGACAGAAAGACAAAGAAAAGAGAATGACAGAGATTATGAAAACATGTATAAAACAGCCTAGTTTTCAAATCTATGGCTTGAATATTGCCCACTAGTGTGGTTAGTAAAATAAATCAAGTTGATCCAAAAATCCATGTAGTATATGATGTGTTTATAAAAAGATAAAGAGATATAAGAATATGTTCTATTGGGTGTGGTGAAGTATGGGGGAAGGGGGTGTCTCAGCTGGCCCACGCCAAGGCATTTCTTCCCCCTAAGGGACCACCCACATGATGGTGTAATATAGAATAGAGTTTATTCAGGGTATGGGGAGGGAAGTTAAGAGGGTAGTAGAGGGAGAGAAAGGCAGGGAGAGGAAGAGAGTAGAGAAGTAGAGAAGAAGAGGTGGAGGCTGGCCATGACCACGTGGAGAGAAGGGGGAAGGGAATGGGAAGAGAGGGGGAGCAAGAAAGCAAGAGGCAAGAGAGAGAGAATGAGACAAGCAGTCCCTTTTATAGTGGGTCAGGCCTACCTGGTTGTTGCCAGGTAACTGTGGGGTGGAATTTAGACAGGATGCTAACATTCCCCCATTTTGGCTTAATTAACAAAGAAAAATTAGAAAGAGGTGATGGTGAAACAGGAATAGGGTCGTGATAATATTTGACTGATTCATACCCGCATTGGGGGCGACGTGTCTCTAGGGAATCTAGAAAAGTGAGTAGAAAAAAAAAAAGTAATGAAGAAGATAAACAACACAGAGTAGATGCTGTCCCAGATCTCAACTCAGGCTGGAACAATTAAGTCAGAGTTGTGTACTAAGAGAACTACTGGGGAGGTCAAAAAATAGACTATACATTTAGAAAATTTTTACTTATAACTAAAGCGGTGTTATTAGTATGGTGGGAATGTGTGGTCCTGGGAATGTTGGTTAACTGTACAAAAGCAGGATTCATGTCACTTTTGCTGCAAAGATATGGTTCCCAACAATCCCATATTGGTGAAAGATGAGTAGAGATCCAAACTTCAGACTTCTGAAAGGAACTTAAACATACAGAAACAACCCAGTTTAAAAGTGTAATGGAACTACAAATTAATTCTCAAGAGAAGTAAGACAAGTGGCTGAGAAATGTTCTTTAAAATATTCAACATCCTTGGCACTCAGGGAAATTAAATTTAAAACTACTTTGAAATTTCATCTTACCCAGTCGGAATGGCTCAGATAAAACAAACAAACAAATGATGACAAGTGTTGTATCACTTTTGGAAAGAGGAACTTTTATTCATTGATGGTGAGAGTGCAAATTGACAGAGCCACTGTGTAAACCAGTGAGGAGGAGGCTCCTCAAAAAGCTGAAAATGGATCTGCCATGTGATCCAGCCACACCACTCTTGGGCACATCCCCAAAGAATGCACCTACTCACTGCTGCTTTATTCATAGTAGTCAGGATATGAAAGTAGTCTAAATGTCCATCAAATGGTTCACTTATAGTGAAAATGAGATACACTTGCACAAAGAAATATTACTCAGCTATTAAGATAAATGAAATTGCAAAATTCATAGGTAAATGAATGAAGCTGTGAAAAGATCATCCTGTGTAAGATAACCCGGACAGAGAAAGATAAATGTTTTCTCTTGCCTATCTATGCTATATTATAACTTTCAGATATGTGTGTTTCATTTGGAATATCCATAAAGAGCAGGACATTACAAATGGTCCATTGTGTGGGACAATCAAGGAAGGAGAATTGGAAAATAGTGATGCTGAGGGTTAAAGTGGAAATACTAAAGAAAGAAAGTTTAAATTTCCATGGAAGAAAGGAGGTTGAGAACAAGGGAATATAGGGAGTAGTACTAGAAAGTACTATGCATGACACCAAATATTCATCAGTGAAGCCTGCAAATTAAAGCAATATTGGCCTTGGAAGGCATGCCCACTGATACTTTAGTGACATGGCAGCATGGGAGAATCCAGTCACTTTTGAAAAATTGCATGCAAGCCTCACATGAAGAAACTCATGCCAGGTACCATTATTTGTCTAAGAACCTATGACTTGATAGTACTTAGTCTCTAGGGAAGAACCTACCACTATTGTGTTACTAAATGGACATCGTACTGAACCTGTTTATCATTATACCTATAGATTAACACATTTCTCAACCCGAGTTACCACAAAACAAGTAAAATACAAATGCATATTATGAAAACATATTTTCAATGTGTTTTTAGGGCTTAACAAGACATCTGTTACATTAATTAAAAACTTATGAAAACAGCATAGCTTATGAAGAAGGAATTTTTAAAAAGAAATACACATGGCCAAGAGAAAGGCAAGGAGGAAACTGAAACACTCTGTGTTAGTTAGATGTCTTCATCACCATGATAGAACGTTTGAGATGGACAGCTTAAGGCAGGGAGGATTTATTTCTGATTATGATTTCAGAGGATTCAATTCATTATGAATGGGAGTACGTTGCAGAGTAAAAACACATTCCATGTTATACAGGAAACAGAATGAAAGCAGTAATTGTCTTTCTTTTCTCATTTTACTATACGTAGGCCCCAGTCTAAAAGATGGTACAACTCCCAGTTTCATGAAGAGTCTTTTCTCCCCAGTCAGTATCCCTTTAAAAGAACTCACATAGACACATCCAAAAATGTACTCTACTAATCTCTTTTCAGTTAAACTGGAAGTCAAAACGAACTATCATAACCTTCCAATAAACCAAGAGTGGGTTGTGGGCATTTCAACTCCTCACTGCATTCACTCCTAGTTACATTATAGAAAAACATTCTCCCATATCATTATCAGAACTCCATAAATGCATAGATGGTAAGGTAGGAAGAATTCTCAAAACAAAGAATAATATATTGCACATTTCTTGCAGAGTTCTAAAACCAAAGCTTTCTCATAATAACATACAGCATTATGAACTGCATTTTTTGAAATGTCTGAAATAATAAAAAATTGCAAGTACCCAAATTAATGGGAAATTAATTAAATGACAAATGGGAGGGTGTTCAAGTATTTTCACTATAGAGCACAGTACAACTATGTTCCTCATATTTCATATGATTATAAAAATGAAATATTTGTATAATAATATGCTATAAATAACTGTACTAACAGAATGGCCACTAAGAGGAAAAGAAGTACAGAAGGCATTACCAAATATTAATTTATTTATGATAGTTAGATATAGACAGTTAAAGATATAATTTATAGGACTTTAAATATAATGCAAATATATATATATAATTTTATTGGTTATTTTATTTATTTACATTTCAAATGTTATCTCCCTTCCCAGTTAAACTTCCTATCCCCTCCCCCACCCCCTGCCTCATTGAGGGTGCTCCCCCACCTATCCACCCCCTCCCACCTCAGCACCCTAGCATTCCCCTAAGCTCGGTCATTAAGCCTACACAGGACCAACGGGCTCCCTTCTCATTGATGCCAGATAAGGTCATCCTCTACAACATATGCAGCTGGAGCCATGGGTCCCTCCATGTATACTCTTTACTTGGTAGTTTAGTCCCTGGGAGCTTTGTAGGGTCTGGTTGCTTGATCTTTTTGTTCTTCCTATATATAATGTGATCATGACAAGATGATTCTTCTAGTTTCATTACTATTGCTGTGATAAAATATTTTGACAAAAAGCAATCAATGTTAAGGAGAAAGGGCATCCATGTAGGAAGGTCACTGCAGTAGGAACTAGTCACGTACATCCACAGTCAAGAGCAGAGAAATGTATAGACTTTGCTCACTTGTTTATTTGATAGTGTTCAGCTTGCTTTCTTTAGTCATAAAGTTCAGGAACCCCTGCCTAGGATACAATACCACCCACAGGGGATTTTGACCTCACACATCAACTAACTTAATTAATAAGTCCCCCATAGGTATTCCTACAGAACAATCCAATGTAGACAATCTCTCACTGAGACTCTCTGTGTTCTGAGTTAGATGGGCTGATCGAAGAAAGAAGCTCACTCTTGAGTGTAATACAGGTTCTGAGGCAGCAGGGAGGAGCAGTTTTGATGAACTGAACTGTGAACAGCTGCACAGAAGCATATTTATTGATTCTTACACAAAAGTTATTTTTTGAGTAAAAGAAGTTTCTCATACCAAGCCCCTAATCTAATCTATATGTTTAGTGCAGGAGAACATCACACCCCTTCCTCTTTAGTCCTTATGGTGGACTATTTGCAGTACTCAATAATGCAACACATTCCAGATGTGCCAGGACCATTTTATTACCAAATCACGCAAAAGTTGTAAAGCTCCTTCAGAAAAACAACTCTTTGAATAACAGAAAATAATCACTGTTTTGTACAATGATTTCTTCAAGGTCAAAGTAACCATTTATTCTGATATCTACCCTAGGTACAGTGAAAAAACAACTATTCATTCTAATGTTTAGGTTAGATATAATGATTCTACTAGAATTTCACTATACCTCTCTTCCTAGGTGATTCTAGATTGTGTCAGGTTGGCAATAAAAGTGAACCATCACACTGACAAAAGTATTTCAATACCCACATACACATAAAAACATATGTATATGAAAAACACAAAAGAAGCATACCAATTTTGCTGGGGACGCCCTTTCTAACAGGATGACTAGGCATGTTCCTATACTTTATGACTTTTTATTATCTGTGACTTTGAATTATTTTATAATTATAACACAAAATATTGAAAAATAAATTTCATGCTATGATTATTTCTAATACACAAGACATAGCATTTCATTTGGCTTTGGAAAAACATTAATGAAGGAATTGGCTTACTTTTATTTGACCTCAGGGGTTCCATTACAGACTTCACATTTTTCTTACATAGCATTAGCCTAACAAATGAGTATATGCTGCAAGGCAAATGGATAATTTCTATTATTGAGCAATTATATTGTTTCCTTTTAATGCTTGCATAAATTACTTCTCATCCCTCATAGCCATCTCAGCATAAGTAGTAGTTCATAAAATAGCCTTAACTTTGCAGAGACTGCCATGATTGGACTTTGACCCCAGGAAGTTTGACTATAGGACTACTTTTATAACCCTTCTCTCTATCTCCCCTATCTCTTGTGTCTTTTGTGGTGTTTGCTGCCTTTAGAGCAGCTGGGTGTCTTCAAGATTAAATCAGTGTTATACAATCATGTGTGCCCTTTAATATACTAAGGCAGACTCAGAACTCTACAAGCCATGTATGATGTTGTCTTTTACTCACTGTACCCTTTGCAGTTGCTCTGTGAATAGAGTCAAGCACACCTTGCCAGTTGTTCTGTTGGTGATCTTTCATTTTATTGATTTTCTAGCAGCCATATTTCATTTAGAGTGACTACCTGACTTACTCTTTTGTTGCAGAACATCAATATTGATCTCTTTCCCAGTTCAGCACTCTTAATGTAATTGAGTATTTACTGCTAGTCTTGACTGAAAATATGATGCATGATAATAATATTAATCAAATCCATAAAATATCACAAATTCTGCAAAAGACAAAAATCTCTATGATTTGAGGGGAGGGTTGTGAAAAAGACATTCTTTTCAGGAATGAGCATTCTGGTGCCTCATTTCCTGCACATTGTACAGCTGTGAATCTCTACATTAATTATATATTTCAAGAAGAAACTTCTCTGATAAGGGTTGAGTTATATAATCAGTGATCTATGGTATAATAATATGTCATTGGGAATCATTTAATGTTACTTTCCTGTAGCAGGATAATAGTAGAAGATATTCCCCAGGACTCATGATCAATTGAGTTTCATGTTCTTGACCTCACTCACAGTGTAAAGTATAGGTTCCATATCATGGAGTGGAACTTAAATCCAATTTTAAAAGTGATTAGTCATTCCAGTAAAAACTGTGCCATATTGCAACTATGGTTATAGTTTGCAGAAAAGTCATTATTGTAGCTGAAAAAGTTAATATCTTGGAGAGGCTGATATATGTATAGCACCTTCTAGTGCTTTGAACACTATCCAGTTAGAGTAAAGCTTCCAGTTGAGTACCGTGTATATTTCTCCTTGATCTAGGCTATAAGAAAGTAATGTCTTCAGCAACTGGATCCTATTATCAGGCTCTGGATGGTAACTAATATCACTGTTTATGGCCTATAGTGTTTAGGAGGTGTATAGAAACGCTTTGGTTAACTAATCAAAGATGGAATCCATTTCTGGTAGTTGGTGTAGTATCTTCCTCAGTGTAATCTCCATTTAAACCTTTTTTTAGAGATGAGTATATTTTATGAAGCTTTACAGTAGTTAGCATCCAAATGGCTTTTCAAAAGGATTTTTCCTGAAAGGTCCTCTTCTCCCTGGTCCCTTACTAGCTACATGAGCTCTGCAGATAATCTAATATTATGGGTTAATATATCTACGAATGAAAGAAAACAATCAATGTTTGTTTTTCTACATCTTGGTTATCATACAAGATGATTGTTTCAAGATCCATCCAATTATCTGCAAATTTCATTTTTCTTAACAACTGAATATTTTATTGAGTAAATATACCTTATTTTCATTATCTGGTTATAGTTGATGGACATGAAACCTTTTTCCAATTTCTGGCTCTTATGAGTAGAATAACAAAGACTATGGATGAACAAGAATCTCAGTAGTAAAATGTAGAGTCTTTTGATATATATCAAAGACTGGTACAGCTGGACCTTGTGGTTGATCAACTGTCAACTTTTTCTGCAATGATTTTCATAATGACTGTACTATATTACACCTAACAGCAATGACTTTCTTTTTCCCCCAATTCCTGGTCACCATGTGCTGATAATTGTTTTTTTAATCTTGACTATTCTGATAGGAACAAGATAAAATCTCAAAGTACTTGCAAATTTACATTTCCCTGGTGAATAAAGATGTTAAGCATTTCTAAAATGTTTCTTGACCATTTGTATTTCATCTTTTCAGAACTCTCTGCTTAATTGTGTACCCTGTTTTTAATTGGGTTATTTATTTTCTTCATATTTAGGATTTTGGGGAGCATGCCTTTGTATAGCTAGACATTAAGCCCTTGTCAAATATGAAATTGATAGACTTTTGTCCTGTTATGTAGATTTCCTCTGCTCAAATGATGATGTCCTTTGCTGAACATTTATAGCTTTATAACTCTATTTATTAAATATTAGTCTTAATGTTTATATTCTCAGAAAGTCGTTTTCCTGTTCCATTGAGATCAAGACTGTTCCTTACTTTGTCTTCTATCAGATACAGTGTATCTGGTTGTAAACTGAGATCTGTTTTGGAGTTAATAAGTACAAATCTATTTTCCTTCATCTACATGAAGTTATTTAGTTTAACCAGCAAAAATTGTTGAAGGTACTGTTGCTTCTCTAGTATGTATATTTGTCTCTTTTGTAAAAAGATCAGATTTCCATAGGTTCTATAGTTTTTTCTAGTCTTCAATTGGTTTCCATTGATCAACATGTCTGTTTCTACAACAATACTATGCTGGTTTAATACCTGTATCTCTGAAGTACTACTTAAAATAAAAAATGGTGATACTTCCAGAAGGTCTTTTATTATTCATGATTGTTTTAGCTATCCTGAAGTTTTGGGTTTCCATATGAAACTTTAGATTATTCAATTTGTGTGAAGAATTAATTGTATTAAAAATTTTTTTTTTCAAGACAGGGTTTCTCTGTGTAGCCCTGACTGTCCTGGAACTCACTTTGTAGACCAGGCTGGCCTCAAACTCAGAAATCCACTTGCCTCTGCCTCCCAAGTGCTGGGATTAAAAGTGTGCATCACCACTGCCCAGCTTGTGTGGAAATTTTGATGAGAATTGTACTGAATACATAAATTGCTTTTGATAAGATGACCAGTTTCACAATCCTAACTCTACCAACCATGATCATGGGAGAACTTTCAGTCTTCAGTTGACTTCTATTTCTTTTGGTATGTATTTATTATACAATATTTTCACTTGTTTAGTTATTTTTTGAATAACTACTTGTTTATTTGTAAAAGATACTACTACCCTGATTTCTTTCTCAATGTGTTCATCATTTTTATATAGAAAGGTCACTAGATTATGTGTGTTAATTTTGTACCTTCCTCTTTTGTAGAGAGTGTTTATCAACTGTAGAAGTTTGTTGGTAGAGTCTTTAAGGGCTTTGATATATAAAATCATACCATGAATACTTATATCATTCCTATTTCTATTATCTAATCTCCTTGAGTTATCTTTAGTGTAACTGCAACTTCAAGTACTATATTTTACAGGTATTGAGATAGTGAACATTCTTCTTTTGTTCCTCATTTTAGTGAAAATATTTTGATTCCTTTTTCTCTATTTAGAATGATGTTGGCTTGCTATAAATTGCCTTTATTATGCTGAGACATGTTCCTTTGAGTACTCTCTCAAAGACTTTCATCATGAAGAGATGTGGTATCTTGTCAAAAGCCAACTAATTAGTTCACCCTGTGATTTCTATCCTTAAGTTTGTTACAGATTATGCTTACTGATTTATTTACATTGATTTCTATACTTTGCCATAGGTGAAGCCACCTTGATCATGCTAGGTAGTCTTTTTTACATATTTTTAATTTTAGTTTAAAAGTATTTTATTAAGTTTTACATCTATATTCATAGAAGATATTGGTTATATTTTCTCTATTTTGTGTCTTTGTGAAGTTTTAGTATCCAGATAGTGCTGGCTTCATAACAATAACTTGAAAGGGTACTTTTAGTTTCTATTTTGTAAAATAATTTGAGGAGTATTGGCACTACTTCTTAATTAAAGATCTGGTAGAGTTCTCTACTGAATCATTCTGGCCCCAGAAGTTTTTTACTTAGAAAATTTTTGATGATTATTCCCACTTCACACTAGGAGTATGAGTCTCTTTAAATTACTTATTTTTTTCCTGGTTTAATTCAAATTCAGTAGGTCATATATATCAGAAGATTCACTTGATTCTTTTAGGTTTTCCAGGTTCATGGGCTACATATTTTTAAGATCTATCCTTGTGTTTCTCTGAATTTCCACATTCGAGAAGAGATAAGAAAGGCTATTAATATACTTAAGTTGAATTAAAGCATAATAAATGCCCAGCCTCTCTGATAGCAACCCTAACTTTTATAAATGAAGAGAAAATCATTCAATATGGAAGACACATTCTGCACAACTTAAAAATTCTTATGATTGATACCAAATATTGAAATTTATACAGAGGAATATCTGGAAACTAATAGGTTTATTTATTTTGTTCTGATCTTATATATTCTAAGCACATACAATATATCTGAAACAGAGTTGGTTCTACAACTAATAATTACTGAATAATTTAGCTAACTTAATACTAATATATTTACTCTATATTCTAGGACTGGTGTTGAAATGATTTGCCATTTGACTTTCAAGGAATCTCTCAATCTTTCTCCTTCCTCTGCCCTCATACATAACAACAGACATCACAAAGCTTAAAGTAAGATTTATGTATCAAAAAAGTAGAAGTTATGAAATTAGAAGGAGTAACAATATTATGAGTTTGCAAGATTGATTTATGTGCTTAAGAACATTTAATATTTTGAGCTTTAGCTTTAATTCAATAATCACAAAATAGTTTTTGTAGTTTTCCTTGCCAAGTAGTTTTGGATACTGAAGATAAGCCAATTATTCATGCAAAAGAAGATTTTTATCCATGCAGTTAAGTTTGAAGGACAGGAAGGCATGAGAGTTTAAATAAATGAAAAATAGTGGATAAAGAAGATTGATTCACTTATTTAAGAGAGTGACAAATGCCATATCTTAGTTACATCTTTTATTTTTTCCATGACCAAACATCATGGCCAAGGTAACTTACAAAGAAAGCACGTACTTAGGTGATTGCTTAGAGTCTCAGAAGGTGATTACATGACCATCATGACAGGGAACATGGTGGGAAGCTAGCAGGCATGGTGCTAAAGCAGTACTTGAGAGTGATTATATAATCAACGATCACAAGCAAGAAGGAGAGAGGGGCTAACTTAGGATAGTAAGGATACTGAAATCTCCAAGCTTAGCCTCAATAACACACCCCCTAAATCAAATCCACACCTCCTCTAACAAAGCCAAACCTCTTCTCACAAGGCTACACTGCCTCTAACAAGGCCACACCTCCTCCAACAAGGCTACAACTCATCTAACCGGCTCACAATACTTCCCTAAAAAATTCTACCAATGTGGGACTAAGTATTTAAATTTATTCTTATTCAACTTAGCATATCCAAGCCAGTGTTAATTTCAAAAGGAATAATACAGTGTGCCACAGGGTGATGAAGTAGTAGAGTAACCAAATTAACAAGGAATGCTAAAGGCCAGATAAAAATAAAGAAGTAAATTCAACCAATGACCTAGCTCTATATGAACAAGCTCCAACACAAAAACACAACATACATGAAAAGTCAGGCTAATCTAATTTATCCAACAGTTATTAAGTGTAAAATAACAGAAATCCCAGTGAAAGTAAGTCAGAGGAAATCCCAGAAAATGAACTTAAAAGTAAGAATTTTAGTATATTCAAAGAACACAAAGAAGATAGTCTGTTGGAAAAAGCCCAAGACAACATAAATAAATGGTTAAATAAAATGAGAATATCAATATATTATATAAAATAAGGATTCATTAAAGATATGTGAATATTGGAGGGAAAGAGAACTAAACTACTGAAAACAAACAAACAAACAAACAAATGAAAGCAACGTAAATTAAATAAAAATTCCATAGAAGATCTCAATAAAAGAAAGGATAAGTGGAGGACATATTTGAGCTTCATGAAAAAACAAAAGAATTGGAGCATTTCAGAAGTGACTAAGGTAGTTGATAAGAAAATATGAGTGGGCCTTTCAAGATATGTAGGATACTACAAAAAGATAAAATCTAAGGTTCCTAGGTATAAAGGAGTGAAATATTTTTCCAAAGGCATAGAAAATATTTTCAGCAAAATAATAACATATAATTTCTAAATTATGGAATGCCTATCTAAATATAAGAGGCATTTAGAGCACCACACAGAAGAGATCACTAACCATTTTTGCCTTACCACATAATAATTAAATTGCAGAATACTCAGAACAAGTAAACCATATTGAACAAACAAATCACATATAAAGTCAGGCCCATCAGAATAGGATTAGATGTCTCGACAGAATTTTAAAAGGCCAAAAGGGCTCTGAACATGAGTTTAAGATTGGAAAGATAGCAACTACTAACTCACACTATACCCTGGAAAGCTACTCATGAAGCTTTCCCAGTCATTCTTGAAGGATAAAGGAAAACATTTCATGATGATAACATGCTGAAGGAAGTTATCACTACTAAGTCTGTCCTATCAAAGATGCTTGAAATATTGTTCAGACTAAGAAAGTACATGTACCGCGCTACTTGGTCTCGTCAACAAGAACCCACGCGGACACACGGATCCTTCTGCAGCAAAGCGTTTATTGCATCATGAAGAGGAAGACCCCGGGGCCCCAGAATGGCACTGCTTATATAGCCCTGAGGCAGCGTGTCCTCCACTGATTGGCGCGCCCCGGGAGTGGGCGGTGATTAGTCATGTACACCCTTAATGCGCAAGTGCTTCGGGGTTTTCCCGCGCTATCTGTAAGTTTCCTTAGGCGACAGCGGAAGTCAGCGCCATCTTGTAATGGCGAATACTCTAACCGCTCCCTACAAGTACAAGTACATTCAACACAGTGGTAAAGCAAGCCAGTTTTGAATAATGGTTAACCAAGGAAGGAACAAGAATTGCCAAATACTACAAAACCAAAAATATCATAGGAAAATTATATATCTTTCAATTAAGAACTGGAAATATTTATTACTTCAACACTCCAAAGCAAAGGACACATATAGGTGTCAGCAAGATGACTCAGTGGATAAAAATGCTTTCAAGCCTTGCAAGCTGAGGTAAATAACACAAGACCATAAAAGAAGATCAACTCTTTTTATCTCCACATGATAAACAGATGATTATGACAGATAGATAGATAGATAGATAGATAGATAGATAGATAGATAGATAGATAGATGGATGATAGATAGATGCTAGATAGATTATATATATATTCACAGGTAGAGAGATTAATAAATAAAAATTTAAAGTTTACAAGACACAAATTAAGAGATTGAATTAAAGGGCAAAATGCTCCTACTTCTTAACTAAAAGAAAGGTACCTCATTTGGAGAAAAAATAGACACTGTATTTGGTCAAAAGGAATGGAAAAAAGTATTCTTAGAAAATGACCCAGAGAAACAAGAAGGTATATTGATTTTCTAAAATCTGACAAATAGACTTTAGCCCAAAACCATTCCAAAAAAGGATTTTAAAAAAATAACTACCTGGTACTTAAGAGAACATCACTGGTCTAGATATGTATTCTTTAAACACAAGTACATCAAAATTTATAAAACAAATACCTTAAAGTCATAAATGAACCCTAGGTCAATAGTACTGAAAGACATTTATACCATTTTCTCTGAAACTCAGGGAACACTGTGGCAGTATGGACCAAAAAAGTAGGGAAAAGGGCTATGTCATTATATTTCCTAGTCATGCCACAATCATTGTGATCATCTCAGCCACTATGGCTACCTGTACTAGAGCTACACAAGACTGGGCCTGTTCATAGTCAATCATGGACTGGAAAAGATTCCACAGGATCTTATTCCAAATGGTGAGTTCTTGACTGCTGATAGATTGTGGAAGAGCAGAAGTTACTGTCTTCAGTGGAATTATTCATCACATTCATATATTCACTGTGAGCCGGCCAGACTCAAATGCATAATTCCAAACTCCTGTTCACACAGCTTTTCCTGTTAAGCTTAGTAGGTCAAAAGACAGAAATACTTGAATGTGGAAAAAGACTCTTAGAGAAAAGAAGGGATGGGAAGAAGATAAGAGAAGGTAGAGAATGAACACAATCCGAATACATTATACATATATGGAATTCTCCAAGAACAAATCTAACAAAGTTATTACAAGTGGGCTGTGACACTGAACACAAATTTCTCAGAAGAAGCAGCACTATATATATATAGTGTTCAACATGCTCTTTAAAACTACTTTGAAATTCCATCTCAGGCCAGTGGAAATGGCCAACATCAAGAATACAAATGAAAACAAATGCTGGGGAAAGAGAAATGCTAACTGACTGTTGGTGGGAATGTAAGCTGTTATAGCCACTGTGTAAGTCAGTGTTAATATTTCTTAAACAACTAAAAATAAAACTTTTATTATTGCTCAACTACAGTACTTCTGGGGATGTACTCAAAGAAGTCCACACTATCACAGAGACATTTGCTCATCCATGTTTACTCCAGCTTTGTTGATTGTAGAAAGTAAATGAACCAGCCTCAATATACATCAAAAGACAAATGTATTCTTTAGATGTGATGCGCATACACTTGGATCTATTTAACAGTACTAAAAAATGAAATCATGCAATTTTCTAAAGCATGCATTGTGCTCATCAATATATCAACTAAGGTAATTCAGGGCAAGAAAAAAAAATTCCCTCTCATGGGTAAACTGTAGCTTCCATTTTCTTCTACATGCATCTGATAGTAAGAAGATGGGTGGCAGGAAACTAATAAGTGCGCTAGGAGAGAGATGAAAATTATTTTGTGCAGAAAAATCACCCTAAAATTGTGTCTCAAGAAATGTTATCTGTATTTATTTAAAACTTGAAAAGTCATGATCATTTATTAGATATAGCTGATTATTGATCATACTATTAGGCTTCACTGCTCAAGTTCACTCCAGCTATGCTCCTCTTCCTAGAGTAGTACTTTAAGAATATTGTGGTGTCATGGCTGCACATATCTACACCTTCACCTGTTTCCATTGAGTTCCATTCTTGTTTTGATGCCCTCAATCTTTAATTAGAAACAAACAAACAAATAATATAAATAAAATGGTTATTAGACTCTTCCCAGTTCTCCCTTCACAAACAGGACCCTAGGTAACTATCCTAATCCCATGTAGAACTGACTCAGGAGACCCAAGGATAGAAATAAGCTAGTCTGTGCACACAAGTTTGCTTCCATTTTGGAATGGTATCCATTTCATTCTATAGCTGTGGTGGCAGACCTTCACATTCAATTCTTGGTTCCCAAGGAAACAGAGACTGCGCATGAAGCTTATTTTAGAATTCTAAATCCTAAGAAGATATAAATGGAGTTGGCCTATGCTTATAGGTTTATGAAGGTTCATAAAATATTTGTCTATCTAAAGTAATAAAGATGTGTATATACCTCTCCCTCTCTCTCTCTCTCTCTCTCTCTCTCTCTCTCTCTCTCTCTCTCTCTCTCTGTGTGTGTGTGTGTCTCTGTCTCTCTGTCTCTGTGTGTGTGTCTCTCTCTCTGTCTCTCTCTCTCTCTCTCTCTCTCTCTCTGTGTATGTGTGTGTGTGTATGTGTGTGTGTTGACTTTTGGAATCTTATATGACTCTTCAACTTACAACTTGCCTTTTTAGACAGGGTCTTTCATTTCATCTAGAGCTCACATTTTATGCTATATTGGCTAGCGAGTGAGCCCTCAGTTCTTTCTTTATCTACCTCTTCAGCAATGGGACTAAAACTGTATACCACCACACTTGTATGTATTGCGGTTCTAAAGTCTGTTGCTCATACTTGCACACCAAGCACTTTAGCCACCGAGTCATGTCCATATCCCTGTTTTAATGTTCACATTTAAGCTTTCATTCAGAACTCATTTATAGTATGATGTGAAACACAGAACAGGTAGGCATTAAGCACAACACTGATGATTTGCTATAAATATATCCTCTTGCCTGCTATACTTCTATCATCATATGAAATGAGACACTATCATCTCCATCTTAATTTGTTTATAAATATTGTTTCTTTACTAAGAGCATCTTTGAGTATCTTTTTTCTCATCAGTTTTTCTACATGCCTAACACAACCAAAATTTTTTCTTTACATCCCTCATAAAAGTCCATGTTCATTGTTTGATTAACAAATGTCCTCTTGACATAAACCATCAGTTGACACCTTGAGAAAATACTTAGCTGTTCTCAAAATTGAACCTCCTGTGTGAGTGTTTTACATGAAAGGCATTATGACAATATCAAGGGCAATCAGGCCATCTTCTAAAAAGAAGAACACTGATGACTTACTTGCATAGACTGATATATTGGATTTTCACAAATTTCTAGTGACTAAAGTTCCAACAAATACTACTAAGTAACTTTTTAAAGATACTTTTCAAATGAAATAATGAATTCTAGGAGTTAGCATCATTTAAGTGAGAACACACTTAACATATGAAATTTCATAGTTCTAAAGGAAAGCAAAAAGTAGTATTAAGGATTATGAAGCTAAAAAAATATAAATGCAGAGGTACTGGGGTCCTTCCTATCTTATGCATAATGGTGAGATATAAATTTCCCCTGTGGAGAGAGTCACTTACCAATTCAGAAACAGTAGAAATGAGAGGAATCTACAAGCAGACTACCTCCCCCTTAGTCTCCTTGCTTCTAGAGTTGTTTGCTTCTTCCTTTGTTTGTCACAATCGAGGATTTATTGCTCTTTCTTTGTTAAAATAACATCTGAGGAAGGCTCGTAAGCCCCTGTTTGAGGGAATTTACTCTCTGAGTGAGTTATTTTCCTGGCATAGAGTGAGAGCAGTTCACATTAGTAAGCTCAATTTGTTTATGTTAATCTGTCTTCTGTTACAGTGGTGTTTCAGTTGTGGATGCATTAGTTATATAAAAAAAATATATATTTCTTCATTTTATACCTCCTTTTTAAACATATTTATCATAGCAAAGTGGATAAATGTAGTTCATGTATTTCAAAAATGTACCTAGAATGTCTTTTCAAATTGAATAAGAGCTGGGATTCCTGAACATTAAGTTTCTTGAGGACAGAACTCATGTTTTTAACTATATCTTATGCTTGGCCCCAGTAATCAAAATAAATCACTGCTAAAAAATGGTTTAAGCACAATAAAGTTGGTTCTTATAGTTTTCTGCTGTGTACAGTCTTGGACTTGAGTTCTATTTGATGACCTGAAGTTTATCCCATTTGTGAGATTTCTTAAGCAAGACGTTTTTGTTTGGGACTGAAAGAGAGTAGAGTTGTCAGAGAAGCACTGGGGAAAGATGAGGTGGCAAGGGTCGATAAGGTGAGGGTGGCATAAATAAATAATCCTAAAACCATTTGCACAAGACAGGTAAAATATTTTAAAAAACAACAATAATCAAACAACAATGAATAATAAAAATTAATTAAATTTGTTTAGTAATAGCTCACATTAAAAAAAAAGACAAAGACTAACAACTTGGATTAGAAAGTAAATCTACTTCTACTGTTCCAGAGTACAAACACTGCTACAGTAAAAAAAATTGCATGTTAGGCCTAACAAAATGTCTTAGGGTTTCTATTGCTGTGAAGAGACACCATGACCACAGCAACACTTACAAAGGAAAAGGGATTGGCTTACAGTTCAGAGATTTAGTCTATTATTGTCATGGTAGGAAGCCTGGTTGAACACAGTTCAACATGGTGCTGATGGCTAAGAGTTCTACATCTGAATCAGAAGGCAGCAAGAAACAAGAGTGAGCCGCTGGTCACAGATTGAGTTTCTGATACCTTAAACCTCACAGTGTTACACATACACTTCCAAAGCCACATATTCTTCAACAAAGTCACACATCCTAATCCTTTCAAGTAATACCATTCCCTATAAGCCTGTTGATGCCATTTTTATTAAAACAATCGCACTGAGTAATAGTGGGTGATTTCAATACCCCATTCTCACCAATAGACAAAATATCCAGATAGAAACTAAATAGAGAAACTCTGATGGTAAATAACATTGTAAATCAAAAAACAAAAACAAACAAACAAACAAAAACTAGCAAACACATTCAGATTATTTAACCCAAGTACTAAAGAATTCACTTTACCTTGAGTCAATGGAAATTTCTCCAAAGTTAATTACATATTAGAACAAAAACCTATCTTAACAAATCTAGAATAAATGAAATATTCTGTATTCTGTCTTATTGCTGTGGGTTAAAGCTGGCTATCAAGAATAAGAATGGAAGAAAGCACACAAACTCATGGAAACTAAACAACTCACTGCTGAAAGAAAACTGTGTCAACACAGAAATTAAATGGAAATAAAAATCTTTTTAACTGAATGAAAATGAAAATACAACATGCTAAAGTCTATGGTGCACAACACAGTTTTAAGAGAAAAGTTCATAGCACTAAGTGTCTATATTTAAAAAACTGGAGGGATTCTAATAACAAACTCAAGCCTCAAAATAATAATGTAGAAATTTTAGAAATATAAAGCACCAAAGAAAGAGAAAGAAGAATCCTTGAAAAATTCAACAAGGTTGACAAACCTTTAACAAAATTAACAAAAGATCTCTCTCTCTCTCTCTCTCTCTCTCTCTCTCTCTCTCTTTCTCTCTCTCTCTCTCCCCTCTTCTCTCTCTTCCCTCTTTCTCTCTCATAGATAGTAGATAGATAATAGATAGATAGATAGATAGATGATAGATAGATTAAAAAGAAATATAATAGATAGAAATATGTTAACCAAAATTAAATCTGCATGAAATAAATAACTGAAATAGACTCACAATTCCTAATGAAATAGAAGTAACTATCAGAACTGAATGGGTACCAGGACCAGATTGATTCGGTGCAGAATTCTGCAGACATTTTAAGAAGAAATAATACCAATGCTCCTCGAACTATTCTGCAAAACAGAAACTGAAGGAACATTCCCAAACTCTTTTTATGAAACCACTATTGCTCTAATACTAAACCATACAAAGGCTCATAAAAGAAAGGCATCTACCCATATTCCATGATGACACAGATGTAAAAATTCTCAATAAAATACTTGCAAGCCAAATTCAATAATATGTCAAAAAGATTGTCCAATATAATGAAACATCTTTTATCCCAGAAATTTAGGAATGGCTCAACAAGTGGGAATCAGTAAATAGAATCTAACATATAAACAGATTAAATGACAGAAATCATATTATCATCTCATTGGATACAGAAATGACTATGACAAAATGTAAATCCCTTCATAATAAAGGAGCTGGAGAGACTATAAATATGAAGTATATATTTAAACATAATGAAGATAATTTGCAACAAGCCCACAGCCAACGAAGTCCTAAATGTACAGTATCTGAAAGCATTTCTATTAAAAATAAGAGATTCACTCTCCATATCAGTTCAATATAGTACTTAAAGTCTTTGCTAAACTATTAAGATAACTCAAAGACTTCAAGGGGATACAAATAGGAAAAGAATAAATCAAAGTATTTTTATTTTCAGAAGATAAGTTTTTATACTCAAAAGGGTACTCAATAATCTACTAGAAATCATCTATAGTTGATATCAACAAAATAGCATGATATAAAATTAACACACACATACATGCACACGGACACACACATGCACACACAGTGACCTTCAAATATGCAATGAGAAATATACTGAGAAAGACATTATGAAAACAATACCTTTCTCAATAGCTTCTGAAAATAATTCTTCAAAATTCCAAATTCTTAACTGAAATTTTTAAAAATAATTTTAAACTTCACATGAAAACACATGCGGCTCGGGCAGTGGTGGTGCACGCCTTTAATCCCAGCACTTGGGAAGCAGAGGTAGGTGGATTTCTGAGTTCGAGGCCAGTCTGGTCTACAAAGTGAGTTCCGGGACAGCCAGGGCTACACAAAGAAACCCTGTCTCATAAAACCAAAAGAAAAGAGAAAAAAAAAGAAAGAAAACACATGCACAAAAAACAGGATAACAAATACAATCCTTAATAAAAAAAATTTCTGGAGGTGACATGATTCCTGATTTCAAGTTGCAGTAAAGAGCTATGAAATAGAATTGAAACCCAGGTACAACTCCACATGCCTACACACATAATATTTTAAAGAATATGTAAGAGAAAGAAGAGGAATAAGAGAGATGATAAAAAGAAAAAAGAAGGAGAAGGAAGAGGAGCAGGAGGAAGAGGAAGAGATGAAGGAGGAGGAGGAAGAGGAAATGGAGGAGGAGGAGGAGGAGGAGGAGGAGGAGGAGGAGGAGGAGGAGGAGGAGGGGGAGAAGAAGGAGAAGGAGAAGAAGAAGAAGAAGAAGAAGAAGAAGAAGAAGAAGAAGAAGAAGAAGAAGAAGACCACGATGATGATGACTACGATGAAAACACACTAAAGAAACCCACTATCTTCAAGAAATGGTAGTGGTTAAACTGGATAGCTTCATGCAGAAGATAAAAATAGACCATTAATGATCATTTTGCATTCAACTCAGTTTCATATGGATTGAGGAATTCAAAGTAAAAGGAGATACCTTGAATCTGATAGAAGAGAAATTGAAATATAGTTGAACTCATTGGCAAAAGGAAACACTTTCTGAGCAAAAATCTGAAATCATAGGCATTAAGACCAATTATTAATAAATGGAATCTACAGTAGCCTACAAAATGAGATTTTTTAAAAAATCTTTATCAACTATACAATTGACAGATGTTTAGTATCCAGAAAATACAAAGAACTAAAAAAAAAAAAGTGAATGTCAAGAAAACAAATAACTAAATTAGGGAGAAAGATACCCTCCCAGGACCTTGGAAAAGCCATGAATGGGGTTAAGGGGAGCAACACCTCTCACCCAGACCGCACGGATCTACCGGGATCCAGGGCCTGAGAACCCAGAGACAAAAAATCTCAGAACCTTCCAGTTTCCACCTGTGGGCGGAGACCTCTGCCTGGGCCTCCAGGAGTCCATAGCCAACGAGCGCGGGAGAAAGCTACCCTCCCAGGAGCTTGGAAAAGCCATGAGTGGGGTCAAGGGGATCAACACTTCTCACCCAGACCCGCCCAGATCCAGAAAGATCCAGGGCCTAAGAACCAGGGGGGCAGGAGAAACCTGTGAACCTTCCAGTTTCCATCTGTGGGTGGCGACCTCTGCCTGGGCTACCAGGGGTCTGTGCCTGGGGACCTCAGCCTGGGCCACAGGGCTCCAGGAGAGAGTGGGTATCCCAGGAGTGCTGACAGACCTTTGAGCACAGGCAAACCCACCACTTCTGTTCAAACTCACTGAATCAAGAGGGACCCTTGCAGAGCCATCAGGGCATAGGAACCAAGGGACAGCTGGGGACAAGATCCTTCTGATTTCTTTCTGCACCCCAGAGCGGACCCTGTGCCACAGCTCTCCAAACCCAAACACGTCTCAGAGAGAGCTGGTCTTCAAGGAGTACTGACACAGAGGCCTGCAGGAGGGGAAAGCCACAACCAGACAGAGTAAGATCAGCTAACATCAGAGTTA
>CM052700.1:79334824-79364510 GCA_028551405.1 Uromys caudimaculatus
TTTGCAGGCAAATGGATGGAACTTGAAAATATCATCCTGAGCGAGGTAACTCAGTCACAAAAGAAGGAACATGGTATGTACTCACTGATAAGCGGATATTAGCCCAAAAGTTCAGAATGCCCAAGTTTCACTTAACAGTAACCGCTGGACTTAGAGTGAGGTCCCAGATGGAGGAGTTGGAGAAAGGTCTGAAGAAGCTGAGGGAATTTGCAGCCCCATGGAGGGAGCAAGAGCGTCAATGGGCCTGACCACCAACCAAAGAATACTCATCTATGGACCCATGGTTTGAACCACATATGTGGCAGAGAATGACCTCGATGGCCATCAGGGAGAGAGGAGAGACCCTTGGGCCTGAGGGTGTTAGAGGCCCCAGTAAAGGGGAATGTCAAGGTAGGAATATGGGAATGGGTGGGCAGGTGGGTGGGAGGTGGAATTCCCTCATAGCGGCGGGGATGGGGAGGGGATAGGGGGTTTCCAAGAGGAGACCCAGAAAAGGAGAAACATTGGAAATGTAAATAAAGTATCAAAAAAAAATAACTAAATTTAAAAAATGGGGTACAATGTTAAATAAAAACTGGCAAAACTAAAATACAAAAGACTGATAAACACTTTATCAACATCCTTAGCCATAATAAAATTTCAAATTTTAAAACTGGTATAAGATTACATTTTTCTCTAGTCAGAAATGCCAAGAGGAGGAGGAGGAGGAGGAGGAGGAGGAGGAGGAGGAGGAGGAGGAGGAGGAGGAGGAGGAGAAGGAGGAGGAAGAGGAGTAAAAATAATAATGACATCATATGCTCATGGGGATTCAAGGAAAGGGGAATATTTATTCAATGATGATGGAAGTGCAAACTAATGTAAGACTGTTGAAATCATTGTGGAGATTCTTCAAGATACATAAAATAGATCTATTATAAGATGCAACTGTACTATTCTTGGGCACATACCCAAAGGACTCTATATCCTAACTGAGAGATATTTGCTCATCCATGTTCATTGTTTATTTATAAGATCCAGAAATTGTAAACAGCCTAGATGGCTACCAACTGATGAATGGAAAATGAAAATATGTTACACTTGCCCAGTACAATTGTATTTAGCTATTAAGAAAAGTGAGATTGAGGGTAAGGAAAGAGCTACCCTCCCAGGAGTGTGGACAAGGCTGTGATCTGGGGTAAGGTCAGTACCTCTGCTCAGAGGGACTTGTCTGGAACCCCCAGGACACAGGGACATACAAGCAGCCTGGGACAGGAGCCTTCTGGTTTCCTTCTGTGGCCAGGGACCTCAGTCTGTGCCACAGAGCTCCATAGCTAAATAGTGCCTGAAGAAAGCTAGTGACCCAGGATAGTGGACAAGCCCATGAGTGGAGGTAAGATGAGTACCACTGCTCAGCAGAACCCATCTGGAATCCTCAGGACACAGGAATCAAGGAACAGCCTGGGACAGGAGACTTCTGGTTTACACCTGTGTTCTGTGCCAAGTGGCTCCATACCAAAATATCACAGGGAAAGAGCTACCCTCCCAGGAGTGTGGACAAGCCTGTAATTGGGGGTAAAGCCAGCACCTCTGCTCAAAGGTACCTGCACAAAACCCTGAAGACACAGGGACTAAGGAGTGACCTTCTGGTTTCCTTCTGTGGCCAGGGAGCTAATCCTGTGACTCAGGGCTCCATACTCAGTGCCAGGAGAGACATGGTCTCCCAGGAGTGCCGACACACTTTCAAGCACAGGAAGGTCACCACTTCTGTTCAAATTCCTCGATCAACAGGGACCCTCACAGAGCCACCAGGACACAAGAACCAAGGAACTGCTAGGGACAGGATCCTTCTGTTTTCTGTCTGCACCCCAGAGCTGACACTGCACCACAGCTCTCCAAACTCAAATTCCTCTCAGAGAGAGCTGGTCTCCAAGGAGTACTGACACAAGGACTTGCAAGAGGGACAAGCCACAGTCAAAGAGAGCAGTCAAGACCAGCTAACACCAGAGATAACCAGATGGTGAAAGGCAAGGGAAAGAGCATAAGGAACAGAAACCAAGAAAACTCGGCATCATCAGAACCCAGCTCTCACAAAACAGGGAGCCCTGGATACCCCAACACACCAGAAAAGCAAGACTCAGATTTAAAATCACTTCTCATGATGATGAAAGAAGACTTTAAGAAAGAAAGAAATAACTCCCTTATAAAAATACAAGAGAATACAGGTAAACAGTTAGCAGTTTTTAAAGAGGAAATACAGGAAAACACAAACAAACAGGCGAAGGAAATGAACAAAACCATCCAAGATCTAAAAATGGAAATAGAAACAATAAAGAAATCACAAAGAGAGACAACCCTGGAGATAGAAACCCTAGGAAAGAATTAGGAGTCATCAATGCAAGCATCACCAACAGAATACAAGAGATGGAAAAGAGAATCTCAGGTGCAGAAGATACCATAGAAAACATTGACACAACAGTCAAAGAAAATGCAAAATACAAGAAGCTCCTAACCCAAAACATCCAGGAAATCCAGGACACAATGAGAAGACCAAACCTAAGGATAATAGGTATAGAAGACAGTGAAGATTCCCAACTTAAAGGGTCAGTAAGTATCTTCAACAAAATTATAGAAGAAAACTTCCCTAACCTAAGGAAAGAGATGAACATAAACATTCAAGAAGCCTACAGAACTCCAAATAGATTGCACCAGAAAATAAATTTCTCCCGTCACATAATAGTCAAGCACCAAATGCACAAAACAAGGAAAGAATATTAAAAGCAGTAAGAGAAAAAGGTCAAGTAACATATAAAGGAAGACCTATCAGAATTACACCAGACTTCTCACCAGATAATATGAAAGCTAGAAGATCCTGGACAGATGTCATCCAGACCCTAAAAGAACATAAGTGCCAGCCCAGACTGCTATAACCAGCAAAACTCTCAATTACCATAGATGGTGAAACCAAGATATTCCATAACAAAATCAAATTTACACAATATCTTTCCACAAACCCAGCACTACAAATGATAACAGATGGAAAACGCCAATACAAGGAGGGAAACAACACCCTAGAAAAAGCAAGAAAGTAATCTTTCAACAAACCCAAAAGAAAATAGCCACACAAAAATAAAAATAACATCGAAAATAACAGGAAGCAACAATCACTATTTCTTAATATCTCATAACATCAATGGACTCAATTCTCCAATAAAAAGACAAGGGCTAACAGATTGGATACATAAACAGGACCTAGCATTTTGATGCATACAGGAAATGCACCTCAGCGTTAAAGACAAACACTACTTCAGAGTAAAGGGCTGGAAAACAATTTTCAAGGCAAATAGTCCTAAAAAACAGGCAGTAGTAGCCATTCGAATATCGGATAAAATTGGCCTTCAACCAAAAGTCATCAAAAAAGATAAAGAAGGACACTTCATCAACATCAAAGGAAAAATCTACCAAGGAGAATGCTCCAAATGCAAGGACACCCACATTCATAAAAGAAACTTCACTAAAGCTCAAAGCACACATTGCAACTCACACAATAATAGTGGGAGACTTCAACACCCCACTCTCATAAATGGACACATCTTGGAAACACAAACTAAACAGAGACAAAGTGAAGCTAACAGAAGTTATGGACCAAATGGATTTAGCAGATATCTATAGAACATTTCATCCTAAATCAAAAGAATATACCTTCTTCTCAGCACCTCATGGTACTTTCTACAAAATTAACCATGTAATTTGTCACAAAACAAATCTCAACAGATATAAGAAGAATGAAATAATCCCATGCCTCCAATCAGATCACTACAGATTAAGGCTGGTCTTCAATGGCTACAAAAACAACAGAAAGCCCACATACACATGAAAGCTGAACAATGCTCTACTCAATGATAACTTGGTCAAGGAAGAAATAAAGAAAGAAATTAAAGACTTCCTAGAATTCAATGAAAATGAAAGTATAGCATACTCAAACTTATGGGACACAATGAAAGCAGTGTTAAGAGGAAAACTCATAGCTCTGAGTGCCTCCAAAAAGAAACTGGAGATAGCATACACTAGCAGCTTAACAACACACCTGAAAGCTCTAGAACAGAAAGAAGCTAATACACCCAACAGGAGTAGAAGGCAAGAAATAATCAAACTCAAGGCTGAAATCAACCAAGCAGAAACAAAAAGAACTATACAAAGAATCAACAAAAGCAGGAGCTGGTTCTTTGAGAAAATCAACAAGATAAATAAACCCTTAGCCAGACTAACCAGAAGGCACAGAGACAGTAACCAAATTAACAAAATTAGAAATGAAAAGGGAGACATAACAACAGTTTCTGAGGAAATTCAAAAAAATCATCAGATCATACTACAAAAGCCTCACTGATAAGCAGATATTAGCCCAAAAGTTCGGAACACTGATGATTCAATTCACAGCAACTGTTGGACTGAGCGTGGGGTCCCAGGTGGAGGAGTTGGAGAATGGACTAAAGGAGCTAAGGGAGTTTGCAGCCCCATGGGGAGGGAGCAACAGTGTCAACTGGTCAGCTCTTTCACACACACACCCCATGATCCCAGAGACTAGACCACCAACCAAAGAATGTATATGGAGGGACCCATGGTGCTGGCCACATATATGGCAGAGGAGGGCCTTGTTAGACATCAGTGGGAGGAAAGCCCCTTGGGTCTGAGAGCGTTAGGTGCCCCAGTATAGGGGAATGCCAGGAAGGGAAGACAGGAGTGGGTAGTTGGGTGGGGGAACACCCTCATAGAGGCAGGGTTAGGGGAGATGGGATAGGGTGTTTCCAAAGGGGAGACCTGGAAAGGGGAAAATATTTGAAATGTAAATAAAGTATCAAAAATTTAAAAAAGAAAGAAAGAAAAGTGAGATTTTCTTGTAAGTGGATAGTGCTAAAAACAATCATCTTAAATTTGGTTATATAAACCCAGAAATACAAACATTGCATATTTTCTCTTATACATGAATATTAGCTTTCAAGTTAGATAGATGTATGTGTGTTTCATTTAGAATATTCACAGTGGTCAGGTAGCTGGTAATGGACCAGGGGAGAAGATGATCTTCCATTTAAGAAGAAATAGAGTGTAGTGCTATAAAGGAATAAAAGGAAAATTATAGCAAGAAGATTAAATGGAGTAGTAGGTGGGGTATAAAATAGAATAGGGAATATAGGTATGGTTAAAAAACACTGAAGTTGTTTTGAAAACCCTGTAGAAACCCACTACTGTAGAGTTTAAATGGAGTTACTATATAATAGGGAAGAAAGTGTCCCAACCAGAGATCATATGCTACCAAATAAAATCTTCAGTACTAACAGTGTGTTATATAATTTTAAGTCAATAGAAAAAGGAATCCCATATATCCCCTAAACATTATAAATTATTGCCAATGGTATTGGTTACCCTCTAGAACCTGATGGTAAGATCCTATTGCCAAAGACACCACATACTTTTTCAGCCAAATATAGAGAAACTGAACTGATCCTAAGGTAGAAGAGGAGACATGTAATTATCAATCCTGTGACTTACTACAGCCATCCAGCCTTAATATTTACCCACTGTTGCAAAAATGGCCAAATGTGCTGGGAATAATCAACTCATTCTTTTTTATGGGTTTAAGGCCCTCTCAGTAAGAAGGAACACATAACTGTCACTGTCAATAAGGCAAATTGCCTAAGACAAGATAGGTCATGGTCCTAGGGACAAATCAACTACTACTTTTCTGCTAAATGAACATAATAATCAAATGACTCTGAATAACATTAGTGATATTCCCATAAATCAGTATTGATTAACCTTCATTGGAGAAGATTCTTTTCTCAGTAAGTAGTAATTAACACAGAGAATCACAATTAGAAAAATGTACAGAAAGTCAGAGACTTTAAAACATTCAGCTCTAAGTAGGATATCTTTATCACATAGCCTTACCCAAGTCTTAGGGATCAATACAAAAGAGTAGACAGAAAGACTGGAAGATCCCATAGTGGTGAAAAACTCCAATAACACAATGCATGTATTCCAGACACAACAGGCTCGATTATTTCCAGGAGATTGTTAGTGCATGCACATCATCTTCACAAGTTCAAGTCAGTCAAAATTCCAGAATGGAGAAGGGGATTTGAGGATTCATAAACAAGAAGATATGTGCAGTTGATAGCTACTGAGAGAGAGAAAATCATTTCTCTTCAATGAAGTCACACTAATTTTAGTAGCCATAAGGCGGGCCACAGGCTTAGAAGTCATTTTCTAACATGAAAATTTTCTGGGTTTGATTTTTAGTGTGTGTGTGTGTGTGTGTGTGTGTGTGTGTGTGTGTGTGTGTGTGTGTACACATTTGTTTGTTTCTTCATTGCTGTTTTTCTAAAACTTTTTTCTTGCTTTTTATTTACACATCAAATGTTATCACCCTTCCTAGTTTCCCTTCCACAAACCTCCTATCCCATCTCCCCCAACACCTGCTTCTATGAGTGTGCGTCCCCACTGACCTGCCCACTCCCACCTCAGTGCCCTAGCATTTCCCTATGCTGGGGTATCTAGCAATCACAGGAACAAGGGCCTACCCTCCCACTGATGCTAGATAAGGTAATCCTCTGCTACATATGCGGCGGGAGCCATGAGTCCCTCCATGCGTACTATTGCTGCTTTTTAAGAGACAAAAATAACATGAAATTTGAAAGGTAAGTAGGGAAGGGACAATTTTAGAGGACTTGGAGAAAAAAGAAGAAAATAATCAAAATATCTTACATAAAAAGAATTCTTAAATTTCTTATTATATTTAACTGTTTTTCATATACATCATTTTGCCAAACGTATTTTTATGATATGTACTGAGTTTAGCTTTGCCTACACTTCTGCAGCTAAACATAATATTATCTTCACTCGTCCAAAAAGTATGTACAATTTCCTCTCATTCAACTTATTCTATTAACCAAAACTGGTAGAAGATAATGTGTGGACCTGCATGATGGGAGCTTTCCTCAGGGATCTCTGACCTGGCCAAATGCGAGGGTTCAGGCAAAGGGGAAAGCGCAAGCAGGGACGGAGTCTCCTCCACCTCAGTCTCCACAATTGCCACCTTAGCTCGAAAGATCTGGATGAAAGGTGAGTTTTCCTACCACAAAGATCCAGATTAGAAGTGGATAGTGTTTATTCAAATTAAGCAAAATTCCCACACAGATATGCCTTCATTTGGTCATTTTAGTTAATTCTATATATATTAAAGTTGACAACCAAAATGGCCGTCACAAGTCTTGCTACTTGTCAGTTTGACATACAATCCTATCTCCATATGCACTCATCAATTTCTAAGTGAAAATAATAACTAAGGCATAATACCACTTAAAGATAGTATAACTACACTATATACAATCTCAAATATCTTTTGTATTTAAACAAGTTATAATTATATCTATCTCTCATACAACCTCAAACACAGTATAAATTTGGAATAGGTAGCCATGTCCCCTTAAAAACATTCTTTTATATAACCATTGATAATCTCTTAATTGGTGTTATGTCACATGATAAAGAAATGGAGGAAAGAAAACACAAATATCTGTACAACACATCCTTAACAATACACAACAGAAATACTTACATCAATTATAATCCTCTTTTTCTGGTCTCATGGTCTTAGCTGGTCTTTATTATTACCTTCCTCTACTACCCATTTTGCATTTCCTCTAAGCTCAGCAAGCTCCTCAGCAAGTCTTGGCTCTTTCCCTGGAGAAGTGACCAATACCTTCATTCCGGACAGGACAGGTCCCTGCTCTTTGTCATCTAGCTTGGATTAAGTTTTAGTTTCCCACTGACTTTAATCACAGGACATGTTAGCACCAAGAGATGTGCTAAAGGATCTTCTGCACTCCAGACATTTCTTACCATTGTGAAGAAGCAATCCAATTTCCCCATGGAATTCTGGATCAGTCACCCCTCCTAGCACAGTTATTCTTTTCTTAGCCTGTTAGTTGAAGTGGTGGGTACAGGGAATGGGGATGTGTGTGTCAGAGCTTACAGTACAGTGGAATGTTTGTTAAGGCTCCTGACAGGAACAATCCTCCTTCTGAAACCAAAAGTTCTAGCCAACAGAATATAAGACTTCAGGAACAAGAAGCAAAAATTTTCCTAGTGGATCACTAGGGGTGATAGTGAGTGGAACTATTCCCCTTTCCACCCCTTTGATTCCTGGACCATATTCAAAGGATATATCACTTTCTTTTGGTTCTGAATTCTACTTCCTACTTTGGGTGATAAAGTGGACCCTGAAATAGATGGATCAGCAGGATCTTTGTCTGGGCCAGCTGGGCATGGAGTGTCGGGAGGGGGAATGTCTTTCTTTTCCAAGGATTTCAGTGTTACAGCTCTCTTAGAAGATACACAGTGAAACAGCTTGTGCATATGTTTTACTTGGGGTTAACAAGAACAAGGGCTATATAGACCTTGGGGAGAAAAGTGGCTTTTCAGGTGAATTTACATGAGTTGAAGCTTAAGGTACTGGTGATTCCTTGTTTACATTCTAAGTGTTTGCTGGGCTTGTTCTTCTCTGGAGAAAAGGAGTTGAACCTGTGATTTTGACAAGAACTAGGAGACATTCCTCAGGTAGAGGATTTTGGTGGTCAGGCTCACCAGATAAGGTTGGGCAGGGGAGAAGAAGTCCTGATGAAAAGGGGAGTTCTCCATTTTGCACAGATCTCAAAGAACTCTCTGGTCATGGTAGACTATGACTTTAATAGCTGATTTCCCAACACATTCAGGAGAACCCTGCTCCAGCCATCCAGGCTGTTGCTGTCAAATTGACACTCTGTCCTTAAAAGGCCATTCCATCTTTTTAAATGGGAGCAACAGTGTTTTTCTCAGAAATTCTTGATAAAGAGTAACATGAACATTTTCTAGAAACAAACAAACAAACAAAACAAGTAAATAGTGTGGGTTTAGGATTTCCAGAAGGATGGATTTATTCCCAAAGTAAGGAGAATGTAGTGACAGGATTTACTTACTGGAAGTGGAAACTTAATTAGAGTTAAATGCACAATCCAGAAAGTGGTCAGACTTGAAGAAAGAGACGGGATCAAGACCCCAGTTAAAAAGAATGTTTTTGACATGGAGAAAGGTTCCTGGAAAATACTCTGCACAACTTGCAAGTTTAAACTATTGGGAACTCCTTATGAGTAATAATAATAATAATAATAATAATAATAATAATAATAATAACAACAACAACAACAATAACAACAACAATAAAGCAGTCAGACACTTTTCCTTCAAGGAATTAAATTTTGGAAAGTAGGGATTGAGGTCCCAGGTACGATGAGTAGAAAAAGTGTGCCTTTTGAAGTACAATGCCAGTCTGCATCCTAGCCTCCCCCATCACATTAACACTCTGAAATGTAACTTGAAAATACAAAGCTTAATTTACTCATCAATAAAATAGGTGTGTTTCTAGAGTCTTCATTGTCACAATGTCCTCTTTTCTCTGAGTCACTCACTGAGTGCTTCTCATAGTTCTACTCCTCTTTCTTGGTTAACAAAACTTGTCTTATACAAAGTCAACAGTTCATAAGCCCTAGGTGTCTCATTTCAATCTGTCTTTCATAGGTAACACCTCCACCCAGTTATATGTGCACTTATATAGGGAAAGGTCCACACCCAATACTGAATCAATGGTCAGCTAAAAGAGGACATGGGGTAGCCATTCCTGTCCTAGGTTGACAACATTTAATTTGTGTTCATCAGGCCACAGGGCTGGATGTGTTTGTTTGTTTGTTTGTTTGTTGCTTGTTTGTTTTCTTCCTTACAGACTTTAATGTGGAATCCAAGTCCTCCCATATCCACATGCTCAACAAGCACCCTAATGACTCAGTTATATCCTCAGCCCCAGAACTGGGCTTTTTGATTAAGATTTTGAGAATAGTTTAGATTGGGCCTAAAAATCAAAGCATTGCATTTCTGTGGCACAGAGTGACTTGTTATAAGATAGTTGTGTAACGTGGCAAGATAGTAAGAATTTGTCTCCCAATCTTTTGTAGCTAGTGGACAATGGAGTTTTTCTTTGCTGTGAGATATAAAACAATAAAGGAAAAGTCTGAAGACAGCCTGCCTGAGTCTGCAATTGGAAGAGAGGAAAAATGGACCAAATAATGGAGAGGCAGTTTCTGGAGATGTTTGCATTCCTGGCTAAACCACTACATGATGTCATCTGGACTTCTCTATTTAATGAACTAATAAATATCTTTCTTTTCTTATCTTATTTTATAATCAAAAAACATCTAATATATAGCATAACCTCCCTCTGCAGCCTTTAAAAATATACAAGACCTCAGTATATGGCCCCAGCTTGTTTGTAACTCAGTAGTCTAGCCTGGGCTGATCTTGAGTTCATGACCCTGCTGCCTCAACCTACTGAGTGCTGGAATTGCAGGAATATTTCCCTGTGCCCAGTGTTCCATCTATATCTTCCCATTAGGTGCCATTCATATGTTACTAGAAATATTAAGTCAACATAGATTGCAGAAGAATCTACAGTAGATAGAACAATTTGGCTCAAAGAGTTCTATGTTCTAATCATCAAAATCTGTGAGGATATTCACTGAAATAATTTCTTTGTAAATGTAATTAAGGACAAATACCTTGAGAGTCAGGAGATCAAGATAACTTATGAATCCTTGAAAACAGAGCAGAAAAAAAAAATATAGGGTCAGTGATGAGATGAGTCAGGGATATAGCTTACCTGCAATCCCAGCCGAGGTAGACATGTTGAGAGCTTTTAGCTAGCCTGAGGCACACAGTAAGATTGGAGACATGAATAAAGCAAACGGAGATGGAAAAAGGAAAAAAGATTCTGAGACTAAGCCTGAAAGGAAGTGTTGAATTAATAAAATATCCAATTAAAAAATTGATTAAAAAAATTAATTTCCCAAAGTCAATGAACTTGTCTGTAGACAAAAATAAGTATGCTCTCTAGAAACTAGGAATAGCCAAATCAGACATCAAAAAGTAAAGAGAAAAAAAAAAAAACCATACAATCTTTAAAACATATGGAACTGAGTTCTGCTGCCAATCACCAGAATGAGCAGGAAGCACACTATTCTCTGTACTCAACCCACAAGAGAATCATCCCACCAACACCCAGTCTTCTCTAGGACCACATTAGAGATCTCCTAAAGATAAAACTCTTTCCTGTGTTGATTGTCATCACAGCAATAGAAAACTAATTGCATTTTCATCACCACATCTGCTAGAAAAATCACATTGTACCATCCAAAAGAATTTTAGAATATTTACAGCATGAGTATGAAAGCACACCCACACAAAATAGAGGACAAGAAACAGAGCCAACAGAAGTCAGTCTCAGAGAGGGCTGTGGTTTCCGGCTGACAAGACAGTGAAAGCATGGCTTTTGTGCCATGAGCAGGCACAGGCAAGGAGCATGTCAGCAGTGTTAGCCTTCGCATTGATCCAAATACAACACTAGTGTGCTGGGTGAGTTTTGTCAAATTGACAAAAAACTACTTATATCCGACACAAGAGAATCTTAATAAAGGAAATGCTTCCATCAGATTGGTCTGTAGTCAGGTCTGTGGGGAATATTTTATTGCTTAATAATTAAAGTAGAATGGTCCAGATCACTGTGGGCTGTATCAACCCTGGTGAGGTGGTTCTGGGCTTATACCAAAGCAAAATGAGAAAGCTTTAAGGAGTAAAACAGTGATCAATATTTGGCTATGGTCTGTATTTCAGTTCCTCACTCCAGCCTTGAGCTTCTGTCTCAACTTTTCTTCACAATGGACTGTAACCTGTAAACTGAAATAAGCATATTCCTCCACGAATTCCTTTTGGTCATGGTCTTTATCAAAGTAATAGAAAGCAAACTAAGACAAAGAAAAGGGGGAAGATTTGAGCCTAGAAACCCAGACAACACTGACTGGTGATGGAGGTGTTACCTCTATCCATTAGTACCCATGGTAAAAGTCCAAGTATTGATGTGGGAGGATGAGAACAGTAGCAGCAAAGCTGGCTCATTTGGCATGTTGTGGGAATCAACAGCAGCAAAGTTATAATACAAAGTTCCCAGAGCAACAGTAAGGAAGGACTTGAGAAGTCAGCTCAGGAACCTTGGGATATTCCACCAGCCCCTCCCCCCAGCACATGGGTACCTCTCCCCTCCTGGAAGAAACAGGTTAGAGAGCACATAAGCTGGAAGGGAATGTCTGATTAAGCCCCTGCTACCTCATTCCCTAAAGATCAATCAGTTTAAAAGCCACAGTGTTCTGCCAATCACATTGTGCCTAATGACTGCTGCTCTAAAACATCCCTGAACAGGCTACACATGGTCATTCGTTCTCCCACCTTGGTGTGCAGGACAACCCCAGCATGCTGGATCAATAAATTCCTCTTGCATTTTGCATCAATCCCCAACTCCATGTGTTCACTCAGGGGTCTCTGGTAAGTTAAGTCTCCCCAGAGTCTTAGCACTGTGGAGAAGAGGAAGGACAGCAGGAGGAAGATGAATAGAGGTGGATCCCATAGACTCATAGATTTGAATGCTTAGTTAACAGGGAGTGGCACTATTCAAAAGATTAGAAGGTGTGGCTGTGTTGGAAGAAGTATCACTGGGAGTGGCCTTTGAGGGTTCAAAATCCCAAGCCAGGTTCCAGTGTCCTTCTCTTGCTGCCTCCTGAGGATCCAGATACAGGACTCTCAACTATTTCTTCAGCACCTTGTCTGCCTGCCTGCCACCATCCTTTTTACAGAATGATAATGAGCTAAACCACTGAAACTGCAAGTAAGCACCAATGAAATGCTTTCTTTTATAAAAGTTGTTGTAATTGTGGTGTCTCCTCTCAGCAATAGACTAAAACAGGCAGGAAAATCAAAGCAGCATGAATTAAGAATCCCCTAGTATGACTACAGTCCTGCAGTCTGATAATAGGACAGGTTCAATCCAGTTCCTATTTGTATGCTGTACTGACTTCAGGATGGTTTCTTTTTTTTTTTATCATTTTATTTTATTTTTTTTGATACTTTATTTACATTTCCAATGTTTCCCCCTTTCTAGGTCTCCTCTTTCCTATCCCTTCCCCCTCCCCCATATCTATGTGGGAGGTGGAATTCCCTCATAGAGATGCAGGATGGTTTCTTAGAGGCCATTTTGGCAACTATGTTTATGCTAATATCAAGTCTAATGGTGAGGAGTTTGTGTTGCAATCACAGATACCTTTCAGACAATCAAGGAAAAGACTAAGGCCTTCAAGAAAGATTCTTTGTGTCTAAATGTATCTGTGCTTTACAGGACTTTTCTCTGAGCCAAACTGCTACCATGTTCAAGAGTTCTTTCCCGTCTGCAAAAAGATCATCACAGTTGACACTGTTGACTGTTTACTTTCCCTCATAGAGGGGGTGTCCTTCTAAGGTCTTGGGGTCCTCACATGCATGTGAGTATCCAGACCCTCCCAATTCTTCCTTGATTGTGTGTGGCCTTGGGGGGAGGTATGGAAAGATGGAGGAAGAGAGTTCCATCTATATGCCATGGGAAGTCACCATACCTATGGAGGGTGGACATTCCAGTGTGGCTACTTTAAGGTCACCCATGCTTCTGTCTGTAACCCCTCTCCCATTGCTCTCTAAGACTAATACACTCATGGATTCCTCCAGGTAAGCTTTGTCTACTTGTACCGCAATTTCACATTGAGACCTTAGAAGAAGGGGTAGATGTTTCCATCTCTCCCAAGGAAGAAGGTTTTTAGCAACAAGCACAATGCCTGCTGAAGAGTGCTCACGAGGACAATGTTAGTTGAGTTTCATGTCCTTGAACAACATCCTCAAGAAAAGGAGGTAAAGATTGTGAAGTAGAAGTCTTGAGAAAGACACCCTTGTTTTAATCACGGGTGGTATTCCCTAACCAAATCATCCAGGCAAGCTTTTTTTCTTGTTTTCTTTCTTTGTTGTAATGGGCTAGCTTTATATACTTGGAATGAAATGTTATATATCATCTGAAAGATTACATTGGAAAAATTCTAGAACATCTGAATTATTCATTAAGCTTCAGCAAGTTCAGAAATCTGTATTAAGATACTTCTTGAACGTTGATATAAAGTTGGTCAACTGGAAATCATAGAAAAACTATTAATATTACTGTTAATAAAAAGAATTCATCAGGGCCTAAACTTTTTGTATACAAAGGAATCAATAGGAATTAATATCATATTTTAAAATGTCATAATCTAAAGCATATTCTTTTCCTCATTAACACATAAGTCATGATGCCATTATCTGTTAATTATTCCATGAACCTGACACTTATACATGGTCTTTCTGATAGAGCCAGGAGCCTCTTTGTACACAACTTGAAAAACTGGATTCCAGCTCATGCTTCTGCTGGGAGGCTGAGCTTGGGAATTTTTAAAGAAAATTAGATGTTTTTCCTGTGACTCTATATTTAGTTTATTTGTTTATCTTCCTTGATGCTTAATTGAGATATGAACAAAGATAATCTGATTTCTTATCTAGGAAACTATATCTACTAAACAGAAAACATTGGTCTCTTCTAACCCCCAGGGGTCCCTAAGCTTAATTGTACTCTCATAAAAATTATTCAGCAATAATTAAGAATAATAGTCATTTATAATTCTGAGAAATAACAATCAGTGAGGTGAATAGTGTATAGTACCACTGTGTAGGGTTTTCTACTGTTTGCTTATCTTAAATTAGGGCAAAAGTTGAAGGAACATTAAGCAAGTGTTGTTATTAAATATACAAGGCACACTGAAACAAAAACATGTGGCTAAATTCTGCTTTTCTATGAATGCTTTTGCTTCTTGGATTTCTGGGAAATTGTTTTATAAGAAATCTACTTTTGTATAATATCCAGTTTTACCAAAAGAAACAAGCCCTAAGAAACCCAGTAAGTAAAGTTAAAATTAACTAAGCAAAAAGAGGAATTAAAATTCTATGAGATGCTATCATTTCAGCTCTGCTTGAGTAATGTAATGGTGAACAGTCTCCAAAAATGGTCCCGAGAATTTAGGGGTAGAAATAAATCTTGACCTCCTTCAGTCATTCCTTTTCTTACATGCCACAGGCCAGAGAGAGAGAGAGAGAGAGAGAGAGAGAGAGAGAGAGAGATCGATCCTAGGTGTTCTCTGTTATCACAAGAGGAAATAAGGCACTCAGGACTGAGAAGTGAACAGTCCCTGCCATTAAGAGATCCCTAATCCCAGCTTCCTGACCAGTTTTCATTTCTGGTGTCCTTTGTCTCTGGAAGAATAATAATGTCCATAATATTGATAGAATGCTGGTGCAAGATAGAATGTAGCCATCTAGTCTATGAGAACTGTGAGACTCAGATAGATTATAATTGTCAAGATTAGACACACACCAGAGGAATGTGGTCCCTACCCCCACAATTAGTAAAAAGCATGCTTTTAACTCTGAGACCTGAGAATATAAGGCCAATGTCTGAGATTTATCAGTTCTTTATTCTCTTTAGCTAACAGAGAAGATCTATGTAGATTTCTTTCTCCACATTCTCACTAACTTCCTTCTCCCTCCCCCCCTCCTCTGTCTCTCTGTTTCTCTCTGTCTCTCTCTGTCTCTCTCTCTCTCTTTCTCTTTCTCTCTCTGTATTCTACTTGAAGGGATGGAACCATCTTCTGTACTGACTTGGAGTTCAATGTCATAATTATTCCCCAGATAAGCCAATTTTATAAGAGGAGGTATGGGGGGGGGCATTGAGCATAGCACAATATATCATATTTGAGTTTAAAGCAACAACAAAAACAAACAAACAGAAAACAAACAAACAAGAAAACAGACATTAGTTGATAGTTGCTACAGTAAGGATCAAGAGAGGGTGTTTGTAGATCATCGGGATGGTAGGGCAATTGCCCAAGAGTCCAGGTTCTTCAGGGATGAACAAAGATTTAAATACATAAGGACAAAGGAAATAAAGAAAAAGTGAAATAAGGTGTTTGTTGAACCAAGAAGAGAGCAAAGAATAGAAATCACCCTGTCAGGAGGGAAGAATGTGGTCTATAGAGCTGGTAATCTATGAGAACTATGAGACTCAGATTGTAATTGTCAAGGCTAGACACACATCAGAAGAAAATCAGATCTCAGATAGTGTGCTGGCTCCCACCACCACAGCTAATGGGGTCTCTAGGCTCACCTTTTTTGATAGGGCCTCTATATCTTTCTTTAGATCCACTCTCCCCACCTACTATATCTTTTAATGACTAAGACTAGTGTCCTGTAATACAGATGACTTTGTTAGAAACCTTCCAACCCTTGCATGGGAATTTAATCTCTTTCTCCTTCTTTTTCCCCTGACTACCTGCCCCTAGCTATCTCCTAACCTACCCCTAACTTAGGGAATGGAAGACTTCTGTCTAGCATGAAAAACACAATGACCAATCTGCTTTCTTAAGGCTAAGTGGGCTGGCAGTTAAGGGCCTTAAAGGAATATTCTTTTAGGAATAGAGAATGGAGTGATCACATTAGGGTTACAGTTAGGGTTAAAGGGTTCATGATTCTTTAAGGCCAATCTACTATGGTAAAATATCATCCAGGCAGCAGTGTTGATTTGAAAAAAAGAACTGCCATCCAATATTGTATTGTATTATTAGAGAATGGTATTTGGGTATCATAACATCAGCAAGATTATGAGAACAACTATAATTCCTATTAAGAGTACACTTCAAAAGGCTATGGTAGCAACAGTGCCTTTATTTGTAGAGGAAAAAAAGCAATAAAACTATCCAAATCAAGCTCTACAGGCTAGGCCAGAGGTATCAATGAGGCAGACAACTTCTTTGTCTCCCAGCCCATGGGGGAAAACAGCAGCATAGCTTTAACCTTCTAGAATCTCATTACCAGTGAAGTTGCCCATTGGGCTTCTTCTCTTCTTCATAGGGAATATCAAGAGACAAAGTTAACAAGGACAATTCTTCGATATCATAGTTAGTGTACATTATGTTTAGTGGGATAAATTGCAATTATGCAGCCAGATTGTGTACCAGACCCTCATGGAGAGAAGGAATGTTCAGAAACTTCCTATAAGAGACATTGAGAATAACGTTTGCCATCCTTCCCAGCAGTAGATGCCACTTCCCTATTCCAGATGTATGGAATCCTTAATGGGAGGAGGCATTAGTAGGGATGTCTAGGTGAAGCCAGTGTTCTAGTCTCACTGATGACAAAGTTAGGTACTGGATTCTATTTTGAGAACCACCCACCAACGTCCCATGATACAAAGACATATTTTGAAGAAATTCACCTAATCGTATGAGTTCAACAATAGGAATTTAATTTCCTCCTATAACCATGCAAGATGGGCAGTTAGGACATAGGATGTCACATTACAAATATGAAGGACTATGTTCTAGAGGGAAGGTATTCCATAAGTAGCAATGATATGATTGGATTTTCCTCAGCATTTGGGAAGGTGGGCCAACTCTGATACCATTTAGATTAAGATGCCTTCTATGAGCAGTGGTGGCACACGCCTTTAGTCCCAGCACCTGGGAGGCAGAGGCAAAGGCAGGTGGATTTCTGAGTTCGAGGCCAGCCTGGACTACAGAGTCAGTTCCAGGACAGCCAGGGCTACACAGAGAAACTCTGTCTCAAAAAAACAAAAAACAAAAAACAAACAAAAAAAATTGCCTTCCAGACCCTCTAGGGTCTCTTCCAAATTGTAATGGATTTGTGCCTTTGAAAAATGCATTCTAAGGCTACTAATCTTTTTTTTGTTTTGTTTTGATTTTGTAAAATAAGTTAGTTGGAGGCTATTATTAGAACTGTGGATTCTCTAGGATGGCTGATGGCTGTTTTCAGCATCTCTGAGAAGATACTGGGGCCAAGGCTCCAAGAAGAAAAAGATTAAACTCCTTTTCCTAAAATGTTTGGGTCAAATTCTATTCTACATATCTGACTGAATATATAGGAGAGATCTTGAAGCCAGATCATCTCATTGGTAATGAAATGGAGGAGGAAGTATAGAGAAGTCTTAGCTTTGTCGTCCTTACCAGAAGTAAGAAGTCTCCACTGAAACATTATACACTTCACATGGAAGTCTCTCCAGTCTGCCTATTGGACAGACAATTAGTGTGGTCTAGCATGTCCCAGAAGGGTTTTCGCTTACCCTTGGCTCAGTGCCAGGTTCTCCTTTCCTCATTTCTTCTTGATTACGAACTAATTCAGAGGATCATATTTCATAATCATTTCCCCACTTGCAGGAAAAAAGATCCAGATTCCCAAGTACTTCTCCTTATGCCTTGTGTATTTATGAAATTGCCAGTCTTCCAAGCAATTCCTTTATCATTTGCCTTCCTGTAACCAGAATTTGAAGAGACAACAAAAAGTTAATAAATGAAGGGAAGTAGATGTATCTTGTGGTAGTGGATAAAAACCCACTAGTTGAGTCATGTTCAAGAAAAATAAAAGAAAGAGCTGTTGTCTGAGTGCCCACTGCTGGGGCAGAAGGTCTCAGAGAGACACTGTGGATGTCTGCCAGATGTGCATTAGCTACCATGATAGTCTATGCTTGCATGGTTAGGCCTGCCAAATATGGGGCAATGGCTGAGAGTGATGTCCAAAGAAGGAGCCTGACACAGAGAAATTGTGCAATGAATAGATGGAGTACAAAGGGGACAAACAGATAGGCAAAGTTAGAAGTTGAGATGTCTCAAAAGTGGGAGAATAACTTCACTGCCATGCCAGCATGACTGAAGAAATCCCCCATTCTATTCAGAGAAGGGGGATTCCCAGACATGATGGACAAGGGAATTCACCAGATGTCCTGGGCGTGGGAGTTGTATGAGTCCTGAAAACTTAGCCACCAAAAACAAACAAACAAAAAACAAAAACAAACAAACAAACAAAAAACAATTAAGTGAAGAAGAACCTCCCAGAATGGGAGAGGATCTTTGTTAATTGTATACTTGACAATGGATTCATATCCAGAATATACTCAGACATAAAAAAAAGAAAACAACAAATCATGGAAACAGATGACTCAATTAAGAAGTGGGCTAGAGGCCTAAACAGAAAGTTCTCAACAAAAGAAACAATAATGTCTATCAAAAAGCTCAAAAAAGTTCACCATTCTCAGCAATTGGAGAACTCTTCTCCAGTAGGAATGGCTAAGATCAATAGCAACAACGATAACCTAACATCAAATGTCAGAGAGGCATCCTCATTCACTCTTGGTGGGAATTTGTACAGCCCCTTTGGACACCAGTAAAGAGAATCTTCAAATAAAAAGGAAATCCACCATGTGACCAATCTATCCCACTCTTTGGCATATGCTCAATGGACTCAACGTCCCACTCCACAGATAGCTTGCTCAGCAATTGTTGTTCCATCCTATTCACAATAGCCAGGAAATGGAAATCTAAATGTCCTTCAACATATAAATAAATAATAAAAATATGGTACAGACTAACAAAGCAATAATATTCAGCTATAAAGAAAAAAATGAAATTATGAGATTTGCTGGTAAATGGGAAATCTTGGAAAATATTATATCACACTGAATGAGGTAACCCGGGGCAGAAGGACAAACACCAAATGTTCTTTCGCATCCCTGGATCCTAGGTTCAAATCCTCAGAAATCCACAAAACCCAGGAAACTATAAAGGGACTATAGTTGGGGTTGCAAGGGTCTTGAGAGGGGTGTAAAAGGATACATATCATATGAAATGAGGACAGAGTAACTACAGAAGAGAATGGGCAGTCAATACATAGGGAAGAGAAGGAACAAATAACACCAGGGTTCTTTGATAGAGTCTCAAAAATTGTATGATTTCATACATACCTAAAATTATACACAATACATGTAGTATATGTGCAGATGCCCACTCACACATAGATTTATAAAAGGAAGTTAAGTAACTTGGGCTGATAACATTCTCTATTAGAACCACAGTATTACAAATTCTCAGTACTAGATGGGAGAAACATCATTTTGAAGAGTTGGTCAAGGTAGTCCATGTGATTCCAGAACAATATAATTATAGATCTATCTCTTGATTGTCTCTCAGGGGATCAGGTAAGCCCCTATTGCTGATAATACTACACACTTAGAACAATAGAGTTGGATGAACCAAGCCAGCTCTTACCTGAAATCCTCTTTCCTGTATTCTAACTTGCATAGGTCTAGGAAATACTATGCAAGCTAGCAAGGAAGGGAAACAATCTCACCTATAAGCCATGGCAATGTCTAGTACAGTAAGACATGTGTGAAGGTGCAATAAGTGGCACTCACATGTTGGTGTGCTAACCAACAGCTGTCTGCCTAAATTTAAAGGCAACTCAATGGGGGCGGGTCATGTCTACTACAAGAAACCTAGCCAGTTCCTGGAACTATTGAAGTCATGGACCTTAGAAAAGAATCTACAACTACCACCTTGATAAATCAGTATAACCCCTTACTACATTCTGGATCTTATCCTGATACCTATAGGTAAGTGTAGCTACCACCCCATATCAAAGCAGACTGTCTTTATAGTTATGGAGGTCAACGCATCAAATCACAACTGGACACAATGGCGATATCAACTGATTGTGCGAAGTTCAACGCCAACAGACAAATCTACACTACAGTGCTCCTGCATCTATGAGTCAGGACACATCATGGGAAGATGAGTGAAAGATTGTAAAAGCCAAAATACCAGGAACTCTACTGTGAAACCATCTATCCTAGAAATAACTTCATAAACAAAACTGTAAGAATAACAGTATCAATAGACATATTAATGTGAAAATGGTTCCATATTTTCTACAACTATAGGCAATTATTGGCCGCTTGGAGAAGAATAATTGGCTTTTCCTACACACACATTTTATCTGATTTGAGTCTCAACAAAACTACCAGGCAAAGCCCATATGAGGTTGTTAGTTTTCATTGTATATGTTCTACGATTATAACAGGAAAACCAGTAAAATCTACATTACTAGATCAGAAAAGTTTAAGGGTCATATGGGAAACTTGCAGAAATAAGTTTTGAGTGTGATGAAGATGTTGCAGCAAAGGAAAACTAGAGATGATACTTGACACCTTTGAGTGAGAATAATATTCAAATCTAAAAAAAAAATGTGAAGCAAAAATAAGTACTAACTTTGGAATAGGATGGGAGAAGGAAGCAATAGGATCAAGAAGGTTTTATAAATACTAAGTTAGCTGGAAAGAATGTGGGAAGGAGTAAGGAGATAGATAGTGTGATTGGCAGAGTGGAGCTTCGTTGTAATTTGAAATGTAAAGGTTGTAAGATTTAAATGTCCTGCAGTCTCAGGAAGAACACCTGAAATCCTCTGTACTGCTGAGCTCATGTGACTCAGTTTCCCAAAGGCATGTCCCTGGTGGCCTGGACAGGCAGCTAAAGGTACTGCAGTTGGTTGTCTGAGAAAAAGTACTGGTAGTGGAAAAACTGCTCTTGCCATCCCAGCAGAGCAGGATAGGATCTGGGAGAACATGACATATGCCTGGATGACCACACATTGGCAATTTAAAGTTATGTTTCATAATACACTACAGATATAAACTGGGGACATTGAGGATGCTTAATGCATACCACAACAACAGGCAAATCTGAGGCATATCTATTATGCCTAATTAGTTGAAACTATTGGAGTACACACTGCTCTTGAAAAGGTATATTAGTCTGCTTATCTGATTGTAGTAGCTTCATACCATGTTGAGACCCTCCTCAACATAACTAAAATTTACTGAACTTCAGCAAAGGAACAGTATTCAAAAGTACAATCTGCCTACTATCTATCAATCCGTTTCCTTGCAATAGATTATCTCTCACCATTCTGTGAAAGATTGCCACTACTAGTCCTTATTATTTTCTTTAGGGAGAAAGAAAAATACCTAAGCACCTGCCCCAACCACAATGGCAGCTGCCATTACTATGGATAACTTGTTATAGAGAGATGATAAGATGAAGCATGCTGTGGAGAGATGGAAGAGAGAGTGAAGTGAAAGGGTTCATAAACTGTGGATAAAGGTAGAACTGGAGACTTTGGTGAGGAACAGGTAAGTTTGAGGAGACCATGCTATGGTCCTGACCCAGGCTGCCACAAATATAGCTGGGGTCTGTGTCAATGTCTCTGGCCTAACTTACCACCAAAGGCCATGCAGATGACCTGAATCTGGACTGCCACCTAAGGCACTGTTCTGAGCTGGTCCCATCCCTGGTCTGGGCAAAACAGTAGAGCTGACCCTGAAGGCAAGGGAGCTGGTGAATCAGCCCTCATGATTCAACAATAATCTGCAGAGGAGTGGAATGGGAATGGGAGAGATGCCCTCTCTGCCCTTTCCCCACACTGACTGTGGCAGGCAGGTAAGCTGACCCCAAAGCTGCAGGACCTCCATAACATAGGGCAACAACAGGATATCCAAGAGTCCCAATGAGGATCCAATATTGATAGTGTAGCAGAAGCCAGAGGCATTGAAACAGACTGTCTTAGTTAGGGTTTTACTGCTGTGAACAGACACCATGACCATGGCAAGTCTTATAAAGGACAACATTTAACTAGGGCTGGCTTATAGGTTCAGAGGTTCAGTCCATTATCATCAAAGTGGGAGCATGGCAGCATCTAGGCAGTCATGGTACAGGTAGAGCTGAGAGTTCTACATCTTCATTTCCATGCTCTTTCATTGCACTGAATAGAGGAATATATATGTCTGACTAGTCTTATGTCAACGTGACACAAGCTGGAGTCATTGAGAGGAGAAAACCTCAGTTGAGAAAACCCTTCATAAGATGGTGCTGTAGGCAAGCCTTAATTTGTGATTGAAGAAGGCCCAGCCCATTATGTGTGGTGCCATCCCTGGGCTGGTGATCCAGCAAACCATGAAAAGCAAGCCAAATACCAGCACCCATCCACAGCCTCTGCATCAGCTCCTGCCTCCAGGTCCTTGCCCTCTCTGAATTTCTGCCCTCACTGCCCTCTGTGATGAACTGTAATATGAACTTATGAATTATGAATTGCAAAATGAAAAAAATGTAAATGAAATAAACTCTTTCTTCTCCAAGTTTCTTTAGTTTGTTGTGTTTCATCACAACAACAGAAAACATCACTAAGAGGCTGCACAATCTTCAGTTTTTCGTGTGTGTACACAAAGGTTTGAGATTTCATGTCTTAGTGTTCCCTTCCATCTCAGAAAGCTAAGGAAAAGCTCACACTCCTTCATCCCAAAATAGAATTTACAGTGAAAGAAGCTCACCAGTTTAAGTCTTTGTCTAAGAACAATGGAGTAGATGAGAAAAATCAATCCTTCTGATGTTTAGAATCTGAAGAGGGTTCTGACAGGAAAATACTTAAAAATTTTTGATATTTTCTTATTCTTTATGAGATAATAATGTTATTAAACCAGTCCTGAAAAAAATCTTTCTTAGATTATTAAGTGAGCTTGTTGTGAACTGATTTTTATATTAGCATTGTGTATATCATTTATTTTCTAGTAAATGTCAAAACACAGTACCACCTGCCACATAGATTTTCTTCCCCTTAAGAGCCTCTTGTTCCTTAGTAGACAAGAGTCTAAAGCCAATAATGTACAACAGAATGTCAGTACATATTTGCAACTTCTCTCTTCACATGTTCTCCACGTGTCCCACAGCACTAGTGTTAGGCATTTTGCTCACACCAAGAGTTCTTTGTTAGCCCTGATGATTCTACATATGCTGGTGCTAGAAATCATTTTATAAATAATTTCATATGTGGGCCAAGGAGATGGCTCAGTGGATATACAGTGCCATCAAGCCTGATGACCTGAGTTTAATCCTTGAGGGACAGATGATGGCAGGAAAGAACCAATTTCTGTATGTTGCCATATGGCCTTCACATACATGCTGTGCAATGCAGGAATGTGCACTCACATGCACGTGCACGCACACACACACACACACACACACACACACACACACACATACACAAATAAATAAATACTTGTAGAAAAATTTTAAAATTTTATACGATCTATGAATGTCCTGCAAGAATGGCTAGAAATGTCAGAAACAATATGACATTTGTCAGGCATTGAACCATCCCAGTTCACACAAGCAACAGCTGTGGAGTTCTTTTGAAGATGAAAAGAAATAGGACTCAGTTATCTCCATCTAGAGCTCAGTTTTTGCTTATTATTATTATTATTATTATTATTATTATTATTATTATCAATTATTATTATCATCATCATTATTAAATAATAAGAATGCACATGCTATAAGCAGAAATTGAGGGTTAGTGGGGGGGAGTAACAAACAGTCAATATTTAGTGAATCAACACACAGAGAGAGCTTTCCCTCCTAGACAGTACATTTTCTGGGCTTTATGGCATTAGTGCAGCTAGCAAACACTTTCTGCACAAGGTGAGGCACTAAGGGTCAGACTGCCTTTGCAGTCTCTGTCACAGCTGCCCACATCTTAAAGCCTATTAGTCTCCATATACAAAAGCAGGTAGTTGGTCTGAGGGACATAGTTTGCTCACTATTGACACTAATTCCATATTTTCAACATAAATGTGTATTAACAGAGCAGCGCAAATAATATAGCAGAGAATTTAAAATGTTTTATGAACTAAAATAATGAATTTGTTATTAAATATTTTGTAGAACAAAAAATATGTCCTAAGCACTTGAGTGTAATGTTCAGTGTCAAGGACAAGAAAATGGAAAATCATAAGAGCTTCACTCTCAAGGAACTTACTACTTAACATGGTGCAACAGGCCCAGGGAAGTATGCTATTGTGGAATAAGAAGAACACGAACAGTGACTAACTAAGCAGACACTTGTAGCCTGATGCCTTTTCAGTTGAGATGAGAAGGGCAGACTGAAAACATTACTATGGAGTGTTGAAAAGTGAGGGGAGAAGAGCTTGAGGAGTTTCAGATCTTCTCATTGAAAATGGCATGAAGAACTTCAACTGATCAAGGCTAAATTATAAGCATCAGTTGTAATACCTCATTCCTGTCAGAGGAATAGCAAAGTCAGAATGGGGCAAGAAACTTTCAGTGCAAATATATCCTAAGACTGTTTCTGTTTCAGATAAGTAGGTTGCATACTTTAAACAAGGTGTGATCTGTGTTCCAGGAATTCCCATCACAGAAAGGGAAGATGATACACTACTGTCACATACTGAGCAAAACAAAGGATGATGTCTACATGTGAGTGATGATGATTTGGATAAAAGAAGAGAATTCACTCCTCTCATTCCCTGAAACACTGGAAGACAGAAGGCTGATATCAACTAGTAGGTTTGTTTATCAAAATGACTTTGAAGTGGGAATTCATGGTTTCACTGGAGACTCAATTGGGACATGTGATATTTCCTGGAAACTGTCTTATGAGAGGATGTTTTGCTGAAGCAGATGCACAAGAGGACGTTTTGCTGAGAACAAACATGTGATCTTTTTTCTGGAAGCTGTCGAGTGAAAAAGCATGTGAAGTCTTACTGGAGCACATGCTTGAGAGGACGTATGATATTTGGAAAGAGTTTAAGTCCAACCCAACAGACAGTGGGCAAAACTCTGACATTGGTGGACCTTGCTGGTCTCCATTGGGCTTTGCCTTGCCTTCTTCTCTGATTTTTACTTGTCATGACTTCATAGAAAGAAGCTCACCAAAGAACGTCTGGTGGTGTTCCAGCTGCTTCTTGCAGCTTCAGTGGACTCATGCAGATTGTCAGAGCCTGGAGGTTTCTTCTGGATCAAGCTCCTTCTGCTGATTCATGTTTGGTATTTTGATAGTGGACTGGACTCCAGACAATGAAGATTGGAATCACCCCAAGGAACTACTTCTAAACAGGTTCACACCCCCCTCGTCCTACTAGCCATATTCCTCCCCTACCTTTGGTTGGTGGGCTATAAGGGAGGTTGAAGTGTTTAAGAACCATTATTAAAGTAGGCCTTGAAAAATATAAGCCTACATGACTTTTAAGAATTTGACAAATGTATTGATCTTTATAAAATTTATGGGAAAACAGAGATCATATCTACTTCCAAAATATTCTCATACATACAAGTAAAACTGCACATAAATCTAGACTATCAAAAGCCTGTTGAAGCCTGCATCTGAATTCCCTAGAAGTTTGAGAATGAGAAGTTAGGAGAAATTTGGTAAAGACAGAGAGTGAAGCAGAAGACTTGGTTCACTGACAATGGTGTTATTTTAGATCTGACCCCAGAGCAGTAAAGGGAACACATTGTGTTGCTCCAAACCAATAATGTGTGACAATTTCTTACTATGGTAACCAGATCCTAGTTTAAAGAATTCAACCAAGATAAATCACAGTAAAATCAAAATTTGTATTTCTAAGCCTCATGAAAGCAGGAAGTTGTGAGTTAACAGCACTTAAAACAATTCCAGAAAATTAGCATATGCTCACCTGTAAAATTAAATAAATAAATAAGTAAACAGACAAAAAGGAGGGAACAGCAGTACTCATTGTAGTAAATTGACACCTCCCAAAGATAGAGCAGAACAAATCTGGGGAAACATTTCCGTGGAGAAAATGTTTAAACTGTTACAGGTAGCTATAAAAAGAACTCTACTATGCCACAGTTTATACACAAGGTGAGGATGAAAGAAAATTATTACCCAAATTTTTGGTGAAATTATGACAAATGAGCTTGCATACAGGCCAATCTGGTGGATACATTTTCTGAATTAAGGTCCCTCTTTCCAGATAACCCTAGCTTCTGTCAAGTGGACACACACACACACACACATACACACACACACACACACACACACACACACACACACAAACGAAGAAAAGAAAAACCATACCAGGGTTTTTTTTTTATGTTCTTATTTATGAAGGAAGTGGTTCCATTACATGTTTCTCTAATATATGACTATATGTTTCTTCTTACACAGCTCTGCTCATTTTTGGAATGGTCAAGAAGAGGTTTTGGATATCAGTTTAGGGCAGAAGTTAGCTACAATAACTTACAGTTCTTGACTGCCTTGAAGTTAATGTCTACCATAGTCAGTATCATTAAGACAAAGTAGGTGACTATCTCTCTTCTACTTAAAACAAAAACTTAGATTGATCCCTTAGGTCATATTACTTCTTCAAAATTTACCAAAGATTGAAGAAAAGCAAAGGAATTAAAATATCAAATTCACTAAATACCTGTTTCTAAACCCTAGCCACCAATAATGTTTATTGTTAGAGTCCCTGACTGTCAAAATAAACTCATAAAACTTAGTGGGTTATCATAATTAATTCCATTTATGCTTATAAGACATTGTGAATAGTCTACTTACTAATCAGTCTTCCATATGATAGCAAGAGATCCAAGATTTCCCCATGGCTTTAAATCCGACCAATACAGGAAAGAGTGTGCAAGGCGAACAATCAACATAGGTCTGAGGAGTCATACATACCTTCAATGCAGGGCATTACCAGAATGCACTTGTATAACTATGCATCTTACTCCTAAGAATGCTTGACAATTTTATTTGGCTAAAAACTTAAAAGAAAGAAACACAGGGTAGAAATATATTAAGATCTTATGTAGCGTCTTCTATTGCCTCTTCTAGTATCATCATCTACTGCCTCATTTCTTCTTATTCCTTCTCTTATTTATTTTAGTTTGACCATTTTTAGCTTTGTGCTGGGTTTGAAACATATGTAGGACTTTACCCCCAAAGACTGATGTAGCAGCCAGTTGTCCCATCACTGGCAAAAAAAAAAAAAAAAAAAAAAAAAAAACCTAACAAAACAAGTTGAGGAGACATATTATCCTGAAGGATCTGGGAGATAGGGATTCTATGGGGGTGGGGAATGATGGAAGACCACAGCTGCCCAGAGTATAGTGTCTGGGAGACAAAGAGACCATTATTCTCTGACTTTTCTTTTTATCCTTTTTTTTTCCCCACCATGCCTCAGCCTTTGCAATCATGCCACTACTATCCAAGGAGTCTTACCTTGGTTAATCTTTTTGTAAATGGCCACACAGATAAAATCAAGGGTGTGCTTCACTAATCTCCTGAATGTTCCTCAATAGCATCAAATTAACAATCAAGATTAGTCATTATCATTCATGAATCAGAGTTCTGATCCGAAATGTAACAGAATTTCGAGGTTTTAGATATCTCCAAGTGGAAGCCACATGGGAGGTGAGTACACTCAGGGTTATCACCCTTAGAAGGGATTGATGTATTTCTCACAGGATCTGTTTAGTTCCAACATCTGCGGGTTATTGTGAAACAGGCACTTCAGTCCATGCATGGGCCCTTCTCTATATTGAAATCTATCTGGACTCCTTTCATTTTCGTAACACTTCTGCCATTACTGACACAGGGATGCCACTGTAGATACACTGGACACTTGATCTTGGATTCTTCCTCCAAAATTTTCTTATAGCAAATACCCATTCTTAGGTGTTTTGTTACAACAAAAATCATATCATGACTCATTAAGAGTCTGTAAAGGACTTTGCTAATATCTGCAATGCTGTTTTCCACTGAAAACCTCCAAAACATGCCTCTTCATTCAGCAAGGCACCCCTGACTCCCACTCCATCTAAAGGAGCACGTTGTCATTCTCCGTCTCCTCTCCTGCCCTTTTCCTTCATTATATCCACCTTTAACATCAAAGCATACTTTTTTTTGTGCATCCATTTTCTTTATGTTTGCTGCACTCAAATGTAAGAACCTAAAGCTCCAGAATTTTGTCATTTCAGTAGGTAGACAGCATGGCGAATGCTACCCAGGAAATAGCCTATCCAGTTGATTGTTTCTTTTTTTTTTTTTTTTTTTTTTGAAAATGTAATGATTAAGTTTATTTTACAAAACTTGCCTTTTCTCCCAGTAAGACAGACACAGTGTAGGTTGGAATGACAGATCGTTCCTCCTTATGGGATGGGCGTGCAGTGTGGGTGCAGGTTTTACAGAACAAGCTCCCACAGGCCAATGGATATGGACCACTGTTGCACACCCCACCCGATCCAATGGACCAGAAGATGTGCATCTCCATCTTTGTGAGCTTTGGTGTGTGGGCCTCTCTGCAGGCTTCTCCTTAGAAGTGGCTCTGCACCTGGTCTCATCCTGGACACCCAGGACACAAAACGTAGAGCAGTGGCTTGATAAATATTGGTGAAATGGACAGTGCAATGTCACCTCTGAAAACATGACATCTCTCCACTCTCACTCACAGCAGTGACTATACTGAGTGGGAATAGACTCACTGAGGGACTGGAGAGATGGCTCAGCGGTTAAGAAGCAGGCAGTTTGTCAGGACCGGGGTTTAATTCCCAGCACCCAAATGGAGCTCATAACCATCTGAAACACCAGTTCTAGGATCTGACACCCTTCCAGCACACCAATCCATATTTTAAATATAATAAAATATTTCAGCCACTGAACTTCAGGAAGGCTACTCTCTGCAGGCCATACCATTGAATTAAAGCCATATAGTATCTTCAATGTCAAGTAGGTGACAAGCAGGTTGAGGTGACCTCCTCCTATAGGAAAAGCCCAGCTCTCAGAGCCTGAATCTAGCTGGAATCCTTCTCCTTCCATCTTCTGAGGTGGCTCAGGGATGAGTATTCTTGAGGATCCTGAATTTGAAGTCAGCCTGGTCTACAGAGGGAGTCTAGGATAGCCACAACTGCCCTGCCTCCACACCTAAGCAGTGAGTTTTGTTAGTGTTGTCTGTCTGAAGAGAAACATTGGCCTTCAG
>CM052700.1:79365010-79508200 GCA_028551405.1 Uromys caudimaculatus
ATAAATAAAACCTTAAAAAAATAAAAATAAAAAGTAAAAAACAATAAATTAAATTAAAGGTCAAGAGACACGATGGGATAGGCAGTCATTCCCGGGTCCTGGGCTTGGTCCAAGAGGTTTGTGTGTGAGGTAGCTCAAAGGTGGCATAGGCTGTCCCTCTCATCTGGCCTGCAGGGCCCTCAGGCCTGAGGCTGTAGGGCGGAGGTGGCTATGGGGCAGTTGGCTTCAGAACAACCTTTCTGTAAGGAGGTCAGGGAATCCAAGGAGGTGACCCAAATGCTCTCCAGGGGAGCAATGGAGGGCGGTTCTGTAGGTGTCTGATGATCCGCTGTCCTGACATCATGCTGCAGTTCTCTGCACTTGAGACAGCAGTGCATCGCTAGGAGACAGATGAACACAAGGGGTACAATGACCCAAGAAATGATGAAGATGGTCATGAAGGGGTTATTTGCAGGATCCCAGGCCTTTCTTTCAGAACAGCATTCATTGTCACAGCATGTGAATCCTTTGGGACAGTTTAAGACATCACATGTGTTTACAGCCTCATTGGTGCTTACTTCTTGGAGACTGGAAAACAGGCCAAAGATCATGGTGAGTGCGCCCGGGATCCAGGGGTTCTGCATTCTGGCAAGGGGCCACTGAGCTTCTGAGGGAGACAAGACAAGACCTTTCCAACTTCTCTCTACCTATGGGGCCCAGCCTCAGGATAAGGTTGTGGTTAACACAGCAGAGTTGGGCTTGGCCAGAGCTTTGAGCTGAACAGGAGCTCAAGGAAGAGAAATGGAGAGGAGCTGGCCTAGCTTGAGTCTGAGGAACTGGGAATTGGGAGGTTAGAAGAGATTGCTTTACCAACTTTGTCAGTTGGATGGAGCAGAGCACTGTCCAGTTGATTGTTTCTTAATAAGTACTTCAAATATACAAGTACTGTCTAGTCCTGAGTCCAGCCAGATTATATTGAAACATTTCCTGTTGCTTCCATTTCCTCCCTCTCCTAACTCCTTTCACTGTAAACAGTCATTGAGAAGACGATCTCTTTCCCCCAAATTCCAGGTATTTATTCCCTGCTGATTCATAGCTGGTTTATGTTTCCTTGAAACCCAACCGTTCATGTGGCTAGTCTTAAACCTGAGAATTTTGAGGAGAAAGACCAAATCCATGACTATCCAATTAAAGCAAGCCTTTTAAAATATTGATCAGGAATATGGACACTAGCCAGTATTATATCCAGATAAAATGACCATGAACTACATTGGCCAGACAGGTGCTTATAAAGGTAAACTCACAAGGTTACATATTTCCCACTTCCCACCTTCATTCAGTAGGGGCAAATACACATCTTCACATACTTCCTCCTATGTATCTTCCACCTATGTGTGATCAGGCACATCCAGTGCAGTTAGAGCAACCAACTTTATTTATTGAAGTGAAAACAGATAACTTGTTATCTTACATGAATAACAGTCCTTAGCATTCCAGGAAGTTATCTATCCTTGGGCAAGTGCAGCTTACAGGTTAACTTTGGCCCTTACAACTAGGTACCTTTTCATAGCAGGGCAGAACTAGGCATCACAGCATTCAATGTAATGCTATCATTGCCCAATGCATTTGTGTTTTATCATACAATTGTAAGTAATGTCTTATCCAGTCAAACTTTCCTAGGCAGTTCTTGTAACAATTTGGTAAGACACAATTTCTTCTAAATTCTTTACAATCATAAGAAAGCAAAAAAATTATTCATTGTGTCATGTATAATTAATTCAATGGCTATTAAACTATAGTGTTCCATTTAAACAAGCCATGTAATTCAGTACAGTTCAAATTCCTTATTGTTATATAGTATATGGAAAATCCTTAAATAATTTATGTATGCATCTTATTTACATAATTTTATAGAATTTTAAACATAATTCTATTTTAAATCACTGTACATAGTTTGGTATTTGTTTCTATAATATGTTGTCAATTTTTAAATTGAAGCATTTTCATTATTCAATTTATAATCAGAGAAGCCAAGTATAGTTATAACATTATTCATACAGGGAAAAAATAATATGCTTTCTTTCAAAAGTCCATGTTGACTCTCCATGATAAATAATTAGACAAGTTACTCCTAGAAATAACAATTTGAAATGATCTTTTAACAAGTGATTAGGAAAATGTTTTTGTTAAATGGACAAGATTTTTTTATATTTATTTTTGGTGTTTGTGTTTATGTGTAAGTTTGTGTGTACGTGTGCATATGCCATGTATATGTGTGTGTGTGTGTGTCATGTATGTATGAATGTTTGTGTATTCTATGTATGTGTTTGTGTATGCCATGTGTGTGCTCTGTGTGTGTGTGTGTGTTTGTGTGTGTGTGTTTGTGTGTGTGTGTGTGTGTGTGTGTGTGTGTGTGTGTTTGTGTGTGTGTGTGTGTGTGTGTGTGTGTGTGTGTGTGTGTGTGTGTGTTCGTGTGCGCGGGTGGGCGCATGCACACAAAGGCCACAGAAAGATTTCTGGTCTTCTAAATGAGGAGTTATAGATAATTGTGTGTCACCTGATGTTAGCACTGGGAACCAAACTCAGACCCTCTGGAAGAGTGGCAAGCCTTTCAACCCAAGGACAAGACTCTTTTACTTACTGTTCATATATGTAGGATTTTCATAAAATCTGGTCATATTTTGACAAATTTAATTTTATCAGGGATAAATTCAATCTCTAAAAACAAAACACTATTGTTTATTTAGACATTACAGTTCCCTGTATAAATGCATATGCTCTGTGTAGTCAGCAATTTGAAGAACAGGATATAAAGAACCTTATCTTTGACACTCCAGAATTCCCTGCCATTTAAGAGCAGTCACTGGATACATCAGATTCTCCATTTCCTACAACACAGAAAGCACCATCTCTCTACAGCACAGTTTAAGTTGCCCCATTGAGTTAAATAGTTACTCTAGAGACGAAATGAATTTAACTAATCTGGGACAAAGAGCATTTCCATAAATCAATTAACCCTGCACATGTGGAGCAAATTCACTCATAACTCAGTCTTTACTAACACTGATGTAGACACTGAATGTCTACATCATTTCTTTTGCAATTTTTTTCATGTCCATTACTAAATCTACAAGTATATCTTACTCATAATTTATTTCTAGCTTATTTTTATTTTGTGATATGACAACATACATTTCTGTTAGAAATTTTCCTACTTCTACATCAAGACAAGTTCTATCATGCATACTGTAATTTAGACCTGTCAAAAACAAAGGGCAAGGGGCCAGCTTCTTGATTGGCTGACTATTTTAAGTAAGCCCCCAGGCAATATAATACTTGTGTAAGCTTACCATAGGTCTGCATTTAGTTTTGTAGTTTGCTAAGTCAGTTCTCTTGGTTCACTCCAACTACAATCAAAGTCTATGGAATTTATTTAGAATGGAAAAATACATAAAATGTGTATATGAAAACCATAATATCTCCAAAGACTGGAATACTTGCCAGGATAAGGGTCATTGGCCAGATAATGTATCAAGTATATAGAATTATATATCAAAAAAAAACAATCTGCAAACTCAGCCTTATGACAACAGGAGTTAAGGGTTTATAGAACTATTCCATAAAGCTGAACCAATTAGGTAAATAATACTTGCAAAGAGATTTAATGAAATATCACTCACAAATCACACAATTTACCCATTTGAAATATTCAGATCAGTAATTTTAGTTCATACACTTGGCTGTATAATCATCAATATTAACTACTTTTAGAATATTTTCATTACTTCAAAGAGAAATCCTGTGCACATTAGATGTCCCTTTCCATTCCTGTCTCTTTCCCAAAGCCTTAAGTAATCACTCATTTACATTCTGCCTGAGTTACCTACTTAATCTTGATTTTTTAATATTGATAGAATTCTGTAATAAGTGATATTTTCCACATTCCACTTTCTCCATTTGTCATATTAATTCCAAGGTGCATTTAGTCTGTATTTATTGATATTTTGTTCTTTTTAATTTACAGATTTAATTCCACTTTATCATCACATTTTATTTATCTGTTCATCCACAGCTGGTGGATATTGCAGGCATTAGTATTGTTTCACTCCTATGAATAATGCTGTTGTTATTTTCTTATGGCTAATGGGTCATTTGATAACTTAAAATGCATCTTCTTGGAAACCCACCAGTGTTTTCCATGTCCATGGTTCATCAGTATGGGTGTCCCAATTTTCCACATCCACACCAGCAACTGGTTGTTTTCTATCTTCTTATCACAGGCTGTATTAGTCACTGTTCTATTGTTCTGAAGAGACACCATGATCAAGGCAACTCTTATAAGAGAACTTTCATCATTTAATTGGGGCCTTGCTTACCGTTTCAGAGGCTTAGTTCATTATTGTCAAGACAGAGATCATGGAAGCAGGCAGAGCAGACAAGGCAGGAATGGTGTGGGAGGAGAAGTTGAAAGCTACATCCTGATTGTCAGGCAGGGCTGCAGGCATAGTGGGTATAGGGGTGAGACACAAGCAGGGACTTTTGAAACTTCAAAGCCCACCCTCAGTGACACACCTCCTTGAACAAGGCCACACCTCCTAATCCTTCTAATCCTACCAGAGTTCCACTTCCACTCCAAGGTAACTAAGCTTTCCAAATATATGAGCCTGTAGGGGGGCATTATTATTCAAACCACCACACAGGCATTCTGGTGGATGGAGAAAATGCTTCAGTGTGGTTTGTAGTTACATTTCCTTGGTGTGTTATTATGTTAAATATCTTTTTATAGACATATTGGTAATTTACATACTTTCTATGGAGAAATTTTTGTGGTTTTGTCTAATTTTCATTTAGAATAGATAACAGCATTTCATTCTTTGTGTGAATAGTTAACATTACATAAATTGACATGGCATGCTATAGCGTATTTCTGTATTTATTTTTCAGTTGTTGTCCCAAATAGAACAAGAAAATAGAAAAGGGAAAAAGTGCTCTTCTCTTGATCTGGGACATCCACTCCCTAATACATTAGGACTCTGGTTCTCAGTCTTCTTGGGTTTGAATTGCAGATATACCATTAGATTTTTTGGAGCCTCTCTATCTTGCAGATGGCAGACTTCTTGACCTCTACAATCACAAGACCAGTTCATTATAGTAAACCTCTTTCTCTATATTTCAATAATTTCTTCAGAAATTCTCACAAAATTCTTAACATAAATCACCATGGCAAAGGGACATTTCTGTGAGGACTAAGATTGAGCACGACTAAAAGTTAATGTGTGGTATCACAGACCAATATACAAATGGGCTATAGTAATTAATGTCATAAGAATAGTAACTGTGAGTTAGGAACAGCAAGGTAAAGGGTAGTAGAACAAGAAATGATCTGAGGGTCAGTTATCCACTCAGTTGGGAGAACCCACCTCAAGAGTATTACAATGGCAATAGGGCACTGACAAAATAACAAAATGCCAAGCCCCACAAAAATTTGTTCTGGGAGAGGTTATTTGGTATCAAAGAAAGTGACAGCTAAGAAATTGAACATGTCATCCAAAACTGTATGTGTAAAAGCCATGAAGTCCAAGGTACAATATGTAGATGATAACAGGGTATTTGGGATACAGGGCTGTGTGAGAGGAAATATGGGTTGACCTTCAAGCATGCTGCATCCTCTCTTCTTCTGCTCCCTGGCAAGGGAAGAAAATCACCTAATCCAACATCTGCTCCCACCATTAACACTTGCTGCCTTCACCAAATTAATTTTATGTAGGCCTTCAGTTGTTGACTGAATAAATGTCTTGTCTTGATAAGCTGTTTCAGGTATGTCCTTGTGGTAGTACGAAGCTAATAAAGAGGAAAAGGAGAGAAGAAAATGAGGGAGGGGAATGGGGGAGGAAAGGTATAGGGCAAAGGGGGGCAGAAGAAATAAATAAGCAGAAAGCCTGACTTATATACTTGCCATGGACTTCTGAAAATCAAAAATTTACTTGTCTTTGTTTATTTTCTCTTGTGGGAACAAAATATTGAGCAAAAACAACTTTGGGAAGGATAGACTATTTGGCTTTTCCTTCTATGTCACAGTTCATCACTGAGGAAAGCTAGGGCAGGAACCCAAAAAGAAACCCAGGAACAGCTGCCAAGGAATGGCACCACCCACAGTGGGTTGGGTCATCCCACATCCATCATTAATCAAGAAAATGCCTCAGACAAATTGACCATTTTTCAAAATGACTCAAAAATAACATCACTATTAAACTACAACCTTTCCTTGTCCCCAGGAGCTCATATTCATTTCACAGTACAAAATGCAATCCAACTTTTAAAAGTCCTACAGTCTTTTAAAAGTCCGACATTTTAAAAGTCCAAGATCTTTTTAAACATTAACATTTGACTCATATAAAAAACAAGTTTTAAACTTTCTTATTTCAAGAGGAAGTAACCAGGGCACAGCTCCAATCAGATAAAAGTAAAATCTAGAAGTTTAAATCATATACTGTAGCTCAGTGTCCTGCATCTGGAACTCATAGTCTTCTATACTCTAAAGGGTTTGGGGAGTCCCTTCTCCCCACTCCCTAGATTCCAACACCTATCTTGTTCTCATTCTCTCTCTCTCTCTCTCTCTCTCTCTCTCTCTCTCTCTCTCTCTCTCTCTCTCACACACACACACACACACACACACACACACACACACACACACACACACACACACATACACACGAACACACACAGCTTATCTCGTAAACTCAGGCCATTTCACTCCAGACCTATAGGCTGTGCCTTTACCAATATGTGCCCCACCCCAACACCTCTCACAGTGCCAAGCCTCAGCTATATTCCAAAAATCTTCCATGCCTTCTAAAACAGTACCATGCAGGAGACTCTTCTGATTATTTGCCAAGTTCTACTGTCAGCTTGAGGTGGGCCTTAGCCCTCCACTGGACCATAGCTTCTGTATCCTGACCCAGAGGAAATAGTTTCCAGAAGATTAACCTCAATGACACCAGTCTCTGACTAATCACAACTAATTCGTTAGCCTCAGCTGACCAGCATCTATTATCTCAATGAAGCACTGGTTTCACTTCCAAAGATTATTCATTCAAATACACCATATCAATAAAGCAACGTTGCTTTTGAGAGACTCTTCAAACTTCCTCTGAACCTTCACAAGTCTGGACTCCATTGTCTAAACCTCTCTCAAAAATCTTATCTTCCAACCTCTCACAATAACTCATGAAGCTCTGAGCACTTAATGGACATTTCCTGCCAAAACCTCTAAAATCTTTCACATAAATATACAACTAAAACAAAACTTATGGTCAGGTCATTACAATAATACCCTACTCTTGGTTCCAATATTTATCTCAGTTTACTTTCTATTGTTATAACTAAACACTAACCAAAATCAGCTCTGGGGAGGATCGAGTGTTTGACTTATTTTTCTATATCACAGTCCATCATTGAGGAAACCTAATGTAGCAACTCAAGGAGAATACTTAAAGCAAGCTCTGAAGCAGAGACCACAGAGAAACATGATAGCTGGTTTGCTTTTCATGGTTTCCCCAGCTTGCTTTCTTATACAATCCTGAATCATCAACCAAGGAGCGTAACCTCCCACAGAAGGCTGGTCTGGCCCATATAAATCACTAATCAAGGAAATGTACCACAGCCTTGCCCCCAGGCCAGTTTCATGTAGACAGTCTCTCAATTAGGGTTCCCTTTTCCCAGAAGACACTTGTTTCTGTCAATTGACAGAAAGAAACAAAGAAAGAAAGAGAGAGAGAGAGAGAGAGAGAGAGAGAGAGAGAGAGAGAGAGAGAGAAAAGAAAGAGTGGAGGGAGGGAAGGAGGAAGGAAAGAAGGAAGAAAGGAAGGAAGGGGAAGGGGAAGGACAGGAAGAACGGACAGACAGAGGACAGACCTAGCGTGGTATTCAATCAATATTAAGACTGTCTCCAACAGGAGCCTTCAGTGTACCAGCTGATTCCTGTGAGCACCTCTTCACTATCCCTTTTTAATGGAAGATACATTTCTATTGAAGCAATATCAAGGCTCGATTCAAGAGATCTAAGGAAGCCCATTCCTCCATTGACCTTCACAGACTTTATATAAGAACAAAGGACTAAATTACAGAAAATGACTTGGGGTAGGGTAGATGGTTCTAGAAAATAATATTTTCTTGTGTGAATAAAAGCAAGAAACCTATTTTTTATCAAGATGCTTGTCGAGCATGACTTGTAACATATGATTTTTGACAGATGCAGCCATCTTGTACATGTAACAATTCTATCTGGAGTCCAGAACTAACCAAAGTATAGGGATATAAAAGCTAGAGTATCCGTGCCTTCAGAGCCAAAGAGATCCCGAGAGTAAAAATACACCCATCAATCATCTGTAGACCACCACTGATGGCATTGCTCAGTGGCAAATTGTTTGTGCATTTGTGTGATTTTGAATGTGCATATTATGAGTATGTGTGTTTACATAATGTATGTGTATTTGTGTGTGCCTCTGCTTATGTGTAAGAGTAAGGTTTTGTCTATTCCTGCCCTTGCTCTAAATAATGACAGAGAGATCTTTATATTTACTAAAAGCTTAAGGCACAATAGCTGAACAGATTCTAACCCATCAATACTGGCCTGGCCTATTTCCCAGTCACATACCCCACCCAGTTACCTGCCATCTTAGTCTAGCCTGGCACCTCCTTCTTCTTCATTTGTGTCCCAATAGTGACTCCCCCAGTCTGAATCCACCTGCATAGCTCTCTCTCTCTCTCTCTCTCTCTCTCTCTCTCTCTCTCTCTCTCTCTCCCCTTCTCACTCTGGGCCTGGAAGTCATGCCTCTTCCTCTCCTGCCCAGCTACTGGCTGATCAGCTCTTTAATTGTCCAACCAGAAGATGATGAAGAATAATGTTTTACAAAAGAGTCGGGAGAAGCTTCATAATAATGACAATATCAAAGTACACACTGCAACACTACTAGAACTCTGGGTACAGAAATTAGCATTGAATAACAAGTACACAAAACTACCGCTAACACTTATCTGTGTAGTCAATGTGTGTTTACATAGTGTTGTATGTGTTTGTAAGTACCACCAGTACTTCCTGCCAATGCAGCTAAACTGAATACACCCAAGGAAAGACAGGTGTTTAGAGAAAAATGTAATCTAAAATTCTACAAATGTTAAAAGAATTGTGAACCCTGCACATCATTGATGACTTTTAGTTCAAAAAAATATGGATCAAAAAGTTATTGGGCCGGACCCTGAATTTTAGTCATGGTAAAACAAATAAATAGCCATGGGGTGTGTTACATTTTTGAGGGTCATTTGAATATTTCAGAATAGTTTTCTAATTAGTAAATTAAGATTAATGATTCATTAAACAAATAATTTTAGAGATTTTTAATGGTGCACAGCATTTGTGTGACAGAGCCATAGCAGTAACCACACATACAAGCCGCAATATTGTACAAGGCAGACATGCAGCAAACAGCTGCATACAGCAGGAGCTAGTGACTTTCCCTGTATATATGATCACAGTAGCTTAAGGCAAGAGAGGTTAATCTGGGCTCACAGTTTAGAGGGTGAAGTCTCCCATAGCTAGAAAGGCATGTCAGGTGGGACGTTTCAGCCTTGGTTGACAGCAGCTTGGAGTACAGACTGAGCAAAGCTCTGTGGGTTAGAATGTATAATGGTCTGAATGAAAATGGCCTCCATAGACTCAGAGCAGTGACCTTATTGGAGGTGTGGCCTTGATGGAATAGAAATGGCCTTGTTGGAAGAAGTAGATCACTGGCAGTGACCTTGGAGGTTTCAGAAGCTCACAAGACTAGTGGCTCACTTTTTCTTCCTGCTGCCTGCCAATCTGATTATAGAACTCTCAGCTACCTCTCTAGTACATGACTGCCTGCATGCTGCTATGCTTCCACCGTGACAATAATGAACTAAACCTTTGAACTGTAAGCCGTCCCAGTTAAATATTTCCTTATAAAAGTGGCTGTGGTCCATCTGTTTGCAACAATACAAACCCTAACTGAGAGAGTAAGGAAGCAGAGGTCAATTCTAAACAGGGCCAAGCTGTCACCCTCAAGGCCTGCTGTCCATAAGGACTTTTCAAGGGATCTACAGATCCTCCAAAGAGTGCCACCAGCTGAGGCCAGGTCATCACCTGTCACCTCTGATTTTTCTCTCTGAAAACTTTAGGATTTTTCATTTTTCATAATTCTGTATCCTACATAACACCAAAGGCTCTTGTCTACAAATGGCTTGAGTGTAAGAGGCATTCAGTAACGCTTATTATTGTGACTGGTATTTTAGTCACATCATTCTTCTCTCTGACTAGATTGGCAGCCCACTGATGTGTTTGCATTTGCAATGGCTTCATTTGTTTAGTATCTGTGTGCTGTTGAGGACAGAGGTGTGAGAACATCTGTGTTGCTGAAGACAGGATTCCAGCGGCATTCAGCAAGCTACGTAAAAATCACCTCAGTGTCTAAATCTTTTGTGTCCTGTTCTGACCATAACCTTATATGTCCTCTGCATAGGGAGTGTTCCTTGCCTGGACTCATTTGCTGGATGGTTTTTCAAATGAGTGCTAAAGTTGAAGGAACTTCTCAACATTCTGAAACATCGGCAGAGGAAAGAACCTTAGTAGAAGTATCAGGAATCACTCCGTGCAGCCAGAAGGCAGAATAAAGACGATATGTAGTCCTTGACCATAGAGACCTGTCACTGTGTCTTACCTTACATGGCAGAAGAGACTTTGTTTATGTATTATGGGATGAGATAACGTGTAGAAGAAGTGAATATAAAATCTATTTACCCATCAAAAGAGCCACCCAAATCCTGCCCCTTATAACCAGATCTTTCTTCTATTGAGCATACTAGAGGAAGTCTCAAACAATAGTTAGGCTTTGGGTACTCTCAGGTATATGACCTGCTGGGCAATCGGTCTCTCTAGGACTCCAAACTGCACAAAGTCATCTTGTTCTGCTTACAAATCAGTATGAGCTTTACTTTTCAGTTCTTTGGTTAAGAGGCTAAGAACCTGGAAACAGCATCCTACACTCCAGCCACTCTTCTGAGAAAGCTATTTCAGGGGTGACCTAAGGCCACTGGCAACCTTTCCATTCCCTTCTAACTTCAACCAAAGGAAAACTTGAGAACTGCTTCCCATTTCTTTGCTCAAGAGCCAAGATATTACTTCTGAAAATCTGTCTTAATCCACCTACAGGAAGTATCTACAACCAATACCAAAGAAACATGTTTAATCTCCCTGGCCTAATGACTGAGACTGTTCAGCATGACCTGGGTAGGAATCTGTTAAAACAAAACAAAACAAAACAAAACAAAACAAAACAAAACAAAACAAAACAAAACAAAACAAAAAAACCCGTCAGATCCTTGGGCCCTGCTACAAACATCATCTCAACCGGGTCCCTGGGAAGCAAGTCCTGAGTACTAGCTGAAAGATGATATCTTTGAAAGGTTTGAATGCCAGGCAGGCTGCTTGCTACCCCACTCTCAAGCAAAGTTTCTAAACAAGGAGTAACACCCCCTTAATAAGTAGTTGTGAGGATTACAGCTGCAAATTTTGCAAACAAATACTCAGTTATAATAGTTCATGTGGTGTATTTAGCACCATCTAGAGCAGCTCACTAGACTTCACAGTGTTGCAGCAGCAGCTCAGAGGCTCCATGTTCAAAGCCATCTACACTCTTGGAGATAGTGATGCAGGTGAAGGACCTTAACTTTTGCTGTGACAAGTCTAAGTACTTAATATCTTGTCCACTTTACAACATATTAAACGCCCTTTGTCTGCTTCCTTTCATATCACTGCACGTGACTTTATGAAGAGCCACCAACTCTAGATGGAGACAGTGGGTACAGTGACTTGCTGGTATGAGTAAGGGCCGACTTCCTGTTGAGCCGCTCTGGGTCCCCAGACCTCTTTCTTAATCTCCTCTTAACTTTCCATCTGTCACTGGTTCCCCAGCATCAGAAGCACAGCCAGCCAATCCTCTAAGCTCTCCCAGGGCGCTAGGCTCCCTGAGCAGGGCCTGGATGGCTGGCTGGGGCGGAGCTCGCAGGGAGGCTGCTGCCTGCCGAGCGGCAGTCGGGACTCGGTGGCTGGGGCCAGGCCGCCGCGGAGGGGCGCGCCTGGCTGGCGCGGATCTGCCCGCACGTGAGCTCCACCTCCTTGCTGGCTGTGAAGCTGCGGGTCTCCGCCCCGCTCCAGCGCCGCCTCAGCTCTTGGCATAGTAATCTCAGTTCCTGATCACACAGAGCTGGCTCCTGGCTGCAGCGGACCGCGCGAGTCCCCCAGCAGTGGTGTGGCAAAGCCAGGGCAGGGAAGCGACTGGAAGCCCAGCAGCCCAGCAGGGGACATCCCGCCGGAGCAGGTAAGCAAGCTGTAGCCAGAAAGGAGCCGCCCCCCGCTGCCACCTGGCCCAGTGGCCAGCCTTGGAGACTGGAGCCTGGCAAGGTGCCTGTGCAGGGGAAGAAGGAATTAGCTCCCACATTTTATTCGTGGATCCTTTGCCTGTTGCTTATGTCCCCAGCCCATCCTGCCATCCTGCTTCTCAGGAGGGGCCATGTGCCCCGCAGGTGATGTATATCTCTGCAAGATTATTACTCCCTTAAGCTCTGACCCAAAGGTAAAAAAATTGAAGCCCCTTGCTGCTTCTGAGCTGGGAATCCTAATCAGTAGGATATGCACACATCGCCTATTTGAAGAGGTGTGTGTGTGTGTGTGTGTGTGTGTGTGTGTGTGTGTGTGTGTGTGTGCCTTATTATTATTTTCCTATGATTATGTGCTGGAAGGTAAAAACTCAGCCGTATACAATATGCTCGTTTACATGTGTACGTGTCTGTATTTATTAATACATTAGCATATGTATTTCTTCTTGAGGTCGGGAGGAAGGTCGGACTGAGACTGATAAAGGGAAGTCTTTGTAGAGCATGTTCAGTGTCTAGAGGTGAACTTTGGAACCACATTAAATCAAGGTAGCGACTAGAGGTGATAAACACTTCTCCCTGTACTAATGTGGGATGCTCATCCAATACACAGCAAATCTTGCTTCCCAAACAGATAGAAGAGACATAGGCAAGATTTTAGTGGAGAAAAGGGGAGGAGAGAGAGGAGACTTGGGCACTGGAAAGTAGATTGGGGAGGAGGACAGGCAGCCAAGACACATGAAGGTTCAAGGGCTTTTGAAGGGGTCTTAAGGGAGCTCACTGGCTGCATGTAGGCAGTTCAAGGTTGGGATGATGTGAGAGCTGCTGAGTAGGTGGGGGAAAGGCAAAAGCCTGGAGGGGGTGGGGAAGAAAGGAGCGTTAGCTAGCCATCCAGCTTGGAGCCACCTTTCTGAAGGTGTTTTCAGCCTTCCATTTTCACAACACTTTTGTTCAAGATCCATAGGTCCATGTTTTCATTTTATTCTTTTCATGGAATTTGGGTCATAACAGGTCTGGAAGAAACTGAAGTGTTTACACCACCAGAACGATTTGGAGAGAGAGTGATTAAGGCTTAGCTTCATGAAATATTTACACAGCTCTTGCGTGGGCTTTTGTTTGCTCTTGTTGGCGCTTCTGCATATTTTACCTTAATAATGCTTTGAGCATATTTCTCCTGAATGAGCCTATTTTCCAGTTATAAGCTATTCTTTCCCTCTGATGGTGTTCACCATAGGTCTGCCCTGAGTAACAGTGGTGGGAATAAAGATACATGAGTCACAGGGCAAAGAAGAAAGTCTTCTCTATTGCTCTCCTCCAATGGCCAGAGTATGCATAGAGAATGGTTTCTGTCAGTTTGTGTGCCCTGTGCATGTGTTTATTGGAGGGACTGTATTAATTGTAAACAGGAAAACAATGTAGTAGTCACCACTGCTATCACCAGTCTAGATGTTCAGTCATTAAAGGAGTTTCAGAAACAGCCCAGGAACTCAAGGAGACACCCTGGTCTCCTGTGATGTGCCAAAGTGTCACCTAATCACCAAGTACTGTTGTGGACATGGCTCCACACAGAATGGCACCCTCACAGGCTGGAGGGCTGAGGTACCAGCTGAATCAGGACAACTGTGGTTGCTGAGGACATGAGCTTCTAGCAAGATGCACTAAAATTCGTGCCTCAAAAGACTTTCCCAACATAATTATTTGTTACTACAAATTTTTCTGATGTATTTAGACAGAGCCACCCTTCATTGTTAGAGTTTTGTCATAAATCTGCAACTTACAGAGAAGCCTTTAACTACCAGGGATAGAATCACAGAATGACAAAATACTGGCTTCAGACATAGAGGGCACACTTTCCCTCACAGTTACACTGAGGCTCTCCATGGCTGGTACTTCTCTCCTTTATGTGCTCCTTCATTCAGCCAGTCTACATGTATCTCAGTGAGCAAGGCATAACCCTCACACGTGAAATACAATAACAAATAAGACATGGTCCGAGCTTACAACAGGTAATGAAGAGACAGATGGTGACAGCCAGAGTGCTGTGGGATGAAGCCCCAGAAGCCAGGCTGAGGAGAGCACAAGGCAAGTTTCCCAGGAACCAGAACAATGAGAGTTGCTGCCTTGGATAAGAGAAGCTGGCAGGGCCTTAAGTAAGCAGGGGCCCAGGAAGGCAATCCTGTGAGTACATAAAGGGAAAAGATGGGGAGAGAGAAGGAAGCAGAGTCTATCCCCAAGCTCAGTCCAGAAGGGCTTCTACTTCAGCCTTCATGAAGTCCTTCTGTTTAGAGACAACGAATCTATTCATATTGAGACTGTTCTCAGTTGATTGTGCTTATCCACACTGTATTCTCCAAATATCTACAAACGATAGTTACTTAATTTGCAATTGTCTGCTCAGAGGAGAGAAAGGCCTCTGAGTAAGTCATGACTTCCTGTGCCTCAGCTGCTTCTTCCCCATTGTCCATGGCTTCTCTGCATGCTGTGAAAATAACTGAAGGAGAGATTGAGTTTATAGAAATGACTTTGAGAAATTCAGGAATCTTTTCCTGATTTCATTTTTAACTTGTATTTCTTAACTCTTTACTCATTTGCTTTGAGACAAGGTCTTGCTCTGTGGCACATGCTTCCCTTAAACTCATAATCCCCCTGCCTCAGCCTCTCAAGTTCTGTGAATATAAGGGATGCACTAACACACCCTTCTTGCCAATCTTATTTTTATGATAACAGAACTCAGGGATAGAGTATGGATACTAGTGACTATACAAAGGATTTAAGTATCTCAAATGACTCCAAAAGGCAAATGTCATCAACAAATAACAATTAACTCTAGGAAATGGACCAAAGAGAGCCCAAAGGACACATGAAAGTTTTCAATAATTTTTAAGTGAAAGAAATAATTTTATCAACCCCGAGTCATCAGTAAGTGATCTTCTAGACTTGGATATTTCAGATTTCAGATACCAAATGACTATGGAATCAGTTTAGTGAATGTGATCAGTATTTTGATTGTTGAATATACCAGGGAGCAAGATAACATACAAGAATAGATGCTGCCCAGGGGACTTTTAAATGGTCTGTTTGCATGTATGTACATAGTGAACCATGGTATGTAAGTGTGTACATCCTGTTGCCCATCCTGTTGAGTAGTCTGTGTGTTACTGCTTTAGGGGATAGAAAGGCTTCCAGTTTGCAAGATCCAGCAGTTGAAGTAAGAGATCCACACACAGGCTTTTATACACTGTCCTGAGCAACAGAGCTGTATCACTAAAAAGGGAACACCCAGAACTAACAAAATAAGTCAACAGAAATCCAGAGGGCATGTACCTTGGTGTGGATTTCATCTGAGAAACTTTGGCAAGGAAACGGACCTTGAGTTAGTTCGTGAATGGTGGCTGGATTGTTGGCTGTGAGATAAGTGTGGTAGATAATCATGTAGAAAATAGATATTTACTACGGAGAAACCATCACTCATGAATCATGCCCCAGCTGCCCATTTCTCACTCCCTACTCTCCATCCCCAAGCCACCCTGGCTGGCAACAGCCACATGCATTAATGTAGCAAAACTCTGGAATACTGCACACTGCTATTAATTACAGTCTTCATGTGGTACCCAAGATCTTCAAGCATGTTCTTCCTACAGGTCTTAGGTCTGCAGGTGTGTGCCCTTTGCCCTACAGCTTGCCATTCCTCCTCTCCTCCCTACAACTCCTATCTCATTCTGTATTTCTGTATATAGAGCACTTTATGTTGTTAATTATTTTATGCTTAATATTTACTTTAACACTTCTACTTCAAGAAAATCTAGTGAGAATGGCCATGACAACAGGACTCTGTCCTTTCCTGACATTATTTATCTTCTTGCCATCATTTCCTGGTTGGACCTGGATTCAGTTGAATATGATAACTAAACTACTGACTATTGACAAGATGGACCACAGTGTAGCATGACTCACTTCTCAGAACACAGCTCCAATCACTGGAACAGAGGGGCAGGGGTGGTCAGGCGATTGTCACAAGTTCAAAAAGCAAGCACCTATCAGGAGCAGTATCCCAAGCTGGGCACCATCACTAAGCAGCCATAAGCACCAAAGGAAAGCATAGCATAGGCCATAGTTTCTTCCCTTTGGTTGTTTTGTTTTCACTGCCATTTTAGTGTGATGTTTAAATATGTTTGTATGAACTTCTTGGTTTGGCAAAATGGCTGAGTGGACAAAAGCCTTTGCTGCTGAGCCTAATGATCTGAGTTTTATTGCACATGCTAGAAGGAGAGAACCATCAGGGAGTGCTCCCTGCCTCCCCCACATACTCAACCAGTCAATCAATCAATTTAATCAGTGATGTGCAATAAAGATTAAAAATTAAAAAGACAGCATCTGCATGTTCTGCTGTAGGTGGCCTACTGCTTATCGTGGGGAGATAAGGCAGAGCAGGAAGGTTTTGAGCCTCTGAAAACTCTTTGAATTTCTCCAAGCTCTTGCTGTCTCTGTTCTGGAATAAAGCCACACTGTGGTATTGAGCCCTTCTGAATGACGCTATGCCTTTATTCAGAACAATAGTGCCAGGACACAGCCTCAGCAGTATGAATTCTTTGATTTGGAGTCAAATATGAGAACATGTGTGTTTTCCTATTATTCCATCCTGGACAGCATGCTCATCCTTCTTTCCTGTAGTAGAGTGTTTAGATTAGCAGTAATCTAGTTAGCATTCAAGTCAGGTTTAGGATGATAATAACGAAGGCTTCGTCTGACTTGAAAAGGCACTCTTGACTTCCATGAGGAAATGTATATATAATCATACAGTTTAAATGACTTAGTGTGCTCAGTCCCGGTGAGAAAATCACTCACAACTTTTTAACTGGGCATATGGAGTTCACAACACAGTGATAGCACTCCAGTGTTCAAGCTTGTAATTAAATTGCCTTATTTTGAAGCCCATAATAATTTAAGCTCCTACCATTAATTGTAGACAGTAATAACTGACCCATGGCAAGAGAGCTAAATGAAATGACTTTTTAGTTCCTAATACCAAATCCAGAGGTGGAACTTAGAAATCTTTGTATATGTATATATGTATGTATATATTCCGAAAGATTTTGGAGCATTATAATATTGCAGAGGAGTCTCTGTGAATTGAGGGTGAGTGAAGTACAACTTTCTTATCACAATGTTATTCAGTATCTGTCTCCTTCTCAGCTATAATTCCGAAAAGAAAAAAAAAAAATGGAAGAAAATGCTGAATTTTGCAGTGGGGAGAATTTGCATACTATACTCACTAAGGCCATTGTGTGGGTCTGGCTGAGTATACTTCAGACTATCTCAGTCATTATGATCTAGGGTGTCAATAAAACTGTAGAGACCAGCTGGATGATCTTGAGCAGCACAGGTTCCATTTGGATGCTTAATCCCTTGGTCCTCAAGAGGATGTATATCATGCTTGCTACTGCTAGGAAGTTTGCTGTAGTCAGGATTCACAGCCGTGACACTTTCAGAACCTTGACTTTTCAGAAACCATTTCAAAGACAGCAGAAGACTAACCACAGTCATCTCTTGGACCTGATGTTGACTGAGTAGCAGTTATCAGAGCTCCAAGCCTCCTTCAAAATTCACATTTGCATTTATCAATTGTATGAAGAGAATGAAAGATTCAGAGAATATATTTTAAGCATGAATTGCAAACAAACCATCAAATAGAGAAATCTAGTTTGTGAGGTGCAAGATGGTATATTTTTTATTATTTTTCAGGGTTATTGAATATAAATAGCCTAAATGTTAAGTAGTCACATTGTTTCAATGGGAAATTTATTATAGTGTATGCAACTTAGCTTAAATGTAATCCTTAATGCAGTAGAGTGCTTGTGTTAACTCTATTTTCTACATAATCAGGGCACGTTTGTTTCAGTATTTGTGTAGCATTGATTTCTGAAGTGTAATCAGCTCTGCCCATACCTAGCTCTTAGTGAGTACACTATACAAATTCTCCACGCTGCAGAATTTGGCATTGATTCCAGATTTTCATTCTGAATTGGGGCCCTGTAGAAGAGAGATACTGAATAAAATAAACATTTCTCGTTTTTCTCATTCTATGTTAGCCTGTGATAAGAATGTGCTTTCCCATGATAAGCTTTTATAAATCGTTCGAAAATCCATGTGCTGTTTATTGTGAGTTCTACTTTGTTCTTTGCTGTGTGGCATTTACATATAAATGTTGATCTCCTCCAAGTCAGTTTCTCAGTGCACACAATCATAGTTTGATGCTCAGCTGTTTCCAAGAACCCTCCTTGATTCTTCAGCACTGGGTATGACATAGTTGAATCTATTGCATGAATATTTCAACATATGCTTAGTGTATCATTATTTGAGCATGCCCTTCAGAAAACTCTTCTATAAATTATTTCTCCTTAAAATGATATTAAGTATGAAGTAAGTAGTTGTATGTGGCTTTTGTGTTCCTGTTGAACATTGTCTGAAAGCAGTCAGAGAAGAGAAATCTGACAGTTGGGAGGATAGATGCTGAGCTCAGAGCAGGGGTGTCAAACAGCTTTGCAATCCCCACCACCTCCCCATGATTTCTTGTCAGATTCTCAGAACAGAAGAAAGCATCTCAGAGATCTTCACTTCATGGGTCTCAGGCTTGAGCACATAGGTACCAACTTAGAAACTGAAACCCATCAGTCTGCAACCCAGCAAAAGCATCGTAGCCCACAGTCAAGGTATTTGCTTTTCATCAAAGATGAGATCTATTATAAAAACTTGAAATACTGGCCCACAGTCTCTGAGCTGGCACAAAATAGTTGCGTGTGCTGTAGCTTTATTACAGTCTCCACTTCCACCTTTCCACCTGCTGTCCTTCTGACCTTGAAGTTTCCTGTAAGTGACTTGTATTTAACCCTTCTGCTTTATTCTAAAATTCACTTAGAACTCATAGGTACAGGTCTTGGAACTCTGCACTAGCTGTTTCTAGGGTACCATAGGACTCTAAAATTCCATGTCTCAAAACAGAGAAGAAAGATAATTATCCCACATACAGCTAACTCCCATAATTGATAAGCTTTAAAAGTTTCCATCTTCAAAATATGCAGATTATATAAAAGCTTAATGAATGCAAATTGAGTTGACCTAGTCTATTAGTAACAGAGTTTTCTTTTGTTCATCTGGTTGCTTGCTTGCTTTATTTTAACTGTCTTAAAATTGAAATCATTATCAGTTTTTACAGTAATTTATCTTTTCTTCTTCCAAAAAGAGCCAAGGCTAAGATTTTATCTTGAATTGCTTTACATAATTTTAAATGCATCATGTTTATATTCCATATTTGCATAGTCTTCTGAAAGCCCAGAGCAAGTCCTAGTCTTTTGAGTAGGGATGTTTGAATTGAACTTCCAAAAGTAGCATGGACACATATCCCATTTCCTGAGATATGCTCTCTAAGATGATATGTGGTTGTGCACACAGCCCTTCTCCAAAGCTCATCACTAATTCAGTAGGCACTGGATGGCAGAACCGTGCTACTGATATCAGTAAAGATGAGGTGACTTTTGTCTGGATTGATGAGTTTGTGTTGCACAGACACACAAATGCCCCTTTGCTTGTTCTGTTTGTTTTTAAGATAGGGTTTCCTGTATCCCAGGCTGCTCCCTAATTGGCTGTGTAGTTGAAGATGACTATGAACTTCTGATCCTCCTGCCTCTACATCCAGAATGTTGGGGAAAGGTATACACTACCATGACCAGATTTTCTGTGGTAACTGAAATCAAACCCAGAGCTTTGTTCTCTTTAGGCACTCTTCTGACTAAAATGCACCTATTTGAGACAACAGGATGCTAATTTCAGGCCCATATTTATGTAGCAAAAGATGCCTCAATAGGCTTGATGACTCTCATTCTTCCTCAGCTTGCCTTCCTCATGAACACTTTGCAAGCCTCCCCCACACCAAGCCTCCTACCTTACTTCTAAAAACATCTTCCCATCTAATTATTAATCCTAAAAGTGTTGGTGTTTCGGGAGCTTCATACCAAAAAGACAGTGCTGAGAATAGATTCAATTGAAGGGAATAGAGGACACAATACTCTATCCATGCTGGGCTCTCTGGAGAAGTAGCATTTCCTTGTGCCATGAGAAGCATGCAGATGAAAGTGCTATGCCCTCTGAGACGTATCGATAACAAGTAGACAATCATGAACAAACAAAATTCCTTAGAGAGAGTTATTTTTTCTTAATAAAATACAGAAAAGTAATATTTTATGAAAAAAATGGTCTCTGGATCTTCAAGTGATTCTTTTGATATTTGAAACTGCAATGATGTCTGATTAAAAGGCTGTTGCTGTGGGTTTTGTGACTTCTAAATGGAGGGTTTTTGGAGTAATAATGTAAGAAGGAATGGACTAGGAATGTGTCAGCTCCTCTGCTTCATATATTAAAGAAAAGCATTGCTGGAATTATTCTGGAACTGGCTTTTACAGTGTGGCTGGGGAAGACCCTGACTGGAGGAAGTGTAATTCATGAGGTCATCAGTCAAAGCATATTGAGCCTGCACTGTCTGCTAGGGATCCAGAGTTGACAGAAATAGTCTAAACATTTAAATAATTCTCAGATTCCTGGAATACTGCTATTGATAACTAACTTTACAATGGGCCATTTTCCTGGCCAAGATCTCAGGAATTCCTCTTGTGGTCTGACAACAAGCATCCCCCTTCTTTCCCCTGTATCTCTTCCTTCCTGTAGGCACCAGTAACTGAGGTTAGCTTCTGCGCAACTTCAGTTTGACTGCATGTTGGCTTCACCTATGTTCCTTTCTCCCCTGGTAGATCAGCCTAAAAAACTAGAAGTCAAGAAGCAGTGCACAGTGAGAGCAATGAGGCAGATGCAAGAAAAACCTTCCAGTTTTTGCCGATGGCTAGCTATTGCACAGGAAATCTCTCTGGTATGAATTCGTCACAGTCTTGGTGAAACTTCAAGAAAATAGCTACAAGTAAGAGAAGCAAGAGTGACATTATCACAGAGTTCATTTCATTATTAACATGATATAATAATATAACATAAATAACACAACAGACATTAAAGAAGTCTCATTATTCTGATAAACCATTACTACAATAACTGGTGGTACTTACTAGTTAAAGAGTGTTTAGAGACCACATTGATTTGGATAGTTGCTTGGTTGGGAACAATATCTTAGAGCGTCCTTATTGGGGCTCCCCTGCCAGAATGCTGGAGATATCCAGCTTCCCACTGCTGCTCTTTCATGTCCTGGATCCTCTTGTATCCACTCCCATCCCCATCCCCATCCCCATCCCCATCCCCATCCCCATCCCCATCCCCATCCCCCATCCCACTCTGTTGGTGCTGCTCATCCTCTTCTGTGGGCCTCCGCTGCAAGGCCACAACCCAGGGAAATGAAGTGATAACACAGGCCTCTGGCCTCCGGTACTTTCCCAGGGTGAATGACTCTGTTTTGAACCTAAACTAGGAGGAGGTGCCCTGGCCTTATCACTCTTGTGGCAGGAGAGGAGGTTAAAGGGCAGGATGGCAGTCTGTAGTGAAAGAGCAACTAGACCTGTGGGGGGGATGTGAGATGGGGTGCAGAGGGAGCAGGAGGTGAAAGAAACCTTGCAGGCAGTCTGCAGTGTTGTCTCCAGGCAGTAGGAGAACTCTGGTGTGTTACATTTTAACCATCTACCTTTTATATTTCCCCTTTTCTGGTTTTGTTATACAATTCCGTTTACACCCCCTGTCAAGGCCTCCTTCCTCCTCTCTTCACAGTCTCAGGCTAACAAATCCTTCTCCCTGTTGCCCCTCCTGTTCTCATCTGGTCCCAACAGGCCTAGGCATATCCTCTCCCACTGAGGCCCAACCATCTACTTATTAAAATATGGGTGAGAGAACAGACTGAGGTCAACAACTCTCAAAATGTTTTCAGATTCCCTGTCAGTGGGACCCTGGTGAACTCATTCTCACTGAAACTCCAGTTTCAAAATGAGGAAAGAGGTTCCATAAACTACTGGAGGAAGTTCTCTACGCTCACTCATGCAGCCTCAAAGCTATGTGCTTCCCAATGCCATGCCACACTGTCCCTCAGAAATTATCAAAAGGAAGGATTAAGCCGGATTTTATGAACAGCTGTCTTTCAACTTGGATTTCTTTTCATGTCACTTTAAAAATCAATAGATCTTCTGAAATAGCCATAAGGCATATTTTTGCGTAAGTGGGTAAGTTCAAGGAAGAGACTTTTAAGTCCACAAATCATTGTATAGGCAATGAAACCTGCAAACATGACTTTATCAGAATATCCAGGTAACACATATGTTCGGCAAACAGCATTTCTTTGTTTCTCAAAAGCAAAACTAAGTACATTCCCTCAGGTCACGTGCACAGGCAGTGCACACATGTGGGCAAGCACGTGAACACCCACATGAACAGCAACAAAAAGCCAGGCCTGTGTCACTGTTGAACTTGCTGTGGACTTTGGACTTGGGAACTATTTATAGAACTGGTGTTTCCGAGGTTGATGTTTTAATCTTAGATGTTCATTACTCAGAAACATTAAGCAATGCCCTATGATAGCTTCTAGCCTAGTATTCTACGTGAAACTGAAAACTGAATTTTTTTTTGCACAGGAGGCTGGAGACAGTCTTTAAACTTCAATGCCAGGCAAACACTGAGGTCTTCATTATTGCTCTAGGTGGCACTCACGGTCAAACCAGGGTCTGACACAGTCAGTGCGCAACTTCACCAAGCCCAAGCTATGGTTCTGATGCAGTAGTGAGGTTGAAACATAGTGAGTTCTGTCAATTTTGCAGATGAAAATGAATGATTTTAAATGATATTTATATTTTTCTAGTAAATAAGATATTGAAGGGATTCTCTTCAGGGTAGGTCTTGTCCCACCCTTCACCTTCTGGTAGTAGTTGACCACTGTTATCAAGTCAAAACCTTGTCTGTTACAGGAGGTGGTGGCACAGGACTGTGCTCTGCTGTGTCTGGAGGCTTCCAGAGTGACCTGTGACATAACTTAGTTGGCATGAGTATACTTCTTAGTTTAACAGTTATGACAGTATGAGTACCTCTTTTAAAAGTACGTGGCTGGAAGGACAGAGCTGTGGTGTCGCGGTTAATATTCCTTATGTGGAGGCTGATCTATTTAAATAGGTCAGCAGCTAAAGGCTACTTAATAAAAATATTCACTAAAATTAATTTAGATGTAACACATAAGAGAAGATCAATATAATTGGACAGAATTATGGACATAGCCCAGGAGGCCACGCTTTGGGTCTTATGACCTGATGTCTGTTCAGTTCCTATGGAGATCTCAGCCTCAATGCCTGTGTCCTTTTCTCTGGTCCTTCATGGTGTTTTCTTAGCCTTGCTCCAGGTTCCTGAAGTTAAGGTGCCCTTGACAGTTTTTCCACTATAAACCCTTCTTCCCTATACCCTTCTGCTCACCAGCAAGGTGCTTTCATTCATTTATAGGCGGATTTGTAAGGAGATGCCCCATGGAGCTTTCATGCTCTAGGGCAGCATTTTCCAACCTGTGGGTTGTAACCCCTTTGGGGGTTGAATGACCTTTTCATGGGCCTCACCTAAGACCATCAGAAATCACAGGTGTTTACATTACAGTTCATAACAGTAACACAATTACAGTTATTAAGTAGCGATGACAAAAATTTTATGGTGGGGGTCGCCACAACATGAAGAACTATTTTAAAGACTCAGGGCATTAGGAAGGTTAAAACCTGTGCTCTAGGTAATAGGGACACAGGAAAGCTGAAGAACTCTGTGCTGCTGTCTGCAGCCTTCTGGGAGTGTGAACATCTGCCATTCATGCTGAATAAAAAGCTTTTGAAAACTCTGGCCCTTTGCCATAATCCTTCCTTTGTCCTTCCTGGATGCTTAGTGATCCTAGGTAGGAAGTTCCTTCATTGATAACATGCACTGCAGAGGTTCAGATCACAAACTTCAAGGTGTGTTCTGAAGGGCAGTATTATGAGCATAGACAAAGGGGCTCTATTCTCATAGCTAGACTCAGAGACTCTGAAGCTACTTTAGACGCAAAGATTATTGTGTTGAAAAATGACAGGGAACTACAGTTTTTAATTAAAAATTCCATTTAACACCTGAAAATAAAAAGGCAGAAACAAGTACTGTGATAGGGATAAATGCTAGTATGTTTTTATTCACTTGGTGATTTTTATAAGGCTGATTCAGATGTGGAAGTTTAGCATATTGGTTTCCTGGAATTTTAAAAATCAGCTACATAGAGATGGGAACTAGATTTGAGTAGTATTTGAGTGCTTTTTCACGTAAATTACCCGTAAGTAAATGGTTATAGCGTAACTATCATTAGGGCCGTTTTTCCTTGGGAATTTGCCCTCAGAACACATTGCTTAATGTTTAAAGGCTCCTGAGCACTACAGCCATACATTTTCACGAACATCTGTGTTGTGTCAAAGCTACTTTAAGTGAGCTGGCAATTCCTGTGATTTGAATTGGTGAAAAGGAAATAGCTGTGGTTTCTTGCTGGAGTTTCTAAGCAGTAGTGAGAAGAGCAGGAGCAGGAGCAGGTCGCTGTGGTTGCCAGCATGTACACTGCTGCTCTCTTTTGTAAACAACAGGAAGCCAAGTTTTGTACTTAACTGATTCAACTTCTGTTCAGTAAAGACTAATTCCTGTGCCAGTATGGAGAATGTAAAATAAAAAGAAGGTCCTGCCTTTAAGGAGCAAAATCTTAACAAAGAAAGTAACACCATATGCATTTAGACAAAGAAAATGAAGCAGCCATAGCAGATTAATCTACTTTTACTGGACACACACTGATAAGCCCAATTAATTGGAGTTGTTTCCATATTTTTAATGTTATATTTTATAGTTTGTTAACATGACTGAAAGTAGCATGGTGTTGGGAAAAAAATTTTAAAGAAAGAACTAGTAAAATCTGGTAGTTTGAGTGTGTTGATTGGTGGGTTGGTTGATTATTTTTGAGACAAGGATTTACTCTGTAACCCAAGCTGGTCTTAGACTTCCTTTGTAGGCCAGAGTGTGTAGAACTTACTGCATCTTCCCTGCCTCAGCATCCTGAGTGCTATGGTTAGAAGTCTGTGCCACCATTCCCTGCTCTGGAGAGTTTTTTAAGTACAAACTATTTTGGCAGTGAACCAGGTTCCCAATTCCTCAGCTCATTTATATATGTGTGTGTGTGTGTGTGTGTGTGTGTGTGTGTGTGTGTGTGTGTGTGTGTGTGTGTGTGTCCATGAGTGTGCAGGTATACACGCATGCAAAGGCCAAAGCAGGATATCCATTACCTGTCGGTAGTCATTGTTTTTCCTCAAAACAGTCTTTTGCTCAACCAGAAGTGCACTGTTTTGGCTAGACTGCTGTCCAGTGAGATCTCAGGATTCACCTGATTGCTCTTTAGTACTGGAATTACAGCACCTATGTCTGGCTTTTCTCACTTACATCAGATGCTAGGGGTTCAAACTCAGGTCCTTATGAACATTTTTACCACTGAGATATCTCCTCTGCCATCGTCTATTATTTTTTGATGTGAATATAGGAAAAAGGCAGATTTCTAAGCCACCATCACAAAAAAGGTAAAAATTAAACGACATATGTTATAACTTTATACTACCTCATTTTGTATTGCCGTAATTTTTAAAGGTTTATTTTTATGTGTCTGAGTGTTTTGCCTGCATGTGTGTGTGTATGTGTGTGTGTGTGTGTGTGTGTGTGTGTGTGTGTATCTCATGTATACCATCCTTGGGAGGACAAAGTAAGTCATTGGATCCCCTGGAACTGTAGTTACAGACGTGTAAACTGCCGTGTGGGTGCTGGGAACTAATCTGAGTCCTCTGCAGGAGCAGCAGGTGCTATTAACTGCTGAGCCATCTCTCCCGCCTCTATGATAATTCTTAATGGGCATGCATAGAAAATATTTTATAACTCACCACATTATGGAAGTTAAACAACTATAATGATATACAATGATAAATTTGCTTGAACTTTTACATCCATCACATTGTGACAGCCTCAGCTTGCTTCTGCAACCCCTTAGTATATCTTTTATCTTTTCTATAGGCCCAGGAAATACATAGGTGAAATATTTCAACATTTCATTTATATCATCCTATTTTCTCCTTTCTAAAACAGGTAAATAAATTGTATCATTTAAACAAGAATCCATGAAAACCGTTGAAAATTACAAACCCGTGGAAAAAGAAAGTGCATGGTTTAACTGAATTCTGTTTGTTTGCCATGCCGGATTCAGCAACCATATATGCCTCAGCTGTTTTGGTGAATGTGTCCTCCTACTCTGATCACATAGAAACACTCTTGTAATACCTATCACTTGCCAGTTACAGCCCTGCACTTGGGCTGGAGAAGGAGAACATTCTTTTTTTTTTAATTTTTATTTTTTTATTTTTTGATACTTTATTTACATTTCCAATGTTTCCCCCTTTCTAGGTCTCCTCTTTGGAAACCACCTATCCCCTCCCCCCCACCTCTATGAGGGAATTCCACCTCCCACCCACCTGCCCACCCATCCCCATATTCCCACCTTGACATTCCCCTTTACTGGGGCCTCTCCTTCCCCTGATGGCCAACAAGGCCCTTCTCTGCCACATATGTGGTCCAAACCATGGGTCCCTCCATGTGTATTCTTTGGTTGGTGGTCCAGCCTCCATGAGGACCAGGGGGGTCAGGCCAGTTGACACTGTTGCTCCCTCCATGGGGCTGCAGACTCCCTCAGCTCCTTCAGTCCCATCTCCAACTCCTCCATCTGGGACCTCACTCTCAGTCCAGTGGTTACTGTAAAGTGAAACTTGGGCATTCCAAACGTTTAGACTAATATCCACTTATCATTGAGTACATACCATGTTTGTTCTTTTGTGACTGAGTTACCTCGCTCAGGATGATATTTTCAAGTTCCATCCATTTGCCTGAAAATTTTATTAAATCATTGTTTTTAATAGCTGAGTAGTACTCCACTGTGTAAATGTACCACATATTCTGTATCCATTCCTCTGATGAGGGACATCTGGGTTATTTCCAGCTCCTGGCTATTATAAACATGGCTGCTATGAACATAGAGGAACATGTGTCTTTATTACATGTTGGAGCATCTTCTGGGTATATGCCCAGGAGTGGTATAGCCGGATCCTCGGGTAGTATTATGTCCATTTTTCTGAGGGTCCGCCAAACTGATTTCCAGAGTGGTTGTGCCAGCTTGCAATCCCACCAACAATGGAGGAGTGTTCCTCTTTCCCCTCATCCTCGCCAGCATCTGCTGTCACCTGAGTTTTTGATCTTAGCCATTCTGACTGGTGTGAGGTGGAACCTCAGACTTGTTTTGATTTGCATTTCCCTGATGACTAGGGATGGAGAACATTCTATATGCATATGAACTGCAGCTTACTTTTTACCTAAAAAGAATAGAGGGGAGAACAGAAGTAACCAAGGAAAGAGGAGAAGGAGCACATAGTGTGGCCTTACTATGGAAGTAGAAATGTTTGTGATGGGTCTAAAAAGATGAAGTTTTCAAATTATATGCTTATGATGTCAAGGGTTTTTTAAAAAGCAGAAAAAAAAAAAAAAAACGAACCCTGTCAGGTGCTCTCTTATGATGTTAGTGGATACCTGAGGTCCTGAGACTGCAGCAACTCCTAGATTTCCATGCAGTTATAAAGATCCATGTATGATAAATCAGCGTTAGAGTGAAATGTGTTTAGCTCACTAAGTGAGCAGCTATGGTGGCTTAGCAGCATAGAATATGTACAGTACTGGCTGTTTCCTCCCCCACTTGCCCAGCTGACTGACCTGTAGCTCCCTGCTGCTGCTCAGAATCTTAAGACAATTGAAGATTACATGCCATTAGCCTGGACAAAGACCAGAACCCAAATTTGAAACATGGTTTCGATTCAATGTGTATTGAACATTAGCAAAGTAAAAACAAAACAAAACAAAAATACAAAAAACAAAGAGGCAGTCAATTAAGGACTATCTACTCTTTTGGTTATGATGACAGTCATACCTTAAGCATTTGTCAGAATTCATAGGCATGTACCCTAAAATGAGTAAATATAACTGCATGTGAATTGTTTTCATTATTAAAAACAATAAAATCCAGCCTAGAACTGTGGACCAGGGTATAGCATCCTCCTAGTTCTGAGGCCAGAAATGTGCGTCATCGGGAGAAAATGTTTATCCTGACCATGTTAAAATAGACCTAAGATTTGAGATTCCATTAACTAAGATAGCACTATGTTACTGCTCTGGTGAGTATCATGTGCAGTGTATCCCCTGATGTCTATGATTTGGGCATGCCTAGTCTACACTCACATTCAGAGAAGAATGGGATGCCTTCTTATCTTGTAGATTCATGGAAAGTACTGTGCTTTGTATCCTAAAGGCTAAATGTTGAGCTACTTAGAGTCCTAATAAGATGTGAACCTTCTAACCCAGCAGGAGAGCCAGATACAGGCCTCAGTAAGTATCATCCAATCAGATTAAGGCAAATCCTCTAACAAGGTTGCCTTGCCACACTGAGGCGATGGAGAGAGACTAGGCAAGGATTATTTCACACACACTGGAATTTTCCCAGAAACTTAAATCTCAGTGATTCTAAGCTCTTTGAAAAATGATTTTTCCCCTGTCAGTCTTTTTTCCCCACACATTGCCAGTGTCTGTGTACAGTTGATAAGTCAATATTTTGGGATGGATAGGAGGGAGGGAGGCAGGGAGAACCACCATGGTCAAGGTAAGCAGCCCTAGTGACAGAGCCTGAGCTGAGGAATACAAGCCAGACCCCTGCCACATTTGAGAAGTGTAATGATTCCCATTGGCTGCAGGCCAGGCGGATTACTGGAAGCGATGTTTCAAAGTTGGCAGCACCATGAACAACTGCAGCTTTTTCACCATAAGGAACCACTGAGTGGCTTTGGGGCTCAGACTAATGGGATCAGAATGGTTTCAACAGGATCTCATTTGACACCGTGATTATGAGGCTGACTGTGAAGTACCCAAACCTCAGGCATGACTGGGGATCACCAGTGCGGACACTACTCCACCTAGAGAGCAGGAGAGAAGACCTGGGTCAGTGATCTTCATTTGACTGCTGCACTTCAGTACACCATAATGTCTGAAGCTGTGGGCATCTGTGAATTCAATATGGAAATCTGAAGAGGACTCACGAGGGCTCTGGGGCTGAAAGCTGTGCCAAGATAGTTGAGTCTCAGCTGTTACTGTAGAAAACAAAGTTACAAATACTCCTGGCAGAGATGAGACAGGAATGGGTGACTTTGTGACTAGAGGCAGAAAGGGTACCAGACCCACGAAACTGGCAGATCAAACATTGATACCATTAACAGAACTAGAGATGCCAAGAGCAAGAGTCTATGTAAGTAGAACAACTCTAGATCCAGTGGTGGATGCTCCTTGTGGTATAGGGCCCGCTGCATGTGGAGAGCTCAACAGGAGGTCAAGGGAGAGGCCTCAAACTGCAGCATGACAGCCAGCACCCTTAGATAGTGTGGATGCAAAGGTCAGGAAGCTGGAGTCTTCACAAATGGAATTCAGTCAGAGAAGGAGAACTTGAGGTCAAAGCCACAAAGAGGTCCTCTGCCAGTGAGAGGGAGCATGAGGGAGAGGTCACCGTGGCAAAATGATGCCTGGATATCATCACGATTGGGAATATGGTTGGGCTTGCTGTGGAAAGGAAATAAGATTCAGCGCTGAATGCAGCTCCACACACAGTAGGCCTAAAAGTAGGAGCAGTTACTAGGCTGTCATCTTCCTAGGGAACACTCATCTTCCCAGCCTTTAGAGACTTTAAATCTATAACCCAGACCTTATCTGGGTTCTGTGTGATGCTGCCTTTAAAAATAAATCACAGGTAAATATATTGTGTAATAACAGCTGCTGACCTTTAAAGGGTAAAACAATGTAGTTAACCTCACTTTAGAAGAACTATGTACGTCTGACAGAGCATATTGTTTTTTGGTTACTCTCCTGAAAATGCCCTGTTTGCAAGAACAAATTTTGTCTAAAAATTTCTCAAAAAACCAGACTGAAGCCAAATGCCATCAAGTTATGTGAGGCAGGAGTAACATGTATGACAGCTTCCCTCTTCCCTGTGTAGTGTGTATTAAAGCACAGTAACAGTCCTGACAGTGGAAGGAGCATGTATTTATGAAAATAAAATTGGCTCAAAATAATTAGCAAAGAGAAAATTGAAACAGAATGTTGCATGACATGAGCAGACGCAGTTTCGTATGCATGAGTGAGGCTCAGGAACGCCATTCAGTCTGTTTGCACTGCTTCTCCTAAGAGGCAGAGCGTCTCTGCTTTGATGTGAACAAAAGCCAGTTTGCTTTGCTAGGAAGTGATTTAGAAAGCATCTCTCTTCCAGGATCATCATTTATTTTCTCTCTCAAATCAGCCATTTAAAAAAATGTACACAACTAAGAAATCAGTGAGGATGTAGCAAACACTCCAGACTTCTGCAGTTTCTCATGAGAAACCATTACAAGAAGCAGGGTTCTATGCTCTCTGTTGACTTTTCCCCAGCATAGTACAGTATGATATGCATAAATGACTCATCAAAAAAATATGGACACTCCCCAGGACCAGGAAGATGGCTAGGTTGGGAATGCACTTGCTATGCAAGCATGAAAACCTGAGCTGATATCCTGAGCACTCTGGTCAAAGACCAGCACAACAATGCACACTTATAATCCCAGGACTAGCAGGTAGAGACAAGAGCATCCCTGGGGCTTGCTGGCCAGCCAGCCCAGCCAACCAGTAAACTCTAAGTTTGGTGAGAGACCCTGTCTGAAAAATTAGTAAGTTGGAGAGCATAAATAAGACACTGATGTCTACCTTTGTCCTACACATGGACACACACATGCACACGCACACACACACACACACACACACACACACACACACACACACATACTCATGCATACACATATACATACATACACAGACATATTCATATCCATATGCACATTTGTACACACACAAATGCACATATATTAATATGCATACATATATGCACATTTGTACAGAGTATCCACATACACACACATATGCACAAATGTGCATGCAGAAACACATAAACTCATATATGCACACACAAATACATGCATTACACACATACTTATATATGCATATATGCATACATGCAAATAGACACACATACACATTTATATATGCACACACATAAACATTCATACACATATAGTCATGAATGAATGCACATGCACATAGAAACACACACATGCACACACATGCATTTACACACATAGCTGTATATGTCCACAATACATGTAAGCACACAAATACACATATTTACATATGCACACATATATATTTTTCTACATACATGCATGTATATGTATGCACACATACTTGTACATATACATGCACATGTGTATATATGTGTGTGTGTACCACATGCATATACACACATACAGACTCATGTGCAAATACTTGCACATACATATATGTACATTCACATACACATGTATAAGCATATACTTAAGAATGCACACATATACACATACACACAGACATGCATATACACACATATAATCATCCCACACATACATACATATATATATATACACATATATACACATATACACCCACTCATGTATGCACATACGAATGCATGCATGTTCACACATACAGGAAATATAATATTGTAGGGTTTCCAATAAAATGTCATCTAAAAAAATGCATACTCTCAAGTAAATTGGTGTAAACATGTCTGCTGCTGACACACAAGCGGATGCACATTTATACCTGCAGAAGTCATGGGAACACATGTTGAGGACATCAGCCTATGATGGTCTTCTTAATGCTAGAGTTTATTGTGATTTTGTTAAATTTCCTTCTTTATTGTTTTATTCTGTCCTTTATTTAACAGTCTTTCATATTGTTTTTGCTCACTTCAAGGTATAATACAGCTTTGTAATAATTTCTGGAACTGAGTCCAGTCTTTAGCTAGCATTGATATCTGCCTATAACAGTTGTGGGCCTCCAGCCTTAATTCCTAGTGAGAGTTCTAGCCTCTACGCCACTTCCACCCACCTAGATTTTCCTTTATAGGTCTTCAATTCTGGACAACAGGAAACCACAATGAGTCAATAACTTTGTCTTTAGTCTTAGCTTTGTCTGTCTCTCTGTCCAGAAGCTCAGCATTTAAAACTCAGCATGGTCCAGTTGATAAATTTATGTGTATTAACCACAACAGATACACATCCATGGCTTTAGAAAGTAAAAGTAATATATGCATGAGTATATATAATATTCTCGCAACTGTTTAGCTAACTCAGGTCCTCCTGCATGCTAGGCAACTGTTCTAGCAGTGAGCTCTATCTCCAGCCCATATTAGTATGCAAGCTTAAAAACTGTCGTGAGTGGCAGGCAATTAGGACACTTGCTTCAGCATCTGCATAGCAATATGCTTTGTATATCTCATACAGGAGGTATCTTATAGAAATATCTTTCCTTTAATTTGGAGGAGAGCTTCCAGATTTTCTATCTTTTAATATACCTATATAGCTCTTACAGAACATAGCACAATGTCCTATACAAGGAGAAGCCTCAATATATATGTACTGGACTCGTTTCTATTTTCTATTGAGTTTAGTATTGAATTCTTCAAGATTTCAATACTAGATTAATATATGTAAAGAAGTAGTCTGCTTTGGCAATATGTTTGTAGCAGTGGTTGTTGCTGTTTTTAAACATTTTAGTGTGATTATTGTAATAAGAAAACTACACATTTCTCTATCAGTACTTGGTTGATTTTCTTTTCTTTTAGTGTTTGATTATTATTATTATTATTATTATTATTAATACTTTGAGACAGTGTGTCATGTCACCCAGGTGGGCCGCAAGCTCATCATGTAACTGCTGAGAATGGGCATAAACTGACTTCCATCTACACTTCCCACATGCTGTGATGACATGTGTGTGCCACCATACTCTTGAGTTACTTTTTAAAACAGCTTTTAAAAAAGTTTCATACAAGTATTCTATTTACATCATTTCTCCCTCTTTCTCCCCACTCACATATATTCATTTTATGTTGCTAGTATGTATATGTGTTTAGTTCTGACAACTTAAATTAAGCCACCTATTAGGGGTCTTATTCCTGGACAAGGCTGCCTCTCCCCCTGTAGCAGTCCTTGCTATTTATCTAGGTGTGGGACCTTGTAAGAGTTCCCTCATCCACAGTTACATGTATTGTTAGTGTACAAGTCGTGTTTAGGCAGTCATATTGTTAATATGTCAAAGATGCAGCTCCCTGTCATAGATATAAGACAATCTCCTACCAGACACCCTACTCTGTCTCTTAAAATCTTTCTGACCCTCTTTCACAATGTTCCATGAGCCTCAAGTATAGGATTTGTGTTGTATAAATTAATATTTAGAACCCCATGACTTTTTGTCTTCTGCATTTTGACTAATTATGGATTTCTTTAGTTGTCTCATCTTCTGCAACAAGCTTCTTTAATGGTGACTAAGAGCTACATTTACTTGTGGATATCAGGATAGGTATTTTGGATGGAGTTAGGAATTATATTGGTTTAAGAAACTGATGATAGTAGGTTCTCTAGGGTCCATGATCTCATCAGTTGGTTTTGTGTAAAGCATCAGGCATGAATTACCTCCTACCACATAAGTCTTAAATGTAAGTAAATAACTGATGGTTACTCCAGTAATAGCCACTGTTGTCCCTGTGATGTGGTGCTAAGTTGCTGTGCTGGCCATTGTGGTTCCTAAGCCTTACAGTTGAGTAGAAGTGTTTATTGACTTAATCTCCTGGCAACTTGCATTGCACCTTCAGATATTCAGAGAGCTAGTCATCAGGGATGAGGCTTCCAAGTCAGTTCCAGCTTGGTTGCTCCAAGTCCTGTGCCTGAAGCATGTGGTGTCTTCAACAATAAGGTGATACCTTGAAGTTTGGAGAGGCAACAATGGGCAATGACAACAGCTCATATTGTTTTCAGAGTCTCTTGGACTCCTGCAACCAACAATTCAAAGGGAAGCTTCCCAGACCTGGCCATGGAATTTTGTTAGATAGTATACAGTTATATATTTTCTATATGTATTTTAAGTAAATGCAGAATAATATATTTCCAAGGTATTTTCAAACACCTTTATCTCTCCTCCTTCCCTTTCCTCTGTGTTGCCCTCCCTCCCCGTTCCTATTTAAAGCCCTCCCATTTTTCTCATTGCATCCTTCAGACCATTTGTGTCTCTACATCTCCTCTAAGGTTCCTTGTCCCCTCCTTCATGGTCCCTTTTTTTTACTATTCTGGCTTCTGTAGTTATTTCACGTTATACCTAAAGGTTTAGAGATGTAAGTCAAAAATAATAAAAAATGTCTGCATTTCTCTTTTAGCATCTGAGTTACTTCACTCAATATAAGATTTTCTGGTTTCATGCATTTTGATTGCAAATTGCATGATTTCAATTTTTTATTACAGCTGAATTATAGTCCACATATATGTAACATGTTTTCATTCTCCATTCATCTGTAGAAGGACATAAAGACGGCCTTCACTTCTTAGTTATTATCAATACAGGAGCAATACACATGGCAAAGAGAATGTCTGTGGAGTAGTATGTCCAATTCTTTGGGCATATGTCAAGGACAAACGTAGCTCAGTTCTATGGTAGATTTACTTTTATCTTTTGCTGCTTCTCCACACTGATGTCCACAGTTGCTGCACCAGCTTTAAATCCCAGCAACAGTGAATGAAAGTTAGTTACCTTTTCCTCACATCACCAATAAATAGTGTTTGTTGTCAGTTGTCGATCTTATCCGCTCTGACTAGAGTATGATTCAGTCTCAACACAATTTGTATTTTTATTTCCCTAACTGCTTAGGGTATTGAACACTTTTTGAGATATTCTGTATCCATTTTTATTGTATCTTTTGAGAATTCTCTTTATCACACTTTTCTGTTTAATTAGGAAAACTTTATACAATGTATTTGGTCATGGTTTCCCCTTTCCCATCCCCTGCCAGCTCCTCTACTACTACCCTACCTACCATAAATCATGTTCTCTCTCTCTCTCTCTCTCTCTCTCTCTCTCTCTCTCTCTCTCTCTCTCTCTCTCTCCTTCTCTCCCTAAAACAAAGCAAATCAAAGCAAAACAACAAGCAAACAAAAACAATAAGACGAAAAATGCCAGATCAAACTAATTGAAACAAAAAGCCCACAAACAAAACAAAACATGGAGTCCATTTTGTAAGGCCTGTCCTAGAGTATGGTTGATATACCCAATACATTGGGGAAAACTGAGCTTCCCTTTTCTAACAGGGACCTATTACAAATAGTTTCTTGGTTAGGGGTGGGACTTAGTGTCCTCTCCCCTTATCAGTGTTGGAAGTTTTCCTGGTTTGAACCTGTATATGATTTAACAGTATTTGTGAGTCCATGTCTGCATCAACCTTGTGTCTGGAAAACTGTTTCCTTGGAGTCATTCACCACCTTGTTCTCACAGCCTTTCTGCCTCTTCTTCTGCAGAAATCCCTGATCTTTGAAGGGAGAGATTTGATAAAGACACTCCATTTAAGACTGAGTGCTTCAAAGTCTCTTGCCCTCCTCTCAATGTCCAGTTGTTGGTCTCTGTGATAGTTGCCATCTGCCACAAGGAGAGGCTTCTTTGATGAGGACTGAGTGATGCTAGTTCTTAGAGTATATTGGTATGCCACTGAATCATTTTATTGCCAAGTTGTTTTAGCATAATAGCATAATATCAGTAGTGGGTTTTCCGCCAGACCCGTGATCAGGTTTATGGTGACTTTAGCAGTGACATGGATATGGGTTCCATCTCACAGAGTAAACCTTAAATTAAATAAAAAGTTGGTTAGTTATTTCCATGATACTTGTGTCACTATTGCAGTCAGGCCACTGTTCTAGGTCACAGGGTTTACAGTTGGTTGAAATGGATAATAATAATATACTTATTAATTATTATTATTTTGTATAGTAGCCTGCAGAGTACTTTCCAATACTATGTTGGAATGTTAATTAGTAGGAGTTAAGCTTCTTGGTGGGTACTAGCTTGATTCCTCTGTGTTTGATGACATACGTAAAAAGCGTCTATACTGTTGGCATTCTGTCTAAACTCCACCCCGCAGTTACCTGGCAATAGACAGGTATGCTCCTCCCCAGAGTTGCCTGACAACAGCCAGGTGGGCCTGGCCTACTATAAAAGGGGCTGCTTGCCCCTCCTCTCTCTCTCTTATCTCTTTCTCTTGCCTCTCTCTTACTTCTCTTATCTCTTACCTCTCCCCATTCCCTTCCCCCCTCTCTCCACGTGATCATGGCCGGCCTCCACCTCTCTACTTCTCTACTCTCTTCCTCTCCCTGCCTTTCTCTGCCTCTACTACCCTCTTAACTCCCCTCCCCATGCCCTAAATAAACTCTATTTCTATACTAAAAAAAAAAAAAATTTCTTTCTCCCAAACATACTTAATCTATTTTTCTACCTATAATAATGTGTTTCAATATCTTGTCAAGTCCAGGCACTTACTACATCCAGGACAGCTCCAGAGAAGCAACCTTCAGATGCTCCAATCTCCTCTCAGACACAGACGCTTCTACTGGACCTGTTCCTTCTGACCTACCCTCAGATTGCCTGCCACAGACCACTGCTCCACACTATACCAATATGGCTTTATTGTCAGGTTGTGGAGAGCAATCAATAGCCTTGACAATAGCCTGTAATATTTGTGTTGGACGTCTGTGGGACCTCTTTAGGCAACAAGATGTAGGCAATTCCTGGCATGGAAAGTTTTACTTAGTGGTATAAGATGTTTAGTGTGAGAGGTTCCCCCCACTATATGGTGACTCCATTTAAATTTCTTTCATGCCTATATATATATATATATATATATATATATATATATATATATATTAAGAAACTTCTACAATAGTGGGTTTCATCATGGCTTTTCAAAAGGCCTTTAGTGTTAGTTGTCCCTCCCCACAGTCTCCATTTTACCCTTTCCTTCCATCCACCTCTCCACTTAATCCTATTCCAGTTTCATATGTATCTGTTTATCATACTGTGTTCTGTTTTCCTCTCCTTGGAAAATCAATCCCCTTCTCCCAGTGCTACCTTAATCAGTACTTGACTTTTGTGATTATTCAGACTGAGGCATACATCTCAATAGCTTAAAAGTTTACATCCACAAGAGAAAACACATAACATTTCTATTTTAAGATCTGGATACTGTTGGGATGATATTTTTTCCAAGCTCCATCCATAGACCACCAAATTTTATTAATTTTGTTTTTCTTAACAACTGAATATTATCTTACTAAGGAAATATATCAAATTTTTATTATCCATTCATCAGTTTATGGGCATCTAGGCTGTTTTCAGTTTCTGGTTATTATGAATAGAGCAGCAATAAAATGGATTGGCAGGTATTTCTATAGTATGATATAGAGCCAGTTGCATATATGTCTAAGAATGATATAGCTGGAGCTTTAGGTAGATTGATTTTTTTACCTTCTAGATGAATCTTCACACTGCTTTCTATAATGACTATACCAATTTGCACTCTCACCCTCAATGAGAAGATGTTCTTCATTCTCCACATCATCACCAGCTTAAGCTGTCGTTTTTTTTATTGATCTTCAACACTTTAACATGGATAAGATAAAATCTCAAAGTTATTTTAAGACTAAGGATGTTGAACAATTTTTAAGTGATTCTCAGGCATTTTTGTTTCTTCTTTTGAGAACTCTTTGTTTAGTTTTATACTACATATTTTAATTGGGTTATTTCTTTAATCAATGTTCTATTATTTGAGTTCTTTATATATTCTTTATAGGAACCCTCTTTCAGAAGCATAATCAATAAAAATCTTTCCCATTATGTGAATGACACTTTGACTGAATGCTATTCTTTGTGACAAAGAAGCTTTTCAGATTCATGGAGTCCTATTTATTAACCTATTGGTGTTATTTCCTGTTCCAGTGAGTTTAAGACTATTCTCTGCCTTTTCTCCTATCATATTTTAGTGTATCTGGTCATGAATTGAGGTCCTTGGTCCATTTGGAGTTGAGTTTGGTGCAAAATGATAGATATGAATCTATTTACATTTTTCTACATGCAGCCAAACAGTTTGACTAACACCATTTGTTGAAGATGTTGTCTTTTCTCCAGTTTGTATTTTTGACATTTTTGTCAAAACTCAGATGTTTTTGTTGTGTGAGATTATGTTTTGGTCTTCAGTTTGGTGCCATTGATTACTGTGTCTGTTTTTGTATCAGTGCCATGCTGTTTGTATTGATTCCTATAGCTCTTTAATACAACTTCAAATCTTGAATGGAAATACCTCTAGCAGTTCTTATATTATTCAGGAATATTTTGTATATCCTGATTGTGTGTGTTCATGTGTGTGTGTGTGTGTGTGTGTGTGTGTGTGTTTCCATGTGAAGTTGAATATCCTTTTATAATTTCTATGAAGAATTGTGTAGAGATTTTAATAAGGGTTGCATTGAATCTGTAGGTTGCTTTCATTAAGATGTCCATTTTCACAATATTAATACTACCAATCCATGAGAATGGGAGATATTTTCATCTTCTACTGTCATATTCAATTTCCTTCTTTAATGTCTATTATACAAGTTTTTTTTTTCTTGCTTGATTAGAGTTATCCAAAGGTATTTGGTGGATGGCTGCTGTGAAAGGAACTTTTTCCTAATGTCTTTCTCAGTACATGTGTCAGTTGTATGTAGGAAGACTACTGATTTTTGTGTGTTTATTTTGTATCCTACTACTTTGCTGAGAGTTTATCAGCTGTTAAAGTTTTCTTGAGTTTTGGGAATATTTTATGTATCAAATCATAGCAATTGCAAAGAAAGAAATTTTGACTTCTTTTTTCCTATTTGTGTCTTCTTGGTCTCCTTTCTTTGACTTATTGCTCTAATTAAGACTTCAATTACTATATTGAATAACTATGGAAAAGGTGGACATCCATGTCTTATTCTTGATTTTAGTGGAAATGCTTTGAGTTTCTTTCAATTTAGAATGACGTTGACTGTGAGTTTGGTATATACTACTTTTATTATGTCAAGATATGTCCCTTATATACCTACTTTTTCTAGGACTTTTGTCATGAAGACAGGTTTTATCAAAGTTCTTTTCTACATCTAATGAGATGGCCAGGCTGATTTGTTTGTTTGTTTGTTTGTTTGTTTTGTTCTTCAGTCTGTATTTAGTCTGTATACATCAATTTATGAATGTTGAATGATTCCTACATTTTTGTGATGGTCAGGGTGCATAATATTTTTATGTGTTCATGTGTTTAATTTGTAAGTATTTTATTGAGATCATTTATATCTTTGTTCATCAGAAATATTGGTCTGTAATTTTTTATTGGTTAATCTTTGTGTGGTTTTGGTATCGGGATAAATAGTGGCCTTGTAAAAAGAATCAGGAGATGTTCCTTCAGTTTCTATTTTGTGGAATAATTCAGGAGAATTGAAATCAATTCTTCTTTGAATATCTGATAGAACTCTGTGCTTCATCTATCTGGTCTTAGGCAGTTCGTCTTTGGGATAAATTTAATTAATGCTTCAATGTCCCTACGGTTTATGTATCATTTTAAGTTATCTATTTCATCTTGATTTGACTTTGTTAGGTCATATATATCAAGAAATTTATTTCTTGTAAGTTTTCCGGTTTGATAAAGTGTAGATTTTTAAAGTATATTCTCATGATTCTCTAAGTTTCCCCAGTGTCTGTTACAATGTCTCCCTTTTCATTCTCTTAACTTTATTAACTTGGATCTCCTTTCCCTGTATTTTGTAAGGGTTTGCCAATCTTGTTGATTTTTTTTCCAAGAGCTATCTCATATTGATTCCTTATGTTTTTTCTTTTCTGTTTGTCTATTGATATTTTATTAATTTCAACCCTAAATTTGATTATTTCTTCCCATCTTTCTCATTTACTATTTTTAGATATTATTTCTTCTTGCTTTTTTTTACTGTTTTCATGGTTTGTCATTTAATTATTAATATGAAATCTCTCCAGCTTTTTTGTTTGTTATTTTTTAATATAGGTGTTCAATGCTGTGAACTTGCCTCTTAGAATCACCATCATTGTGTGATTCATGGGTCCATTTCTTTAGAATATCCTTTTTAATTAATTATTTGTTTATTCATTGATTCATTCATTGATTCATTCATTGATTCATTCATTCATTCATTCATTCATTTATATCCCAAATGCTGCCCCCTTACAGTTCTTCCCTCCCAGAGTCCCTCCCCTCAAACCTGCTCCCCTTCTTCTCTGAGAGGGTGGGACCCTGTGAATATCACCCCATCCCGCCACATCAAGTCTCTTCCAGATTAGACTCATCCTCTTCTACTGAGGCCAGAGAAGGCAACCATGGAGACCAAGTTGCAGTCTGTTACACATATGCCAGGAGTCTCCCTCCAGCCCCTATATGTTCTTTGGTTGGTGGCTCAGTCTCTGAAAGCTCCCAGCGGTCCAGGAGAGTTGACTCTGGCTTCCTGTGGGATTCCCATCTCCTTCAGGTCCTTTAATCCTTTTCTATCTTTTTACCATTAGGTGACACCTGTCCTTGATGGTGAGGTATGTTTCTTTGATGTAGCAAAAAGAGAGGATTCCTTTCTAATCCAACCTGTTAGTCTGTGTCTTTTTATTGGAAAATCAAGACCATTAATGTTGAGAGTTTTAATGCATAGTAGTTATTCATTTTCCTTATTTTGTTGTGGTGTGGAGTTCCCACTTAAACCCTGCCTTTTGCTTTACTGTTCTGGGATGATTTATTCCTTGTACCCTCTTGGGTGTAGTTAACAGTCTCTTCTTTTTTTTTTTAAATTATTATTATTATTTTTGATACTTTATATGACTGAATTTTTTCTTCCAATGTCTTCTATAAAGCTGAAATGGTGGACAAATTGCTTATACTTTAAAAATTATATATTTTAATTTTTATTGATTGTTATTGATAGTTTTGTTAGTTATGGTACCATGAGCTAGTATCTGTGATCTTTCTGAACTTATATACTATCAGTACAGACCTTTCTGAACTTGAATAATACCAGTACAAGCCCTCTGGTTTTGAGATTCCATTAAAAGACTAGGTGTTATTTTAATGGTATCACTTTATATGTAATTTGGTCCTCTTTCCCTTATAGCTTTGAAATATTTTGGTTTTGTTTATTTTTTATGTGTTGTGGTGAATATCTTATCTAATCCTATTTGGTGTTCTGAATGCTTCTTATATCACGAAAGGCACCTTTTTCTTTAGATTGGGAACATTTTTTATATTTATTTTTGTCTAAATTTATTTATTTACTTATTTATTTATTTATTTATTTATTTATTTATTTACTATGTGTAGTGCTCTGCCTAAATGTATGCTGGCACACCTGAAGATAGCACCAGTTCACATTATAGATGATTATGAGCCACCATGTGGTTGCTGGTAATTGAACTTGGGGCCTCTGAAAGAGCACCCAGTACTCTTTAACTCTGAACCACCTCTCTAGTCCCCTTCCATTATTTTTTAAAATTTATTTCTATGCCTCTGCCCTGAGTTTCTTCTCCTTCTTCTAGATCTCTTATGTATAGGTTTAGTCTTTTCATAGTTGCCCAGATTTCATGGATATTTTGTGCCTAGATTTTCTTAGCTTTGACACTTTCTTTGATTGATCTTTTTATTTATTCTACTTTGTCTTTAAGTCCTGAAATTCTCTCTTCCATATCTTTTAATCTATTGGTTGAGGCTTACCTCTAAAGTACTTATTTGACTTCCTCAGTTTTTCATTTCCAGTTTTATTTTGGTTTAGATTTTCTTCAGATATTCTGCTTCTTTGTTAAATTGTACTTTCATGTCTTAAATTATTTTCATTAACTCATTTAAGTGTTTGTGTTTACAGTCTTCATTGAGGCCTTTATTCAAATCTTCTCTAAGGTCCTTGAACACATTCATAATTGCTATTCTAAAGTTCTTTTGCGTGTTTCACCTATATTTTTCTTTTTCAGAACCTTATTCAGTGGCGTTTCTGGTTTCTGAAAGAGATATGTCTTGGTTGTTCATGTTTGTGGTTTTGTACTGGGAATTGTGTACCTAGAGTTATATCATTTGGTGTCTCTTGGTGTAGATATCTGGTCTTGACTTTGTTGAGTGAATATTCCTTTCTTTTGTTGCTGTTGCCTACTCTAGGTCAAAGCTAATTGTGGTGGCTATGAGGTCTCTGAATCCCAGCCTACTGTGGCTGCTTGTGTTCTAAGATAGAGAATGATTCTGGGGTTTCACAGGTCTAATAAAGGACTCCATAGCTCACTTTTAAATTGGGTCATTTGTTTTCTTGATTCTTTGCCATTTGTGTTCCTTGGGTATTCTAAATATTTATACTCTATTAAATGTTTAACTGCTAAAGCTCACCTCCATACTCTGGAGGCTACCTTTTCATGCAATTTACTGTTCCTTACCTGTACAGAAGCCTTTTAATTTTATGAGGTTTCATTTGACAACTATTGGGATTAAGTCTTAAGTAAATGGAGCCCTATTCAGAAAGTCCTTTCTTATACGTACATCCTGTAGTGTACTATCTATGTTTTCTTCTAGCAGTTTCAGAATTTCAAGTTTCACATTGAAGTCTTTGATATACTTATACATGTTGTATTTAGTAGTAGATACATGTCTAATTTTATTCTTCTACATGTGGACATTCCATTTTCTCAGCATCATTTTTCAAGATGCTATTTTTTCCTCCACTGTATAATTTTGGTATCATCACCAAAAATCAGATGGCTATAGTTACATGTACTCATGTGGAGGTCTTTGACATACATGTCTATTTTTGTGCCATTAGCAAGGTGTTTTTATTACAACTTTATAATATGTTTTGAAATCTGGTATAAGAAGCCCTCTCCTTGCCCCTGTTACTTGACTGAAACTTTTATCATTTATATGAGTTTTCTAGTTGAATTTTTGGGATCTTTTATGTACAAAACATACCATTGGCAAACAAGAAAAGTATCCCTTTAATTTCATTCTTTTGTCTTATTATACTAACTAGAGTTTCAAGCACTATATTGAAAAGGAGTGGAGCTAATAGAAAGACCTGTCTCCTATTCTTGATTGTTTTACATTGTTCTTTGTTTAAGATGATGTTAACTATGTAGATCTTGTACAAGGAGCTGAAGCTGTGGTGAGTTTTGAGACATTGTTTCACTCCAGTCTTCACTAATCTCTGGATCTTTCTTTCTGACCCATCCTGAACCTTTTGGGGAAAGGGACCATGGTATAGAGGTATAACTTATGGCTGAACAATTCATTTATTCTTTTAATTTTGACAAGTTGTGTGCTTCTGTATTAGCTGCCATCCACTGCCTGAAAGAGCTTTTCTGATAAGCTGCACTAATCAATGGATAGAGAGAATGAGTTAATAGAACAGTTTCATTCTGTGACCATTTAGAAAAATAAGAGTAGTTAGTTCACCCATGGGTGAACTGAGCTTCCCAACCATGGGTTCTTGGCCAATTTTACAGTACCAGGTAGGTGTTTCCTTCTCTACAACTGGTTTTAAATTCTACAAAGTGATTATTTATTCCCATAACATCTGTGACACTACCGCACCCATGAGCATGTCTTGCCATGTGTGGTAGTTTGAATGAGAATACCCCACTCCCATAGGCTTATATATTTGCATATTTGTTCTCAATTGGTGGACTGCTTGGGAAGAATTAGGGGGTATGGCTTTGTTAAAGAAGGTATGTAACTGGGGGTGGCTGTTGAGGTTTCTAAAGCCCATGCCATGTCCAATCTCACTCTCTTTACCTCCATCATGTGAATCAGGATCTAAGCTCTCAGTTCTTGTTCCACCACTATACCTGCCTGTCTGCCATGGTCCTCTTCATGATGCAAATGAACCAATTCTTTGAAATTGTAAGCAAGTCCCCAATTAAATGCTTTCTTATATAAATAGACTTGGTCATGTGTCTCTTCCCAGCAATAGAACAGTAACTAAGACACCATGCCACTTATTATTGTGGTTCACATGGTTCACAACTGGTTCAGTCTGTTGATGACTTCCTTTCTACCCAGCAATCACATAATACCTCTGATACTGTGAGAGCTAGGAAGCACTCTGGTTAATATCAATATTGATTTTTTTCCTTGTCCTGTGACCAGTATCTGTAATAGGGTCTTATAAGTTCTGGTGGGCAACCAAAATCAATGGAAATTGCTTGTATTTTTCAGTGGTTTCTGGGATACCTCTGACCAACAACTTTAGTTGTGGTATCTCAGACATGGCATTGGCCCCTTAATTTGGCCTGTTATGGCTTCTGGGATAAACAAAATACCCTGCATAGAATAATTCCAATTCATATCATCTTATTTATAGGTATGTTCTTTCTGATTGTCCTTTTATCTTCTCCTCTGCCCTCCCTGAACAGTAAATCACTACCAAATATACCATTATGCTTGATTTCATGTTATACTACACACTCATAGTAGTCAAAACAAAGTATAATACAGACACAGAAACTGACACAAAAAATGCTAGAATAGACTCAAGGGTCCAGATATAACTCTATGAACCAGTAGCCACTTAATTTTTACAAAGATGCCAAAAATATACACTGGACAAAAGACAGCATCTCTAACAAATTATACTGGAAAAACTGGATAGCTACATGTGAAACTTGATTCTTCTCTCTCTCTCTCACCCTGCACACAAATCAACTTTCAAATGGATCTCAATGGTAGACCTGAAACTCTGAAGCTTCTCAAAAAAACAAAAACAAAAATAAAAAAGACTAGAGAGTGCATTTCAGGAGATCAGCTTAGGTAAGGACTTTATGAATAGGATTCTGGTCACCTAGAAACAAGACCAGCAATCCACAAGTGGGACTTTATGAAATTCAGAAGCTTCTGTACTGCAAAGAAAACTGTTAACTGACTGAAGAAGCAGCCTACATAATGGAGAAAAAAATCTTTGCCAGCTATGTATCTGACAGAGAATTATTGCCTAGAATATACATGGAACCAAAAATACTAAAGACTAAGAAAGAAAGAAAAGAAATAGTTAAGTGGTAGGCTATGAAATTCAACATAGAATTCTCAGAAGAAGAAACATAAATAACAAAGACTTATTTTTAAAAGTGTTCATCAATCTTAGCCATCAGGAAAATGCAAGTTAAAACTACATTAAGATCTTATCATAGCCAATAAGACTAAGATTAAAAAAACAAAAGAATAAGAAATGCTGAAGAGGATGTAGGGAATGGGGAACCTTCATGCACTGCTAGGTGGAACCAGAAAACAATACACCAAGTGAGGTAATCCCAACTCAGAAACACGAACATTACATAGCCTCATTCATACATGGATCTTAGTGTCAAATCTTCAGATTTGTGTGCTTAATTTGGAGTTCCTGAAGAATCTGGAAATAAAATGGAACCATAGGTTGGTGGAGGGAAGAAAAATCTTAGTGGGGGTAGTGGGGAATAGAAGAATATAAGCACATATCCCACTCCCAACTAAACATCAGGTGGAAATTTAGGCAAATGAATGGATTGTGTCACAGCCACTTGCCAATAACAATTCCTCCCAACCCCCCCTCCATACACACACACACAGCATTTTGGCATACATTGGTTTTCTTTATATTTCGTTTCCCCATCAGTGTTCATTTCTTTAGGAATTATTATGCAGAAGGGAATATATGTCCTACTTTGGGAAAAGTAAAATGGCATCCATTGGATACCAGAGCAAAGAGCTGTGGTTTATGCAATGTCACCTAAAATTCCCAATGTAATTTTAGGGTTAAAATGCCAATCATGGCCCTCGATCTACTCTGTGAAAATGTAGTGCATACAGTTGGAAACGGGAGAGTGATGATATGCCGTGGAATGAAGGAGCTTGCCTAGTGAGTTCTATTAGTCAAAGAGCCCAGGTAGTTCTCCAACCCTTATCACTAATGATGAGGCAGCCACATTGCTTTCATTGGTAGTTGCCAAGTCCCTCCTAAGAGCAGACACTAGCCCTATGATTTAGGTATGTTCATCCCAGTTTTTTGTTTTTGTTTTTGTTTTTGTTTTTGTTTTTTAAAAAAAAACAAAAGAATTTTTTAGGCAACAAAGGAATTAATTCACCTCAGGCCACACAGCTAATATGTGGCAGGCTGGATGTGGACCCAAACACTCCTGCCTGGAGAAATACCTGTAGCAGCTGAAGTCTCAGAGAGAGTATTCCTGTCAGGCATACAGTCATTCTGAACAACTAGTAAATAGTTTATCTCCCATGATGTCCTCACCACCCTCCTGCAGTCCCTGTGGTTTCCTTGGCCTGAGCAGATGTTGTTCACACAACCATTCCTTCACTTAACTAACTCCTCACATTCAGTCCAAAGATCAGGTGTCAACAGGGATAAGATCTGCCCAGGTCCCTCAAGGTGGAATGGATCCTGTGCCTCACAGACTTACACTGACCAACGTATATGTGAGCAGACAGCATAGGCAACAGTATTAGCGTTCACCTTGCCTTAACAAATCTTGATTTTTAATTCCCCCCTTCACATTCATAGGGCACAGCTAAACTGACTTCACATATATTCTACATCCATTGCTTCCTCCAGATTCTGATATTAGAATCTTCCCTAGTCACCTTCTGCATGGGCCTCTATATCTTATCTTCTCATGACTCCCTGCCTGCCACACCCAGGACTGCCCATAACCCAGGCCTATCACAGCCTGACTTTCTTGCTCCCTTTGGCTTCCTCTCTTAACAGATGGCTGCAGTGCATGTGAAGCTCCAGCAACAGCCAACTACTTTTTTTCCCATTCCTACTTTACCCTCAACCCCCACCCAAACCTGCCAGCCAGCTGTCACTATGTCTGGTCATGTGTTCATATGCACCTGAAATGCCCTCTGCTCTCTCTCTCTGGAAAGCCCAAATTCAAAGTTGCTTGCACTCAAAGGCCCTGGCTGGCCCCTTTCCTAAACATAGTAACCGTGTGTGCCCCTGATGGTCTGTGCCTGACCACATCTACGAGCTGGCTGCATTGCCTTCCAATCTCTCTTTCTCTTAGCCACTAGGCACTACCTCTCAAGAGCCTTCATATGTATTAGACCTATTGGACATGTCTGCTGCTCCTGATGGTTCTGCTTCTAGGAGTTTACAGTAGAACTCTTGTAAGTGGCCAGGAAGCCTTTTCTGATTGTGAACATAGAAATGGTCTATTCTGCTGTTGTTTAATGTTAAAAATCTTGGCCACTGAAACTGCATTTTAATAGATATCAGCTTCTCAAGACCAAGACTGAGCACTGTCTGACATCTTACAACCTGCAACCCAACACTAGCCTGGCACAGGGTACCTGTTAAACAATTTGGAATAGATCAAAAAGTAATTCTCCATCCTTAGTGCATGGATTCTGCCTGCTAACAATAGTCCGTGTCCTTTTCTCACCTCAAACTTAACTAAACAGGAGATTTTATAAGTGAAGGAGGAAAGCCCTGTTTCCTGCCATAGAGCTCTGCTTATTTCAGTAACGGGTAATCTTCTTGTGTCGGTACAGGAAGAATATTATTATTATTACTTTTAGGGGGAAAAGACCCCATTACCACCTGGGGAATCATCATACATATACATGAAATAAGAGAAGTGATAAATTCAAAAAGATAAACAGTATATAATCAGTATGCCTTTATTCAGAGAACCTCCACAAATTGATGATATCTCTATTGTAAAGTCCGTGGCTATGAGTTTTTAAGTTCCATGACATCTCAGTGGAAATAGCTCATAGTGATCTAGGGAGAGGTGTCTTGAAGGGAGTACCGTGCCTATACTTCTGACAAGCAGTTCCTTGGGCTACTTTTCTACATATTTGGATTGTTCATTTCCAAATGAGCTCTTAAAAACCCAAGTGTTTTTCCCCACAAGAGGCATGCCACTGGAGCAAATGAGAAGTCACAGTTCTTCAAAGTGCAGCTAACAAGTTCTGTTGTAAATATTTCTGATTTCCACTTAGCTTATTAATTACAAACATATGCCTATTTTAAATACTCCTTGTGTATTTTTGTTACAAATTACTACTCAAAGCAGAAAGATAATTTTAAAGGAAATAATTCATTCTTTACAATACCATGGACATAATTCTCATCATTGTTAGTAAATAAAATTAACACAATAATAGAAATGGCCATTATTTTATATTAATTTTGTTGGCAATGCATTCTATATTGCTAACCTTCTGTGGTTGCTTATGCTTCTCATTAATTTACATCCACTCTACTTAATGATTTGTAAGAGTCCATTTGAAAAAAGTAAAATTACACTTCTTCTGAGATAAGTTGAACTCAGAAAACCTTAATTGGACTTCTCTTTTTTCTTTTCTATCTGTACAATATACTGAAAATGCCAGAAAAGACACGTCCGTTCTTTCTTGGACTTCATCATTGAACTATTAAGACCAAAGCAAATAACAAGGTAGCAAGTACATCTTCATAAAGCCATATTCAACTTCATTGAAAGGATGAGGATAGCTGAGTTCGGGGTTGGGATAAGCCAGTGTCAAGGACTTTCCCACAGTAGGCTATGCTGAGCTGACTTGAGGTTAGCAATGAAATAGAGTCAGGATAACCTGCTGGTTTTTTAGAGTTAGAACACTGAAATCAGATAACACACATTTATTCTGTCCTAATAATCTAGAGAGACTGTGCCATGCTGTTTTGGCTTTGCTAGCTGGCAGTGATTTGTCAACACACTGCTCTAATGTCTATCTCAGTCTTGATAAGATTTTTCTCCCATGTGTCTGTGTTTAAGAATACATTGTTCATGCTGGATTAAATCAAATCCTAACCCAGAATGATTTTATCTTAAATTGATTATATCTATAAAAATATATGTTCAAATAACATCATACTTACAAGTAGATCCAGAATCTAAGGGATACTATTTAACCCTACTCAGACAACATTTGAGAAACAGACAACAGCATGGATGAAGGCAGAAAATCCCTTGATATATTTGAAGGACCATAGACTCTTCTCATATTGTTGAGTTGAAAAACTTTGGGAACCCTAACAAGAAGAAAGAGACATAAGGAATAACAACAGCCTCCTTGCACAGATTTGTGTGCCATACTCAAGAGCATGAATTCCATCCTGAAATAGATATGCTATTGATCAAATCTGCATCTTAGAAATGCTCTGTTGTAGCAAATAGAGAATGGTACAGATTGGAGGGGGGGAATTTAAGAAGTCATTCTGAAATAATTCTGGCAAGGAATAATAAGAGTCTACACAAGACAGGTGTCAGCCATATTGCAAAGAAAGTGTGTAAGACTCAGTGGCTAGAAGGATGGAGTAAGAACAGTGAGACATAAATAGCTCTGATATTTCTTGCTTGAACAAGAAGATAAAATTTCATTAAAAGAGATGAATGTGATCACAGTAAAAATGGATGTGCTATGGATATTTTAACAAAGTACCAGTAAGACAACTAAATAAAGATTGTCAGTTTGGGAGATTAGAGGAGACTCTGGGTGGAGACAGATTGGATAATGTGGCCAGGTAAGTGGTCTGAATTCTAAGTGGAATACATGGAATGAAAATAGTAGACTTCTAGGTGATAGCAGCATTTAGGAAACCAAATGAAATTAAAGAATCCTCCATAGAGAAAATAAGAAAATGAAGTAAGAGCATACACAGCTAAAGGACCCTTCAGAAGGAAAATGTCTTGGGATTCTATTGCTGTGATAAAACGTAACCGTAGCAACCTGGGCAGAAAAAAGTTTATTTCACCTTACAGCTTGTAGTCCATCACCTAAGTGAAGTCAGGACAGGAACTCAAGGTAGAAACATGGAGGCAGGAGCTGATACAGAGGCTATCCTTACTGGATTGCTCCTCATGGTTTGTTAGCCTGTTTTCTTACATTACCCAGAACCACAAACCCAGGGATTATACCTTCTTCTGTAGGATGGGATCTCCTATATCAATCATCAACAAAGAAAATACATGGCAAGTTTGCCTATAAGCATTTTCTCAATTTTCCATCTTCTCAAGTGACTCTAGATTGTCTCAAGTTGGCATGAAACAAGCCAGCCACACAGTGGTCAAAATAGCAAATGTTCCAGAGAAGTCCACACAAGATGAGGAGGGAAAAAAGCCATCTGTTCTGGCAAAAACTAGATAATTATTTATCAAGGGCCATTTTACTGAACTGACGATCAACCACAAAAGAAACAAGATTTGGGAGTGATTTCAGAAGAGTGTTGTGAAGAGATTGTGGTCTCTTGTTGAATTGTTGAATTGTAGGGGAGTCAAAAATATATAAAAATTAGTAGTCATGCTGGTTGGGAAAGACTTCCCTTGTAATTAGAAATTTGAGTATGCTATAATCCCACCCAAGTGTGAGTGTGGAGTGCTATAGAATAGCCTTACAGGTGGGCAGGGCTTGGGAGGAGTAGGGAGATCTCCGACAGTGGGGCCACGGGCTATTTTTAGGCTGCTCAGGGTTTCTTAAACAACTGCCACTTTTATTATCAGGAATTAAAATGATTTCTTTCCTGTTTCATATTTTGGGCATTGTTCCCTGTCCATCCTTTCCAGATCTGTTTTGTTGTTGTTGTTGTTGTTTGGTTGGTTGGTTTGTTTTGTTTTTCTGTAGCACTTTTGTGTCCTGAGAAGTAATCTATTCTTCCTGCTTGTGTTCTGCCTTCCTAGAGCTGTCAGTCAAGAGTGCTACAACCCCTCCATTCAGAGCTAATTGGGCCTCAGCTACAGAACTTTGAATCTGGAGACTTTAAATTGATGAAAGGATGGAGGTGATGAGAATGATAGGCTCTTTTCCATTCTCTGGCTGTGATCTTGCTATAAACATGCTTTCCTGGCTTTCCTCTCTATTCTGTTCACCCTGGATCTATGGGCAAGATGTTAGTGAGGGAAAGCCATGAGAAAGTAGACCTGTATCTTCTGTAGAGGAATATAGGAGAGACAACTAGGTTTATAAAGGGAAATTTTCATCTTTTGCCTATGTAAATAATAAAGGTAAAATCAAATTTTAGGTAATATAAGTAATTAGTGAAATAGTTAATGAAAGGGCTCTATAATTATGTTAAAATACAGGAAAATGAGTTGGAATATCACCAGCCAAAGCCTTAATACTCATATCAAGATAGTCTAAGGGTTAAGTATCAACAAAGCCTACAAAATAAGGAAAAACTAAATATTATAGAAAACAAAATTATACATGGTTATTCTGGTGCTGAGTATATAATTTTCATCAATAATTGAAAGAATTATTAAAGTATTTAAAATTCCTTGTTCAGATATAAAGATATCTATACAGTTCATTGCCTAGAAGAGGGACAAGATAGCTCTGAGAAAAGGTCTTATTGCCTTTTTCTGTTGTACAAGTTCAGCCAAAAATTTCCGGTAATTCAATTCTCAAGGGATAGATAATGCTCAGAGAACTATCCTTTGAAATTAAGTGTCCTTGGCCTACATTTAAATTATAGACATTATTATTATGGTTTTACGTATAAAGTTCTTGTCCTCCAGCTGCTCCATTAATATCAGTGAGGCAGAGAAGGCTTTATCATTCACATTTCTTTATAAAATATGAGATCAAGTATTAACTCATCTCATCAGAAATCCAGATTGCACTTCAGTGATGCCATTATGTTCTAGGTATGGAGACAGAGAGCCAAACAGAGGTCTACTTCACTAAGAGAAGGAAAAGAGGGCAAAGAGTGGAATACCCAGTTTCTTCTGCAGCACTGAGCAGGGCTGTTTGGATTGACAGTGCTTTGAATCTCCCAGAACCGCTGTCATTAGTGTTCTGTAAGCTAGAGCTCAGAACTGCTAGAGCGAATCTTCCTCAACTATTCACTCTTCTCAAGGAAAAGGAAAGCTGGCCCTTCGCCTCATTCTCTGTTTTGGTTCTTTTTTTTTTTTTTTTTTTTTTCTTTTTTTTTTTTCCACTCTCTCATTATTCCAAGATACTCCACACAGTTCAAGGTCAAAGAATATGCTAACTCCAGCTAACTCCATCCAGCACTGACTGCCTGCCTGCTCTGGTCATGTACAATGATTTGAGTTCTGGTTAGACTCTCCTGATTAGGAGAATGTAGACATCATCAGGAGTTTGCAGCTAGATGTCCACTCTTTGTGCTGTTACTCAAATTACCTTGGAATGGAACCTGTTCTCATGCATAGCCATTACTTTAATCTCAGGGTGGTGCTTTCCCACCATGCCTTCTATGTGAGTGCAAAAACACACTCAAGAAGGCAGGAGGGGAAGAGAAGGGGGAGAGAAAGAAAATAAGTTTGTGTGTGTGCGTGAGAGAGAGAGAGAGAGAGAGAGAGAGAGAGAGACCTCAATAGGCCCTGCACCCTTCCTGCCTTAATAAACATATTTGATATGAAACTCTACCACCCATATCTATCCATCTTTCAATATTTAGCATTCTCAGGCTAGGATGACAGCCATCTGGTCTTTACTAGCTGGTCTCCTTACTGATCTAATTAACTAAGAAAGCTCATCTAGAAGGCAAATACTCTGGAAAGAATAAAATTTGGGAAAGTCATTGCTAACATTGACATGCACTAATCTATCTTCCCCATGACTGCATTGACCCAGAAGGCCCCAGTCTCTACAAGGTCCCACGAGTTGTCCATCTAGATTCCACACAAGGTCCTGTCCATCATCCCCTTAGGTGCCTGCTCTGTCTCACAGCCAAGCCCCAGTTCCAATCTAGGCAGAAGGCACTGCTAGAGTGAGTAGTTGGAGCTTAAGAAAGCTTCAAGACACAGCTTGGCAAGTAAGAGAAGCCAGGAAATATGTTTCCAAGCTGATGCTGGCACAGGAAGCCAGCTCATTAAGCTATCTGAACTGTTCATTCACCAGATGGTCTTGGGACTTCATCTTTGAGTTCATGTGTATTTATGGAGAGTGAATCTTCAGTGTTTGGTAATGCCTGCTTAATTTCCCCCCCTAAAATCAAATGGTTGCTGCCCTGAATTGTGACCTAGAAAATATAGAGCCGTGCTAGTTGGCCTTCAAAGGGAAGTTTGTCCTTATGCATGAGAAAACTTTTGGCAGAAAGGAGGGGCTATTAACCAGGCAGGAGCCCTTTTGACCAAAGAGATTCCACAGGAGAAATAAGTACTTCCATGTTGACTTCTATATGAAGTTGTTCCAACTGAGTACAGAAGTTAACTTTTGTAGAATTGGGAGAACACACACAACAATCTTCATTATTCAAAGCTTTCCAGATCATTCTTAAATTTGATCCAAACTCATCCAAGTCTACCAAATTATATCTCAGCTAAAGATATTGCAGCCACCAGAATTCAACTCTCAAGGCTTCCTACTTTGGCATCTTCCTACGGCTCTATGCTGCCTTATAGCTAGCTCATTCTCTAGAAAAACATGAGAATTAATCCAATTAGGTGTCTGTGCCACTTTGCAATGGGAATGTGATATTAAAAGTGTATCATTAGTTTATCTTCTCATTGTACAATATCATGGAATGCTGATGGGCCACAGCATGGCCTCTTGAGGCAATCAAATGTGTTGTACAGGAGTGTTTGAGCTGTCTAAGGAATATCACATTCTATTTTACAGTAGACATTTTATAAGAATGCATGCACTCTAAATTAATGACAAAAATTCTGGTACAATAAGTAAGCAAACTAACCTAGTCAATTACTCCAAAGCACTGTTATCGGTGTCTCTTTGCTAATTCTTTTTTCACCATGTTTCTCTGTGTTGTAGACTCTTTATTATCCCTCCATGCTCATTTTTACCCCTTAGTTTCATTCTCTCTACCCTCTTAGACCTCAACCACCCCTCCCTTGTGTACCTTGACCACTCTGTAATCCACCTTCTATTAGACTCCTGTCTTGCTTATTTTAACTATTCTTCTTGAGCTCAGAGTCCATGTGTATTTTGTCTTCAGTGCCTACTTCAAGAATTTGTAAACTCGGGTGCTTAATTAGCTAAGCTGAACTAAACTGTAATTGGAAATAGCAGGAAGGAAGATGTGATGCTGCAAACGACATAGACCATCACATATAAGGTGTCAGTGCAGTGTTTCACATAGACCTGCTTGTTAGAATGAATTCACAACAGGGTGTTTTTATGATCACTGAGTAAGTTTTCAGTTAGTGTGGGTTCTAGAAGTTTCAGAGGTGGGTGTTGAGGGCTGCTCTGATGATCTAGTTCCTACTTCTTTCTCTTTCTCCCTTCTACTGTTAAAATGCTTTCAGTCACTATAAAATTCTGATTTGACATGACTATGGCCTTCAGGGGATTAAACCTTGCTTCTTAGTGATGGTTGAATTAGTGATACAATTAAGCATTTCGGTTAACTTGAATTAACTTGAATTTTAGGCTTCGGAACATATTTACTGAATTTTCATATGTCATTAACTAACTGAGACTACCTTGCAGCAAATGTGTCTCATTTTAAATTAAGGTCACACAATCTACAAAGATCAGATCTGCCCCTTTCTTCTTCTATCCATTACTTCTGTGGACACAAAAACAGCACTCTCCTTACACAGGAAGGGAGATAGTTTGCTCTAGATCCAAATATGAATGGCAATGGTCCAGGAACACAGATTTCCTAAATTCCATGTTTCAACATGGAAGCAGTTTCATGAAGTTAATTTATAGTAGCAGAACAAGGAAAGGTATACAAATAAAGGCACATTTCAAGTACTTTGGTGGAAACATTAAGAAGGTAATTACAGCACAATGAAGAAATCTCAGCCATAGGCCTCAGAGGCTGTCTGATGACAGCCATTTGGCTGGTAGAAACTAAGGTTTAGTTAAGTTATTAAATTATAAAAAGTTTATCTCTGTTAGTCACAGATGTTAGGTCTGACACAGAGAGGGGCAAAGAAAAGCTGTTTGAGGGCTAAAGATGGCTCAAAATAAATTGTAATTAGGCATGGACCTGCAGCTTTTCAGTCTCCACCTCTCTGATGTTCTGGTCAGTTGATCAACCTTGCACAGGGTTCAGACACATCATGTCCATTTAAAAAATGCTACCAGTGGTCAGGGCAACAGTAGATCAGCTGTTTCCAGGTTCTTAGCCTCTCAGTCAATGGCTTGAGATAAGTACACAGAGATCCCAAAATAGCAAGGAAAACTATTTAAGAGCAAGATTATAGAACATTCCAAATATGTTGTTGGTGTGAGTGAGAGTACTCAGGGGTCCCCAGTTACTGTCTATGCTTCTTTTATGGAGTCTAAAAAAAATAGAAGCTAATTGCTGAGAGGTATGTGATATTGAGTGAGAAATGTTTCCCAGAGGCTCATGTCTTTGAACACTTGGTCCTCAGTTGGTCATGCTGTTTGGGGGAGATTATAGACCCATTAGGAGGGGCAGCCTTACTGGAAGAATACATCACTGGAGGTAAGCTTTGAAGGCTTATATACTTGATGGTTTCCTGTTCGCTCTGCTGTTTCTTGTGTACAGATGAAATGTGATCATCATACTTCCTGTTCCTCCCGCCATGTCCCTCTGAAACTCTTAAGAAATAAACTTCTTTCTTCTCTTTGTTACTTTTGACCTTGGTATTTTCTACAGCAACAGGAAAGTAATCAATACAGGGCATAATTTGCTTAGTTCTCTATTTTGATTGACAAATTTAAGTTAGGAAAGCTTTTGATCACAGTGCATGTCCCTTCCCATGATGCATTTGACTTTAGCCATATGCACAACCTTTATGCATAGGCATAAAGGAGTCCCCCCAAAAGTTCCAAGAAGAGTATATACTCTGCCTTATTGTCCATGCATCCAAAATTATCCAGGTCTGATTGTTCTCCCCTATTTCCAACTACTTAGATATAATTAGAATAATTTTAGTAGAAACTGTCCATCACTGATGATCAGAATTAGTAGGAAGAGAAATTAGATTGTTGTTAAGAGAAGGATGTGTATGCAGCTCTACACAGGTCAAGGTCTTAGGCTGCTAACTAGTTGTTACATGCTTTGTTTGAAGAAAAGTGCCTGGGCATAGAACTTTCAGTAGAGGTCTATGCTGGCTTTATCTTTGTTCTATCCTTGGATAAGTTCGGTTTTTAATTAATGTAATGTAATTTAATCCAGTTACTGTTTCACACCATTGTATAATATATTCTGGTCACAGTTCATTCTTCCACTTTCTCTCATGACACTCCCACCTGCCCCCATTTGCCACCAAGTCCCCACCCCAGTTGTGTGTCTTTTGGTTTTGTTCTGTTCTGTTTTGGTTTGGTTTGTTACTCACTGGGTTTAACAAGGGTCACCCAGGTGGACAATGAATAAGAAGCCATCTACTGAAGTCTTTGTAAACTCATCTGTGTTATGGCAACTTTTGACTACGTTGTTCATTTTCTTTCTCTTCTGGTTTTTGGGCTGATTGTGTAGTCTGCATATTAATCCTCTATCAGGTATATAGCTGGTGAGAATTTCTCCCATTCTGTAGGCTGCCTCTTCACTTGATTTTTAAACTTTTGTGACTGAGTTCCCATTTGTCAAATCTTTGCCTAATTTCCCAACGAACTGCTTGAAGAATGCTTTCCTTCCTTTTCCTTTAGCCCTTTCAGAATTTCAGGGCTTATATTATGGAGCGATCTTGTCCAGAGGGAAAGTTAAGAGCCTAGCTTTGCTCTTCAATGTGTAGTTATCTAGTTTTCCCAGCATCTTTTGCTGAAATGTCTTTTCTCCAATAAGGGTTTTTGGTATTTTTTTGTGAAAATTTGGGTGACTATTATTGCATGTATGTATACATTCAACTTTCATTGGCCTGTATGTCTGCTCTTGTGGCAGTACCATACTATTTTTGTTACTATAACTCTGAAGTATAATGTGAAATCAGGAATGGGGCTGTTCTGGAGACTGTGATTGTTGTTATTGCTCAGTATTCTTTGACTATCTGGGATCTTTTGCACTTCCATATGAACTTTAATATTAAAAATTCTCTGAAGAATGACATTAGAATTTTTATTGGGATCGCATTGAACCTATAGATTGCTTTGTTAAGATAACCATTTTCACGATATCATTCTTCAGATCCATGAAGATGGGAGGCCTTTCCATCCTCTAATATCTTCTTCAATTTCCTTCTTCTGAGTTTTCATTATAAAGGACTTTTGCTTTTTTGGTTTATTATTCCAATATGTTATGGGTTTTTTATATTGAAGCTATCATTAATAGAATCAATTCCCTATTTCTTTTCCAGTATCTTTGTCATCAGTGTATACAGGAAGATTACTGATAGTGTGCTAATTTTGTATACTGCCATTTTACTAAAACTACTTATCAGTTCTAAGAGTTTCTGTTGGAGTCTTTAGGGTCCTTTAAATAAAATTTAATAAAAACAAAAGAAAACAAATTTCTTAATTAGGGATTGTATTGCTATGATGAAAAACCATGATCAAAAATCACGCTGGGAAGGAAAGGAATCATCTTTGGCTTACACTTCCATATTGCTCAGTTCATCACTGAAGGAAATCAGGACAGAAACTCAAACAGGGCAGAAACTTGGAGGTAGAATCTAATACAGAGATCATGGAGGGGTACTACTTATTGGTCTGCTCTTCATGGCTTGCTCAGTCTGCTTTCTTTTTTGTTGTTTGTTGTTTGTTTTCATTATTATTTTATTTATTTTATTGACAATCCAACCATTGCCTCCCTCCTGGTTCCCACTCCCACAATTCCTCATCCCATACCTCCTACCCCCTGTCTCCGAGAGGATGCTTCCCCCAACACCAGACCTTCCCCTACTCTGAGGTCTCAAGTCTTTCAACAATTAGGTGCTACTTCTCCAACTGAGGCCAGCTCAGGCAGTCCTCTGCTATATATGTGCTGTATATCAGTGTTTGGGAGCTCCTAGGGGTCCAGGTGAGTTGAAACTGCTGGTCTTCTTATGGGGTTCCCCTCCCCTTCACCTTCTTCAGTCCTTCCCCTAATTCAGCCATAGGGGTCCTTGACTTTGTCCAGTGATTGAGTCTAAGTATCTGTGTCTGTCTCAGTCAGCTGCTGATAGGGCCTCTCAGAGGACAGCCAACATGTCACAGCATCAGTAATAGTGTCAGGCTTTGGTGCCCCTCCATGCAATGGATCCCAAGTTGGGCCAGTCACTGGACTTCCTTTCCTTCAGTCTCTTCCCCATTTTTGTCCCCGCAGTTCGTTTAAGCAGGAACAATTCTGAGTCAGGAATTTTGACTGTGATTTGATAACTCCATCCCTCCTCTTGAGGCCCTGTCTATCTACTGGAGACGGACTCTTTGAGTTCCCTCTCTCTACTGTTGGGAATTTCATCTAAGGTCACTTCCACTGAGACCTGAGAGTCTCACACCTCCCCAATCTCTGATACTTTCTAGAGGGTCCACCCACGTCCCACCTCCCGAGGTTACATATTTCCATTCATTCTGCTGGTCCCCTGGGCTTCTCTCCTGCCCTCTCATACTTGATCCTGTTCCCTGTTTGCCCTCCCCTCCTTTCTCCCACCCAGGTCCCTCCTTCTGTCTCCCATGTTTATTTTCTTACCTCTTCTGAGTGGAATTGAAGCATCCTCACTTGGACCTAATTGCTTGTTAAACTTCTTATGGTGTGCAGGTTGGATCCTAGGTATTCTATACTTTTAAACTAATATCCACTTATTAGTGAGTACATACCATTTATGTCCTTTTGGGCCTAGGTTACCTCACTCGGGTTGGATCCTAGGTATTCTATACTTTTAAATTAATATCCACTTATTAGTGAGTACATACCATTCATGTCCTTTTGGGCCTAGGTTACCTCACTCGGGATGATATTTTCTAGTTTCTTCCATTTCCTGCAGAATTCATGGTTTACTCATTCTTCATAGCTGAATATTATTCCATGGTGTAAGTGAACATTTTTTGTATCCATTCTTTGTTTGAGGGACATCTGGGTTGTTTCCAGCTTCTGGCTAATACAAATAAAGCTGCTATGAATATAGTGGAGCATGTGTCCTTGTGGTACGGTGGAACATCTTTTGGGTATATATCCAGGAGTAGTATACCTGTGTCTTCATGTAGCACTATTTCCAATTTTCTAAGGAACGATCAGATTGATTTCCAGAGTGATTGTACCAGTTTACAATCCCACCAGCAACGGAGGAGTATGCCTTTTTCTCTAGGCCTGTCTGATTCAGAGTCATTTAACCTTTAGTCACTTCTTTAGAGTCTTTGTCTTCAAATGCAGTCACAGTGCTTATTACAACACTCTATCCATAATTTCTGAGTGGCAAAATTCAGTTGATAGATATGAATAAAAATTAAGTAGTAAAAAACTCTACAGTGGGATACTAATTAAGTAGCCTCTAGGATGACAATGACATATATTTCAATGACGAGCAAAAACAGGAGTGAAGAAGGGGTTAAGAAGAAATTTAGTCATCTCAGTTCTGAAGTGAGCCTGGAAGGTCTGTTTCTGTGTGGTATACTCACAGAGTTGGGAATTCATTGTTTGACCTTCCATTGGGTCCTCCTCTCCAGGTGACTACCTGTGTTTGTATAACATGGCACTGGATTCCCCAAGAATGAATGACTCAAAAGAAGAGAATGGAAACTCTTTTGTCACCATAAATCCAATAATCAAAGAGCATGCTTTCCATTGCTCTATCTTCAAGGAACAAATCCTTCATCAAGTCTGCATGCATCAAGAGGGAAATTAGAGTTCATCTTTTGAAACAAGATGTGTCAATTTTCCTGGATGATTGTATGCTTCCATACTCTACTTCCTGCTCAACAGAAATGATTGTGGATATAGTAAGAGTTTATCCCTGCAAAGCACCTGGAAAAATATAATGAATTTTTAACATATACTAAGGCAGTAAATTGTAATCATGGCAGTCTGTGAGAATTACCCAGTTGCCATTGAGAAAAACTTCATAGATGAGACCAACTGCAGGCTAGCAAAATTACCATCCCTGGTTAGTGGATGTGGGCACTTGAATACTTTTGTCCAAACTCTTTTTTCCTTTTTTTAAACTTTGTATTTATTCTTTGTGATTTCACATCAAGCACTCAAATCCCACTCATCATCCTATCCCTTTACATCTGCCCTCTGCCCTTGCAACCTCCCCACAAAGAGAAAACAAACACACAAATATCTCTCTGTGGAAGCTGTGGTGAGGCATGGTATGTCATACGATATACATGTTTGCCCAAACAGTTTTACTTGCAAATGTTCACTGCAATGAGTCGTTGGTCTAGTTCAGGGTTTCTGGCTTCTGGTACACTATCCAAACTGGAGCCTTCACCAGAGCTCATTCTTTAATTGCCCTGTGTCATAGAGATCCTGCAGCTTTGGTTCTGCAGGACAGACTCCTTCACGTTCTCCAGCAGTTCACTGTTGGGGTAAACCTTGGATCTGGACCTGGGTGGCAGCTGAGTGGGTCAGTCCACCAGCTCTCATGTGCATGTGTCACCAGGGCCAGTTCTCCTGCTTTGCTCAGGTCAGCAAGAGCACAGGGCTAGTTCTCCCACTCTCATGCCCTCAGGGCCAGCTCTCCCACATTGCCCAGGGACCAACTCTCTGGAATGCCACTGCCTATCAGAAGTAGGGACAGCTCTCTGCAGCCCTCAGACATCAAAATAGCCCCAAGTAGCATCCCAGACCAGGGAAGTTTCCATGGCTTTTGGTGATAACATGAGGCATGTACATCAACACAGATCCCTGCTGCCTCAAGACCATGGGCTCAGACATGGTCCTCATTGGCACCACAGACTAGGACATCACCATGGCCTCAGGTGGCAGCACAGGCTACTCAGATCAGACTGATCTTCACTAGCTTTGCATATCTCCAGTTCTGCCTCTCTTCATAGTGTACAACCTGCACTGCTTTTCTTTCTCTCCCATCTCTCTACCACATACTTGCTCATCCATCATAGTGGCACCCGCCCACCTACACTACATGGCAGTGGGTGGCCTCTCTCTTGCCCAAACATTTGTCTCATTTCATCTTCCACCTTCAGTCATGTACCCTACTTTCTTGGTTATAGGAAGACAGACAATTCAGCATGAATCAGTCCACATTTTTATTTTCAAGCTTGAAAGTGATCTCTTTCCTCTATTCTAACTTCCTCGTCTAAAAATTAAAACAAAACGTTTTAAACTATGAAATAGCTACAGAAAAATAAGTGCTTACCTGGTAATGTTATAAAAGAGAAAGAAAAAGGAAAAATAATAGATTTCTATTGACATTCAGATAAAGATTCTATCTGGTCCTTTAATTGTTGGCTGTGGTAGTAAATTATACAAGATGAAACAAGTGTTTTCATAAACTTGCTGTGATCAATTTTGAGTCAGATATTAATTATAAATAATTTCAAGTTTTTGTTTTATGTAATTGTAATGACTATCTAAATCTGCAGATGTATGGTTTATTTATAGCAAATAACCCTTAAATGATAAATCAGTGATTGGTAAGTTGCTTTCAAGTTATTAAATTGGGGAAGTTATTAGTTTGGGTACTTTATTGATTCCATAGAAATTAAAACTATTGTCCTGCCTATACATCTGCAGTCCTGTTAGGAAAATATGGCATATACTTTCCAAGGTCAGGATATGCAAAAGAAAGTAGGATTAAAAGACAGGTATCATTTCTAAGTGACATGACTGGAAGGGGTTTAAAGGAGAAGGCAGGTGTTTAAATTGAGCCCACAGCAGTATGCCGGGGGATGGAGAGGATTGCTTAGAGAAATTTACAAACTGTAGACATGAGCATTGATTTTACTGTATATGTGTGTGTGTGTGTGTGTGTGTGTGTGTGTGTGTGTGTGTGTGTATGTATATGTTGGTTTGCATGTATATGTGTATATATGTGTATATCAATGTCTAAATATGTGTGTGTATTTATCTGTTGAGAGATGAGTATAATTGAGTTTGTTAATATTTAAGTAGGATTATTACTTAAATTATCAAATACCTGTGCCATCTTTAGGATATATATTTTCTTTTACTAAACAAAAATTTAGGTGGTATCATTGGGAGCCTGGTCATGGGACACTTACCTGAATCCATAAGTTTTGAGACCAGTTTGGGCAATATGGAAAGTTTTTTCCCAATAGTCACTATTTTTTAATTGAAAATTCATACAATTATATTCTGATCATGGCTTTTCCTTTCAGATCCTCCCACTTCTCCTGCCATCCAACTCCATGTCCCCTCTCTCTCTGTCTCTCTCTCTCTCTCTCTCTCTCTCTCTCTCTCTCTCTCTCTCTCTCACACACACACACACACACACACACACACACACAAACACACACAACCAGACAAATAAAACAAACAAACCAGATTTTCACAAGAAAAAGCACAAGAAACACACACACACACACACACACACACACACACACACACACACACACATATACACACACGCACACATACATACACAGAGAGAGAGAGAGAGAGAGACAGAGAGACAGAGAGACAGAGAGACAGAGAGAGACAGAGAGACCCATAAAAACATAAAATAATTGGAAATCATAATATACATGCAACAGACCAGTAAGATTAAAAACATAAGGCTACACAAAGCAATATGAGACAAAAATTGTACAAAAATATCATTGAGTTCATATTGTGTTGGCCTTCACCTGCTGGACATAGGGATTGCCCAAAAGTGTGGTTTGCATACCCAGTGAGATCCCATCAGAGAAAACTCAGTTTTCCTTTGCAACAGGTTATGGATTGGAGATTGTTTCTTGGTTAGGTATGGGCATCCATTTCCTTCTCTCAGTTCTGTAATATTGTCTGGCTTGACCCTTTTCCAACCTTATACATGCTGCTACAGTCTCTGTGATTCTATCTCAGGAAAGAAAAATAAATTAGGCCACTATGAACATAGTGGTGCCTGTGTACTTGTGATATGCTAGAGCAACTTTCGGGTATATGCCCAGAGTGGTATAGCTGGGTCTTCAGGTAGAACAATTTTCAATTTTCTGAAGAACCACCAGATGGATTTCAAACATAGTTGTACCAGCTTGCAATCCCACCAGCAATGGAGGAGTGTTCCTCTTTCTCCACATTCTTTCTAGCATCTGCTGTAGCCTGAGCTTTTGATCTTAGCCATGCTGATTGGTGTAAGGTGGAATCTCATGGTCGTTTGGATTTGTATTTCCATGATAACTAAGAACTTTGAATATTTCTTTAAGTACTTGTCTGCCATTAGAGATTCTTCTTTTGTGAATTCTCTGTTTAGCACTGTATCCCATTTTTTAATTGAGTTATTTGGTTTTGGGGGGATTAACTTGTTGACTTCTTTATATATTTTGGATATTAGCTCTCTATCAGATGTGGAGTTAGTGAAGATCTTTTTCCCAATCTGTAGGTTGCCAATTTGTCCTATTGACTGTGTCTTTTGACTTACAGATGCTTTTCAGTTTCATGAATTCCCCTTTAACAATTCTTGATCTTAAAGTCTGAGCTATTGTAGTCCTGTTCAGAAAATTTCCCCCTGAGTCAAGGAGTTCAAGGCTTTTTTCCCACTTTCTCTTCTATTCGATTCAGTGTATCTGGTTTTATGTTGAGGCTCTTGATCCACTTGGACTTGATCCATTTGCAAGGTGATAAATATGGATCTAATTTCATTGTTCTACGTACAGACTGCCAGTTAGACCGGCACCATTTATTGAAGATGCTTTCCTTCTTCCATTGTATATTTTTGACTTCTTTGTCAAAGATCAAGTGTCTATAAATGTGTGGTTTTATTTCTGGGTCTTCAATTCTATTTCATTGAGTGACCTGTCTGTCTCTGTACCAATACCACATGGCTTTTATCACCATTGTTCTGTAGTGCAACTTGAGGTCAGAGATTGTGATCCCCAGAAGTTCTTTTATTGTTGAGAATTGTTTTCTCTATCCTGGGCTTTTGTTTCTCCATATGAAATTGAGAATTACTTTTCCAGTGTCTGTGAAGAATTGTGTTGGAATTCTGATGGGGATTGCATTGAATCTGTAGATTGCGTTTGATAGGATGGCCTGGGTGTCTCTGTCTGGAACCTGTAACCCTGGTTGCAGCAGATCTCTTGGGAGACCTCTGTCCCTGGCTGCAGCAGATCTCCTGGGAGACTTGCAGGCTGTGGGGTGGTAAGAGGGGCAGACATGCTGGCAGAGGTGCAGACTGGATAGAAGATAGGATTTGCTTGGAGCAGAGGAGTACAACATCTGCTGGGCTCCTTGGGGGTCCCAGCTGGTGCAGTTATTTGGCCAGTGGTCTCACCTGTTGCCCTGGCTGTAGCAGATCTTCGGGGAGACCTGAAGACTATAAAGTGGTGAGAGGGGCAGACACACCAATCTGCCTTGGCAGAGGTGCAGACTGGAAGTGTCAGCCTGCTTTCTTATAGAACCCAGTACCATAAGCCCAGAGATGGTACCACCCACAATAGGTTATACTCTACTGCATCAATCATTAATCAAGAGAATGCCATACAGCTCAGTTTTTGCGAAGAGCTAACTGTCCCATCCTTCCCGGGGTGGGGGGGGGGGGGCTCCTGGGAGGCTATTGACCACGGGTCCACACCTGAGGAGAGAAACTGCCAGCGGTGGAAAGAGGCAGGAGACAAAGAATGCGTTGAGGGCAAGATGGTGTTCCGATCAAGCCCCCAAAATGGCTTTATTGCTATGTATATATAAACACTTCAGGGCGGGAAGTGGCAGAGGAAGGGGGATTCCAGATGTCACACATAGCTATAAATCAGGATGACAGTCATTGTTGTCTTGAAGCTGCAGGCTACTTCAAACAGGATGTCTTATCACTTGCTGGAGGCAGTGAGAATGGGAAGGAATCAAAGGAATGCCTGCTGTGGAGCCCAGGACACTTTGACTTGATAATTAAGCCAAGCCTGGGACACTCTGACTAGCTGATTAAGAGCAAGGCCTTAGATTCAAACTAAGCCATTTGGTCTCCGGCATCTCCTCCCTTTCTATTTTCTTTAAAGCCAAATAATCAGGAACCTGTTTAAAAACAGGTGGGCCTTAATCAGGGGAGGGAGTAGAGGCTCCATCCTCATTATTATTATGATACCCTTTGCCAAGGAGAGGAGAAAGGTCCGACCATTGGGCGGAGCCTCATTGGCATCGACCTCTCTGCAATCGAGCATGCTCCTCAAGGAACCCAGAGCCAGCGCATAGCGTCTCTGCACCCCGCTGATACCCACACTAACCCGTAGGTCAGCACGCATACATCTGGGTTTTATGCAGCTCCTAAAGGAGAATCATTGTCTTCAGGCACTGTAATTCCACGATCAAGCAGATTGAGGTGGTGATAATGAACCTGTAAATGTCCGGATGTCATGGAGTCAATCTGCTGTTTGATGAATCTTATAATCTTATTAAAAATGAAAGGTCCCAGGCTGACCAGAAGTAAAAGGCTAATTATTGGTCCAACAAGAGGCATGAGGAGGGAGAACTTAGATGAATGCCACCAGGAATCAGTATCAGATGAAAATTTCTGTTTCTTAAGGGAAAAGCTGATTTCATGAAGATTTTTTATCTCAGTAATAATCAACCCACTATCCTCTTGCCTCTGTTTTAGATCTGACTCACTTCCAGTACTTGTAAGCCTTTTCTGGAATATCAAGGTCCTGTAAAACTCACAGGAAATAGAACAAAAGCTAGTTGATAGACCATAACAGACATGTCTAACATAGTTGAAAAAGGTGTTCAATCAATACAACTTACATTAAATTTAACATGACCAATTAATAAAAAATTGGGAGCCTTAACACATGTACTAATACTTGTTCAAAATACAGATCTTGTTCCAACTTTATCTCTTGCTAACATAACATCAGAGAACTGCAGCTAACTTTCAAATATGTCTTTGAGACAGTCTTTCTACAGTCTATATTTTCTCTGTCACACAAGCTCAAAAATCTTGAGGCAAGGCAGCTTATCCAATCTGGGATATAAGCAATCAAAGGTAGGTCAGGAGCGAATGTCCAATACAGCTTTTCTGTCACCATTGTCAGGGCACTCAGCAAGCTCACAGGTCAGCATCATTCTCTGTCCCAGCATCAGCATGTCTTATCAATCACTCTGGCAGCCAGTATGCTCCTTTAGCATCCTGCAGAAAAAACACAAATATGCCCTCTTCCCCATGTTAAATACCTGATCTGGATCATGCCATGTGTCGGAATGGATCCTTCTATATCACCTATGCATAAATGTGCCTATTTGTAGAGTGCCATAAACACTTAGCAGAAAAATCACTGGCATCCAAATTTTAAAATTTTAATTTTTTGTGCTGTAGGGGATATGATTCCCCCTTTTTTGTTTTATATATAAAAGATATTGTTTTAACGTTCCATGGGCCTGTTCTACAATACCTTGTCCTTGAGAAAAATAAGGAATTTTAGTAATATGACTAATATAAGATTAGTAACAAAACGTCTAAAATGCCTGACTGCAATAGCCAGTTCTATTATCTATTTTAATCTGATTGGGAATACCAAGCGTAGAAAAACAATGTAGGCAATGACTGATTATATTTTTAGTTGATTCTCCTGTCAAAGCAGTTGTAACTAGAAAGCCTGAAAGGGTGTCAATAGTTACATGTACACGTTCCAATAACATCCATTTGATATAATTGGTTAGGTATAAATCCTCGAGGAAAAACACCATTATGTGGTACAGGTAGAAACTGAGGACATTCAGGACAAGCCCGATACTCTATCAACTGAGCTATATGGGCTCTAATGCCTACATGAGCCTCCATAGCCTTATTAACCTTTTATAAATCTTAACTTTGAGCTTTGTTTTGGATTAATGGAATAACCAATCTCTTGGGGGTGAGTGAGTACATCAGCTCCAATGTCCATTAATCCTTTAAAACTTTCTGTAATAATTAATTTAAGGTTAGGTTTCTTATTAGTAATTGAGTTCAGTATACATCAGGGAAAATAAGCAAGTCTTTTGTTAAAAAAAAGGCAGCCAAAATTCTTTATGACACCTATATAAGCAGCCTGCTGTGAGTGCCTTGGGATCTGAGACTGACTCCTCCTTCTTGAGGAAAGAGCAAGCACTTCTGTAAGGAATTTCACACTAGCTTCTGCAGAGGTTGTTCTGAGGTTTGCATTAACTCAAATGCAAATGTTTCTTAATTGGGCCTATTTCCTGAGGCCTGGCCCAAGAACAGATTCCTGGGGGCTCAACTTGATTGTCTGCTCCAGCCTCTGTTCTTGGAGAAATCGTTTTTTAAAATGACCCAAATCTCCATATTAAACCTTTTTTATTCCTTCATTTCTGTAGAAGCATTGTTTGCACAGTGGTCCCTTATAAGGCAACAAGCCATAGGCAGACCCTGATCATATGAGGGTCTGATTTCTGTACAAAGTTGGATATATCTAGCTAAGTTTCTCTATCCTGCATGGCCTAATGGCAGAAGGCTGCATTAGCATTTTTACAAGCCAATTGAATAGCAAAGAGACTTGTGGAGTATCTCAAAAGATTTTATCTGCTGTGTTTCTTTTGAGGCTGTGACAGAGCTGTAAGCTGCAGTCAATGGAACATTGGCAGTTTAGCTAAAAAATTTTAAGTTTTCTTGTAACATTAAAGCACAATCATAACTTTGGAAAACAAACTCAATTTTAAACAATAAAATCAATACCAAGAGTATTACTATCATGTTACAAAGTTTGGCGGTCAGTTCTTACATCTGAATGCTTGACCGTACAACTTTCAATACCTTAAAGAGATATTGCTCTGATTTCTAGGATAAGAATTATATAAAATATTACCCAATTTTAAACATACCTTTAAAAACTTGTTCCCTGGGTTGGCTCAAGTCGAGTTTTCTATTGTCTAGAATGACTCAAACCCTAAGTTACCCATTTTAAATCACACTTTTTGTCACCAAAGTTACATATTTTTAATCATACCCAATAATTTATAAGCTAATACTTAATAATCAAGGCATGTAGAATGTTTTTATACTTTTAAAACCAATCAGAAGCAAAAATGAAGTAATCACACATTTACTTATTTAGACCAGATAAAATTTAATCTTTTCTAATGCTAATTTTAAGAGAGGAACACCTTGTTACTTGTTGAATCCAACAATCAGAGAAATTTTTCTAGGAGAAACAGCCACCAGCTCCCTTACCATAGAAGCCGAAAAGCTGTGGCCCTTTTAAGAGTGGCTTTGCATACAATTAGGCCTCTGGCAGCGCTTCTCCTGCTGTGCTTGACTCCAAGGGTCAATTGAGACTGCTTATTAAAACAAGTCAAACTAAACCGAGAGGTAGATAGCTAGTGAGAATAGAGTTTTAACCAATTTTTCTTTTCTTTTCAACATAAAACACAGGACAGCTTCCATTCATACGACATAGACTTAACATAAAACAGTCAGTTTTGACACATGGACAGATTGGTGCACCAAGAACATACAATAGAGAGGAAAGAGAATTAGATGTCCCAAAGTGACTCAGCTATCCTACCTAAAAGAGGCAAAATTAAAACTAAGCATTTGTCCCGTAGGGGCCAGAAAGGAAGTAGGACGTCTCCTATTTTCCTCCTGTCCCTAGGAGATCTCTGAAACAGCTTACCTTCATTTTTCTTCCCCTGATAGTCAGGGAGGTTTGATTTTCTTGAATCCATTTCCTCATAGTTAGGGTATAAACCATCTCTAGTCTGGGTCCAAAGACTAGAAGCACCTATGAGAATTATCTTTGCTTCCCTAGATTTTTGCATAACTCTAAACACCTTCATAAAACACATTTTACCATTATTTGGAAACACATGCACAGAACACATTTTACCATTACCTTGTCCTTCAATAAGGTTTATTTATTGCTTTCACAAAAATATCTACACAATTATTACCTTAGTCCCCCTAGTCTTGAGAGACTCTGTAATTCTCTGTAAAAAGGCTTCATGGTCACTTAACGTTTGTCCCATGATTCTGTACTATTTTATATAACTTTTACCCAACTTTTTTTTTCACTCTATATCTTACCCTAACACAATATTTAACTTTATCTCACTCTATACAATTCTCACATAATAAAATATCTCTGTTTTCTCTTAACTTATACACTTCCACCTATTCACAGTGGAGGATCTATTTTTGTTCGTCTTTGTTACTAAAATTCGCAGACTCTACTCTACATAAACATCTCTTACTATGAGTCTATATTACTTCCAGTCAGTTTTCATATAGACCCATCAATCTGTGATACTGATTCACGGTTTCCTCACAGATAAGCCTCTATCACCCGAGCATTCCTTGTCCTGGAGGAAACGTTTCCATGAATAAACTTTCCTATTTTTTTCCTTTTCTCTGGAAAAAGCATCTGTCTCTTTCATGCGTCACTCACCTCTTCTCCAGGAGTCCACTTCTTGGTCGGGTCACTCCGAGAACAGAACATCTCCTCTCTATAAGATCCTCAATAGGATCACCTGGCCCAGGCTTTCACGTGACGTGATGCCCGGCAGTGTGCACAATCTCATTCCTCAGCCTCACGTTGGGCGCCAACTGAAGAGCTAACTGTCCCATCCTTCCTGGGGGGCCCTCCCAGGAGGCTATTGACCACGGGTCCGCACCTGAGGAGAGAAACTGCCGGTGGTGAAAAGAGGCAGGAGACGATGAATGCGTTGAGGGCAAGATGGTATTCCGATCAAGCCCCAAAATGGCTTTATTGCTACGTATATATAAACACTTCAGGGCGGGAAGTGGCAGAGGAAGGGGGATTCCAGATGTCACACATAGCTATAAATCAGGATGACAGTCATTGTTGTCTTGAAGCTGCAGGCTACTTCAAACAGGATGTCTTATCACTTGCTGGAGGCAGTGAGAATGGGAAGGAATCAAAGGAATGCCTGCTGTGGAGCCCAGGACACTTTGACTTGCTAATTAAGTCAAGCCTGGGACACTCTGGCTAGCTGATTAAGAGCAAGGCCTTAGATTCAAATTAGGCCATTTGGTCTCCAGCAAGTTTTATTGAGATGTTTTCTCAGTTGAGGTTCCTTGCTCTCTAATGGCTCTAGCTTGTGTCACATAGACATAAAACCAGCCAATACAACAAATATTGCATATATCAACATTGGTTTTGGGGGGAAACAGAAAAATGGTTAGATTATAAAAATGATTACTTTTATACGTGTGTGTGTGTATGTGTGTGTGTGTGTGTGTGTATCTTTGTGTGAAAGACTTACAGTTCACTGATATAAGTAAATGATAGATGAAGTTTATAAAACCTTAATAGTTCATTGAATTTGGAGTTCTATTAAACCACTTAAAACAATTAGAAACATGTTGTCAAGAAAGTACAAAACATTCAGAGCAAATGGAGTTTTGAGTTGCACACTCAAGTAACTGAGAACATAATGAGAAAATTTTCTCTTTCTAACCTCAGAAATGCTGAGGTAACCTTGGCTAACACCTTGGTGTGACTGACTATGAGATTTCAGAAGAAGTATTTTTATGGAATTATATAGAACATACACTATGTTCTATAAATTTCAATGGAAATTAGGGGAAAAATAGCCACAATACAGTTAATTCAAAATTTATAATACATCAAAGTGTTTCTAAAAGTATTCTCTAATATTGAAGCACAACTTCACTGAAGCCTTAGTTCTGAGCTCACAGTATGTGTGCATTGCTGTCCCACCACACAATAGTAGTAATGCTGCCTGAAATACTGCAACCTCAATTCAAGACACTGTGTGTTATGAACTGAATTGGCATTACTCTACATAGAACATTTGGCCTATTACGGAAACATAATGCTTTAATTTCAGAACATAAAGTCATATAACATATGTTTTTACTTTGATTCCTTAGCTTGGATCAAAGTATATCTTTGGATCCTGTCTTATTGGAATGTTTGACTTTTAAAGCTACTGTTTAGTGGAAATGCAGAAATGGATGACTCAGAGGTTAAGGACACTTTCTGCTCTTGCAGAGGACCTGAGTATGGTTCCCAGAACCCACATGGTGGCTCACAACCATCTGTTACTCTAGTCCAAGGGCTTTAATGCCCTCTTTTGACTTGTTTGGGCACCAAGTACACATGGTACATATGCATACATACATTCAGGAAAATACAAATATGCATAAAATAAAAAGAAATAAATATTTAAAAATATTTTAAGCTATTTGAGCTGCTGAATTACATTTTATTAAAACATTGTCAAATTAATTTTGGCTTGCATTTAAAACAAAATTTATAACAATTTCTAAAATGTCTCCTAATATACTTCTGCCATTTTGTATAACATATTTAAGTGAAGGAAGATTCTAGCATTGACAATTGTACAAAGTATAGATCATTCTGAAAAACAATACTTTGTGTTCTGTAGTGACAAATATTCAGCCAAGATTTAATTATTTATGTAAAAAGAAAGGATTTACATAACATCAGTATGCAAATTTACTTTAATATTTAATAAATGATATATTTATATGCATACCAAGAAATTGTTTTGAAATAAATTTCTTTAAAATCTATCAGTAAATTTTGAGTTGTATACTTCCTTTGTTGACTATGGAATCAAACAAAACATTCTTGGAACAAAAGTAGTCACAAATAGGAAAAGCTCAAGAATTTCATGGCAGTGTGACCCTGTCAGTAACAGCATTAGCAGTTGCCATGCTGGGTCATGAATAACACCCCTGCCCTACTTCTTTAGATGATCCTTTTTATCATTTATTAGAATCCTTCATATTGCAAACTTTCATCAAGATAGAGGCACAATCTCTAGGTTTTGGTTTTTGTCATCATACTCCTTAGTATATTGATGTCTATCTGAACACATTAGGGCTGGTGTGGTAAGAACCACAGTCCTGGAAAACTTAAAGAACAGATTTACTAAGACACAGACAGACTATATCGTAGGGTTTTACTATTTTGATTAGACATCATGACCAAGGCAACTCTTATTAAGGACAATATTTAATTGGGGCTGTCTTACTGGTTCAGAGGTTCAGTCCATTACCATCAAGGCAGGAGCATGGCAGCATCCAGGCCAGCTTGATGCAGTAAAAGCTGAAAGTTCAACATCTTCATCCAAAGGAAGCCAGGGGAAGACTGTTTTAAGGTGCTAGGAGGAGGGTCACAAAGCTTACCCCCACAGTAACACACTTCCTCCAACAAGGCCACACCTATTCCAACAAGGCCACACCTATTCCAACAAGGCCACACCTAATAGTGCCACTCCCTGGGCCAAGTATATTCAAACCACAAACTGGGAGTCTGATGAAGCATCTTCTTTGTGCCTCAGCACCTGTCCTATTGCTATATGCTGGCATGTCAGAAAAACTGCTGAGAAATTCAATCAGTTTTATAGGATCAAACATCCCATTTATAAGGGCTATGCCCTTAGGATCTAATCATCCATCCTTCATCCTAGGGATTAGATTTCAAAATCTGAGATTTGAGAACACAATTATTAAGTCTGGAGTAGAAGACTGTCTTAGCTTTGGTTTTTAGTTAGGTTGGTTGGTTGGTTGGTTGGTTGGTTGGTTGGTTGGTTGGTTAGTTTTAGCTATTGTTGTTGATATTGTTGTTATGGTTTGATTTTTTGGTTTTGTTGTTGTTGCTGGTGGTGGTGGTGGTGGTGGTGGTGGTGGTGGTGGTGGTGGTTGGTTGGTTTGGTTTGAGTTTGGGTTTTTTTATTTTGTTTGTTTGTTTTGTTGTGCTGTGTTTTGGGTTTTTTGTTTTTTGTTTTTTGTTTTTTTTTTTTTTTTTTTTTTAACTCGGATTGGGTTTGGATTGGGATAGTGGTTGGGGTTGGTATTTTTCAGACGTCACTTTATACAGCCAAAGCTGTCCTCCAATTCCTAATCCTCCTGCAACAGTCTCCTGAGATCTGGAATCACTGGCACAGGCTACCATATTCACCAAAGGTTCTCATAATTCTCTTTTGCAATGCATTTCTACAGTCTGGATAAGAAATATCTCTCCCCAAAGGCTCATGTTGATCCCCAGCTAGTGTTGTTATTAATTGATAACTGAATCATGAAGCTTTTAATTTCCTTGGTATCCTAATCCATTGACAAGTTCATAGGTAAGAGGGTTCTTCAGATGACTGTAGGGCAGAGTTGGAGGATGTAGATCGCTTGGGGTGACCTATACCTTCCCTGAACCTTTTTCTTCCACTCTGTCCCTGTCTGCATCCTGTCTACCATGAGGTAACATGCTTCACTTACTACATATTCTCATCATGATGCTTTGTCTCCAAATTTACTATACACCAGGCCAGAAGCAAGGGAACCAAGTGACCTAAGACTAAAGTCTGTGAAACCAAGACAAGCCTTTCCTCCTCCAAGTTGATTAGCTCAGGTAACATCTTCATGAGGGAAACCAATTCAGATATGCTCCCGCCATCTCTTTCCACCAATTGCCCACAGTGTTGTTTTAGCCATTGGCCATTGGCCATGCCTCCTACATGTTCTTTGATCCTGATATTTCTATGCTGGGAAGACACTAGTGAACTGGTAAAGAACACAGGTGGAGGTCATTGACTTTCAGACTTTGGCAAAATTGATGAAATAGTTTGAACTTGTTTTGTCTGATATAAAGTATGAGTCAATTCGTATAACCTCTTAGGATTATTGTGGAGTTTAAATGAAATCTTTGGAATATACAGATACCTGTAGCACGGTAAGTGCTTGATGCTACATTCCTATCTCTTAATTCATTGTCAATCTACAGGAGATAGTGAGTACCCTCAAGCTTTCCATAGACTGTCTCTTGCATTGCATCTGCAGCATTGTTAAAGACTCCTACTTCACAGCCAGCCCCATCCCTGAGCAGTGTAGAGTTGACCTTTCCTTCAGTGTTCCTTCTAACATGCGTATGAATCCTTCCAGGCTGAACCAAGTCCCAGCATCTGCATTTACAGATTATTACTTTTACTAGCATTATTCACTATCATTTTTAATGGAATTGGTTCAGAACATGTTCCTTATGTAAGCTTACAAGAAACCCTTAACACTTTCAACTTCAAATTTTGCTACAGTAAAGCAAAGCAATCCTAACTAAGAACAAGAATGTTCAATGTTATGGAAAAGAGATGGTCTAGCTGGTAAAAGTACTTGCTGTACCAGCCTGATACCTGTCTTCAAACCTGAAACCCAAGTAAAGATACAAGAAGAGAACCATCTTCACAGAAGTTGTTCTCTGCCCTCTACACAAGCATAGTATGTGCATGCCTACACACACACACACACACACACACACACACACACACACACACACACACACTTATACACGCTAATAATAATAATAATAATATAGTAAATTACTTTTTAAAAATTGTTCAAGTGTTTACAGTTATTGTTCTACTTTCTAGCTGTCTTATTCACTGTTAATTCAATAAAAACATTTTTAGCAACCACCATTCCAAAGTTTTTCTAAAGAAAAAGTTTTTATTAATTTCAAAAGAAAAACTTTTTCCATCTTCTTATGCAAAATAATTAGAGCCAAATGATGAGGCAATAAGAGCTGGCCAATAAGTTGAGAAAGAACTCCTGGCTTCTACTAGGCAGACAACCCAAGACTGACAGTTGATAGAACTCCATTTCATGGGCCAGTTCAGTAAAAGTGATGCTCTGAACAGTAGTCAGTCCTTATTTAGAGATCCTCTTCTATAAACCCTACCGTGAACTTTGTTTCTATGCTAGTTAATTGATTTACTTTTCAGGCCTGGTTCCCTTGGGTAGAATTATTGGCTCTAAGTTTACTCAAATGATTTGCATACCTGTAATGTTCTCCATAGGTCAGTTCATATTCCCTTAAGCAGGAATAAAATGGCCGGTTTTACCCTGCCCATGTAACCACTGTGACTGTGGTGTTCTGTGCTAATTCACCTTGATGTGATATCAGAGTGTGTGCTTGTTCTTAACTGTGTGTGTTAGCTTTCACCAAAAAACTTTCTTAAGGTTTTGAATTTTCTACAAAATCTTTTCTGATGGTTTGACTAAGAATAGACCCCATAAGGTCATCAATTTGAATGCTTAGTCACCAGAGAATGGCCCTAGTTGAGAAGGATTAGGCAGAGTGGTCTCATTGTCAGGCATGTGTCACAAGCTAGCAGCCCCCAAAACCCAGTCTACCCCCTCCCCCACGACTAAGGATCAGGATGCAGCTCTTAACTATTTCTCCAGTTCCTGCTTGGAGATTGCCATGCTCCATAATGATAATGGACTAACCATCTAAAACTGTAAGCAAGCCTCAATTAAATGGTTTATCTTATTATAGTTGCCTCGGTCATGGTGTCTTCTCATAATACTAGAACCAAGACATAATTTTAGCTACAAAGCATACTGCATTGTTCCAAAAGTAATAACGAGAACAGCATCATGATTTATACTTTCTCTTTACACTATCATAGCATATTTTAAATAAATTATATTGGACATATCAACAAAATGTAGATGTAAAAGGAAGAAGAGCAGGGGGTGGGAGAAGGAAGGAAACCAACATCATAGTATAACCCTAACTAATCATCAGCATTAGACAAAATTGTAGCAACCCACCATATCTGTATATGTTTTTATCACAAAGCTGCGAATGTGCAAATGCAGCTGCTTCCCAGGTTAGAATGATATCTGAAAAGACCACCTCATTTTGTAATAATTTTATGTAAATCAATTTACAAATTATATTTTCCCTAAGGTATTTGAACAAACAAATGCATTGTGAATATTTGTTTGCCAGCTCCCAATAAGCTGTACCCCTCTAGACATGGAATTAGAAATGCCCCGTCTCCAGATAGATATGTTATAATCTAGATGAGCCATACCTTTATATTAAAACCATGTGAAGTAAAAACTACCGCCAGCACAAAAGCAGTCTGGCACAAGTAACTCAAGAAAGAATTGATCTAGAAAGCTCACACACATCACTGTAAACAGCATTGTTTAGTTATGGACTAGGAAAATTGCTTACATTGCCTGGAGCATGTAGATATCCAAGAGAGATAAGGGAATTATGACTTCTTTTTACTACTTGGATGGTCAGATTGACCTCCTTACACAGTAGAATGCAAGCAGAAAGTATATTAAGTGTCAGGGCACTACACTCTCCTCTAATAGACATGTTACAGGATACAGACATGTTCAGTTTGGGCTATGTGATCTCCAACTTGGAAAATATTTTATTGGTTTCGAATGAGTGGTGTATCCATATACTTTAAAATTCAAACCTTATAAAAGAGTTTAGGATAGAATATTTTCCTACCCTGACTCTTGGCATCCAGTCCACTGCTCTGATCAATTTCTTATTTATCCTTGCAGAAATATCTCCTGTATATGTGAACAAATGGTTATCCCCACCCTTTAGTACAAATTATCACACTTCAAATACACTCTTTATCTTGACATTTTAAAAAATCATTAATAGGTTTTTGTTTTGCTAGTTGTCATTTTACTTAAAGTTGTACTAGAGAGATCATTCCTTACCATTACATAAAGCTGTCCTCATGAGATATGCTTGCTGCTCAGTATATCATACTCACTGCATGTAATATGGCTCTTTTAAATAAAGAATTCCCAATTCATGCTCATTTAGATTGCTTCCAATTTGATGTACTAAATAACCTGGTGTATATATACATTAGACAATTTCTAAAAGTAAATACCTAAAGTGGACCCGCTGAACCATAGTTCACATGGTCTTGTATTTTACAAAGATTTCCCTCCACAGGCTGTCCTAACCTACATCCTCAGAGGTAGAATATCAGCTATCAGAGCACTGTCTTTGCCTGATTGCCAACCCCAGCATCGATTCATGTCCCACTGGAGTAAATTATTATATTTTTAGAGATGTTTCTTGACATTAAATAGGACTATATTCACATTTGTCCCCCCCAAAGTTAATTGACAACTCCTGGAGACAACCTAGATCAGTGGTGCTCAGCCTGTGGGTTATGACTCCTTGGGGTTGAGTGACTTTTTCACAGGGTTTGAATATCAGATATTCTACATATTAGATTTTTACATTAGAATTCATAACAGTAGCACAATTACAGTTATGAATTAGCAGTATAATAATTTTATGAACTGCATTAAAGGATCAGAGCCTTAGGAAGGTCGGGAACCACTGATCTAGATTGTCACAACCCTGAGGCAAGGCTTATAGTAGAATCCAGTAAACAGAGTAAAGTGGACTGCTCAGTCTCCTATTGTGCACAGCATGAAGACCTTTCACCAAAAGGGAGTAAAGAATGTCCCTAGTGCTAGGGTCTCCCAGAGCATCTGCTTTCCCTTTATCATAGAAAATATATCTTGCAAAGATCTGCATTCTTCAGGGTGAAATATGTACCAAATGTGGTCCATTTGGGGCTTTTTGTTTCTGTTTTGTTTTGTTTTGTTTCGTGTTTTTCTCTTTCAACACCCCAATTTGCTCAATGATTTGTAGGAATTGAGAGCCCCTCACCAGTGTGAGCACCTTCTGTACACTTTCGTCCTGAGTCTGTGGCACAGACAGGCACTCAGATTATTGAATGAATGCATAAATACTACCAGTCTTACCTGGTTGCCTTTGACTTAGATTATTTTCTTTTTAATCAAATCCCATTCCGTTTTCCACTTACTCTTTTCTCCTAAATGGAACTGTCCCTTTTACTTTAGACTTTTTCCCCTTAACTTCAGAATGGTCATGGCAAAAGTCATCAGTTGAATTAGAAATGGTGTTCAGCTGATCTGAACATCTATAAAGTATGCTTTATTGCACAGCACTAAGTCACTTATTTAATTATGTACTGTTGTGCTCACTTATAGTCTGTGATTGAGGCTGTCTTGTCTCTTTAAATGGATTAAATCTCCTTAAAAGACAAGAGCAAAGCATGTTTACATTCCTGAGGCCTAGCAGTGTTTTACCAGCAGGAAAGCAAAATTGCCTGTGCTAGTGTGCAGACTCTCTCCCTCTCCTCACCGTCTCTCCTCTCCTCTTCCCCTCCTCTTCTTCATCCCCTCCCCCTCTCTCTCCTTTTGAAAGAAATCTATTTAACTCTCATCTCAACTCACTAGTCAAACCCCAAAGATTCTACTTCTAGTAAAGAAACCTACCCATCCTCAAGAACAGAACATCCCATAATCTTTCTCAAGAATAGTATATCCCAGATTCTTCTTTCAGACACACAGAGCAAAGAGGAGGCACAGCCACAGAAGGAGCTGGAAGGCCAGGGACATTGGCCAGTAATTTGTCTCTTCTGGGGTTTCTGGGACTCAGAGAGCCTCTGGACTCCCCAGCTGCACTGCTTCCTAGCACGTCTCTTTCCATCAGCACCAGTGTCGTCCTCAGACACTTGCTCATTCATCCATGATCATGGGACCCAGAAGTTGCTTAGCCAGAGCTAAAGTCAGAAATCATTCCTAAGCTTCTGCCCACGGAGCTTCTGCTCACCTCCACTCCTGGAAGATGACTTTGCCAAAAGGAAAGCAGGCTAAGGTGAGGGCTTCATTTTAATGAAGACATGGATAGTTGGGGATTGGTGATGGGGGAGCCAGGGAGAAAGGCAGGAAGGGAGAAGAAGCAAGGGCAAGACTGTTGTGCAGAAGGCTGAGTGGTGCTTCACTGCTGCTAAATATATCCTGCAGAAAACTGGGATGAGGAGCAGCTTTGATCATATCTAACTTGGGATTTTAAAATGCAAATGCAAAAAAATGCAAATACAGACTGCTGGGTTGCCTTCCATTAGCTTGTTATTTAACTACTGCTTAGCCCTGAGATTCCCTCATGCATGATCTTTGCAATTAAAATAAGCTGACAATTGAAGTACTTCAAAGCTGAGTATCAAAAGGAGAAAAAACACCAACCTATGAGTATCTGTCTGGCAGAGCGAGGAAATGCTAAGAGTCAGCTTGATTACACAAGGTGAAAACAGAATCCATGTTTCAAATGCATATTCTCAAGAGTTTGAATTAAAAACAAACACCCTCCTTTGGGAATTTTTAAATGCGGCTTTTATATTTAGCCACAAGGGAATCCACAGGTAGATATCTCAGGGTTACCCACATCAGTTTTTGATTTTGCTGATAAAAGGCTCAAACATCTCCATGTACTGATCTAAAAAGAGAGGGCTTACTGATGTGCTGATTTCAGATGAACAGAACACTTCTTCCAAATGACCATCTTTAGATGACAGCTTGAGAAAACATGCAGTAAACATATTTAAATGTTGAGCCATATAAAATACACAACCTCCTTTCTTCATAGGCAAGTTTTGACCAAATGATTAAACAATGACTTTATAGTACTAATAATAACCCACTCTTGCTTCTAAGTGCCACACTAAGTTGAATTTGCTTTAATATTTTACTTAAGCTCTACTGTACTCTTTAAGGCAGGTAAATTCTATTTACTGACATTTTCCTGATGCCTCTGAGATCTATGTGCCATGATCGGAAGACTTTCAGTGGGGGTCAGAGACATTACAGTGCAGAACAGTACCCTGCTCCTTTTTTCTAAGCTGGATGATATGGAAAGTGCTAGAAGCACTGTCCGCACCTTTCCCTGAAACAGGTCATGATATCTTCTATACAAAGCACCCCCTTATTCTAACAAGTTATAATCCTTGTCATAAGAGAGAGGGACTAGGCGCAATCTCAGGAAGAGGCCTTGCCATGCCCCAAGCCCTGAGGTTAACTGGTCCATGACTTGTGAGTCTAGCATAGAAACACTCAGGCTTAGTCATGTTGTTAAGTCTTCATTTATGTGTATTTTTAAATGTTTGTTTATTGTTGTGTATAGATGTATATGGTATATGTAGATACATGTGCGTGTGTATGGAAGTCAGAGGACAACTTGGTGGAGTCAGTTCTCTCCTTCCACTTTCACATGGGTTCTATGGATTGAACTCAAGTCACCACAATGCTTTCATGGTGCTCAGCTTTACCCATTGAGCCAGTTTGTTAGCTCTTTTCATTTGTTTTGTTGGGAAACTTCCTCCACCATCATATGAAGTAAACATTAGATTCATGCGCGCATGAACTCTGCCTTTTGTCAATCTGATTTACAGGTGGTATAAAAAATTTTTAGTAGAGTGTTTTTCCTTCTCTATAATAGGAATAAACCCCTAAAAATACCTGCAAGTAGGTGTGTATGCAAGTGTGTGTTTCTAGTTATAGAGTCCAGAGGTTTCATCTTCTCTGAAGAGATATGGCCTTCAGAATGTCCAGATGAGATTGAGGAGGGCAGTAGTATCTGTAGTCCTAACTTCAATTGCTTGAGTTGGTAATGTGATTTAAAGGCTGTGTTTCTCGCAACTCTCATACAAATTCACTGTCACTGCTTGGATAATGCTTCTTGCCTTGGTCACTAAACCACTTACCCTGGTTTAGCTACTCCATGAAAAAGCAAACAGTGTGGACTTGGGAGTCATATGTGTGGTCTAGGTTTTAATCTGGTGTGAAATGTTTACTGTAAATGTCATTGCCTCTGATCTCCATCTGCAAAGAGGAGCTCAGAGCCAGACAATCAGTTTCCAGGCCTTATTCTGAAGATTAAACAGGTTTGACCCTTATATATCTGTGTGGATGAAAAACACAGCTCTTTTCTCAGAATGAACAGAAGTTATTTTATGCTGAGCTAAATGGAAGTGACTATGGCCTGGGATATGAATTCACACTTCCCTGAATGATGGGTTCCAATGTGGAACTAGTTGTATGAGCGTTAGTCATAGATCAAAAGAACATCATACATCCAGGCATTTACATTGGTGAGAACAGGGGGTGTGTGAGTTACAGCAAGGTGACGAAATCTCAGCCGTGGACTTCAGGTGCTCCACAATGATGATCTTAGCTTCTGGGTTGATGGAAGCTAGCCCAAGATAATTTTGTCTGTAGGTCTCCAGCACTGCAGCTCCCTGCAGCTTTAATTATAAAAATTATATCCATTTTCCCTTGTGGGCCATACAACATGACACTTGTGTATGTGAACACCTTGTGTTTAGGAAGGCCTGTTCTGAGGATCTGTAAAGATGAGGATGCCTAGGCAGGAGAATGGTCCTCAAGAGAAATAGTTGGTAAATATCTATTTTCTTGGGCTTCTTTTTGAAACTGTTATATATCCTGAAGAGCTACCTCTGACCTCTCCATCCTGTGCCCTGGAGATGAGTCTTTTCTTTGGTATTCTTATGATTGTGCACTACGGATGTGTCTAAACTAAAGGGCATGGTTGCACTGTATAGGAGAGGAGAGATAGAACAAAGTTGGATATTGGAAGAGCAGCAAGAGAAAAGGGTTAAATATGAGGAAACTGGTTCTGACAAAAACTCTTAGATGAAATCTGATAAGAATGTGCCAAAGCAAATCAGATGTCATCTAAGAACCAGCTCCCAATAAGCCAACGTACCGCTGACCATCAAAGATGTCTGCTCACAAAGGACTCATGCCAATACCTGGCACCAGTTGGGTAAGTCATCCCATGGAAGTCAGTCACCTTTGTGGTCCAACATTGGGCAGGGCACCAAAAGAAAACATAGTTTTCTCTTTAAAAAGAGTTAAAAGATGGTTTATTCTGAGTTAAATGAGTGGCCATGGTCTGGGAACATGGGTTTAGGTCGTCCCAATGATATGTTCCAACATAGAGTGGCTACATGAACAACTAATAAAAAAATCATAAAGGTATTTACCATATACATTGGTGAGGACATGGGATAGGCTAGGTTAGAGCAACTTTGAAAAATGTCCTTATGGGTTTTAAATGATACCTGATGACAATCTTTGCTTTAAAGGACAGTGCAAGCTAAGGTTTTACCTGATAGTCATAAAGATGTTAAGTCAGTGCAGAGATGAGAAGGAATGGCAATGTAAGGGACCCCAAATAGCCCAACATAAGTTAATGGTGGATCTGCAACATTCCAAGTCTCTATCAAGTCATAGTCAGTCTTGTAGAGTCCTTAACACAGATATAGGGTGTTTTGCTTTGCTTTGTTTTTTCTGGTAACTTCAGCTCATGTTTGGAATGTAGGAAGTATTAAATCTTTGCTGTCCTTTACAAAATGATTCTAACCTGTTAGGCATTTAGGATCGATGTTCAAATTATGTTTGATAAAGGGAAGATAGGTCTTTATACTTTGTCATCTCCTGGTTTTTGTTGAGTTCCACTTCCTACAGATTTCAGTGATACATAAGGCCATCATCTCATTCTTCTAGAGAGCATATAACAAGGTAACTAGGGTAACTGGTGGGGGGGGGGTGCCTTCCTCCTCATCAGCCTCTTACTGAAGTAGTGGCTTTACTGTAAAGTGCACTCATGCTGGCCATCCTCTTGGCTAAGCAGTCCTTTTCTCTTCTGCTTCTGGATGCACTTTAGCCAAATGACAGAGGGAAGATCTGGTGTTCAGATAAGGAGCCGTTAGTGCTGGGCTGTGGTCTCCATAAAGAAAGGATGCTCGACTCTGCAGACTGTGGGTGTTTTGTGGGTAGAATCACCTGTACACAGAGCCAGGCATAACTGTATGAGCTCAGCTACAATCACCAAAGTGCAGAGCCAGGCATGGCAGCGTGGGCTCATCTGTATGTGCTAATGACAGAGGCAAAGGCCAACAGGGAAAGGGATGGGAAAACCTTACTGAGTGGGTGCCAGGAAACTGCTAGTCTTTCACCTCCTCACTCAGTCACTTGAAGTCTAAAGTCAGCTGTCAGAAAACTGAAGGCTGAGGTGCTTCCCCAGGTCCCTATAACACTGGATTGTATCATTAAAGAGGCAAGACATAGGCCAAGTCCCATTCCAGGGACTCACTCAGCCACTCTGCTGTGCTCAAAAGTAATAGTTGCCCAAGGCATGCTGGCTTCATTTTGCATAGCAGTGTCATCCTGTTGGTCTACAACCAAGACATTCTATGCTCCTCCTGCCTCATGCTTTTCCTACCATTCAGCACCTAACAAAGGGCTGAGGTACTTTGCTGTCTGCTTTATTAAGTGTGGTTGTCTGTTAGAAAAACCGAGGCATGTGTGTATTATTTTCAGAATGAACACTGGAGGTGTAGGGAGTCAGCAAGCCTTGCTTATTCTAAGGTCACCAACGAGTATGACACTGTAGTCAGTGTTATTTTGTTCTGTTCTCTCTCCCTCCCTCCCTCCCCCCCCCTCTCTCTCTCTCTCCCTCTCTCTCTCTCTCTCTCTCTCTCTCTCTCTCTCTCTCTCTCTCTGTATGCTTGCTTTCTATCTTCTTTCTGTAGTTAGACAGCAGAAAGGAACCCAATAATGAGCATTCATTAAAATTCAGTTAAATAAGAATTATGGATATGCAGCCTTGCAGTGGTTCATGAACCCTGAGCCTCAATCTTCTTCCTCTAAGTAAGTGGTCTGCAAACTTCCTAATGTTGTGTCCCTTTAATAGAGCTCCTCATGCTGTGATGACCCCTGACCATAAAACTATTTTGCTACTACTTCATAATTGTTATTTTGCTACTGTCATGAATCATAGTGTAAATATCTGATATGCAGGATATCTGATAACCCCAAGGGGTTAGGAACCACAGGTTGAGAACAGGGGTTTCATGGTTTTGACCATGGAGACAGTGGAAGAATGGGTGATTTGAGTACAAGTTCCATTATACTCGAAGATAGAATAGCTTTCAGAGACGTTGAGATTCATGATTGATGCCCAGTTCATAGAGAATTCCTGAAGCTACAGGATTTTGTATGTAAATCCAAATGTTCTCCTGTAATGACAAAGATTCTCATTGACCAAACTTTTATCCCAAACCTCCAGGCTCCTTTGAGCTTCAGGCTACAGAGTTAAAGTAGTTTAAACAAAGTCCCTGGCTCTTGCTATCTTATCAGATGGATCTACCTACAGCAACAGCCATAGGCAGCTTAACAAAAATCGTTCTACTGTGTTGTCTCCTGGTACTAATTTCACATCTACATCTGCTGACCTTCCCTGCTTCAGCTTGCTGCCTGGCCAAATAAACAAATTGCTGCTACACAATCATGTGTGACTTGGATATGAGTCCACTCTCACTGCTACTGCAATCGTCTTTCACTTATCACATTCTCTTAGCATTTAACAGAATAATATTTTTCATAAGCACAGATTAAAGCTTAATCATTATGGCTTTTGAAAGATCATCCATATGGTGCTTATCATGTCTAAAGATACCATTTGTTATCAGTGATGAAACCAATGTCCTGAGAACCTATTACTTATCTGAACACACAAATAGAGCTGCATATGAAACTGATTTCTGAATTCAGAGAGGCCATCTCAAGTCTATCTTTTTTGTCAGGCTATCCTCAGAAGACTAGTAATTAGGCAGGGATATCTCTCTGTCAGCACTTAGAACAAGACCCTCAGACTCAGCCAAGAGGACTCTCCTAAATTTAAATCAAGAAGGCACCAAAGGCCCTGTCATTTGGAATGTCTGTGCCCATGATGCCTTCTCCGTGCCATCTAGTTACTGTGGTTTGGGAATATAAATGAAGTAACGAGGGAAGTAGGCAAAATGGAGAAGGGGGCTCTAATGGAGAAAAGAGGCTACACAGAATGGAGGAAAGAAAAATAACTAAAGATGTTTGTAAAGCCCTAAGAAAAAAGCATTTCATATTACCAAAATTATATATAACTCTGTGTGTGTTTGTGTGTGTGTGTGTGTGTGTGTGTAGCTTACAATTGGATACACAATGCTCCCCTCAACGAACAATAGACTATTTAACAAGAATGCTTTATGACCAAGCTCAAGAAACCTCTATTCGAGTTGTTGGTCAGGGTGAAGACCATGATAGTCTCAAAACATATAGACTGTTCCTGTGCCCTTAGCTGGTTGATCATCTCTATTGCTGAAGACACCAGGCGATTGGACATGTGACTTAGAGGATTTGAGCTGGATCTGGCCTGAGAGAGTAAGGAGGGATATGACATGGGAGGGGTATGACATGGGAGGAGTTACAAGAGGGTTATGACATGGGAGGACACAGGAAGGGTTAGAGGGAAGAAAGGAAGGGAAAAAAATGATGTACTCATATTTCAGTTAAAATAAAACATCCATCTTTTAAAAAGCAGAAGGGAAATCTGGATTTTTATGAGTTGCCTTTTGTGTGACTTCACCTGGAGATACAGGGACAAACATCTGTACCTAGAGTGAAGGCAACAGAGAAAATAAAAGATTTCAACCATGTCCAATGTGATGAGACAGTGAGGCTTCTGGGATGACTTAGAGGAGCATGTGTCACTCGAAACCCCAAGTGTGGTGATGATTCTGCATCCTTGCACTGCCCTGGTCAGTGTGTCAGCAAATCCATTGCACAGTCTCCTCTCGCTAGGAACTGCTTCTCTCATCCTGAGGAGGGCCCCTGTGACTTTCTAAGCTTCCTGAACCTTGTAAGTCCTGAGATTTCTAAATTTCATGTTGCCAAAGTCTTAGGACTTTGCCTCCCCCACCCTCCTGAAGGTGATGCTTCAGTTAACTATTTATTATTGGGAGGAAATAGCTACAGGGCAGATCTTTTTAATTCAAGAGAGAATATAAAGCAAGGGCAAAAATGAAAAAGTGAAGGAAGATGATGGGAAGGGAAGGGGGCAGGGAGAAAGAGGGAAGGACAGGAGGAAGGAGGAGGGGCCGGGAGGAGGAAGGAAGGAAGATAGAGGCTCTATGGAAGGAATTAATTCAATCCAGGGGCTGTATTTTGCTGGGACATTGATGTTGTCTGTTTTCTTTGGCTTTGTCGAGACCTTGTCCTGTATTCTCAGCTAACCTAGAGCTCAGAATTCTCTGCCTCCCTCTCCCAAGTGATCTGGATGATGATAAAATGCCATACTTGCACTTCAGTGTCTGTCTGTATGCTGTAGTAGAAACCATATGGTGGGGAAAGGAGAAGGTAGTGAGCATTTCAGAGCTTGGATGCTGTGACAGCCCCAGTAGCAGTTCTGAGACCAGTATTGTGTGCTTATCTATTAATAAGGGATTAGGGGCGAGCATCTGTTAGCTGATCAATCTTGTCTTTTGCTCTTTAGTCTGAAATTGATGGATAATTTGACCTCTATTAAGAAAACTGATGAAAGGAATCATCTTTCAAGACTAAATTGACACTGCAAGTGGGAAATGGAAATAGCACAATGACTTCTGAAATGTTGCGAAATCTTCTTTTCAAAGTCTTTTAACTTTTAGATGATAAACTTCAAGCCATTCCCATTTTACAATTCTACTTGGGACACTCATTTCTTGGATCCAGCCACACAACACAGAAGACAGGCTGTTCTCTCAGCTTTATGAGACCTACCAGCTTTTCATAGCAGTTGTCCAAACTTTAATAGTCTAAATGTGGATTATAGACACATACAGTTTAATAACTAAGACACCATCATTTTCTTACTTTCCAACCTAACACTTTCTTATGATTTCATTAATATTTCAATTCGTGAATTAAAACATCTCATTACTATGGCATTGGGCAGGTCTTTGATAATGTCCATTTTACAGGAAAACAGTATCAGCTGACTTTTTTTAATGTACAAGACCTTGCCCTCTGTTCTGGCTAGTTTTGTATGTCAACTTGACACAAGCTGGAGTTATCACAGAGAAAGGAGTTTCAGTTGAGAAAATGCCTCTAAGAGATCCAGTGGTAAGGCATTTTCTCAATTAGTGATCAAGGGGGGAGGGCCCCTTGTGGGTGGTACCATCTGTGGGCTGGTAGTCTTGGGTTCTATAAGAAAGCAGGCTGAGCAAGCCAAGAGAAGCAAGCCAGTAAGGAACATCCCTCCATGGCCTCTGCATCAGCTCCTGCTCCTTGACCTGCTTGAGTTCCAGTCCTGTCTTCCTTGGGTGATGAACAGCAGCTTGGCAGTGTAAACCGAATAAACCCTTTCCTCCCCAACTTGCATCTTGGTCATGATGTTTGTGCAGGAATAGAAATCCTGACTAAGACACCTTCTATCCTGTGGAGGAAACAGAAAATAATCCATCTTCTCCTTACTGCCTTCCTGGGGTTCAAAATATCTATGGAGAAAAAAACATTAATACAATACTTTACCAAGTAGAATGTGAAAATTACAATTCAAAGAGCAAAGATGACCACCTTGTGAACAGTTTTTAAAATAAAGACCATAATTCAAAAGCTTTAGAGGTCCTCGGAGAGGAAATGCCATTCAAATCGGGGATTTCAGGAGAAGGGACATTTTCGGATGATGAGGTAGGGTAAAGAATTAGAGAAAAGGCACAGTAAACACAAGTAGAAGAAACAAGTTTGAAACAAGAAGAAACAAGCAGGGCTCTTAAATGGTACAGCTTGAGAGACCTGGAGAAATCATATGGTCAGTTGTCCCAATGAGTTAATTGGGAGCCCAGAAAAATTACGTGGTCAGCTTGTAGTAACCACCTGCTTCTGAGAAAGATAAATTTAAGTATAGTCACTACTAACTTATAATCTATTGCTTTATCCACATGCCTTGATGCCTAGTTATTCTTCCTAAATTTTCCATAGGTATATATTTTAGGTAACACATGCTACATTTTTGCTTTAAATCACCATTTTATTAACTAGTTCATCCCTCTCCTCTCTCATTCTCCAACCCCGAAAAGTCTTACCATTTAACATTTAGTATGTCTCATCCTAAATGGTTTTAAAATCTATGTACCCATCTGCAAATCTGTGTGTATATACATATGAAGTGCTTGGTTATCTTCTGCAAATAAATGAATATATATTCTCTTTTCTGTGCCTTAATTTACAGATTTAACCATATTTGAGAAAATTCTTGCCAAGGGAGAAGCTAAAACCTCGCTATGCCTTCATTTTCGTGGTTATGTTATATATTCCTTAAGGTAGATTATGTCCCCATACCACCTACTCCGTCCCTTAGTCTTTTCCCCTAGGTTTTGCTCCCACAAATAACACTTGAATGAGCATGCCATTTATCCATTTATTGTTCTATTGATAGAGCTTGCTTCATCAAGCCAGGGATGTGCTTTAACAACAAACTAGTTCCCTGGAAAGCTGGAGCGAGGTGCCTTTGGGCCTGCAGCCGTTCTTTCCTGCACATTTGCCTTTGCAAGTGCAGCTGGGATAGAGTCAACTCTCACTGTGCATTTATCTCATGACAAATGAACTGGCCCTTCATGTCTTAAGCTCATTGGTTTCTTGTTAACTTTGCGTTCTCATTCTTTTACCCACTTTCCCAACAGATTATTTAGTTTCTTTTAAAATTTTAAGGGCTTTTAGTGTAATATAGATATTTTCAAATGATTTCCAATTTTTGCAAACTTTTTTTTCTCAAATCTATAATCTATGTTATGGAACTTTTTTGTTATAAAAAAATCTTAAATTTCATCTAGCTATCTATTGTTTTTTCTTAAGTTCTATTTTATCATAAACACATATGATTGCTTCCCCTATTACACTGATGGTTATTAGATTTTAATTCTTACATGACTTTTATGTACGTCTTACACAAAAATACTCTAGTTTATATAAATACATCTAGGAATTTTTATCTGAAATATGATTAAAAAACAAACCTTCCTTTTCTTTCCTTCTAGATATCTTATTAGCTGTTTCTATTAGATTCTTTAGCAGACTTGAAATGACTCTTTTATCAAAGACTAAAATCCCACTTAAATTCAGACCCATTTCTACATACTCTGTCGCAAAGATTCTTGATCTCCTAGGGGCCTACTCAATGTGTCACAGACTTAGTTCCAGTAGCACTGCAGGGTTTTATGATTCTGACCAATCTGATCACAATAATGACTTCTGAAATACTTATGGAAGAGAGTCATATTAAAAACTCACTTAATAAACAGCACTGAAATGTAAGCAGAAACTAGTCAGTCAAAATAATATTAGTATAGTTAGAATAACTTTTTGGAGCTTTTCTACCTCAAGTAGATTTTTATATCACCAGATAGGAGATATTTTGTTCTTGTTGTTGTATGTTTCTTGTGTATGTCACTTTGTTACCATATGCCTACCTGTTTTTCAGTCCTAGGGATTGAACCTATGTCATCTGCACATGCTAGAATCTGCTCTGATACTGGGCTACACCTCTAAACCTTTTTCATACTTTTAAGATAGAGTCTCACTGCCTTATACAGGCCAACTTTCCACTTGTACTCTAGCCCAGGCAGGCCTCAACCTTGGGACTCTGAGGTCTGGGAAGACTGGCCTGTACCATCAATCTAATTTCAAGTACAAATGAGCTTATGTTATCTTATAAAAGTGGAAGTTCTGTGTTTTTTCCCAAAAAGATAAACATATTAATGGTACTGCTTTCTTGATTCCACAGGCCAGTTCTTCAGAGGACTCATCCCTATGTCTTCCCTCTGAGCATACTTGAACCAGACAATGGAGTGCTCTTGGAGAGAGGTCCCATGGGGACTGTACCTGACCCTCTGAGGGTGACTAAAGCTTCACTAGTGGCAGCTTCTGCGAAGGAAGAGTCTCAAGGGGAGCTGCAGAGTGTCTCACCAGCACTGCAGAGTGTCTCACCACAGCCAGCTCAGCCAGATAAGAAAGCTAGTGGCATTGGCAATGCTCCTACAGAACTCAGCCTCAGGCTCAGTACAGCTTCTCAGACCCTGATGCAAGCTTGCGTGCATGAGTCCAGCCAGGAAGACATGGCATCTCCTGGTCTCTTCAAAGAGGCAGAGCAAGGGTCTCCCAAACAAAACACTCCTGATGACTCTCAGCTTCAAGGAAGCAAGGAGTCAGCAGCACAAGGCCCGAATGCTACTGCAGAAAAGGAATTTATATCTGTACCACTTTTAATGTCTGCAGTCCAGCACACTCACCATGCCATCCAAAGTGACCCACCAAACACTAGCACCTGTCCAGTACCTGAAGATTCCTTGGTGAAATCAGAGGCAAAATCAAACAGTGAGAAACCTGAAAAGTCAAGTTGTCCTACCAAGATCACCTGTTGCAGCAGCAAAAATGAAAGGCTCTGTGATTTTTCTTCTCCTGAAAACAGCCAGGGAACTGTAGAGACTCCAGGTACAGCAATGAGGATTCACTCATTCTCTTCTGCAGACAGACCTGAGGAGGAAGGGCAGAAAGCCATCAATAATACAACAGTGATATCCAGTGAGCCTCCAGCAAGAGGGGAATGCTCAGAGAACAAACAGCCCTCTGTCACTGCCTTGGACACCACAGATGAAAAGTCAGAAAACCCTCCACTATCCCCCCTCGCCAGCCGAGAGGCCACATGTTCGTCAGATACAAGGAAGGTGCTGCTGCCAGCACAGCATCCAGTGTCAAGGTTCAAAGAAGCCAGCACAATGACCTGCCAAGCTGAAAGTGAGGCGACGGAGGTCCCTGTCAGGGCTTGGCAAGATGCTGAGGTGCAGGCAGTGGCAAGTGTGGAGAGCAGGTCTGTCTCTACCAGCCCCAGTATCCTCCCCACATATTTAAAGGAAAATCCTGCTCCCGAGCAGGAAAATGGACAAGAGCAGCTGCGTGTCATTTGCCATGGCAAGGGTAGTGGTAGCCACTTGTTGGAACTCTCTAACAGCATGGTAGACCCCCAGGAGTCAAGGCAGTGCCCCAGCCTTGTACCACAGGTGCATATCCAGGCAGCTGTTGCCACTCCTGCAGCATTCAAAGGGGGATGCAAACCAGCGAACCATCCAGCTGAAGACCTTAAATCCCCACTGATCCATGTGGCCTCCAGTCAAAACCCGGATACAGAAGAAGACCTGCGGTCTTCAACCAGCAAAGAGGCAACCTCCAGACAGCTTGCAGGTACTAATCCTGACTCCCAGAAAGCTAGCTCCATTGGCCAGACTGCCCTCCAGGGAGGGAGTCAAGCTGAGATAAGTCAGGGGTTGGGGAACTCTGGACCCAGAGAACCTGAATTTGTAGTGAAAACTACAAATGACCACAAAGCAGAGCCAGGCTGCAAAATGTCCAACTCCCGTGGAGGTGCCAACAAAGAACACCCCCCAGAGAGCTTGGATCCCACTGACAAAAGAGGTGCAAAGGACAAGAAGCCTGCTTCTCCTCTTATCGTGAAAGACCATGCACCTGGAGCCATCAGCACCCTAGATGCCAAAACCCTTCTGCTAAATCCTAAATCTCAAGGAAATGAAGGTGAGGGACCCGAGGTCCATCCTGCACCCTCCCCAGGAAGGAAGAGCCAACAGAACACCTTGGAAGAGCCCAAGCAGACCAAGACAGTCACGAGCCTGAGCCTGCCATCAGATGGCACAGGTGACTCAAGCCCAGGCTCTGGTAAGAGGACCCCTTCTCGCTCAGTCAAGGCTAGCCCTCGAAGGGGCAGCCGGGTGAGCGAGTTCCTGAAGGAGCTCAATGTGACAGCAGCTGCTGCCCAGGTGGGACTCACACCTGGAGAGAAGAAGAAACAGCTGGGGGCAGACTCCAAGCTGGAGCTGAAACAGTCCAAGCGAGTGAGGGATGTGGTGTGGGATGACCAGGGCATGACCTGGGAAGTGTATGGTGCTTCCTTGGACCCGGAGTCCCTGGGAGTTGCCATCCAGAATCATTTACAAAGACAAATTAGGGAACATGAGAAGTTAGTTAAAACACAAAGTGGCCAAACTCGAAGATCTATTTCCTCAGATTCTTCTTCAAGTAAGAAACTTAAAGGGAGACAACAGAGTGTTCTGCAATCCATGCTGCAAAACTTCCGACGCCCCAACTGCTGTGTCCGTCCGGCCCCGTCCTCTGTGCTGGACTAAAAGGGAGCTGCACTGGTGTATGAACTGTGGTATTCCTTGTGTCTATTCGTGTCAAAGCTTAGGAGTTTGGATTTCTATTCTGTTTTGGGTTTGTTGTCATTGTTTTTTGAGAGACCTAGGAGTAAAAGCAACTATTAAGTTTAAGAATTAGCTATTACAAATTATTGGGTTCAAGTAAAATGCCGTTTCACACTGATAGAAAGAATTCAAGAGGTGAAGCAAAGCTTGCAAGTAGTCTTCATCCCGAGTTCAGAAGAAATGATCATCACTGTGGTTTTTTTTTTTTAATACATTGTTATTTATATACACATTGTTATTACACACGAGTCATTTGGTATTTTCACCTCAGTCTATCACAGGGTGGTATTTTCACTAAAATACCTGCTTTATGTTAAAACTAGCAAAAACAACTATTAGCAACAAACTGTAGTCATTTCTGGTATTACTGAGGTAAGGTTACTAGTACCACAAAAGGATACTAGTACCACAAAAGTTTAAGTAGCTTATAAGAACCTTAATGTGAAAACTTGAAAAAAAATGTATTGTTATTCCTGGGACAAATAAGATGAAACAAAAATATTCAAAAATATATAAAAAACAAATATGAACTGGCTATAGGCATCTAAAGCTAACCCTTTCTATGTGAACAAGTTCTTGTTAGAAAAGTTAGCTATACCTCCAAATATGAATACTGCCTGTACCAAACGTGAACATATATGTACATTTTCCTACAATGAAAGCAAAGCGCCTCCCTGTGCTTTAGACCACATCAAATTGGTATTTTCTCACACTAGAGGCAGTATCTGTGACTGGAGACATGAAATTCAGGAGGACAGTAAATTTTGTATTGTAAGTGTGTCCTCTGTGAACAGTTTCTGACTGCTTCAATGTACAACCTAGATTCCTTCAGATTTGTCACTTTTGAGAGGCAAGCTGTTACACTTCAGAGATCTTCATGAAATTGTAGTTTGAACTTTGGGTGGCCATCTTCCCTCTCTGGGTTCTACAGAAGGATAGACACATATGGGGCCACTCTGGGAGTACTGAGTTGGGGTACCGGCGACAGCTTGTACACTGGGGCAGTGTGGAGAAGGAGCATGGCAAAGGTTTGGGGAAGGCCCTCCTCCCGGCATTCATTGTCTAGGCAATGCCAATCTGAAGGTTTCAGTTAACACTTCATACTTAGCTGTGGAAGAAAGAGCAACAGCTAACTGCCTTTGCTGAAATCACTCCTGATGAGCTAGGAAAGAAGACTTGCCATGGGTCTTTTTTTTCTGTAGAGACTCAAATATCAGTGGTATAGCCAAGAGTCTATTTTGGCTGTTTTCAATTTATTTCTATTTTGTAGATTAAAAACATAAAAATTATACCTGAGCTCCAAATCCTGAGCTTTATTGCATTTGATTTCTACATGAGCAATTTAACTGGGTATGTAGCTGCATAAGTAGGCCACAGTGACAGCACCCTCCGAGTTGGAGAATGATAATTACAGTGTTATACTTGGAACTTATAATGAATTTCTTAATAAGGCACATTTTCAGTTTCTTACTAATTGGCTTCTATTAAGGATGCTTTATGAAGTAGGAATTACTGTCAAATTACTGATCAAATTGCTGTATTAATGATTAGAGATTTAGTATAAAACTCTCTCTCTTTTAGTGTAAGTACTCATTTGTCTCAGACACCTTTGTCTCCTATCTTACACACACCCGGACCTTCTGTCACATGTCAGTACTCATGCTGTGTATACACAAGCACACACTCCCACACACATACACAGGAGCAGCTGTCCTCAGGGTCCACTCCAGATGGTGGGCCCTAGGAATCCTTTGGTGCGAAGTGCTACAACAGGCTATTCCTCAAATAGGAGAGAAAAGACAGTTCTGATCAGCAATAATGTGTGTGGTTTAAAATAAACATGCAATACATAGATTGCTAAGCCTTCAAGGGTTGTAGGCGTCTTTCCCAAATTCAGTAAATCAAAAGTACTCATTTTGGTATGGTGCCTCTCAAAGCAAAACCTTAAGAAGAAATATTTGATTAAAAAATTTGATTTTCTTTAGTACCAGAACTAAATTTGTAATTTGTACAAAGACTCTAGAAACATCATAAAATGGTACAAATAGATTTTTGCTTTTTCCTTTTGCATCCTACAGAATTGAGAGCTTTTAGAAACATCCATGGAAATTGCTTCCCTGAATGGATACATTAAGCTGCAAATCTGCTCAGGTGTTTGTATTATGGTACCTAACCATAGACACTCTCACAGTAAAACCCTACTTGAAGTTTTTCCTTTTCATAAATCCGTGGCACATAATCCAACCTCAGGACATCACTGGGACCTCCTGTCTTCTTCATCCAGGTAGGCACACAATGGCTTTCTTGGCAGACTGCCAAGATAAGGTGATATCACTCTATCACTGTTCTGTGTGACATACACTGGTTTAATAGTTATGTCTATCATTATTTTTTTTTCTTTCTTTTAAAAACTTACTGATTCTTTGTGATTTTTGCATCATGTACCCCAATTCCACTCATCTTCCCCTCCTCTCATAGCTGTCCTCTACCCTTGCAACCTCCCCCCAAAACAAAAACACACAAACAAACAAACAAAAACAAAGCATAAAAACCATCTCATCATGGAAGCTGTAGTGTGTCACAATGTGTCCCACAGTGTATCTCTCTGTTCACACATCTTCACTTGCAAGTGTTTATTGCAGTGAATCATTGATCTGGATTAAGGTCTCTGGCTTCTGTGACACCATTAATATTGGCTCCTCACCAGGACTGCTCCTGGTTATCCTGTTATTGCCCTGTGTCATAGAGATCCTGTAGCTTGGATCAGTAGGACCTGCCCTTGTACACACCCCAAGAGTTGATAGATGATGTAGAGCTCAGATTTCACTGAGGCCCAGGTCTGGGGCTTTAAGTTGACCTACCCCAAAATCTACATCATTAATTTCTTTCGCATGTCATTTTTACCTTCCTAGTACATCTTAGATCTTGAAATATAGATAATAAATGTTTTATTAAAGAAATAAATAGAAAATATTTCTGGCATCAGTCATAAAGGAAGTGGAACTCAGGGTATGGTAGTTCATTCACCATTTACAATGTAAAGATGTTATACCACTTACCAAGAAAATACTAGAGTTCTTATTTAAACTGTGATTGTTCTGTTTCTATGACCATGAGACAAACACGCCAGCTTCAATTGTAATTTGTTTATTGTAAATGATTTTTCTGAGAGCATCATTTTTAATTAGTTGGTTTTGATGCCATGGCCACCTATGTGACATATAGTAAAATATTGATCAACTTTTAATTTGAATCAACGGCATAAAATGAATATTTTGTTATGTCAAAATTAATCAGAATCCATGTGTATGTACGTCCAAAATGAAGTAGTTGTACACCAGATCCTTATGTTTCCTACCGTGCCAAGGTCAGCTATACTGAACGTAAATTGATCTTGGATTCAATTGTTTGTATTCTTCAAAATCATCCAATGCACCTTATTTTGGATATCTGTATTTCCTGTGTTATAGATTGAGTATAAAGCTGAAGTTGGACTGAAAGTGTATGTGAAGCCTCTACTTAATGTCTGGACTTTGAACCCAAATCCTTAGCAGGAGTTTGCTGTCCTAAAGTAGAAAGATAGGGATACGGAAGTTGTGATTTATCTGGATCTCAGTGTCTTAGGGTTTTGTTGTTCCCAGTTTCTGCTGTTTTGCTTCATCATTCTAGCCATAGTGTGTATACCATACCAAAAACAAAACACAAGAGGATGTTAACTGTTTTAGTAGAGGATGTATGAAAGTGTGCTTTTAATGTCTCTTGTACAGCCTTCTTTGTATTCACTGTTAAATTTACTGCAAATATGTGAGAAATCAATGTTTCATTTTACTTGTACAGTGAAATTGGTTTTTAAAGGTCCCCTTCTAGTGTGACATAATTCACCATATCTCCTGTCTACTTTTTCAGATCAGTATAAAGAAAACATATTAGAATAACATTTGTGTATAGGTTTATGTGCTTTTATTGAATACTGGCCAGTCATGGCCTTATGTAGACTCAGATTTACTAATTATCTCCAAGGCCGCCATGGAGATGAGGCTGTCTCCTCTATCCTGCTTTGTTCTTACTGGTGTGTAAAGAATAAGCTTGTGAATTCCCCAGTGTGGTGACACTGAACTATGAAGTATCTCAAGGTGAGCTGATGACTGTCACTGCCACAGTTTTGTCTACATGGTCAATCAATGAATCAGAAACATTTTTCTGCCCATGTCAGTACCTACTGTGTCACGATTATACCTAAACATTTTGCAGTGTCCCTTGATGTGGGGGAACCTCTTTGGTTGGTTCTCTCCCAATGCAGGTCAGCTGCTGCCCCATGACAAATGAAACTGGCAATTTGGGAATCTCCTGCCACCCTTGGGACCATATCTTTCTCTAATAAAATTCTGCAACTGATGAGTGACTACAAAAGGCATCCCTGAAGACACCCAGGCTTACAAAGAACCACACAATATTGAACATTTTTGCAAAATAGCTTTGTAAATACTGAAACAGACTTCCATGAACACTCTCTTACTTTTGAAACAGAAAGTATTCCTTGGCTACAGAAATCAAAGTTTTAATTTGCAATAACCAAGACAGAGCATAAAGGAAGAATTGGGGTGGGAATTTTCTCTCTCACAGTGATATATTGCTATGTTTAACAGTGAACACTCACCAGATCAACTCTCACTTGCCACAACCGAATAACCTCTTTCAAAGTAATTTCAGTCCATCTACAAAGAAGAAACAATGTGGAAAAGAATTATTATTAGAAAAGGCAAGGTGACAACAATTATAAAGAACATCCAAATAACTGTGGACTCAAGAGAGATGACGGTGGGGGCCAGAATGGCACAACAAGATGTTATTTACACATTTTTTTCTAAGGCTCAAATATCTCAGAAACCAATTTGAGAATAAAGACTGTTGAATATGAAACTAAAGCCAAGCAATATCGTGCCAAAAGAGGCAGTTATACCAGCAAGTGCATCAGCTGTGATCACACATTATGTAATTGTAGTTTGCTCCATGAAGACTGACAGTAGCTCAGAAGGCACATGGAGGCACAGATTCAGCTTTGTGTTGGAAAGCCTGAAGATGCTTCACAGGAAGAAGCAGCTCAGTGACCATGAGCAAAGATTAGCCCACATTGCTGTCTCATGCCAGTCATGACAGAAGAGGAGCCACTGATTTAAACTCAAAACAGCTTCAACCAGGAACTTTGTCAAAAGAAAAAGAAAATTATAGAACTTTCTCTTCCTGGTGACTAGCATGCCAGATACAATTCACTTAACTCAACTTGGCCTAGTGGATTGCAATACTTAGCAATGAGAAACAGTCTGCCAAATGAAAAAGTACTAAAACATGAGCCCTTTTTAGCAAAAGAAACTGAAATAATGCCTTACAGAGAATGTTCCAGATGATTTCTGGATACTAATTACTCATCAAGTGTCTTTCTGGGCTCAAGTTCAAAGTTAATTGGCTGCAAAGTATGGAGAATTAAGTCACATATTTTGCACCTCAGGAAAAGACACTGATGATCAAACAACAAAACAGTAATTATGATGAGATTATCTTATGATCTATATGTATGAGAGAATTTAACGGGAAAGAAGGTCTAACCTCTAGGTCCCTTCAGTATGGAAATGTGATCAGGGTGTTTCCCCCACTAGGGAGAAAATTATAATTTGGTTTGGGGTTGGGTTTTTTGTTTTGTTTTGTTTTGTTTACATTGCTGCTAGTATTAACTTTTGTTATTTAAAAAAATAACTCGTCTCTTCTTTAGAAAACTTCTAAGTAGTTAAGCAGTTTCTTCCTATTCCCATGGCTTTTAATGGCACTTTGGGAAGGTGGTATGTGGATGGGCAGAAAGTGCTGTCTCCATCCAGAGGCAATCCTGATGATTGCAGGGTGGGCTCACAAGCAATTATTTGAGGACACATTTTGGCAAAAATCACTTTCTATCATGTCTTTAGATGATTCAGATACATTGGGAAATGGCAGTATTCTAGTCCTGCATCTCTGTTCTTAAAACAGAGGAAAGACTAATACCACTTGCTAGTAAGGGGGGTCTTCAGATACCTGCTATTAAAGACAAGAAAAGTTAATCATGCCCAAAAACTCAAGGAAAATTCTCAAGTAGCAATTACTAAATCTCTATATTTACTTACCTCTGTTGTACTAATGTGTAATAATACTGTAGCTGGTTGTTGTACTTCCACACATTCTGTAAGTATGTACAGTCTGTGGGTGATTATTTTGCCACTTTTATGTGTAGAAAAAAATAGCATGATATAGCTCATTTAAAGCTATTTCCTATCACCAAGTAGGTACATGCAGGAAAGTTAATAAAATCAACAAAAGTGTGTACATGTGTATTTAGTGACAGAATTGATTCTTTCAGTAGAAGGTCAGGAGGAATTGGGCATAATTTTGCTTTGTTTCTTTGTCATCATAGGAGTTGCCAGCAGAATTACCACAAAGGCTGAATTGAGTGGTTGGTACCCTGGCATGTTACTAAATATGCCAGAGCTAATTTCATATGCCATTAGTCACAAGTAAGGTCAGTTCTTTGACCACTGGGTTGATTTACATTCCTCACACATGCTCTGTGTTAATTGTGTGATAGTATGTACATACCATGAGTGTGATTATGTACATACCTTGTATGAATTATCGAAATTCTCTAAGCAGTTTCAGAAAAGCAGAACAAAGAAATAATAATTCAAAAGCCTCAAAATGACTAACCAATATGTATTTTCATTTTCTTCACATAAAATACATAGATAACCAAATGTAAATAGCATATCCAAATAGATGTGCACACAAAATACATTTTATTCATACTGCTACATTTCAATAAATTATTAACTAATGTTGGTATTTACAAGTCTGTGTCTGCTAATGCTGGAGAGATGGCTCAGTGGTTAAGAGCACTTACTGTTCCTCCAGAGAATCTGTGTTTGATTTCTAGCACCTACATAGCAGCTCACAATCATCTGTAACTCTGGTTCAGATGAGGAAATAAATGTGCTGTCTTCGCACCTGAGAAATGGGCAAAGGCTAAACAACCATACAGACACTGTGTGATGACTGTATCTGGCCATTTACCTGAATAAGAATTGAACTCCTGAGATCTCTTAGACATTGTTCCTAAATAAAGATGGAAGGTCATGTTGATAGAAAGATAATGTTTTCACAAATAGACTCCAACCCCCATTTGACAGTCAGTTTTCTAATGGATGTTTAAAATACTGAGATTCAACTAGTTAGCTACTTTTGTTCTCAAAATTTTTTAAATATGATTTTTTTTTGCATCTCACTTCTCATAAATAAATATAATATGAAATAAAGTGTCTTATGCTTATATTATTGTTATTATTATCACCTCTGTTGTGGAAATGTTCTTTTAGTCCAGGATACATATGTCACTTGATCTCTAGACTTTTCTACTAGGAATATGCAATAAAACCGAAACTGTTAACCATGAAAGAAATGTGTTTTCCTTAGATTAGAATAGAGTTTTCTCACTGGAACCATAATGAACCTGATTATCATAATTACAGATTCTCCTGCATTTGCTGGAGTGAAGTGGTGGGGAGAGAAAATATCTGTGTGTCTGTGTTATTTTTCCTTATGTGCCTTTGTACACGTGTGTGTGCACATGCACAAGCTTGTGTGGTGATAGAGATAGAGCTTATTGTGGATCGAACTATAAACAGAGGGGTGGAACAAGGTACCTAGATTATTGTCGTGTACTGCTAACCTCCATTTCTCTTGAATAGGTATTGGAGCCTGTCATCTTGATTCTCTGAAGGCCAAAGGAAGCCTAACCTTGTCCTTGCTTCTGGCTTGATAATTAATTAAATGAGCATTATACTTTGATCTCTTTTGCCTTCAATTTATCAAAGAACAGTAAAGAATAGTGTAAAGTTTATAAATTCAAACTTTTCAAAAAAGGATTGAATCAATTTTCCATAAACTTTAAACAAATAATTGTTTAAAGAGTGGTTGCTCCAAAGTTTTGTGGAGCCATTCAGTCCTCTCAACTAACGTGTACATCTTAATGCATCTCAGTGTAAGTAGTTCCTGGAGCTGCTATTACCCAATTCTGGATACTAAGATATTCCTTTTTGACCCAGTTAAGCTTCCAGCATTTCCATTCTATGAGACATTATCTAGTAGTGATCATAGGGTGGCTCCACTAGATCACTGGGCACCTTACAGAGCTCTTCTACCAATCATTCTCACCACCCCACACTTTTAGGTTTGAGAAATGCACAAAGGAGGTCTTTTCAACATCATTTGGCTCAACTGGAGTAGCATTAATAAAACAACCTCTTGTTGATGAATAAAGATCTCTTTAAAAACCTTGTGGGATTGTATATGCTCGGTCCATGGGGTGGCACTATTAGAGAGTATGGGGTGGCACTATTAGAGAGTATGGCCCTGTTGGAGTAGGAGTAGCCTTGTTGGAGTAAGTGTGTCACTGGCTGTGGGCTTTAAGACCTTCATCCTAGCTGCCTAGAAATGAGTATTCTGCTATCAGCCTACAGATAAAGATGTAGAACTCTCAGCTCCTCCTGCACCATGCCTCCCTGGATGCTGCCATATTCCCACCTTGACAATAATGGACTGAATCTCTGATCCTGTAAGCCAGTCCCAATTAAATGTCCTTATAAGAGTTGCCATGGCCATGGTGTCTATTCATAGCAGTAAAACCCTAAAACAGAAGCTGATTCTGGGAGTGGGTTATTGCTGTGATAAGCATGACCATGCTTTTGTTTGGAAAAATATGGATTTGGGACTTTGGATTTGGAAAACAGTAGAATGCTTTAAATAGAGCTTAATGGGCTACCCTAGTAGGAATATGGAAGACTTTGTTACTGAGAATGATTTGAATTGTACAGACCTGGCCCAAAAGGTTTCAGGGAAATTTTTCAATATGTAGCATAGAGACTGTTTTTTTGTGGTATTTTGGGGAAGAATGTGGCTAATTTTTGCCCTTGTCTGAGGAGTCTGCCTGAGGTTAAGGTTAATTGCATTGGCAAAGGAAGTCTCAGAAGTGCCCATAGACTGTGTTCTCTGATTAAGTCTCATTAAGAGCATATTAAACAAGCATAGCAAGCTAAGAAAGGAAAAATATAAAATACATGGTTTAAATTTTAAAGGGACACCAGGAAGTGAAATGAAGCTGATTCCTAAATTCAATAACATTAAACTGAATTAAGAGAGTAGTAACCTTGGGGCAAGATCCCAACCAACTAAGTTTAGGTCTAGGAAGGATAGTACAAGCCAGGAACCAAAGAAAAGCAGATCTCTGAGTTCAAGGCCAGCCTAGAACAGAGCAAGTTCTAGGTGAAGAAAACCTTAAATCCAGGCTTGGTGGACCACACCTTTAATCCCAGTGCTTACAAGACAGGCATGCAGATCTCTGAGTTCAAAGTCAGTCTACAGAGCAAATTCCAGGACAGAAGTTGAGGCAGTGAAGGAGTTGTTAAACAGAAAGCTAGTGATACTGAGTTACCTCACTCAGGATGTTATTTTCAAGTTCTATCCATTTGCCTGCGAATTTCATGAAGTCATTGTTTTTTAATAGCTGAGTAGTACTCCATCGTGTAAATACACCACATTTTCTGTATCCATTCCTCAGTTGGATTGTTTCCAGCTTCTGGATATTAATATGGCTGCTATGAACATAGTGGAGCATGTGTCTTTATTACATGTTGGAGCATCTTCTGGGTATATGTCCAGGAGTGGTATAGCTGGGTCCTCAGGGAGTATTATGTCCATTTTTCTGAGTGTCCGTCAAAATGATTTCCAGAGTGGTTATACCAGCTTGCAATCCCACCAGCAATGGAAGAGTGTTCCTCTTTCTCCACATTCTCACCAGCATCTGCTGTCACCTGAGTTTTTGATCTTAGCCATTCTGAATGGTGTGAGGTGGAATCTCAGGATTGTTTTGATTTGCATTTCCCTAATGACTAAGGATGTTGAACTGATAAGTGAATATTAGCCCAATAGTTCAGAATACCCAAGATTCAATTCACAGCAACCATTGGTCTGAGCATGGGGTCCCGGATGAAGAAGTTGGAGAAGAGACTGAAGGAGCTGAGGGAGGTTGCAGTCCCATGGAGGGAGCAACAGTATCAACTGGCCAGACCTCCCCGTGCTTCTGGAAACTGGACCACCAACCAAAGAATACACATGGAGAGACCCACGGTGCTGGCCACATATGTGGCAGAGGAGAGCCTTATTGGCCATCAGTGGAAGGAGAGGCCCTTGGGCCTGTGAGTGTTAGATGTCCGTATAGGGAAATGGCAAGGAGGGAAGATGGGAGTGGGTGGTTGAGTAGGGGAATACCCTCATAGAGGCGGGGGGGAGGGGGAATGGGATAGGGGGTTTCGAAAGGACCTTGGAAAGGGGAAAACATTTGAAATGTAAATAAAGTATCAAAAAAATAACAATAAAAAAGTTTGTTGCAGTCAACTAACGCTGGAAAAGGAGTTGGAGATCTGAAGACTACTTGAACATCAGCCATGGAGATGCAGAGTTTGGAGTTTTCCCAGCTGGTTTCCTGTCTTGCTTTGGGGGGGGGGGAGGGTTTATAGCTAAGTGATTGGATGAATCTCCAAAGAGACTTTGAACTTTGGACTTTTAATATTGCTGTGACTGCTAAAGATTATGGGGGTTTTGGAAGTTGGATTAAACCTATTTTTATTGTGCTATGGGTAGGTATGGTCCCTAGAGACTCATGTTTGAACAAGCCTATGGGAGCCAGGAAGTGGAATGGGATGGTTTGTATGTGCTTGGCCCAGGATGTGGCACTATAAGGGGGTGTTGCCTTGTTGGAGTAGGTGTGTCACTGTGGGTGTGGCTTTAACCTTAGTCCAAGCTGCCTAGAAACTAAAGGTGCTTGAAGTGCTTTTCTGGAAGAAGGATTGACATCTCCAATATAGTATTTCTCTAAAATTGTCTTGTTCCCTCTTCACAAACCTCAATTAAATTGTGTTTACAAGACTTCATGAAGTTCTGGAAAGTATTTCCTTGTTACCTCTATTCTTTTAATTTATCATGAAAATTTTAAAAAAATAATGAGATACATAATAAGCAATTATATGAGCACTATCATCTATTCCTGAACCTCAAATGGTGATATGTACAAACGGACACTACCTCTCAGGAGCATGTCCTTTTGCTATTGGCGGATTCTTAAAACATATACATTAGATTATCAAAAGGATACAGGCTTGGTACCAACAGCACCTTGGTTCAAATCTCAGTGTCAAATTTATAAACTGGAACCCCTGGCTAAGTAATTTAATTTTCTGAATAATAGAATATTCATTTACAAATTGAAGATAACAATAATTCTCAAAACTGTAGACATTAAATTAGATAGTCAAAACAATTTCACTCCCAACTCCTCTGAGCTTTGTTTTCTCTTTATGTGGAACTTTATCACTCTATTGCTAAGAACCTGAGTTTTCCCATTTTCTTCTACCCACTATACTTTTTGTAAATCTAGACAACTTCTAAGAATAGTTTTAAACATGACTATGAGACATCAAATTTGACTTTTAAATTATTTCCTTTTATTGTTTGAAGCATGAGGACAGGCACTACTTCAACCATTTACAGTTGTCAGATTGTTGAAAAGTATGGAAAGATTGTGATTAATTTTGTCACAGCAAGTCTGATTTATGAGATAAAGTTAAATACTCATATAAAATGTTACCAGTTCAATAAAAGAGAGAAAGTGGGAAACAACCTTAGAAACTGTAACTTCATCAGAATTCAAGCCTTAGATATGATTTTTAAAAATGATTCTACACACAAATTGCTAGCAAAGTTATATGATTGACATTATTATCTAAAACACAAGAAGAGCACCTACAAATTACTTTGAAAGATGATCAGTAGTAGAGAGAAATCTTGAGTCAGTTTGATGCTGACAGATGAGAACTTCCACATTGCTAGAGGCTAACCTCGGGGTCTACATTAAAGGGTCAAGAGAAAGTATTTCTAAGAGATTTATAAATTGGAGCTACCTGGTGGTATGTGAGTCTGTATGAGGCTTCAGAGGAAACCTTTTTCAGAGTATCTATAGAAGCCATGGTAATCAGTTAGAGGGGAACCCCTGTCACTTCTGAGACTGTAGCCCCCAGCAAAGCATGAACATTCCAGATCTTCTGTTCTCCTCCCTTCCTTATCTTCACCCAGACTGTTGAAAATAAAACCTTGGAAAGTTGGAGAAAAGAGTCAAAATCAGGTGACCTACACAGGGCTATACATTCATCAGCTTTCTGTTGCTCTATTGAAATACCTGACCCTGGCTACTTATAAAGAGGTTTATCTAGCCCGTTTGTTTAGAGATTCAAGGGCATAGCATTGGTTTGAGCTCCATTCTCAGCTATACCACAAAATGGCAGTAGCATGATAAACACATGAGTAAGAACAAGCATGTGATTATGTGTTGAAATAAAAAGAGACATAGAATGGGTGAGTGCAGGTTTGATCCTTATAACAAACCTGTCATGAAAACTACCAAGGAAATCACATAACTGCTCCCTCACACTTATTGACATAAAGGTCTGAATGTAGATTCTACTTCCCAAAGATCCCACCCTGGACACAAAGTCTTCAGTCACAATGTTCCCTTTGGGTATACAAGTTATATTAAGATCACAGTATCAGGCCACAGGAGAGCCCTCAAATCATAAAAAAGCATTACATGTTTGTTCACATGATTGTCTCATGAGAATGGTCAGCTTATCTTGGAATTGGGGTTACATTTGCAATGTTTAATTATATGTGGTTGAATCAACTGGTGGACTCCCAAACCTTATATAGATACCACCACTAAGAATGTACTTGCTATGTTTGAGCCATATGAACTGTGTAACCCCAAAGGCATTTGTACCTAATGCTGCTCTAGAGGCCCCTAAATTACCACGTATTTTAGAGGTAAATAACATCAGACTCTGTACAGGGAATGCAAGCAAAGTCAACTCTGCTTCATTCCTGATCACTGTGTTAGGCAAAAATCTCAAGGCAGCCCTAAGAATATTTTTCCCACTCTGTATGCCTTCTCCTAGGTATTCAATAACTATTACAAGTAATTTGAGCCCAAGGTCAGATGGCCTTAAAATACAATTATCTGTGTCTGACACAATAATTATAAGCTATTAAAATTGTTTTCTCCAATTAAGCCTATAATGAAAAGTCAAAGAGACAATTTTCAGTTAACTGACCTGGAAAAAAAGCCACATGCCCCAAGACCCACCTACAGAACACACGTCTGTGAAAATGCCACCCCACTCTAATTCCTAAATGAAGACTCTAGATTATACACTAGGAAGGAAAAACAAACTCCAGTTCTACCTACAGTTATATGAGCTTAAGAGAGAACCCATGTATTCAGGAAAGAGATGCTTCCTTTATCATTACCACCCTGGATGTTTGCCAAGCAAAGTTTGCGCAAAGAAGTAAGTGACATCATGACCTACAGAAAGTATGAGACTTTAAGTGTGATGTGCAGCTTTAATCGCCAAATTGACACAATGTATCATCAGTCAACTGGGAAGGGAGCTTCAATATAAGATTGTCTACATTGAATTGGACAGTGAGATTATCTCAGGGAAGGATTGTCTTAGGCTAATTGATGTGGGATGACTCAGAAAAACAGAGGTGGTACCGTTCCCTAGGAAAGAATCTTGAACTGTATAGTAGTGAATAAATCAAGGTAAGCACTAGCATAAAGGTAAGTGTGTGTGACTGTGGATGTAATATGACTAGCTATTGAAGTCACTTCCTTGACTTCCCCACAATGAAACGACACAAACTGAAATCATAAGTGGAAATCAACTTCTTTCTTGTCTAAGTCACTTTTTAACAGGACTTTCTTTATGTATCACAGAAACAGAAATGAAATTAGAACAATTATCTTGAGTTGGATTAAAGTGTTCAGTTTATTCAGATCATTCATTACAATTAAAAATGGATACAGCACCATTCCATTCAAGTAGAGTTTCAAAATTCAAAATTTCCAAAACTCAGTTTTGTATTTAAGGATCTTTTTATATCAGTGGTGCCCACATCAAGAAGCACAAGCCCTCCCATTCTGAAGAATCACCTTTACTGAAATATTTAGTGGTATGTTTTCTTTATTATATGATAGTGATTTTTAATAAAGGAGAAGAAAATTGTTGCAGAAAACACACTAAGTTGTCATAATGATTGGACAGTTCATGAAAATATATGCCTTGTACTCCTCATTCACAAAATGGGACAATTTGTTGTATTTATTCTTTGCTTACAGGTAACATTCATAAATGAATATACTTTGCCCCCACCTAGCTGCTAAACTAAATTAGTAATGACAAGATAATACCAACTCCTGCATAGCCACTGCAGAAGGGACAGTGTGACATGGTTTCCCACGCCTAGAGCAGAGCCAGCAGGATGTAGGCCTCTACAAGTGTTGATGGTTGCTCTCTCTCTCTCTCTCTCTCTCTCTCTCTCTCTCTCTCTCTCTCTCTCTGTGTGTGTGTGTGTGTGTGTGTGTGTGTGTGTGTAGAGCTTGTTTGTATAATAAGGTACATAATTTACTTTATGTTTCTCCTCCAGAGGTATTCTCCCTGCCAAGATCAATGACTCTATAATTAGAAACAATGTAAGACCAGGAGTCAAGTTTGTGTCTATATTCTTCAGCAAAAATGGTGAATGTCATGACCTTCAGGATAGTCCTTAAGACTGTGGGAAAGAACTCTGAAAACATGAGTTCAAAAATAAATAATTTCTCAACTATGCAAAATATAAGGATGCAATATATATTGTATGAGGGGTTTCATAGACCTAAAACAACAAAGGCAGATGCACTAATAAGCCAGATTGTCAGAAAGAGACAAAAGCAGGAAGAGTCTTAAGTTCAAGGTCAGCCTGGGACAGAAAGAGTTTAGACCCAGATGTATGGTAATTGCAGGAGTAGATCCCACCTAGCTAGCTTATTGTTTGTGCTTACAAAGGCAGGCAGATGTCTGACTTCAATTGCTATGTTAAAAATTGTACTTTCTGTTTTTTCTAAGAATCAAGGGGCTAAGGTTATAAAATACTGATTAGTGGGATAATCAATACAGAACCTTGGGTGGCCAATTGAATGGATATGTAAATAAAAGAATGGACTTTGATCTGTGAGAGCTGAACTCTCTAGATGAGCTGCATGGAGAGACAGCAGAGTAGAACACAAGGCTGTCACCTTGTATCCCCAATTGACTTCGAGCTGTATCTTCCCTAGTTCTGAGGCTGCTCCTTGACAAGGCACTGTTTACTACATGCTAATCATTATGTCAAGTTTTTTGTCATTCTACACACTATAAGAGCCCCATGACTACATCATTATTGTTATTGTCATGGTTGTTTAATATATAAAATAGTCAAAATATGGAGAAGTTGAGAACAATAGTGAGATAGTGATGGTGTAAGTCTCTCCTGGTTCTTTGTTATCTTCCCAACTTGTCCATCAGGGCTGCCTTACTGTACACTGACATGCTGACAAACAAACCCACTGGTGATCAGGATGCCAGATATTATTTGAATAATAACTATCTCCTTACTACCTAATGTGTTCTCCTAACTGTCATTATAAAGTTCTAGTAACTTGGGCTGCCAGTGAATTATTTGTAGTCACTAATAAAGTCATGACAGTTATTTCTAAAGAAAATAAAGCTCATTTCCTATAAGTGTTATCTATAAGGGCAGGAAGAAAACAAGCATATTAAAGAATAAGAATTTTCTTACTTCTATAAAAAACCTCCAAAACCCAGATCATTTTTCTTTTCTTAAGAAAAGAAAAATTAACTTTACTCTCAGTAAATATTTTTCTTTATTTTTGCAGTTCTGGAATTAATTGTTGCCAATTTGTATATGAGATTTATTTGTGTGACAGTTAAAGTACAACTGCACAAATTAAGTTATTTTTTTTTTTTGTTCTTTTAGCAAATGATATTATACAGATGAGATTTCTTTCTCTCCTTACTTGAGTTTTAATAATTAACTATTAAGTTAAATTTTTATGAACTGTACAAATACAACTCATAAAATGTGTGAATAGGCTTGGGGGCTTGGAGCATATTATTTCAAATAATTCATAAGATTATTAGAAGCTATACATTTTTAATTCTATCACAAGATTTTAATAGAAGAGAAACTTGACCTGATTCCTTTCCACTTTAAGGCAGTGTTCTCAACTTGTGTTTTATGACCCCTTTGGGGTCTCATATCAGATGTTTAAATTACAATTCATTACAGTCTTGAAGTAGCAATAAAATAATTTTATGGTTTGGAGTCACTACAACATGAGGAATTGTATTAAAAACTGGTAGCATTTTGAAGGTTGAGAACCATTGCTGTAAGTTAAAATTCTTGTCTGCAGATACTGACCCTAGTAATATTAAACAAATATATGGTCTGGGTACTAAATCAATTAGGGATTTATGAATGATGAAATCCTTATTTTAAAAAAAAAAAATAGGTGCACTTGTCTACAAAGGAGATATATTTTGAGCAAGTAGAAACCATCATATCTGATGCAGATGAAGGTTTAACTGAGATGAATTACTTCATAGTGCATACAATCTGTATAAAAATATCTCAGCATGGAATATATATATATATATATATATATATATATATATATATATATTATAATATATATATATATATTTGTAGGTTTTACTTTAATAAAAGTAGAAGGGAAGCTTTAAATATTTTTTAATTATTAAATCATATATGATATTTCTCTGCCAAAATGTTAGAAGTTCTTAAATAGTGTTATGTGAGTCGGCTGATGAATTCTTTTTTTTAACCTTGCATTTTTTTGTTCTTATTTTTGATACTTTATTTACATTTCAAATGTTTTCCTCTTTCCAGGTCTCCTCTTTGGAAATCCCCTATCCCATGCCCCTCCCCCTATACCCTCATAGAAGCAGGCTAATGAATTCTTAACCTGGAAAATGTAAGAATAGACCATATCTACTAAGAACAGTCTGAGACATTATTACCAGTTCTAACTGCAACTGGTAAAAAATTTTCCACACTAAGTTAAATACAACACAATTCGAATTCTAGAATCTGAAACAAGCTAAGCAAAATGCCATCCTTGTTACAAGCCAAACACTTGTAGCAGATATAGGTATGGGGCTCATAGTTCTCACTCTGCAAAGGACCTGGGTATGTCAATCACACAATGAAACAATGTAAAACAGGCTACCACAGACATTTCACTTGGGGAGGTAGAGAATGACATGCTGACCCTGCCTATTGAGTTTACCTTTTAAGATACCAGGTAGAATCAGCATAGTATCCAGAATGCTTGTAAGTATTCTATGTATCAAGGTATCTCGGATTGCCACTACACATGGGTCACATAACAGGGGTGATTATAAATAATGTACTTTAGAAGTTGCAGATCATCATGAGATGTCACAGTTTTAAGTATATAGTATTGTTCTTAAAAAGCATTGTATGAATGAGAATTGAAAGAAAATCACATTTTAAAATGAACTAATATAAATAGCATATGAGGAAATAGCACAAGATGTTATGATGATACAAATATAACACAAAATGTGCAGAAATAAGCCTCCAAGATGCTAGATTCCTAAGTCATGATAGGAACCAGCCACTAAAGTTGTCTCTGACTCGAAATGTGGCTTGTTAAGATTTATTTTATATTCAAGTGTGTGTGTGTGTGTGTGTGTGTGTGTGTGTGTGTGTGTGTGTGTGTGTGTGTGTGTAAGTATGTTCAGGTGTCCTCAGAGAACAAAAGAGGGCATATAATCCCTTGGAGCTAGAATTGCAGGTTGTGTGAATCACCTAATGTGGATGCTGAGAACTGAACTTGAATTCTTTGCAAAAACAATACATGTTCTTAGTAAACTGAGCTGCCTTGCCAACCCTCAAATAATTTTAAGCTTCTTTCTGTAAGGGTTTCACTGTTTCCTCTCAGTTAGCATAGCAGTATATCAGATGTCAGTGCAGAAAAAAAATGACCTTATAACATTAATGTTTATTGATATAAAGCCAATACATTCAAAATTTTTGAGTAGAAATGCCGTTTGAGCCTACATAGACCTCAGGTAAACTTGAATGTCTCTCCATGGGGCTCAGTTGTAGGGCTTTCTTTTGTTTCATTCTGAGGTTCTCAGTTTCTCCCATCTTCACCAGGCATTCAGTTCAGGTACTGAAGAAAATGATACCTCAGACATCTAGAAAGAAACCACTTAAAGACTATACATCTATACTTGGAAGTCGCTTTCCATTCCAGTGAGAGAAAAAATATTAAGATTTGAGAACTGAACACAATCCCAGATGTGCTACAGGAAACCCCAGTCTTGGGAAAAGCCCCTTGATTCCTACTTCCAGGCTAGCACCCAGAGACTGAGTTATTGGCCAGGCTACTTAACCACCATCAACCCTGCTCCAGTATGAGGAATCAAAATGAAGAGGCAATATATACATGGCTAGCTAGCATGGGGCTCAGTCTTGAAGCCCAGAGCCAGGCATCACATGGTCAGACCTTTTACTTTAACACCTGGTAAAAGCTACAGACTTCTAGACTCAGGCCAGAGTTCAAAGATAGCGCTTATAAGCAGTTCTGCAGCAGGCACAGACCTGTAGGCCAGTGGGCTAGACTCAAGTTTCAGACACAAATTCCAGCCTTTGGACTGAGAGGTGCACCTACCCTCTTCACCATATTGTGACCCCCTCCCCCCCGTAGTTTTAATACTCAGATTCAATTCACCGTTGCCATCACCCCTCACCTCAGCATCTAGCAAGACTGACATGGTCAGGCCTATGCTTACAGATGAGGCTCCAGAAGTTTTCCAGCATGAGGCAAACACCTGAACCTCACTGGAGTAGACTTGTATTTCACTCCACATCACTGTCAGCTACACTGTGAGCCCAAATGCACCCTAAAATATTGCTAGGTCTTCTAGGTTACAGAGGTCTCTTATAAACTGGTCTTGCTAATAAGCATTGATTCCTCACTTGAGCCACAGATCTAATGGAGAAGTAAAAGCAACATAAAGTTTGACATCTGTGCCTTAATTTTGTATAGTCTTATTTGGGGTCAGATCCTGGTTCTATTGTACACAGATTAACCATCCAAGAAGTGTTGCACCATATTGCTCAGATTGTAGTATTCCATGTTTGGACAGCTTTCCTGAGATCAATGAAAATAGAGGACTCCCTTTTTTTTAGCAGGGCTTCCTCTTTACCACCTGATCATGGGAGCCAGACACCAAATCTTCTACCTGTGACCTGGCCTATAGTCCTTGGCAGTAATTACAGGTTCAACTTCCTGGAATGACTCTCCATGCAAATGGAATATCCCCAGAACCTTAAACCTCAGCCCATGAAACTTCACCCTAAAAAGAACCCCTTTCCATACTAAAAGGTTCAGAGAGAGAGAGAGAGAGAGAGAGAGAGAGAGAGAGAGAGAGAGAGAGATACACCCCTTGTTTCACCAGGAATAAAGTACATGCACACACACTGTTTCATTGAACGTCTTGTAAGAGAGCTGTAACATTAAACTCCTCAGAGAAGGCTTATCCACCACCCCCAGCTTCACTACTAGACTGGGATCCTGCTGACCCATCCATTCCCGGCTCTGCTCGATCCTTACCCGCTTTGCGTATAGCAGTGCCTGAAAACCCAAGGGAACCCAGAACCATAGCTAAGTATTTGTCTAAAATTATCTGATCCCAATTTAAGAGTAACTAAACCATTTTACTGCCAATTTTTGCAACATATTGTTTTATATCTCTGAAACAGCACCTAAAAGTCTTCAGTTTCTAGAATTCTAAAAAGGCACAGATGTACAGCAGTGACAAGCTGGCCTGTTTGTTTGTTTGTTTGTTTGTTTGTTTGTTTTTTATTGGATTTAAGACCTTCTGTAAGAGATGGAACCCATATCTGCAACTGTTAATGAGGCCAAGAACCTGAGACTACACTGATCATAGGCACAAAGGTAAACCTACTACTATTATTCTACTAAGTGATCACAGCAATAAAAGGATTCTTAATGACATACTGCTATACCCACAGACTAGAGCTTTGCTCTTCCCTCAGCAGAGAAGCTTCTTATAGCAATATATGGTAATTAAAAGAGTTTCACATCTGGACAATGTGCTGAATACAAGAGATTTTAGAGCACTTAGTCCCAAATAAGATTTCTTTATCACATTCCTCCCCTCAGAATTCAGAGTTCTATGTGGAAGAAGGGGAGAAAAGAAGGTAAGAGCCAGATGTGGTAGCCAATCCCAAGGAAACAGAGTTTTCCAGACACAACAGAACTGATACACACATGAATGCAGACACTATGATGGCACATATGTAATATGCACAGGTTCAAACCAGACAAAATCCCAGCTTGGAAGAGGGGGCAGGCTACAAAGGGCTGCCACCCCTAACCAAGAAGCTTTTTACAATTAATATTTGATAACAAAAGGAAAATAGGCCTCATGCTCAGAAGTAATTAACTAACCCAAACAACAGATTCCATGTGTTGTTGTTGTTATTGTTGATGTTGTTGTTGTTGTTTTCTGTGTGCAGGCTTTTTGTTTGTTTGCTTAGGCTTGTTTTGGCCTTTGTTTCTTTGTCTGCTTGTTTTTAATAAAGAGAAAGGACATGAATTTGGGTGAGGGATATCTAGGAGTGTAAGAGTCCATTATTTGCAGAAGAATGATACCCCAGATTCAAATAGTATGCAAAACAAAGAGCATTTTTTTCTGCAGACATCCAGCATGCTGGGTTCTACCATCGACCAAGATAGAAGCTCCCCACTGAGCTCAGGGGCCCAATTTAAAGCACATTAGGGAAATTCGGGGGGGAGGGAGGAGGTTGTAGGTGACCTCTATCTTAATCTGTTGTCTCTAACTCTAGGGACATTACAGAACCATTACTAGGTATGGGGAGCTGAAAACTGTTGCTGGAGAAGTCTGGTAACTGTTTCTGAGGATGTCTGGAAACTGTTGCTGACCCATTGTGCTTGCTTCAGGCCAGGGATTAGGACAGCTTCTGCTGACAGGGCAGTTCTGACTGGTTGCTTGAGGCCTGGGTTGGTTGTTTTGTTTTGTTTTGTTTTGTTTTGTTTTGTTTTCAGTAACTGACTTGCCTGGACTTGATGGACTTGCCCAGTTCTTGGAAACAAAGATTTAGGCCTAGTCTCCTGAACTTCCAATTTGAAGCCTTTCATGGAGTCAACCTAGCCTGTCTCAGGAAGAGTTGGAAAAGAGAAAGAATTGCAGAATTGTCATTTGACAACATAAAATTGGAGAAGAAACAAAATAAAGCAAACTGATAGTAACTTTAGTGCAAAGTAGTTGAACCAATTTAAACTTATCCTTGTCTAGTTTAGGAATGAATGAGACTTAGATTATGGTTATTTTATTTGGTTTTGACAACTACCCCTATTCTACTTTTCTAACTGCTGGCCTGACTACTTCCCTAGCAGTGTACCCCAAATACTTGCTGGGTTTCCTGTCCATTTGTTCATCATGCTCCATCTCTTTCCATAGCAGTTGCCTCCTCCTCTTCCTCCTCCTCCTCTTCGTCCTCCTCTTCCTCTTCCTCTTCCTCCTCCTCTTCCTCCTCCCTCCATCCTCCAACCAGGTAATTCAAAACAAGCATACCTCCAGTAATTGGCTGCATTGGCTACACCATTTTTATTTAATTGATAGTTTTAGAATAAGGAACAAGTTTTGCACAACAAAAACTGATAATTGAGAGAAAATTCACACATAGGCAACTAGACCTTATGGTAGAAAATTTAGATTTACAATACATAGAAACAGACCAAATCTCAACAGCATAAGGTTAAAATAGCAAATATTTGGGATACAGTGTTCTAGAAGGACTTAAGAATGCCAAACCCATAAAATGATTCTTCAACAGAACAGCAGCTCTTAACCTTGCCCATCTTAGTAGTTATGCGGTATGGTTTTTATTGGTATACCATGATTGATTTGCTCCTGATACCCCAGATTTAAATTTTTGAGAAATGGAGCAGTAGGGCAGCATCCGCTTACTACAATGCACTTAAGTCTTCAAAAAAAAAACAAAAAGTTAACTTCATAGAGGACAATTGTAGTTTGCAGAGACTGAATAGAGTGGCAGGAACAAGGGTAGGGAAATGTGAGGAACTGCTAAGTTTTTAAAAAGACTTTTTAAAAATGTATATGGTTATTTTGCTTGCATGTATGTCTGTGTACCACATGCATATGGAGAAGTCCAAAAGAGGGTGTCGGATCCTCTCGACCTGGAGTTACAGTTGGTAATTGTATAAATTGATGACACAATCATGGTACAGTTAAAGGGAAGGTTTTTATTGTGTGGGGGAGAGAGAGAGAGAGAGAGAGAGAGAGAGAGAGAGAGAGAGAGAGAGCAACCAAGGCATCTGGAAGAGTCCAGAACACAGAAAGAAAGTAGACTGAACAGGGGCCTGGGTTATCTGTAAGAAAAGGGAAGATAGCCAAGAGCAGAGAATATCGAAAGCATAGTGAGAGGGGCAGGAGCAGATCAGAGAAAGAAATGAGGAACACAGCAAGAATAGCTAAGTTATAAGGAAAATGAGCAACTAGGGGGAAGAAGCTGGGGTGAGTTTAGGGCAGGATATGAGAAGGGTTAGGATGGACTCAAATATGTGACAGCAGCTTATTATAAGGAGGGAATCTGGAGACAGCATGTGCTCTCTGTACTGGTTAGTTTTGTGTGTCAACTTGACACAGGCTGAGGTTATCACAGAGAAAGGAATTTCAGTTGAGAAAATGCCTTCATGGGATCCAGCAGTAAGGCATTTTCTCAATTAGTGATCAAGGGGGGAGGGCCCCTTGTGAGTGGTACCATCTGTGGGCTGGTAGTCTTGAGTTCTATAAGAAAGCAGGCTGAGCAAGCCAGGAGAAGCAAGCAAGCCAGTAAGTTACATTCCTCCATGGCCTCTGTATCAGCTCCTGTTTCCTGCCCTGCTTGAGTTCCAGTCCTGACTTCCTTGGGTTATGAACAGCAGCATGGAAGTGTAAGCTCAATAAACCCTTTCCTCCCCAACTTGCATCTTAGTCATGATGTTGGTGCAGGAATAGAAACACTGACTAAGACAAATTGGTACCAGTGTCGTGGGATATTCCTGTGACAACCTGACCATGATTTGGGGAGGACTATGGAAGTACTTTGGAACTTTGGGCTAGAAGATCCATTCAGTGTTAAGAGCTTTGTTGGATATTGTGTAGGAGCTTGGAAGATAATGTTGAGAACAGTGCAGAAGATGGAGGCCTGGCTTGTGAAATTTCAGAGGGAAGATTAAAGACTCTTATCAGGGCCATTGCTAGTTTGATTTAAGATTCTGTAGTTTTGGTTAGCTGGGACTGAAGAAATCAGCTGTGATTAACAAGATACCAGAACTACTAAAGCAAAACTATTGCATTACTGGGACCATTGATGTTGGTTAGCTGGAGCTGAGAAATTGGCTGTGATTGGGAAGAGACCAGCATCATTGGGATGAAATCTTCTGAAAAGTGTTTTCTGAAAGCACAGAGGCTGTGTTTCAGAGATAGCCAAGGTTGTACCTTGTATGGTGTCTGGATTTGATAATGTGTAAGAGTCATCTAGGTGGTACTGGTTTTGAAGACATGAAGGAGTCATGAAGAGCAGTTGAGGCCTGGGCACTGTGAGAGGCCGTGGAAGGCCACTGATGAAGGTGCAGCCTCAGTTGCAATAGATGGTCCAGTACAGAAGGGGTCATGCAAAGGAGATGAGGTTTGGCACCATGGTAAAGCCTAGTTGCTGCGAAAGACAGCAGTGTTTTGGAGATACTAGTACCATGAGATGACCACCAAGAACAGCAGCAGCAGTGGAGTACAGGCATATGGAGCCGTGTGTGCTACAAAGGGCAGAGCTGGAGAAGTGACTCAAGCCCTTGGTGGAATCCAGAAGATCATGAGTAGATCCCAGACATTGGATGATTGGAGTTTGATTTTGATTTTGATTGTGACTGTGGCCTGATATTTTTCACTCTTGAAGAAAGAAGGTATTTTAGTGGAGCCCACAGTTAAGAGATTTTGAATTTTTAATAGACTTTGAATTTTAAGATATTGGATGTTTAAAAGGGACTGAAATGTTAATATGTAAGAATTTGCAAAGACTGTGGGACTTTTAAAGTTATTTAGATCTTGGGAATGAATAAGGAAGTAAGGGTCGAGACTTATTGGTGATGTGTTTGTGTGTCAAGTTGACAAGGGGTCAATTGTACTGGCTAGTTTTGTGTGTCAACTTGACATAAGCTGAGGTTATCACAGAGAAAGGAGTTTCAGTTGAGAAAATGCCTCCATGGGATCCAGCTGTAAGACATTTTCTCAAATAGTGATCAAGGAGGGAGGGCCCCTTGTGAGGGGTACCATCCATGGGCTGGTAGTCTTGGGTTCTATAAGAAAGCAGGCTGAGAAAGCCAGGAGAAGCAAGCAAGCCAGTAAGTTACATTCCACCATGGCCTCTGCATCAGCCCCTGCTTCCTGCCCTGCTTGAGTTCCAGTCCTGACTTCCTTTAGTGATGAACAGCAGCATGGATGTGTAAGCTCAGTAAACCATTTCCTCCCCAACTTGCATCTTGGTCATGATGTTTGTGCAGGAATAGAAACCCTGACTAAGACACTCTTATATGCTGACAGACACTATGGGTAGCCACAAGTCCCCTCTGCCAGAAGGTAAGAGAAATGACACCTTTGGTAGAAAGGAACCAGTTTCACAAGTTCCTGAGGCACGCTGGTACTTATCTAATCAGCAGAAATTCTATAGTCCAGGATGAACTCAATGAGTGTCTTTTGGAGTTCGGGGAATTGGAGTCTCCTTTAAGCCTAACAATTGTGAGCTGCCATGTGGATACTGGCATTCAAACCTAGGTCTTCTGCAAGAGCAGCCAGTGCTCTCAACAGCCAAGCCATTTCTCCTGCCTGAAAGTGTTGATTATGGGTGAACAAGCAATAAATTGTCACTAAATAGGAACAGAAGCTCTGATTCAGCACTGCTCCTACAGTGTCCATAGAAAACAGTACTGTGCTGCACATTTCAAATGGCCAGGTGCAAGGAATTTGAAGACTTTCAGTGTATAGACATGATAAATGTTATAGATGACAAACATTTAACTTAACTCAAATAATGTGGACCATGAATATGCCAAAACAACACTTGCTTCATTGATACAGACAAGCTTCCTTTTTATATCAGTTTAAAAATGTCTTTAGTTTTCTCTTCAGACATCTTTTTTCTCTTGTTAGATACTTAGATGACCAAAACATCAATTAAATTTTAATCTGACTCATATTGAATTCTAACAGATATTCTAAGAATATAGCTGATCACACATCAAAACACAGAAAAAAAATCCTACATACATTTATATCAGTTTAAAAATGTCTTTAGTTTTCTCTTCAGACATCTTTTTTCTCTTGTTAGATACTTAGATGACCAAAACATCAATTAAATTTTAATCTGACTCATATTGAATTCTAACAGATATTCTAAGAATATAGCTGATCACACATCAAAACACAGAAAAAAAATCCTACATACATAGACCCTTGTTTTTATGCCCTGAGTGAAGGAAAATCTCACTATGCTTCTCCAGAGGTCATCTCTGGAATTTCAGGCCTCACTAAACATCTTCCGACTCTTCATGATTTAGGAAAGATTCTCTTTGCACGAAAGAGGGAACGGCCCTACCATGGGCTCTAGAACTGCATCAGCCTGAACTGGCTTGAGACTAACACACTGAGTGGCAGTCGCCTTCTGCTACAAAGCTCCAGGTGTCCTGCCCCCAGGGCCCCTTGTTGGGACCCAGAAGCCAGCTCCCATCTGCTCTTCATTCTGCTTGCTATTCTGTGACACTCACTAGGTCATTGCTATAGTTTCCACTCAGCTCAGGCTGTACCTATCTTCTCCAGTCTGTACGGTGACTCCTTAGACAAGAAATAAGCCTCTTTGTTTTTCCACAGAGATATCCTGACCAAAGACAAAACAAAACAAAACAAAACAAAACAAAACTGAGATTCTCTCATCCCTAGTGTCCTGCACCTCCAGAAACATTCCACAATATGTTCATCTTTAGAACTGAGATGGATATGTGTGCTGCTAGATCAATCAACTGCTGAAGTCTACCCATTGCCTTGTGTATATTAGTAGAGACAGCTATAGGATGCTGATAAGCAAAGTGCTTAGAAGGAATGGAGAGCAATAGAAAGGCAATCACATAAACAGATCTGAGGGTCTGGAGAGGTAGCTGAGCAGCAAAGAGAGTATGCACCGCTCTTGAAGAGGATTTGAGTTCTATGTCAGGGACCTCAACATGCCTGTTAATCCAGCTCCAGGGATCTGACATCTATGGCCTCTGTAGGCATCTGTACTCACATGCAGCCCTTACACACACATACACATACACACACATATACATTTAAAGAGAAAAGTCAATCATACAGAAACAATCACAAGTTCAAATGTTAGTTTTATCATGTTTCATCATTTATCTGCATCTGGATGAAAGAAATAAACTGATCCTTAAGATGGTAAAACATTTTGAGCTATGACCTTCAAGGGTCCTACACATAAATGTCAGTGCATATATAACTAAAGTAGCATGTTACCAATGAATTTAATTATAGTAGTTTAATTATTATTAAATATGTAAATATTAACTTTATCCTAAATTCATATATTTGGGAAAATTACTTATATAATTCAAAAATCTTATATTCTTTCTCCTTTGTGAATTTGAATTACTATACATCTTCTCTGCAATCAAAGTATTCCTGATTGGTCATCTGTTTTTGTCTTAATATTTAATTGCAGGTAGTAATTATACTTGTAAATCTAGGAAGAGTTACAAAAATGTCCACAGAGCAATGAAATTATTTCTTTCTCCTGTCTCCCTGATGTATCTACTGGCTGCCAAACTATTTGAGATAATAAGATGATGTAGAATTCTTCATTCTAAGGATGTAGCCCAGCAGGGAATCTCTTTGATCCTGTGCTGGTTTGAATATGCTTGACCCAGAGAATGGGGCACTCTTAGGAGGTGTGGCCTTGTTGGAGGAAGCATGTAACTGTGGGAGATGGGAAAGGAGAGCTTCCTTCTAGCTGTCTGAGGATGCCAGTCTTCTCCTGTTTGCCTTTAGAACAAAGTGTAGAACTCCAGAGCCATGCCTGCCTGGACGCTGCCAGGCTACCTACCTTGATGATAATGGACTGAACCTCTGAACCTGTAAACCAGCCCCAATTAAATGTTGTCCTTTGTAATAGTTGTCTTGGTCATGGTGTCTCTTCACAGCAATGGAAACCCTAACTAAGACAGAAGTTGGTGCCAGAGACTGGGGTATTGCTGTGATAGGTTCAGCTGACCATGTTTTTGTTTGGAGAAATGTGGATTTGGGGACTTTGGATTTGAAAAATGGTAGAATGCTTCAAATAGAGCCTAATGGGATATCCTACTAGGAATATGGAAGATATTTGTGCTGAGAGTGAATTGAACTGTGGAAGCTTGGCTCTAGAGATTTCAGAGGAGAATTCCGTAATATTGAATTGTCATATTTTCTTCAAGAATATAGTTGCCTTTTGCCCTTATCTGAAAGTCTACCCAAGACTAAGGTGAAGCAATTTCAATTAACTGCATTGACAGTCTCAGAAAAGCCCAGTGTAGATTTTGTCCTCTGGTTTAGTCTCATGAAGAACATTTTGATCAAGCTTAGCAAGCTTCAAAAGGAAAGGTACAAAATGTATAGTTCAAAGGATAAAGGAGCACCAGGCAAAATCCCACCCAGCTAAGTTTATTGTTTATGTGTTTTCAGTTGAACAAGGAATAGTTATACCGTGTTAGGCATTATTACCTGCTAATTATTTTCATTTGGACTTTGAGTCTGGAATAACTACAGTCCAGAAATGGAGGTACACTTGTGATCCAGATCCTGAGGCTGAAAGATACAGGCTTTTGATTTGGAGGAACTGTGGCCATGAAAAATTCAGGCCCAGGCATGATGGTACAACAGGAAACAGAGGCAAGCACATCTCTGAGTTCAAGGCCAGACTAATACAAAGCAAGTTCCAAGTAGAAAAAAAGCTTAGGTCAAGGCATAGTGATACAAGCCTTTAATCCCAGCTTTCAGGACACAGGGGCATGCAAATCTTTGAGTTCAAGGTCAATCTATGGAGCAAATGCCAGGACAGCCAAGCATAGGCAGTGAAGGAATTAGAAAAGAGAAAGCTGGTGATAATGTAATAGAACAAGAGGACGATGTTCCAGCCCCAGCTAGCAGCCGAACTTGGCAGCTTCTGCCATTTGGCTCTGGCTTTAGAATCAAGAATAGAAGGGATTACTGGGACAGTTGACACTGGTTAACTGGAGCTAAGAAATGAGTGGTGATTAAGAAGAGACAGCATCACTGAGGTAAAATCTGAGAAGAGTTTTCTGAGAGCACAAAGAAGCTGTATTCCAAAGAAAGCCAAGATTGTACCCCATGCTGCATCTGGACTTGGTAATGTGTAAGAATTACCTAGTTGGTACTGGTTTTGAAGGCATGAAGGTGTCATGGAGAACAGCTGAGAAGCTTGGTACTCTGAGAGGCCAGGAAAGGAGATTGCTAAAGGTACAGCTTCAGTTGCAGTTGGCAGCCCAGAACTGAAGGGGCCATGCAAAGAAGTTGAGGCTTGACACCATGAAGGGTGTCTATAAGAAGCTTTTGGTGAAGCCTCATAGCATCAGAAGACCCCAACCTATTAGAGATGCCAGTACCTAAGGACGACCCACCAAAACCAACAGCAGCAGTTCAGTGGAGTAAATCAGGGTGCTATGGAGGGCAGAGCTCAAGAAATGACCCAAGACCTTTAGAGGAGTACATAAGATCATGTGTGGACCCTAGACACTGGAACAAGAAGCTGTGAAGTTGAAGTTGCCTTGGATACCCAAGATGTTCGAAATGCCACAACTGTGGGATAACTGCCAAGGAAAGCTGCTAACAGGGAGTAGAAACAGCCCAAGAGAAGAAAGTTTGTTGCTGCTGAATTCCAGATCTGCCAACAGCAATCAACAAGGATAAAAGAGCCCTTTGACATGAAGAGAAGGAATTTGGAGTTTAACCAGCTGGTTTTCTCTCCTTCTTTAGTCCAGTATTTCTTTACCATGATGTTTTGAAATGGTAGTGTATATCCTGTGATGTTGGAAGTATGTGATATGCTTTTTGATTTTGATTTTATAGAAATTACAGTTAAGTGATTGGATGAAGCTAGAAGAGACTTTGAACTTTGGACTTTTAACATTGTTGAGACTGCTGTAAACTATTGGGACTTTTTGAAGTTGGATTAAATATATTTCTAATTATGTTATGGCAAGGTATGGCCCCCCCATAGACTCATGTGTTTGAACAAGCCTATAGAGGCCAGGGAGTGGTTTGAATATGCTTGACCCAGGAAATGGCACTGTTAGGAGGTGTGGCCTTGGAGGAAGTGTGTCACTTGGGGGTAGGAAAACAGAGCTTCTTCCTAGTTGCCTGAGGATGTTAGTCTTCTGCTGTTTCCCTTCAGAACAAGATGTAATATTCTCAGCTTCTCCATCACCATGCCTGCCTGGATGTTGCCATACTTCCTGCCTTGATGATAATGGACTGAACCTCTGAAACTGTAAGCCAGTCTCAATTAAACGTCCTTTATAAGAGTTGCATTGGTCATGGTGTCTCTTCACAGCAATGGAAACCCTAACTAAGTCAGATCCTTATGCAAGATCCAGGAACAACTAAGCCCATAGGTATGTTCCAGATGAGCTAAGCTGCATTAAGCAGGGAAGGTGGAAAACCTGTTTATGTTAGCTCAAACAAACCTGTGGAACCTGGCCAAGCAAGCAGATAATAGTCCTTGGTCTCTCAGCCCTTACTCTATAAGCTCCTCCAGCCTATCCCTCTTTATTCTCTAGAAAGAGACAGGGGAGATGATTATTTTTTCCAGGTTCCTTTCTACACACGTTATCATGATATATCATGAGCAAATGATTGTTCTCAATGGTATCCACACAGATAAAAATGGTTAAAGAAAACCTTGATGGTGATCAAATTTGAACTTTGAGATTGGTTATTCTCCAACCTCCTTCTTGGACTTTCATTTTTTTCAAAATTAAATATAGTTACACTATTTGCTCCCTGACTACCCTTTCCTCCCTCCAAACCCTCCCAAGTACTCTACCTTACTCCCTATTTTTCTTTGTTATAATTACCTATATGTTAGCATTTCCCCTAGGCTCACATATAAGAAAGCTCTCTCCTCTTTCTCCATCGTCTCACTCCCCCTTCCCCTTTCCCCTCCCTTATCCCTCTCTCTCTTCACATGTCCCCAGCCAGCCTCTTTCCCTCTTTCTCCTCTCTCTTCCTGTCCTTCTTTGTCCCCTTTCTCTCCCTCTACCCCCTTCTCCAGGTCCCAATAAAGTCTCTTTTATACTAAGCTTGTCCTTCAGTTGATTTCTTTGAAGGAACGCTTTAGTCTGGGTCCACCTAGGCACTCCCTTCCACCACACCAAACACCAATGGTGTCTAAAGACTCGGAAGTTTACAACTATGCTTTTGGGCTCACCAATCACTGACCACCCCACCCACCGACAACACCACAACTCAACGGGGTCTTTGTAGCATCTCCCAGAATCTGAGGAATTGACCTTTCAATGTCCAGTGCTCCTCTGTTGCTCTCACAAGCAGAGGCACTTCCGGCTGCAGCCCTTAAGGCTGATGTGAATCCCACCCATTGCACCTATCCTCATAGGCCCTCCTGGGCCATTGTGACCCTTCTTGCCCTCTTCACCTGACCACTGGTCTCAGAACAACAACCTTGCAGTTCCCCAGGCCCTCCTGAGCTATTGTCCCTCTTCCTGCTTTCCTTGTCCTCAAATCTTCCCTGTGGATGGAACCCCTCTTTGGAGCTTAGCTCTCCACCTTTGCCTTTCTGAACGTCCTAGTACCAAGCACAGGACCCCGGACTTAGCCAGGCTACGCTTTCACCCCCATTGAGTTGTGTTGTTGATCCACTGAACCACTTGTGTCCATGTTTTTGTACTTTCTGGGTCTGGGGACACTCACGACTCATCTGCAATGACTCTTCACGTCCTCTTTCTCATCCACAGGAATGCCCTTTCATGGGATGCCTCTTAAAAAAACTTCAGTCCATTCATCTTTCCAATAAAATTTCTATGAATGGTACTAGTGATCAGGAAATAGAAAGCAAGTCTCCATTTCTCTTTTCTCTATGCCTCGCTTCTTGCTGCTTGGTTGCAATCAAATTACCTCTGAGATGTATGGATCATTTCTTTGTACTTTAATTCTAAATTCTATTGAGGTCCATTCCCTCCACATGGCACTGGCTCTCGGCCTGCCCATGTGGACCTGCCCACCCCCCAGCACATATGCACCACTGCACTTCAGCTGGGCCTCTGCTCTCGCCCTCTCGCTGGCTGACTGCATGGCTGCATGCGCTGGAGCTCTCCACTAGTTCTCTCCAGATTTTATTTCTGATTTCCAAATTCTCACTGCCATAGACAAATGATCCAAACAACTTTTATACTTAACTCACTCTACCTAGTCTTAAACTTCTATGTCCTAAATGTCTTTTATCCCTGATTTCTCACCATTCTGCCTTTATTTTAAAAAAATGTTTTAATTATAAAATAGCAATTATAAAACTTGTTGATTCTAATTATGTGTTTATTATTAAATTCTCCTTTTAGATTTAACTTTTTATCATTAAAATCTTTTTTAGACTAAGAAAGTAACACAGATCTATTTTGAATTGACATAGATTTTTGTATGATGATAAAAATTCAAAGTTATATTTCTACAACATGCTATGTATACAACTCAATGCTGATTTAAAATGTTTCTTATATGGTGATAAAACTTCAAAATCATAGAAGTCCATTCAGATTAACAAGAGCTAATTTAAAATGTATATCTAGCCATCTGTCTCTTTGTTAGCACATAACCAATGCATGCTTGTATAAATGAATGCTATTCCTTTTAGATGTTATTTAAGCATATAAGCCTAAAATTATTTCATACTGATCTATCACTGTTTCATGGTGTTTTAAAAATATTGCTCACCTTTTTCAAACTCAGACATGTTTTTAAAGTTCAGGACCAAAATAATGATTAAAGGTCTATGCTCAGGTAATCTTAAATAACTTGACATTCTATCCTGGGATGTAACCAACACATGACTGATTCCTGTCTTTCCTAAAGGCTGGAAAAGGTACAGCTATAGCCCTGCCAACATCTTTGGGCACTCAAGCCTTTGCCAGCCATCTTTGTTGTGGGAAGTCCTCGCTTCACTGCCATCTTGCTTGAGGGCAATAGCAGGTGAGCTGAGCAGAACAAAAAAGGCAGATTACCAAAGATACTTATAAATTGAAATAGACTCTTAACAAATGTATCTCTTTTGCAAACATAAAAAGATTGTTGTAAGCTCTAGGAAACTCACTCAAATCTATTGTTCATGGATCAATCAATAGCCCAAATTCCCCACCTATTGCCTATTCTATAGGGTGGGATTCCTTAGATTTGGGACTCATCTTTCCTAACAACCAATATCAGGGGCCTAAGGGCTACAAACTTCCAAATCTACTTAACTTTATTTTCTGCCTCTATTATGTATATGTGTTTCAGCATCTTGCCACTTCCAAGCATTCACTCAAAATATGCACAGCTTGAGAGAAGCAACTCGCACATGCTCTGGTCTACCCTCACAAACACTTCTACTGGGCTTGCACCTTCCTATTTGCAGATGACCCACAGACCCTGAGCAGTAATGACAGAGCCAGCTCTCTCAGGACTTGACCAGCATGTCCATCCCAATTTTCCTAGGTTCCCAGAAGACACACCAGTTGCTCCCAAATCAGCAGGAAGTAGTTAAAGAACATGAAAATTCCATTTCTACCTTACCATGACTTCTTTATAGTTCCTTATTTTCTTCTAATTCCTCATTTTTAATTAAACCAAAATGGAGGAATGTTAACATTTCCTCTAGGCTCTGCCCAACAGTTACCTAGCAACAGTCAGGTATGAGCTTGACTGGCATATAAGACAGTTCTCTCTTTCCTCTCTCCCTCTCCATCTTCTCTCTATATATATATACACTCTCGACCTCTCTTTCTCTCTTCAATGTGTCCCTGGACAGACTCTTGCCTTCTTTCTCTCTTCCTCTTTCCTCTCTCTTTCAGTCCTTCTCTGCTTCCCTTTCTCTGCCTCTACCCCCTTCTACAGGTCCCAATTAACTCTCTTTTATACTAAGTATGTAATTTGTTTGGCTAATTTCTCAGAGGGAATGCTTCAGTATGCATATGTTCCTTTCCACCAGACTACCAATACCCTTTTATAAAACACAACATTATGTGTATGTAAATTCATAAATTTATAAATATAACCTGCTTAGTCTCTTTAATGTCTCTTGCATGTATATGATTTTAGGGCTGAACAATTAGTTTTACATAATTAATTAAGAGTCTCATCTCTGGGAGTCACCAATTATCTCTCTTCAGTCATTTATTGACCGTTGTTCTTTGTTTAAGGGTGGGTCCCTGTGACACTTTCCTCTTCCATGTTAGCATGGTTATTGGTGTTGTAGCTGTTCAGGTTTGTTTAATCAGCCATATTGTTGAAGTCCTGAGTGAAGCTCCCTTTTCATTTATAGAAGACAAAACTCACAGCAGATTTCCTAGTTCTCGGGTTCTTTCAATCATTCTGTCCTTCCTTCTTTTATGCTACCTGAGCCTTAGGTACAGAAGTTGTATTGTAGATTTTATCCACTGGGGATGGGCACCCCACAATCAGTTGTTCTCTATATTTTGATCAGTTGGGTTTTTTGCAATAGTCTCTATTTATTACAAAGAGATGTTTCTTTGATGAGAAATGATTGCTATACTTATCTGTGGGTATAAAGATAAGTGTTTAGAATTATGGTTGTTTGATAGGAATTATGTTTGTTTTATAAAGTGGTGGAACATTCTCTTCTAAAACCCATTCCCTCATCATCTCCAAGAGCTTGGGTAGGTTTCCAGCACCAGGCATGATTTCTCTTTTTTTGAGGGAAACTTTCCTTAAGCACAACTTGTGACATCAAGTCCAAGGATATGTAAATTTTTCTTATCTGGTCTCCTGAAAGCCTTTCCCATCCCCACTCCTACCAGGGTTACCTCCTACCAATCAAACACCTACTTCCAGTCCTGTCCACCCCTGGGCCACCTAATAATCCTCAATCTCATTGGTGAATAGCAATCTTCTTTGCCTCAACAGTTTCTGTTTTTCATATACTCAAATGTTATCAAAGAGTCACTTGTCAATTTGACATTGATAAGCTTCTTTATATAATATTTTTAATTTATCATGTGATTTAGAGATATTATATGTTATCCTATGATAAATGAATTGCTAGCCCCATTTAGAGAATTTCAAATTGGAGTGATTTGTTCTTAGTCCATCAAAAAAGCAGAGCAAGGGTTCCAAGAATATATTTTCAAGTCGAATTCCCACATCTCTACTCATAAAAATTAAGAACCAAAATAAATGCCACCAGTTCCCATTGCTCAAACTCATTAATGCATCCTCAAGAGAGTCCTCAGGCCCTTAATCAGATGCTGTTCAGTCTAATCCTAATCACAATTCCAGATCACCAGTTTTCAAAATTTTGTTGGGTAGGAAACAGCATTTTAAAATCACTGAGACAAATAAGGGATGTAATCAACAGATTCAAAGTAAAATACATAAAATCACAGAAATTAGTCCAACAAACTGAAAAAAAAAAAAAACCCTAGCTAAATAGGACTGCATAGATGTACATGTCTCTATATTCTAATGTCAAACTAAGTCAGTGATTGATGTTCACAAATACCATAGACATCTTTCTGTTACTCTTATGGGTTCTAAAGAAAAGAACTAGCAGCTATATGTCTCATCTGTATTCTTTTTATTTCTTGAAGTTAACTTTCATCTTGAAGAGATTAACTGTTTCTTCTTTAGAAAATAATTGACTTTGCCAAATTAAATTTAGAAGAATATTCTGTGATCTAACAGGGAAGAGTACTACAGCATGAATTCATTTTTCTGAATCTTATAAAGAGGCAAACAATGAAAATGTTTTACTTTGGAAAATATCCTAAGGCAAAATTTTAAATGCAAGGGAATAATGGCTCTAAAATTTGAGACTGGGTTTTCCTCCAGGAGGTGAAAGGCAGGGAATAAGCAAATAACCCAATCTAAGATGGGCAAAGGATCTGAGTATTCAATCAAGGAACATATGCCAATAAAGTACTAACATGTTTAATATAAAATAGCAAAGTGCAGACCAAAGCCACATTGAAATATCATCACTATACAAGAAGGTGGCTGTAAACCCAAAAGTTAAAACAGTTTTACTGAAGATGTTGATAAAACTAAAGCACATACATTGCTAGTGAGATTGTATTATGCTCAGATTCTTTATGTATAGACTTGCCCTATGAACTATCATGTCTGCTGTCGTAGTCAATGTTCTGTTACCGTGAAGAACCACCATGATCACAGAAACTCTTACAATGGAAAGCATTTAATTGGGGTTAGCTTACAGTTTCAGAGGTTTAGTCCATTAGTAGCAGGGCAGGAAGCATGGCACATGCAGGCAGACATGGTGATGGAGGAACTGAGAGTTCTACATCTGGATTTACAGACAGCAGGAAGGAGAAATGTCTTGGCTTGAGCATTTGAAATCCCAAAGCTTACCCCAAGGACACTCTTCCTCCAACAAGGCCACAGGTACTCCAACAAAGCAACACCTCCTAATCCATGTCAAGTAGTGTTACTTCCCAATGACGAAGCATCCAAATATATAAGCTTATGGGGGGGTTATTCTTATTTAAACCACCACATTCCACTCCTTGGCCCCCAATGGCTTATATCTGGATCATAATGCTAAAATGCACTGAGTCTAACTTCAAAAGTCCCCATCGTCTATCACAGTCCCCACACTGTTTAAAAGTCTAAAGTCCAAAGTTTCTTCTGAAACTCATGGCAATCTCTTAACTGTAATTCTCTGTAAAATAAAAATAAAAAGACAGATACATACTTCTAACATACAGTGGCACAGAATATACATTATTCTTCCAAAGGTGGTGAAAAGGAACAGAGTGAGGAAATACTGGACCAAAGCAAAAACTAAAAACAGAAGAGCAAACTCCAACATCTGCCTCTGCACATCTGAAGTCAAAGTGCTCTTCAGATCTCCAACTCCTTTGAGCTTTTTGACTGCAAAACACTTCTCTCTAGTGGCCTGATTCCACTCACAGTTAGCAGCTCTCCTTGGCAGGTATCTCATAACTCTGGCATCTCCAACATCTTGGGTTATCCAAGGCAATCAAGGCTTCACCTTCACAGTGTCACAATGTCCTTTCTGGGCCTCCATGCAAGTACATCTCTGACACAGGCCTGGCAGCAGCTTAAGCAGCTTTCCTCAGCTCATAGGAAACTCCAAAACCCTTTCTTCTATCCTTAATTCTAAAGCCCAGATCACCCATATGGCTAAAGTTGCTTTCTGGACCTGGAACATGACCCCACTATTGCTGGGTTTGATGGTTTCTTTCATTGCCTAAACTTAGCTGTCCTGGAACATGCTCTGTGGACCAGGCTGGCTTCAAATTCAGAAATCTACTTGGCTCTGCCTCCTGAGTGATAGAATTAAAGATGTGTACCACCATGCCATGCCCTAGTCTTTCCAATTCCCTTTCAAAAGTTGGCAGTTTAGCTGGGAGGAGTCTTCCCTGAAGTCATCACTTTGCTATTCCAATGAGGATCAGGCTTTTCTCTAAACATTTTATCTCCTAGAGCACTGGACTTCATTCCCTTATACTTCCTGGCACTCCTTTTCTCCTCTAACTCTACATGTTAGACTTTTGCTTGGTCAGCTTGTTCCTTTTCATTACAGATCTTAATAAAAGTCACCATTAGTATCACATGATAGAGTCAGTACTAGGCTGCCCTGAAATCTCCTCTGCCAATGCCATTATTCAAAAGCTCTTCAATTTGGCCTCAGGCAGAATTTTTTTTTTTAAATCATCTCTAGACCACATACTAATATTCTTTCTCTATGAAACTTCTTGGATTTTGCTCCCATTGTTCAAATCATCCTCAGCATCACTGTCTCCCATGCTCCTACTGGTGTATCCTATTAATCCCCATTAAATTGTCCAATTGTTTATATAGTCCAAAGTCCCAAAGTGTTCCACATTTCTCCAAACAAAAGCATGGTCAGGTCTATCACAGCAATATGCTACTCCTGGTATCAACTTCTGTCTTAGGGTTTCTTTCGCTGTGAAGAGACACTATGACCACAGAAACTCTTACAGTTTCTGACATATAGTCCATTATAAACATTGTGCAAAGCATATCAGGAATCTTGGTGGAAGACAGGCAGACATGGTACTAAAGGAGCTGAAAGTTATAAATCTGAATTCACAGGCAGTAGGAATAAAGAGAAAAATGGGTTGTGGCTTGAGCATCTGAAATCCCAAAGCCCACCCCAAGTGACATACTTCCTCCTGTAAATGATATTTTTAAATGTTATTTAATAACTCTATTAGTTCTTAATATGACCCAACTAGCTCCTCAATAATTGAGACAGAGTCCTATGGATTTTTAAATCAGCTTTAGCATAATTACTGGGTGAATTACCCCTAATCGATTTTTCTATATGCTAGATTGTTAATTCCCTAGCTGTGTTCCCCAAGTACTTGCTGTTTGAGTCTCACCCAGGTTATTTTTACTCCATCAGTCTGTCCTCAGGAGACATTTGACTTGGCCTCATGCTCCTGGTTCATAACAACTAATGGAGACTTCCTGTTCCTCCATCTTTTTTCTCTTCCTCCCTCCTTCTCCTCTCTCCTTCTTCTTCCTCCTCTTTCTCTCTTTCTGGTCCCTACCTGCAACCCCCAGCCCAGTAACTAAAACTCTGCCTACTTCTATTCTCCCCAGTAATTGGCTATAGCCACTTTTATTTAACCAATAGTTTTACATAGGATACCAAGGTTTACACAACAAAGACTGATGTGCATGAGTATCTACTTGTTGGAGGCAACCAGATCTTAGGGTTTAGAATTTAGCATTTGTATATACAGCACCAGACCAACCCCTATCATTCTCCAACAAGGCCTTGCATACTCCAACAGAGACACAGCTCCTAATTCCTGTCAAGCAGTTATTCCCTAATGACCAGGCATCTAAATATACAAACCTATAGATGCCATTCTTTCAAACCTCTACATCTGCTCTTCAGAGTCTGCCCAAGAAGAGTGAAATATATACATAAATAAACATAAATATATACACACATAAATATTTATGTGAACATGACTCACTGTGGTTTAAAAAAAATCTTGAAATTGACGCAAATATTTATCACCTAGTATGTTGGATCAAAATGGCACAGTGGAGACACAGCCTGGGGGTGGAGGCGGTAGCCATGGTTCCAGGGAGACACTCCACAGCCAGCTCCTGGACCGGGTCTTTGGCTTGGGCGCTGTCTAGCTGCTTTGGTTGGGTGGATGGTTGCCGTGGCTGGGAACGCTGGAACACCTACCGGAGGCTAGACGGCAGTTCTTTTGGCAAAGGCGGGTTCCATTGTTTCTCATGATGGATGAAGGGAGACAGTCCAGGATTTCAGATCATTTATTGTCATGTCATGGTGGAGAGTGGCGTGGGTGAGACTGTACCCCCGTGACCTCAGGGAGGGGTGATGTTGAAATAGTGACTGGGAAGGGGAGTGGCTAAGTCTCTAGGTGCCATGACTGTACAACTCTGTAGGTATTAGTATGCTGAATTTTCAGAATGTACACCTTAAACAGTGAATGGATAGTCTATCTCAATAAAGTTATTTTTAAGCAGAATGTCATGGTTGGAATAAAAATGACTCATATATTTAGATACTAGGTCCCCAGTTGATAGAACTGTCTAGGAAAGATTAAGAGGTGTGGCCTTATTGGAGGAAGTGGGACACTGGAGTCTGGCTTTGAGATTTTAAATGCTCACACCATTCCCAGACACTCTACCTACCTACCTATCTATCTATCTATCTATCTATCTATCTATCTATCTATCTATCTATCTAAACTATCTCTGTCTCTTACTTATAGATAAGGATGTAAATTCTCAGTCACTTCTTCAGAGCCATGAATGCCTACCTGCTGCCATGTTCCCCACCATGATCCCCATAGACTGAAATCTCCTGGAACTGTGAGCCCCCAATAAATTCTTCAGTAAGTTTTCTTGGTTATAATGTCTTTTCATAGCAATAGAGATGTAACTAAGATAGAGCCTAGTTAATTTAGCATTTTTATCGCCTACCCACTCTATTCAAAGGCCTCTCTGAAATGCTTCTTAATTGAAGCATCACATGACCATGCAGCTCATCTACTTCTCATTTGCATAACTGTCAGGTGGAAAACAGAAACTTAATTGCCCCCAAATCACTCTTATTATCATCTCCACTGATTTTAAACAACCACCATGCCTTTATGAGTAATGTCACTAAAAACGTGTAACTTCAAAATCCCATCATCAATAAGAAATACTAACACCGAACTTTGCCTTGTGCTTTCTCTCTCTCTCTCTCTCTCTCTCTCTCTCTCTCTCTCTCTCTCTCTCTCTCTCTTTCATATTTGGTGCATCTAGTCCTAGCTGTACCTTTGCATCAAGTTATAGCAGAATGTTCTCCCCTTTTATTTTAAAGCAAGCTGATAGTAGCTGTTTATAGAAATCAACCATCTGTGTACTGTGCAATCTACCTTATATATGGAAACTTAAAGGCTGAACTCATAGGTTTTCAGAGTAGGAAAGTAGTTAACAGTGGTGAGAGGTAAGGTACGTGGGGAGATAAGAGTCAAAGGATGAACAAGACCTGAGGTTCTAAATCAGTAATTATGTTAAACAAATACTGTATTTTATAATTAAAATTTATTAAGAGTAGATCTTAGCACACACAAAGAAGAAAATTTATTTTTTAAAAGAATCTGTCAATCAGGGGATTTTCCTTTTTCACTTTTTTAAAGATGGAGATGAACTGTTCCAGGATAAGACAGAAAGCAAAAATGAGTAGCATGAAGTCCCATACAAATAAATATAAGTTTGGAGATGTAATTTACATTATGTCAACATGCTCATTTGATTCTTAACATACAGATAACCACTTCTTTATCATTGACATTCTCCCAGGGACTCAAAATCACATTACTGATTGTTTTCAGAGGAAACCTTTGCTTTATGTTTATGACAATTCTATGCTGAGCATGTGAATTTGGTATTCTTAGCAGGCTTCTTTGAACACATTGCAGCCAGAGGATAAAGTGAACACTGTGCTCACATAGACAAGCAAGTTTTTTTCTCTGACTACTGGAGTGTTACACCAAAACCAAAACAGTAACACATATATATATAATATATATATACATATACATATATATGTATAATATATGTATACATATAATATATGTATAATATATATATGTATACACACACACACACACACACACACACACACACATATCACAGTTAAACAGTCTGCCACTGGTAGTGCAGCAGGAAAATACAGTAAAGCAGCAAGTGCTGGACCAACTATTTCCATCTCTGTTTATCAATAGCTAGCTAGCCAATATAACAGCTGACTATGTGAGCAAATAAGGCTCTGGAGAATTTCCCACTTTCTAATATAATAATGGAGTTTGAATAAATGTCTTCTTAAGGGAATCTGGACCATATATATTGTCATTACTCAGGGACCCCTTCCTGGAATATCTTCTGCTTCAATAAACGTCTGGCAAAATTCAAGTTCTTCAATACTGAAACAAAGAGATAATGGAGAAATTTGAGCAAAATTTGTAGTTTAGTGAATAGTATATTTATCAGTGTTAATGTCTAAGTTTTGGTGAATGTGCCAAGCATAATATAATGGAAGGGCAATTGTTAACAAGAAGGGATCTGGATGAGGTTATACAGAAATTACCTTTGCAAGTTCAGGGGAAAATAACAACCTCTGTTGGATTGTAATTGGAAGCAACTCTTATAAAAGACAGAGTAGTTATAAAAATCAGGTATAAATTTGCTAATATTGTAAAATATATACCTGATATAGCCAAAGATTGAATAATCCTCAAAGAAATGACTTTGGAGTCTGTCTTCTAAAGCATCCTCAAAAAAGCATAGTAGATATTAAGAGAAGTGATCAGACAAAGAATAATTTTTAACAATTTGGAGAAAGGAAAATAAATGACAAAGCATAATTAGTAAAGCTTGTTAATATAAATAAATGCCCTAGTTCCAAATGCAGGCCAGATAGGAAGTACAGAAGTATTCAGAGGTTCATCACTGCTGCCTTAGTAAAAGCAAGAGACCCTTGTCTTTGTGTATCTATGTCATACTTTTAGGTAAATGGTAGGAAGAGGAGAGTTGCCGCTTAAAATTGCCTTGAACTCAACAATATATTTTAAAGCAGCATATTTGGACCCTAACACATGGCTTCTGGAAATACAATATATGTCACAGTAACAACATTAAAGGTATAACTAAACTATGGAGCAATTACTAAACACAGTAAAAAAAAGTCTCCTCATCATATTCCACCCATTGCAGATATGATCCTTCCCATGGTGTCTGTACTTAGACTATGGTGAAACAGGCAGTTTTACATTTTATTTGGTCTTGTAGGCTTTAATTTTCATGCAACATATATCATACTCTCACTTTTTTCTCTGATACACGTGCTTCATTTCACCTGAAAGAAATGTAAAAGGAGTTAAATTCAGAAATTTGAGTTTAAATCCTGGTTCACCAACCTTGGTCAGAGGGTTTTCTGTTCTTTAGCCTTGTTTCTTCATCTGAAATAAAATGAGGACAGTAAGTTGAACCATCACTTGTGCAAATAAGTAGTGTACACATGAGGAATTTTCACAATGCCTGCAGTGCAGCTGATTAGCCAGAAACTTAGGTCCCTGGCTGTGCCCCGCCCATCATTGCTACATTGGCACAGGGACTTTTTGGTTTAAGTTTCCAGAAACTCAAAACATAGACAGATGCTCAGAAGTGGGTGAGTGATATTAATCATTGCCTGGTGTGAGTTTCCAGGTGTCTTGTTGCTTTTCTATTGCTATAGTAAAACACCATAACCAAGGCAACCAAGATTAATACCATTCAAGAAGTAACAGGTCCATTGTTGCATGGCTGTTATGGCGTGCCCACCAGAGAAGACTACTCAGACATAGTTTATAGCCATTCAAAGTCTTTTTTCAGCCACCTGGGACTACACTCAAGTATCTGGGGCCCACATACAGTGTCAAGTGTTTAGAGTAAGGGATTTTAAAGGCAAAACCACATCCTGGTATATTGCTCTGAAACTGCAGGCAAGTGGGGTTTACCCAAATGAGCAGTTTAACAAAAGATAACATAAGTGAGCTGGGGTACCTTCACCTGATGTTCCTAGAATAGAGTTGGGTGATTTTCCACAGGATTCTCCATCAATGAGCTCCAATTCTAGTGAATTCTAAAATGCCTCAGAAAGAATACAAGGTGGAGGAAACTCTGCACTGTCTTACCCTGTCACAGCATGACATGGCAGCAAGTAGGAGGCACGGTGGCAGGAGTTGGAAGCTGAAAACTCACATCTTGAACCACAAGCGCAAAGCAAAAAGAATGAACTACAAGTGGCTCAAAGTCTTTAAGACCTAAATTGCTCCCTGTCTCCCACATACACACCAATGATGTACTTTCTCTAGCAAGACCCTACCTGTAAACCTATCCAAACAGCCATCAGCTGAAATGTCAGAGACCTTGGGATTAATTTATCATTCAAACCATCATACCCAGAAGTGAACTAATGCAGCATGGGAATGCATTTCTGGGTTTATGAATCTGCCAAGTCTCTTCTTCTACTCAGTATTTTGCTCCAGGTTATCATTGTTCTACTTGCAGTGTTTGGATTCCCAAAAGTAAATAATAATGACCTATCTGGTGCAATCAAAGGTTCTTGTTAATTTATAGTAAAAGACAGAAAAGGCACCACTACCACCCCCACATACAAAGTTAATGAGTAAGTCTAGACTGTTTACTTTTCTGTTTCACTCTGAAACAGACTGTGCCTCCCATTGCCACCTCAGATCTCAAGCCACACTTTGGAAGTCTTGGTACCTCTTTGAGAGGGTGGTGCTAGAAATTCCCAGTGCTTCCACAATAAACTATTATCAAATTCTAAATCAAACAGTTTATTGCAGCCCTGTGTTGTTAGTCTTTCTTATGTGTTTTGGAGCTTAAAAGAAATCGATAGTGTTAGAATTAGAAAGGGTACCAGTTTCATTTCTTAATGGTTAATGTTCAGATGTTTACTGGTATAAGCTCAGTTACTCTCGCGTTCATTCATTCTCCGAAAATGTGAGTAATTGAACTTTGTACCCAGTGGCTACCATGGTATAAACTGAAAATGCAACCCTCAGTAAAACCACAGTCCTACTTCAAAGGAGCACACATCCTTTAGGGAGACAGAGTTATAAAGACATCATTGCAATGCATTGTGGAGTGTGTGATCATTGAAATGTTCTAGGACATTATGATATCATAAAAGAGAATTTCACTCTGCAAAGACAAAGATGTCGGACCAGGCAAAACATCCTTAGAGAGATGAGGACTAACTGACTTTGAAGGCATAGCTAGTTCCCCTAAGAACTACTGAAACTATTATTGGCCTTGAGAGCCAAGCACATATTCTGCTTTAATTAATCTGGAGTGTTGCCAAGGCATGAGCCATTGAAAGCTATAACATTCCAAAGAATGAGTAGAAACTAGCCAGGCTGAGAACTAAGTGGGGAAGGACATGAAGAAAGGACATAGTGAGAATAGAGACAGGAGTAAAGGCATCTTTAAGACAAGACCAGACCTTGCTGTGTGACCAGGAGGACACGTGGTGTTTCAGGCTGTTAGTGCACCTCAGGAATGGTGGGTAGGGATTAGGCTTATCTACAGAAGAGAAATGGCATGGCCAGATTTTCATCAGTGTGTTATCTGAGTGGAGGCAAGTAGATATGTTAAGAAAGCCAGATGAGGAGAAATTACTAGTAGATCTTGAAACAGCATTGGGAAATGATTCCTAAAAGTAGTTTTAAAAAGTCATATTATGGTATCTCAAGTATTACATGCATTTGTTAAGTTATGGAAAGAGAGAAATATGGAAACAGGTGGATGGAGATTAATACCTACTGAGAAAGAAGGCTGCAGTTATGGTAGCTAAAGGAGGAAGTGCAGTGTGCTCAGTTCACACAAAGATTTCGAGATGCCTGTGGAGCGTTCAGGTGGATAGATGGCATTGGGCCATCTGCTCTAGGTTATAAGATGGGTAGGAATAGTGATTTGAATTCATTTAAGGCTGTTTTCCTTTAGGTTTTGGCTAAAATAGCAAATAAGCAATTCAAGATAAAGATGCATAGGCTGGTGGTGGTCCTTGCTATCTCCGTTATGTGATAAGTATTTATTTGTCCACTTGAAAGAAAAACTGACAGACCTATGGGCTTGCTGATTTGTGACCTTGACCATATCAGAATCCCAGATGGATGTACCTAAACCCACAGTTCTGCTAGTTCACAAACCATATGTCATAGGCTGACCATCTTAGTTCTGAGGTTGAAATTGTAAATACATTAGCAAAGGGAAATGCACTTTATCTGCCCATGTTAACATGGTTATGCATAGCTCTTTGGTTCTTTTTGTTATATTCCAATGCCCAGTGATATCTAGTGGTCATCAGATAAGGACTAGATTTTCCTGTGAGATCAATATCAGGTTATAAACAAAGCAAGTCATAAACTAAACAGATAGAAATTTAGGAGGATTCTGCTTCTCTGTTGTCATTATAAACCACTTTAAGAGTTACTGGGTTTTATTTGAAATGTAAATAAAGTATCAAAAAATAAAAATAAAGAAAAAGAGTTACTGGGTTTTAAAAGTTAATTTTACTGTTATCTGTCACAGTTTGGAGTCTATGTTTATGAATGTTGGATTATTCTTTTTTAGAGACTCTCAGGAACCACAGTCACTAGGGGTTATAGAGATTGTAAAATGTAAAATGGCCACTTACAAGCTGGCTTTTGCTGACCTCTGCTGAGGCTAGATAGTCCCCTTGCACAGCCTGAGAGCTGGATGCAGATATAACCAGGCAGTTAAAAGGCACATGCACAATGGGCAGATCCGTACACCACCTTCTCTTCCCCACACAGCCAAAAGTACCTTCCAGACTCAGACGATCACAAGGAACAGCTTCTGTATCTTGGTGAGGGGAGACCAGAGGCACATTACAGATCATTTAGTCTTCTATGAGAAATTCAATCTCTGTGAACTGGCTATTGAAAACATCATCTTCCATAATTAGTGAGCAGGGCCAGAACAGTCACACAACATGTTCTTTTGGAATGCTGATGTCCCCGTTCCTTGTTCTTTTTGCTGCTTCACAAATAAATTTGATGAAAAGCTTTACCAGAGGCAATTTAAAGCCATTTGAGAGAAAGAGTTTAGCTTTGTTCTTTGAATGTCCAGTACATATGTAGCTTTCCATTATTTATGAAATAATAGTAACATGCACATATCATAACAAGGTTCTAAGAACTCGCCATGTATACCTGCTTAGAGTAGTCTTATAATAAATTTGCTCCTGAAGCTGTACAGATAAGAGTAGACTATTAAATATGAAAATTTTAGCATCAACAGTAAATTTAAAGTTAGAAAATTCAATTTAGTAAATGTCTAGATAAACATTTTGAGCTGATTACCTACTTAAGAAATTAGATTGAATGAAGTAACTCTGGTGGAGGGTGCTAAGGTCAGGACAACAGTGATTTCTGGTCAATCTTGTTGGTTTGCCAACATGGAAGGGGTCCTTTGTGCTAGAGTGACCTTGACTACCTTGGCTACCTTAGCTACCTTGGCTATCTTGGCTACATTAAGCGAAAGACTGGCTAGTCAGCTATTTTAAATGTAGGGAAGCAGTTTAGTGGGGTTGTAATTAAATGTTCTCACTAGCACTGGCAACACAAGTCACTGTGACATTAGCAAATGCATTTCAGTAAATTGTGCTCAGAATACAAATACTTGGGGCTTGAGAGGTGCATGCAAGACATGGAAGCAAAAGCTAACACAGAGTACTTGTGAGAAAGTGAAGATGTGCTGGTAGAGGACACTTGTCAGAGGCTTTACTATGATTCCTTGCTACGTGCAGAGACTTACTCAAGATGCTCAAAAGAAAAAATAATCCCTGCCAAGATGTTAGTAGCTGAAAGGGGAAAAGAAGGAAAGAGCAAGGTTAATGAATTGTCTTAAAAAGAAGAGAAGGAGAAGAAAGAAGGAAGGAAGGAAGGAGGAAGGGAGGGAGAGAACAATGAAGGAATGAGAGGAACAGAAGGAAGGGATCTGTTAAGAAAAGGAGACAGATGTATCTACTGTTGCAAATGAATGGCACATTTACTAATGTGTGCTTTATTTATTTTTAGAAATATTTTTATTTAAGGGTATTTTCAAACATTGATTCTTTGAGAATTCCACATATATAAAGAATACACTCTGATCATATCTACTCCAACTTCTTCCCCAACTCCTGTTAGACCTTTCCCATGACATCACTCTCCCGATTTCATATCCTCTGTGTCTAATTACTGTTGCTCATATATTTTATTTTAATTGCATATAAAATAACACATTTCTTATGACATTTCAATGCTAACTTAGCTTGCCCAACCCCTTTCTGTCCCCTTCTACTCCCTTTTCCATTATCATGTCAGATGTGTTCTATTAACTTTTACTGTTCTGTCCACAAGGGCCTTTTTCTCCTCTCATGGCTCCCTTCCTAGTTTACTGGTCTTGAGACATACACATTCACCCCATGCAAAAACACAGACAGAAGCTAGGATACACATATAAGAGAGGACATGTGCTATTTGTTTTGTTTTTGCTTTTGTTAGTTGGTTTGTTTGATCCTGGGTTGCCATACTTTCTTTCCTATTAAATTGTCCTCTTTACATGTAGATGAGTGGAAAGAACCTTTACTCCCTTCCTCAAGGCAACTACATAATGAAAGCAGACCACAAAGGTTTCTATAAGACTAATTACTGCCAAGTTTCTGTGTATGAAGGCTAGAAGAACCATGCTGGGTCTTGTTTGGGGAGTGATGTAGCACTAAGTAGCTTCAAGAGGAGAGACTAAAGTAGAGAAGAGCAATGAAATTTTCAGTAGCTTAGGGTTTATCTTGAGAAAAGGACAGCTAGTTGCTGGATGTTCTCAAGAGATGGCTGGCATCACAAGGAACAACAGGGGCAAAAAGAGCCTGGGATGAAGGCAGAATCATGCCCCACCTCTCAGAGAATAAGAAGAGACCTCATAGCAATCAGGCTTTGGCCTGGCCCTTCAATTTGGATTCTGCAGTATCAACAGCAACCATAACAGTTGGGAGTCCCTGTGAACCAGGCTTTATCATGTTCCCTGGACCCTTAAACCTCAAAACAATGAGGGGAGTGATTTTTACAGCTCTGAGAAACAGACATTCAAAGGCTGACTTGAAATTTAATTTGGAAAAACAAAAAAAGAAAAGAAAATGAGAAAAAATATTTCTTCCCACAACCACCTTAAGTACTGTCTAAGAGTTTATAGGTAAAGGAAGGCAGAGGGAGATTCTCTGTAAAGACTTTTTTTTTTTTAAAAAGAAGTGTTTATGCTAAGATTAAATAGGATCGAAACTGTGTGTGTGTGTGTGTGTGTGTGTGTGTGTGTGTGTGTGTGTGTGTGTGTGTGTGTGTAGGGGGGGGAGACTACCACCACCAAAATCAAAATAATAGGAATATCTGGTCATTAACTTCTGTCAAGATTAATAGGCTCAAGTCCCCAAGTTACAAAAACAGAAACTAACAAAACAGATGCAAAAACAGGATCCTTCATTTTACTGTATACCAGAAATACTCCTCAGTAACAAAAATAGACAGTAGTTCAGAGTAAATATCTAGAAAATGGTTTTCCAAGCAAATGGACCCAAAGAACAAGCTGGAATAGCCATTCTAATATCTAATAAAATAGACTTTCAACCAAATTTATTCAAAAAAGGTGAGGAAGGACATTTCATACTGATCAAAGGAAAAAGTTCACTAAGATGACATTTCAATTCTGAACAACTATGCCTTGAATGCAATGGCACACATATTAAAAAAAAAATCACTAAAGCTTAAATCACATATCAAATTTCACACATTTTTAGTGGGGAACTTCAATAATCCACTGTCACCAATGTATAGTTCATGGAGACAGAAACTAAACAGAGAAAGATTGAAACTAACAGAGGTTATGAATCAATTGGCCCTCACAGATTTCTACAGAACATTTCAACTAAACACAAAAGAATATACCTTCTTCACAGCACCTCACAGACACTTCTACAAAATTGACCATATAACCAGTCACAAAGAGAGTCTTAACAGATAAAAGCATACTGAAATAACTACTTGCTTCTTATCAGACCACCTTGGAATAAAGCTGGAAATTAAAGATTTTCTAGAATTCAGTGAAAATGAAGGCACAACATATCCAAACTTATTGGGATACAATGAAAACAATGTTGAGAGAAAAATTCATAGCATTAAGTGCCTTCATAAAGAAATTGGAGAGATCTCATACTAGCAACATGAAAACAGATCTGAAAGCTCCAGAACAAAAAGAAGTAAACATACCCAAGAGCAGTAGATGTCAGAAAATAAACTCAGGGCTGAAATAAATATATTAGAAACAAAGAGATCAATTCAAAGAATCAACAAAACCAAGAGTTGATTCTTTGATAAACTCAACTAGACAAAGCCATAGACAAACTAAGTAAAAGGCAGAGAGACTATATCCAAATTAACAAAATCAGAAATGAAAAGGGAAATAGACACTGGGAAAAGTAAAAGAATCATTAGATCTTATTTCAAAAGCCTATACTCCACTAAATTAGAAAAGGTAAATGAAATGGATGACTTTCTTAACAGATACAACTTACCAAAGATAAACCAAGAGCAGGTAAACAACTTAAACAGTCCTATAACCCCTAAACCTCTCAAAAAAAAAAAAAAAAGTCTGGGACAGATGGTTTTAGTATAGAATTCTACCAGACTTTCAAATAAGAGATAATATCAATACTCCTCAAAGTATTCCACAAAACAGAAAGAACATTGCCAAACCCATTCTATAAGACCACACTCACACTAATACCTAAGCCATACAAAGAAGTGAATTTCAGAACAATTTCATTTATGAATCTTGATGCAAAAATACTCAATACTTTCATACCAAATCCAAGAACACATCAAAAACATCATCTACCCATCAAGTAGGGTCAATCATAGGGATGTAGGTATGGTTCCTATGTGAAAATCCATCAACATAATCCACCATGTAAAAAAACAAAGGAAAAAACCACATGAGAATCTCATTAGGTGCTGAAAAAAACCACTCACAAAAATCTAATACCGCTTCATGTTAAAAGACTTGAAGATATCAGGGATACAAGTTGCATACCTAAACATAATAAAGGCAATATACAACAAGCCAATAGCCAACATCAAACTAAATAGAAAGAAACTTAAACAATTCCACTAAAATCGTGGATAAGACAATACTGCCCACTCTATTAGTATCTATTCAACATAGTACTTGAAGTTCTAGCTAGAGAAATAAGATGACTAAAAGAGATCAATGGGATACATATTTAAAAGGAAAAGGTCAAAGTATCACTATTCAAAGATGATATAATAGTATACATAAGCGAACTCAAAAATTCTATCAGACTATTCCTATAGCGGATAAACCCTTTCAGCAAAGTGGCTGGATACAAAATTAACTAAAAGAAAAATCAGTAGTCCTCCTTTATACAAATGACAAATGGACTGAGAAATAAATTATGGAAATAGCAATCTTTACAATAACCACAAATAATATAAAATATCTTGGTGTAACTCTAACCAAGGAAGTGAAAGACCTGTATGATATCAGTAGACAGAAAGATTTCCCATGCTCATGGATTAGTAGAATTTACATAGTAAAAATGACCATTTTTCCAAAAGCAATCTACAGATTCAATGCAATTCTCATCAGCATTTCAAGACAATTCCTTACAGACCTTGAAAAAGCAATTATCAACCTCATATGGAAAAACAAAAAACTCAAGATTCCTAAAACAATCTTATACAATAAAAGAACCTCTGGAGGTATCATTATCCCTGATTTCAAGCTATAATACAGCAGATTCATAATGAAAACTGCATGGTATCGGCAAAAAAAAAAAAAAAAAAAAAAAAAAGACAGGTTTTTCAATGGGATAGAATGAATGGCCCAGAAAAAGACCCACACAACTATGGACACTTGATTTTTTGACAAAGAGGCCAAAACCAAAAAATGGAAAAAAGAAAGCATCTTCAACAAATAATGCAGGTCTACCTGGATGTCTGCATGTAGAAGAATGCAAATAGACCCATATTTATCACCATACACAAAACTCAATAACCTCAACATAAAACTGGACAGACTAAATCTAATAGAAGAGAAATTTGGGAACTGCCTTGAACACATTGGCATAGGAGACAGAAAGATTTCCCATGCTCATGGATTAGTAGAATTTACATAGTAAAAATGACCATTTACATAGTAAAAATGTCCTGAACAGAACTCCAATAGCTCAGGCACTAAGATCAACAATTAATAAATGAAACCTCAAAGAACTGAAAGCTTTTGCAAGGCTAAGGACACCATCAATAGGGCAAAACAGCAACCTTCTGATTGGGAAAAGATTTTCATCAACCCTACATCTGGCAGAGGACTATTATCAAAATAAAAATTTAAAAAAAAACTCAAGAAATTAGACATCAACAAGCCAAATAACTTGTCAAAAATGGGCTGTAAAGCTAAAAAGAGAATTTTCTTTTTTCTTTTTTTTTTTTTTT
>CM052700.1:79508700-79538164 GCA_028551405.1 Uromys caudimaculatus
CACATTTTCTGTATCCATTCCTCTGATGAGGGACATCTGGGTTGTTTCCAGCTTCTGGCTATTATAAATATGGCTGCTATGAACATAGTGGAGCATCTGCCTTTATAACATGCTGGAACATCTTCTGGGTATATGCCCAGGAGAGGTATAGCTGGGTCCTCAGGTAGTATTATGTCCATTTTTCTGAGGGTCTGCTAAACTGACTACTCAGCTATTAAAAACAATGACTTAATGAAATTTGCTGGCAAATGGATGGAACTTGAAAATATCATCCTGAGCGAGGTAACTCAGTCACAAAAGAATGAACATGGTATGTACTCACTGATAAGTGGATATTAGCCCAAAAGTCCGGAAGACCCAAGTTTCACTTCATAGTAACCACCGGACTGAGAGTGAGGTCCCAGATGGAGGAGTTGGAGAAAGGGCTGAAGGAACCTGAGGGAGTTTGCAGCCCCATGGAGGGAGCAACAGTGTCAACTGGCCTGACACCCCCCCCCCGGTCTTCCTGGAGGCTGGACCACCAACCAAAGAATACACATGGGGGGACCCATGATTCGGACCACATATGTGGCAGAGGAGGGCGTTGTTGGCCATCAGGGGGAGGAGAGGGCCTTGGACCTGAGGGTGTTAGAGGCCCCAGTAAAGGGGAATGTCAAGGTGGAAATATGGGTGTGGATGGGTGGGTGGGTGGGAGGTGGAATACCCTCATACAGGTGAGGGAGGAGGAGGGAATAGGGGGTTTCCAAAGAGGAGACCTAGAAAGGAGGAAACATTGGAAATATAAATAAAGTATCAAAAAAATAAAAATAAATAAATTAATTAAAAAAAAGAAATGTCCAGTACTCTTAGTTATCAAGGAAATGCAAATCAAAATGACTTTGAGATTCCAGCTTACACCCATCAAAATGGCTAAGATGAAAAACTCAAATGACAGCACATGTTGGTAAGGATGTGAAACAAGGGGAATATTCCTCCATTGCTGATAGGAGCATAAACTTGTACAACCACTTTGGAAATCAATTTGGTGGTTTCTCAGAAAATTGGAAATAGTTCTACCTCAAGATTCAGCTATACCACTCCTGGGCATATACCCAAAAGATGCCCCACTATACCACAAAGATACTTGCTCAACTATGTTCATAGCTCCTTTATTTGTTATAACTGGAAACTGGAAACAACATAGATGTCACTCAACTGAAGAATGGATAAAGAAAAGATGGTACATCTACACAATGGAATACTATTCAACTATTATAAACAAAGACATTATGAAATTTGCAAGCAAATGGATGAAACTAGAAAATATCATCTTCAGTGAGGTAACCCACACTCAGAAAGACACACATGGCATGTACTCACTTATAAGTGGACATTAGCCACAAAGTACAGAATAACCATGCTACAATCCACAGATCCAAAGAATCTAAGTAATTAGGAGGGACCAAGGGAAGATTAGTGAATCTCACTCAGAAGGCGAAATAAAATAGACATTGGAGGTAAATTGAGGAAGGGAACTGGGTGAGAGAGGAGCTACGAAGCAGAAGGCAGCCGGGGATCAGGTGTGGGAGAGCAGAAGAGGGCTGAGAAAAACAATGGAAATTGATGGGGGACATGTCTGGAACTAGATGGAGATCTGGAATGAGGAAGGCTCCCAGGAGTATGGGGGTGATCCTAGCTGAGACTCTTGAAGTGCCCTGTCCAGCCTCAGTGGGAGAGAATGTGTTTAGTCCTACCTTGACTTGATGTTCCAGCGTGGGGTGGTATTCAAGGGAGATTTCTCCTTCTCTGAGGAGAAGAGAAGAGAGTAATGGCAGGAGGGATTTGTGAAAGTGAGCTTGGGAGGAGAGGAGGGAGTGGGACTGCAATCAGTGGATGGATAAATAAATAAATAAATAAATAAATAAATAAATAAATAAATAAATAAATAAATAAATAAATAAATAAATAATGGATAAAAGGAATTAAAGGCTTTTTAAAACTTTGAGACAAACCAAAATGATTATCTCTGATTGGGATACATGGAGTTTTCTAAATTATTATAAAAGTTATTAAACTGACCACAATGATATTGAAGCAGCTAAATAGATACTGATTGAGAAGTTGAGCAAAGCAAACTATCCATACTTTCAAAAGTGCCAGTGTCAAGGAATCAGACAGGGGAAGATAACTGTTCAGATCAGAGGGGACTTTGAAAGGATGAGCAAATGGTAGGCGTGTTCTCCAGGTAGATCTTGGCATTGAAAGAAAATGACTGATTAAACATTTTCTGTCAAATTGGGAGTTTAAATATGGGACAATGCTACCTAGCTGTAGTGTGTTATATATTATCTGAATATTTTTGAATAGTGACTGAGGAAGAGAATGCCCCTCTTATAAGGTACAGAATGAAGCACACAAGAGTGGTGTGCTGTGGTCTCCCTGCACTATCTCTCACACCATCTTATAACATAAGCACACAGAAGGAAAGAAGCAAATCTGACAACATTCCACCAAGGACAAGCAACAGAGGAGGAGCAAGGTGTTCCTTGTACTATTCTTGTGACTTCTAAATGTAAAGAACATGTTTAAAAATGTATTAGTTTGAGAGCGCAAAGTCCTGCTTTGCTGTAAGCACAGATTTTTCCATAGTTTTATTATCAGGTTAGAGTTTCTCCTCTGTTATGTTCACTCTAGACAATTAGTTCATTCATTTAAAAAATATTTGAGAGCATACCCCAGTCCAAGAGCAAGTTTTGGCACTGAGGTCATTGCCATGACTGGTACAGGAAGGAATGCTCTTTTCAGTGAGCTTGCATCCTAGCAGAAATGTAGAAGGAATATTTGGTGGTGGGTGAATGCCAAGCACTGTGAAGACAGGGAAGAATAAAAACAACTCTTCTTTCTTCACTGTTAGAACTCACATTCTTCTGGGAGAGAGAATGGATCATTTAAGGGGAAAAGAAATCTCACTTCTTAGTGGCCTAAGCAATTTGAACCAGGATCTCTAAAAAGTATTTGTGCACCCACACACATTTCAACACCATTTTCAGTAGCTAAGTGGTAAAAGTATCCATCAACAAAGCAAGTATCCATCTACAATACATAAATAGCATGTGATATAAACACACAATGGACTACTAGACAGCCTTAAAAAGGAGAAAGTAAGTTTGTGATGCTATTACATGGATAGTACTAAATGGATAGACCTTAAAGGCATGTGAAGTGAAATAATCCACTCAGAAAAGACAAACAATATCTGGTTATATTTATTTAAAGCAGCGGTCTTCAATCTGTGGGTTGAAACCCTTTTGGGAGACAAAAGACACTTTCATGGATGTATTACATATCAGGTATTTACATTATGATTCATAACAGTATCAAAATTATAATTATGAAGTAATTTATGGTTGGGGTCATCACATCATAAGGAACTGTATTATCTCACAGCATTAGGAAGGTTAAGAACCACTGATTTAAAGTATCCAAATTGGTAAAACATATAGAAACAAACAGATGAAAGCAGCATGCCAAAGGCTTTTAGGCATTCCTAACAGGCTGGTATCTTATTAGGACCTTAATCCAATTTGGATTTGGATTGACTTATTCAGTGACCATATGATACACACACACACATGCACACACACACACATGCACACAATAGTGTAATATAATATTCAAACCAAGAAGGAATTCTATATGCTGCCATTTATTAATAATCTTGTCATGTGTCCAGTAAGCTTGTGGATTAGGAACTACTTTGTATGTAAAGGGATAAGTAAGTCTTCATGGAAAGATCTTACTCCTCCTAATAGTCCCAAAGCAAGCAGCTAATATTGTAAGCTTTCAGACAGAATTAAGCTCACCAAATGCTTATACTTCATGAATACTACTGGGAATTTATTGCATCTCAGATTTATAAATTTCAAAGTATAAAAATGGGGCAGATGACACAGAACATTTGCTAAAACAATTACACTGTCATCAGCCCCTTTTATTCTAATTCCATGTGCAAAGACATTGATATTATATTTTCTTTGCAGCAAAGGTAGGAGATACAGGAATGCATTTGCCTTAGGCCGTATCGTGTCTGATGAGAAACATCTGCTTGACAGATCACTGAAGGTGCTTTGTGGGTCTCATCAGGAACATAGCTCTAAATGGAACTGAGATTATATCATGTGCAGCAACAAGACTCTCCATTGGGTGTGAATTCTATCCATTAACACAGAGATATGCAACACAAAGACACTGTCCAGTTGGAAGCAGAGAAAACGATATCAAAACACTGTGCTTCAGTCAAAGCAGCAGGAACTTTAAACACTGCAGTCATATCCACAAAGAGGATGTGCACATATTCGCTAGTGCTCAGGTAGATCCTTCCTTTCCTGAGTAATCTCTTAGGTATGTCAAGATGATGACTGTGGTGGTTTGAATAACAGTGGGTCCCATCAGCTCATCTATTTGAATGTTTGTTCACCAGAGAGTGGTACTTCTTGAGCGGTATGAAGAACTGTGGCCTTATTGGAGTAAGTGTGCCAGTCCTGGGTGAGCTTTGAGGTTTCAGAAGTCATTCCATGTCTAGTGTCTCCTTCCTTCTGATGCCTTCAGATCTGGATGTTAAACTGTCAGATACTTCTCCAGCACCATGTCTGCCTGCATGCCACCATGCTCCCAGCCATGATGAAAATGAATTAAACCTCTAAAACAGTAACCAAGCCCCAATTAAACGCTTTCTTCTATAAGAATTCATCATGGTGTCTCTTCACAGCAATAGAATAGTGAGTAGGACAATGACCAAGATTAGTCACCACACTCCAGTGATGATTACTAATAAAAACACCAGTGAAGATGTTAAGAAAAAAACTTTACATATTGCTGATGGACATTTAAATTAGTGTAGTCATTGCAAATAAAGGTTGTAGAGATTTCTTAAGAATTTAAAAAATAGAGCCACATAGTATTCTGCAATCTCACCACTGGTTATATATATTGTTCAGCTTCATATTACTACAAAAAAATAGTCAATTAATTTATGAAGATAAAAAAATTGTTGATGTTTTTGTAAATGGCCAATATTGTCAAATAGCCTTCTAAATATTTATGTTTATATCCATAGGTCTGTGCTGCTCCCAAACTTGGTAAGAAAAGCTTATTGCAGTGGATAATAGTTAATACTCGTTACTGTTCACAATGCTAAGAATAAGTGACTATGGGTGCTCAGTAGTAGATGGAATATCCATGTCACCCCCACAACTAAAGTGGCATCCTGGAACAGAGGTGGAAAGAATCCAGAAGCCAGAGGATAGGAGAAGTGCTATGAAATGGTGTCTTCTAGAAATGAACTCACAGTAGCTCCAGTAATCTGCTTTATAAACAAAAATAAGATTAAATAATGAAAAAAGGAAAACAGCATAAAACATATCAAAATCCATGATTTGGTGCTGTTAACTATTAAATAATTAAAACATTCTACAAAACTTGAAAGAATGGGGAGACCCATAATAAGACTGTAAGACAGAAATTTGAAATTTGGTTCATATAACTTAGCCTATTAACATCGATGTAATCTATGTGGCAATTCCAATGGAACTGAGAGATGAAAGGTACAGTGTTAGAAGAATCAAGTTTCAGGGAGCGGCTTCTAGAACAACTCAGGTGAGGCTTAACAACAGAAATGTGCTTCTCACCTTGGGTGGATAGGAATCCGCAAACAGGGGCCAGCCCAGTCAGGTTCTGAAGCAGGCTCTTGTGCAGGTACCATTTCTCAGGACTTCTCTTGTTCTCACACAGCAGAAAAGAGATCTTTTCTCTTCGAGAAGCACTAATATCAATAATGAGGACTCCACCCTCTTGACCTCAGAAGGGCTAGATTCCAACATGCAATTCTGATAAATACTTAGTCTCAATAAAAGTATTTTTATTTTTACGAACAAAAACACTGGTGAAATGGATTTCCCTACCACACATTACAATATATAAAAGCAAAGTAGTACAGTAAACCCCAGGTCTGATCATATGTTTACCACTCAAAGACCTTCCTCAATTCCACAAGATGATCTAATATATAACAAAGTTGTAAAATATCAAAATAAGTTAATTTGTTTGGGAAAAACTGTAGAGTTATTTGAGGGTAAGATTAGCTAGAATTTCTAAAAATTGAATTCTTTACAAATTTAATAAGAAAAGTAAGAATTTGTAAAATCAATAGCAAGTAAATCATATTTTACAACATAAAAATTCATTTAAATTATTTTGTATATGTCAGAGTGGTGTTTGCAGGTACATTTGTAAATGTGTGTACCCATGAGCACATGTGCAGGCCAGGAGAGGGTGTTGAGCGTCCTGCTTTATCACCCTTAAAACAAACAACATATGTGATACATAATAATTTCCTTCCTGCTCACCTATCACTGACCCTTATTCCTGGAACTTCTTGGATTTGGAGCCCAGATTTCTAAATACAACTTCAAGTAGAGATCACCAGTGCCAATTTCCCCATCTCACCCTCCTCACTTTCTGCCAACTCACTATCCACTTGCCCTGGGACCAGATCTCACAGATCCTGATCACAAACCTTACTTAATAGAACCCCAAAGTCAGTCTCCATCACCTGCCTGTTCTCATTCCTACCACTGTTATTATCTGGGGATGCTTGAAGTCTGAATTCTGGAGCTCTGACTAGAAAAACTTCAATCACTCTACCTACCAAGATTGTATCAGGCAGAGTTTGAACTCTCAAACCCAGAGTGGCCCCAAGACTGAAAACCAAGAGCTATTCAGTTGATTAACCATGGAAACAGCAAAAAACAAAAAACAAAAACAAACAAACAAATATAAAAACTTGAGCATCCACTCAACCCAACATGGGGAGATCTTCATGCCAATAAATATCACAAAGGTGGTAACTACAGATGCCCAGTGTGAAAACACAAGCATGAAACCACAGGCTTCTTCTAGAAGCCAGCACCCTTATGGCAAAATTAGCTGAGAAAAGCAATTTAGCTGAAGTTCAAGACAATGACTTCAAATTAGGAATTAATGTTCAATGACCTTAAATCGGATATAAATTTTTTAAAAAAAGAAAGAAAACACAGATAGTTAAATGAAACAATAAAAAATTCAAGAAAGTTTAATAAGGAAAAGAACTGTTGAAGAAAACCCAAACTGAAGTAAAACTCAAAATGAAAAACTCAAGAATTCAAACAAAAAAGCTCAAAGAAACAAATTGAATGAAATCAAAAAGAGAATTTCAGGTCTTAAAACAAAGAAATGGATTTTTCAGTCACAGAAAATGTTAAAACTGAAAGTTTCAAAGCATAAAACATCCAGGACATCTGAGACAATAAGAAAAGACCAAACTGACAAGTAAGTATGGAAGAAGAAGAAATCCAACTTAAAGGCAGAGAAAATATTTTTAGCAAAATTATATAAAACAATTTTCCATATCTAATGAGATGTTTATCAAGGTACAAGATGCATAAAGAACACAAAATAAGACTAGAAAGAAATGACGCATAGTAATAAAAAAAACACTACATGTACAGAACAAAAAGGATATTAAAAGATACAAGAGAAAACCCAAATAGCAAGTTCCATATAGAATCAGGCCAATTAAAATATCACCTGGCTTTTCAATGGAGACTCTGAAAAGAAGATGGGCCTGGGCTGGTATTCTTCAGTCTCTGAAATACCACAGATACTGAGCCCAGACTACTCAGCAAAACTATCAATCACAACTGAGGAAAAAGAAAAATATTTCACAATAAAAACAAATTTAAAAAATTTAAGTCCGCCAATCCATGTAAGAAAAAAATTCAGTCTGAAGATAAGGCACTAAAGAAAACACAAGGAATAAACATTCTCAGAATGGTTAATCAAATAAAAACAATAAAGCAGCAGAAATCAATAAACACTGAACAAGAATACCACTGTTAATGTTAATTGTTCTTACCCCCCCCAAAAAATGACACAGACTATCAGATTGGATTAGAAAACAGTTTCCGTATTTCTGCTGTCACCAAAAAACACACTTCACTATCCAGGACAGACACCACCTTACGGTAAAAGAATTGAAATGGATATTTCAAGCATATAAGGTATTGTTATTTTAATGTCTAACTAAAGAGACATCAAAATAAAACTAATCAAAAGAGTAAGGAAGGCACTGCATCTTCATTAAAGGAATAATCCACTAAGGAGATATGACAGCTCTAAACATTTTTGAACCAAACACAAGGGCACCTAATTTCATAAAAGGAAGCACTACTATATCTCAGATAACACTTTGACTCTCACACAGTAATAGTGGGAGATTCCAATACCAAACTCTCATCAATAGACAAGTCATCTAGACAAAAACTGAACAAAAATTCTGGAACTAATAACATAAATTAAGTGACCAGCAGTCATCTAAAGAACATTTTTACCCAAACACTAAAAGTGTAGTTTCTTTTTAGTAATGCATGGGAATTTCTCCAAAATTGACAATATATTAAGAAACAAAGCAAACTTCCATAAATATAGCAATATTGAGATAACACTGTGCATCTTATTTGGCCACCAGGGGTTAAAGCTGGACATCTACAGCAATAGAAACAAAGTTATAGAAGCTGAACAATCCACTACTGAGAATTAATTTGGTTAAGACAGAAATCAAAAAAAAATTTAAAACCTTTTTGAAACTGAATGAAAATAAAATCACACATACCAAAAATCTAAGAAACACAAGGCAGTTCTACAAGAACTTTCATAGCACTAAGTGCCAACAACAACAATTGCACCTCATATCAATCCCTTAATGATATACCAGAAAGCTTTAGAAAAAGATGAAACAGTATCTAGAAAGAGTAGATAGGAAGAAATAAACTCAGGACAGATATTGATGAGATAAAAACAAACAAAAAGTACAAAGAGTCAATGACGCTCATGGAAAAAATATATATACATATATACATATATATATATATATATATACACTAGTGAAATAGAAGCAGTATTTTAAAATCTTGGTTATTGGAATGTTTAATTTATTTATTTAATCTTGATTTAACTTTGCTAATTTGTATGTTAAAAAATTTAACCATTTTCTTTACATTTTTCCAGCTTTGGAAGATTATGGATTTTAAAAAATTTTTTGGTGGTGAAGACATTTAACATCAGTTCTTATTCTTATTTTACTTATTACTTTTTATGTTTCACAATATATTTTGATCATATTCTTTCACTTCCCAATGCCACTCAGATCTTTCCAACTCTTGACCAACCCAGCTTAAGTATTCTAATGAGTCTGAATCTCCTTTGTGTTTGTTGTAATACCTATCTTTTCAATTTTATTAATTTGGGTCCTCTCTCTTTTTTTAAAGATTTATTATTTTATGAATGAGAGCATTAGATCCCCCATTACAGATGGTTGTAAGCCACCATGTGGTTGCTGGGAACTGAACTCAGGACCTCTGAAAGAGTAGTCAGTGCTCTTAACGGCTAAGCCATCTCTCCAGCCCCCTCTCTCATTTGTTTAATTTGGTTAAATGTTTGTAAATCTTGCTGATTTTTCGTTTATGAAGTTGGGTACTCCTCTGAAGTCCTAAATTGGAAAAAGGGAGAAGTAATTTGAGTCCCTGTATTCATCGCTCTCCTTCCAGCTATGGGTGATCAACCTTCCTCTGGAGAGCTGTAAAGACAATCGACCCTTCCTTGCCACAGAAGCTGTTAACTGACAATAGCTCATCAGTCAGGGGTGGGCACTTGTGAGTCTTTCTCACCTCCATGCTAGAATCCATACTTGTTTTGCCTTGTATAGGTTTAGGGCACATAGTCATAGTTGCTAACTTGCTAAGTGTTCATGAGTTCCATAGAGTTCATGAACTCTACAGTGTGTGTAGAGTTCATGAGTGTGTAGAGTATAAAAGACACACTTTCTCTCCAGTTCTCCCTAACCCCAGGCTCTTAGACTCTTTCTGACCCCACTTCTACACTGGTCCCTTAGCCTTGGGAGATATGGGCAAGACATGTGCCCCAGTATGGCTGAGCACTCCATGGACATTTTCTTTGTTTCTGAGTTAACCATCATCCACTGGACAAAGAAACTTCTCTGAAAGATCTGAGAGCTGCCTTAATCTGGGGGTACAGAGATATGAATATAGAAGATAGTTTAATAGCATGTCCATTGCCTAGCACAGTAGTGACTGACTTGCCTGTTTCTCTTCCCACCAACAAACAGTGCATGAGGTTCCTTATTCCCCACATCTTCTCCAGAATATGTTGTGAATTGGTCTCTGAATCTTTTCATTATGACTGGGGTAAGACAAAATCTCAAAATAGCTTTAATTTGCATTTCCCTAATGCAAATTAAGAATAGTAAACACTTTAAGGTTATATTTCTTAGCCATATGTATTTCTTATTCTATGAACTTTATGTTTCATTCCATAGCTCACTTTTTAATTGGAGTGTTTTCTTGTTGCTGAGGTTTTGAGAATTTTTTATATTCTAGTCACTAAATATTCTGCAATTATATTTAGAACATTTCAAGAAATATGAACAGTGATGTCTCAGCTCCTGAAGTTTCAAAAGGAAATAAGGACTCTGTTAGGAATTTTGATGGGGTGTGGTGTGTGTGGTACTTTGGCCAAGAATTTGGTTTTATTATCTTTACATACTGACATTTCGAGTAGAGTTATATTTAAAGGCAATGGGTGAATGTGTTTGCTGAAAGAAATTTCAAGACAAAAAAAATCAGGCTACAGCGTGGCCACTACTTCCTCACCAAGGTCTACCAAAGAGCAAAAATATTGAGCAGAAACATACTGAAAACATGTAGTTTGTCAGTCAGGAAAAGATATGGAACACTTTCAAAGTTTCAACCAAGGCCTGTGGACAAAAGAAGAAGGTATTCATTAAAGAGGAATATCATGTTATGGAGTGTGACATGAGGAAATATGTCTTAAGAGCAAGACCTCGCCCATTGATGGCTTCAACTTGTAAAAATGAATACTTACTTGAGAGAAGTAAGGTTAGGCTAAGAATACAGCTGAAGGGGTTTTCTAATGAACTGCCTAAAAAATGTGTTTCTCCTGCATCAGCTCACAGAAGCAGATCCAGTTGTGGTCCACAGAAGAACTTGTCAGTGTCACTCACATGGTAGTGATTTTTTACAGGCATAAAAAGTGAAAAGTTGAAGGGTCATGGAGTCTTGCCTCACAGCTGTAGAGAGCATCCGAGGCTAAACAATGTATGACAGAGTTCCTGAGAAGAGGCCCTGAAAGGTGGCTACCTGAAACTCTAAAGTTGAAACTAAAATTGCAATGGAGACTTCAAGATACTGGGGGTGCCCAGTCTATGAGACATCCACCAAAGAAAATGGCAGGTATAAAATGAATCTAGCCTAAGAGAAAAACTGTATGTATGTTAGGTAACAGAGCTAAAGGATACATTAGTCATTAGAGATCACACAATCCCAATATGAGTACCAGATGCAGGACAAAGAGCTGCAGCATTTGGTGTTCATGCTTGGTTTCATTCTTTCTTTGGTTCCATTATTTCTTACTATGTCCTGATCCTTTTATTCTTGGAATTGAAACCTTGTGGTTTTATATATTGGATATATATGCAACTTGTTTTTACATTGAAGGGGCTCACATTTAAGAGAGTTCCTTGCATCTCAGAATAAAACTTTGGACTTCTAAACAGTATTGGAATTGTTAAAGACCATGGAGACTTTCGAAGTTGGACTAAATGTATTTTGCATTGTGAGTTGACCATGAGTTTATGGTAACAACAGGAGTATGATCATTGCTTAAATGTGATCTTGTTGTCAAATTGACAAGGGATAGACTTATAATAACTAATATTGTCAACTTGACACGATTGAGAAACACCTAGGAGATACAACTCTAGGTATGGCTGTAATGAATTATCTATATTAAGTGAAATGATATTGAAGGACTCACCCTAATTGTTTCACCTTTCCCATGGACCTGTGTTCTGGACTGAGTAAAAAGGCAAAGCAAGTTTAACATCCACTCTTTCTTCTCCCTAACTTTGGACAAAATGTGATCAGCAGCCTCATGGCTCCTGATGTCATGTCCTCGGAACCATCTTGAACTTCCTGTGGAATAGTAAGATAAATTGCTTTTTGTCAAAAAACCAAAAAAAAATTGCTTTTTGTATTGGCTGGGTTTGTGTGTCAACTTGGCACAACCTAGAGTCATCACAGAGAAAGGAGCCTCAGTTGAGGAAATGCCTGCAGAGATCCACCTGTAGGACATATTCTCAATTAGTGATCAATGGGGGAGGGCCCAACCCAGTAAGCAGCAACCCTCCATGGCTTCTCCATCAGTCCTGCCTCAAGGATCCTGCCCTGCTTGGGTTCCAGTTCTGTCTTCCTTTGATGATGAACAGCAGTGTGGAAGTATAAGCTGATTAAATCCTTTCCTTCCCAGCTTGCTTTTTTTGGCTTTTTGGTGTTTCATTGCACAGTAGAAACCCTAACATAACTTTCCTTATGTACTTAATCACAGCAATAAAAAACAAATAAAACAATAGTTTCTCTCTTCATCTTTTTCTTCTGGTATGCGTGGGATGTTGAAGTCATCCACTGCCATGACATTGACCATTGGTCCTTTCTCTCTCTTGATATCTAGTGGTATTTGACTTATAAAGTCCATTGATACAGCATTCAAGGGTGAAGATTATTGACATTAAGAATTGTTATTGAAAGTCATGTGCCTTTTGTTTGTTTGTTTCTTCTAGTTGATTTGAAAGTTATATTTACTTCTTAGTATTTAATTATTCACTACAAGAATACTGTGATTCTTTCATACATTCATTTGCTTATCTACTTTTCTAGTGAGATTTATTCTTTCACATGCCTTCTTTTCCTTTCACTCCCTCTTCCAGGTATAGAGCTCATTTTCAATACATTTTGCAGTGCCCATTTCATGGTCATGAGTTCCTTTAGTTTATTCTTAGTCTTTGAAGGGTTTTATCTCTCCTTTGATCTTGAAGGATATTGGGGTTTTTTGTTTTTGCTTTTGTTTTTTGAATACACACAAAATGAAGGAGCAGTGATTTTATTTCAGGGCTTGGAAAATGTCATTCTGTCACATTCTGTCCTTTCTGGTTTCTGCTGAGAAATTTGTTATTATTCTGACAGCTTTGACTATATAAAACTTGGTGCTTCCATCTTCATGCCTTCAGAGTTTTTTATTGTTCTGTATGCAGGATGATAGTTATAATATGCTATGAAAGATTCTTTTCTAATCAAGTAATTTGGGGTTTGCATGCCTAACATGTTTGGATGTCTACACCTTTTCTAGATTTAGAGAAAAAATTTCTAATATCTCACTGAATAGCTTTCTTGTGCCTTTAACCTGTAGACTCAGTCCCTTACCTAATTACATTAGGTTTGTGAATGGTACCCTGGAGCTCTCGTGCATTTGTTCTTTTCTTTCTTAATTTCATGCTGTCTATATGTGGTAACACACCATTCTTGTCTTCAAGCCTTGATGACATTCTTTCTTCTGCTTGATCTGCTCTATGGTAGGGCTTTTAATTGAAGCTTTATAAAAATCTGACATATTGTACTTTTTATTTGCAATGTTTGTATTTTATTATTTCTCAAAATGTTCACCTCTTTATTAGTTTGCTCTTCCATACCTACATTGTCTAAAGAAATTCAGCTACTTATTTGTATTCTCTTGGAATTCACTTACCTTTAAAAAAATCATTGCTTTGAGATCATTAGCATTTCATCTACATCAATATTTTTGAAGTAAATGAAGATTTTAACAGAATAACACGTTTTTATATTTTTGTGTTTGTTTATTAAGATTTGCATATTTTTTAGAGGAATGTCTTTTCCAATTCTACATTAAGGATCTTTTAGAATGATCATGTCCCTAATGGGTTTTCTTGGGATATCATACAATGTTGATTTTAATTCCAAATGGAATTCATAGTATAGATTTTGTGTAATTTTCTTGGACTGTGTTGAGTGGGTTTTGACATTATATATATTGTGTCATAGCCTAAGAAGCATGCCCTTTCTGTAGGTTTCATAAAAGTTGAGACATCTGGACATTCAGGCTTGTATATTCATTATCAGCAGGAGTGAGTGTGCTCTCCGTGGCCACTCCTCCAGTCTTGTCAGCCATGGACAATCACATTCTATGTGAGGTCCATTGTAGGAACAGTGCCTACAATAGTTGTGCAATTCTTTCCACTCTTGCTATGAGAATGGATGCACAGTCACAAGAAATCAACCCATTTTACTTACATCCATTCTTATTTGGGGACAAGTCATCTGTGTTTACTTCCTCTATTCTGAAAGTTGAAATGTCTGCCAAGGTTGAAGTGAGAATATATTGTAGCTAGAGTAGAATCAGTTGCTATGGTAGCATATCTCAGTGAGAAAAAACTCCCCCAAATATGTTTGAAGTACCAAGCCAATATCCAGTGCCACATGAAAAGAAGATAGCAAGCAACAACAACAACAAAAATTACAATAAAAATAAAAACAACAATCAAAACACCAGCAACAGTAGACAAGACAGAAGGAAAAGTAATATAGAATACTTTCAGAGTCAAGTTACTTGTCCCAAGTCAGGGAGCTGAGGTTGAAGTGGAGAACCACTTTGTACTTCTTCTCTCTGAGATACCTTTCCAGGTCTCTGAAATGTTTAGATGCTCTATGACAGCATTATTGGTTCCCCTAGTTCTTCCTGTTCTTAGAATATAGCTTTCCTAATTCTTCTCTCTCACAGAGTCCTGAAAAAAAATGTAATATTATCTTTCTTCCTCACATACTGTCTTTCTCTAGTTAATATTTATAAAAAATATTTAATCCAAATAGTAGGACAAATTATAAAGTCTACTCCTACTGTCAGCTCTAAATAACAAAACCGGTAGCACCATGCATCAGTGTTTGTCTTTAATCATGTCTGGCAGGTCACAGTGAAACAAAAGGACAGTGAAAATACAATACTTATAGTTACAATTGCAGCAATAGCCAAAAACTTTATAGACTATGTTATTGTATTACTGTAGAAGGCACAGCTTAAAAATCACACTCAATAGGATTATTATTATTATTATTATTATTCACTTTATATCCCTCTCACTGCTCCCCTCCTGGACACCTCCCTCCCACAATCCTTCACCCATCCCCCACCCCCATCCCCTTCTCCTCTGAGCAGGTGGGGGCACCTTGGGTATCCCCCCCACCCTGGCAAATCAAGTCTCTGTGAGGCTAGGTGCATCCTCTCCCACTGAGGCCAGACAAGGCCACCCTGCTAGAGAACATATGCCACAAACATGGACTTTGGGAATAGCCCCCACTCCAGTTGTTTCGGATCCACATGAAGACCAAAGTACATATATGCTACATATGTGCAGAGAGCCCTCTGTCCAGCCTGTGTATATTCTTTGGTTGATGGTTCAGTCTCTGAGAGTCCCACAGATCCAGGTTAGTTGATTATGTTGGTCTTCCTGTGCTGTTCTTATACCCTTAAAGGCCTCAATCCTTCCTCCTATTCTTCTGTAAGAGTCCTCCATCCACTGTTTAGCTGTGGGTGTCTACATCTGTCTGAGTCAGCTGCTGAGTAGAGCCTCTCAAAGGGCAGCCATGCTAGACTCCTATCTGCAAGCATAACAGAATATCATTAATAGTGTCAGGGGTTAGTGCTTGCCCATGGGATGGGTCTCAGGTTGGGTTGGTTAATGGCTGGCCATTTCTTCAGTCTCTGCTCCATCCCCAATCCCTGAAATTTTTTGTAGACAGAATAAACTTTGGGTCAAAAGTTTTGTGGGTACAGACATGTTCTAACAGAGCACAATGATGTTCTGGTATTTCCACTCCTGTACCATATGGATTCTGGTGGAATCCTGTGACATCAAGAATTAAGATGGAAACTTCTTCATTGACTCTAGTAGCTACTTGGGATGATTATATCTTTCTACTTCTCAGACTGTAGTTTCTTAAGTCAGTTTTCTTTAATGGAGTGTCATTGAAGAATTTCATTGAGAGAAGGAAGAATAGGTGAAAGATTTTTTTGGATAATAGGCTTAAATAGATTATTTTAGAAAACAGAATTAAATGCCTCTGGAGTTGACCATATAAACGTTAAGGGTGTTATAGTTAGTATACGAAATGTTCCCAATAAAACCTTTAGAAGGTTTGGTCCCAACTAAAGTTTGGTCCCAGTGGATTAACTCTTTGATGAGTTCAAAGCTGACTAGACTGTATTTGGAGATGGGACTTAGCTGATTAAGGAAGTCACTGTGGGAACACCATAGAGAGTGGTTGAATATACCCAGTGACACTCCATAGAAGAAAACTCATTTCCCTTTCCCAGCAAGTATTAACTACAAGAAGATTTGTGGTTATGGGTGGGGCTTTGTGTATACTTCCCCTTCTCCATGTTGTCTGTCTTGAACTTGTACAGGTCTTTGCATACTGTCATGGTATCTGAAATTTTTGTTTCCTTGGAGTTGTCTACTACCTCTGGATCTTACAATCTTTCTGCCTTTATTTTATTACTTCTTTTTCATAGATCTCTGATGAGGGTTGAGTGATACACTGACATATGAGTATACCCTTAGAAGACATTGCATTGCTATATTTATTTAGCAGAATAATAGTAATAGGCTTTCCCATGGACCCATGAACTGTATAATTTCTGATTTTTGGCCTCATTAACAGTAGTGTCATGGATGGGTTCATTTCATGAAGTAGGCCTTTAGCTTCCTTATTAATATGTTATCCACAGATGACTAATGATTGCCAGTTATGGTTTATATTTATTAAAAATGACCTAAAGCTAGTTTCTGAATCTGACAGTTTGAACAATGTTAAGATAATTTGGTATTTTTAGAACAATAAAACAGTGTTAAAATCTGCTGCAACCACTGTGGAAATCAGTATGGCATTTCCTCCGAAAATTGGGCATAGTACTACCTGAGGACCCAGCTATACCACTCCTGGGCATATACCCAAAAGATGCTCCAGCATGTAATAAGGACACATGTTCCACTATGTTCATAGCAGCCTTATTTATGATAGCCAGAAACTGGAAACAATCCAGATGTCCCTCAACCGAGGAATGGATACAGAGAATGTGGTATATTTACACAGTGGAATACTACTCAGCTATTAAAAATAATGACTTCATGAAATTTGAAGGCAAATGAATGGAACTTGAAAATATCATCCTGAGGTAACTCAGTCACAAAATAACCCACAGGGTATGCACTCACTGATAAGTGGATATTAACCCAAAAGTTCGAAATACTCAAAATTCAATTCACAGACCATTCAAGAAGAAGGAAAACCAAAGTGTGGGTGCTTCAGTGCTTCTTAGAAGGTGGAACAAAATACTCACAAGGGGAAATATGGAGACAAAGTGTGGAGCAGAGACTGAAGGGAAGGCCATTCAGAGACTTCCCCACCTGGGGATCCATCCCATATACAGCCACCAAACCTGGACGCTATTGTGGATGCCAGGAAGTACTTGCTGACTGAACCTGATATGGCTGTCTCCTGAAAGGCTCTGGCAGAGCCTGACAAATACAGAGACAGATGCTTGCAGCCAACCATTGGACTGAGCGCAGGGTCACCGATGGAGGAGTTGGAAAAGGGTCTGAAGGAGCTGAGTGGGTTTGCAGCCCTATGGAGGGAGAATACACATGGAGGGATCCATGGCTCCGGATGTATATGTGGCAGAGGACGGCCTTCTGGGCATCAGTGGGAGGAGAGGCCCTTGGGCCTGAGGGTGTTCAATGCCCCATTGTAGGGGAATGCCAGAGCAGGAAGATGTGAGTGGGTTGGGGGAAGCACCCTCATAGAGGCAGGAGAGGCAGAATGGGATAGGGGGTTCTGAAGGGGAGACCTAGAAAGGGGAAAACATTTGAAATGTAAGTAAAGAAAAATATCCCGACAACAACAACAACAGCAACAGCAACAGCAACAACAGCAACAAAAATCTGCTGCCAATCCTGGTAACTTGAGTTTGACACACAAAACTCACATAGTAGAAGGAGAGAATTGCCTTCTTCATATTAAAATCTGACCTCCACAAGTATGCTATGACATGCCTATACACACACAAACACACACACACACACACACACACACACACAGAGGCCTGGACATGTGCGTGGGTGTGTGTGTGCAAGTGTATGTATGGATGGATGGATGGAATTAAACACTTTAACAAAAATTCACACACACAAAAAAAGTTTTTGCAAAAGAATCTTAAAATGACCTAAAATAAGTATTTCAAAGCAATTTTCATTTCAGTAAGAACTACCTAACAGAGGGACCATTTGTCTTTGGAAATACAGTAGAAAACTTGGAGGACATTCTAGTGACTAGGGCATCCATTTCCAGACATTACTTTCCATTTCCTTCCCAGAAAGATTACAGACCCTACCTTCCCATTTGGTATAGAAGCTATCCTTGAGTAAGATGCTTGTCTTAATTAGAGTTTCTATTGTTGTGCTGAAATATTATGACCAAAAGCAACTTAGGGAGAAAATGGTTTATTTGGCTTATATATCCTGAATCACAATCTACTGGAGGAAGCCATGGCAGGAACTCAAACAGTCAGGGACCTGAAGGCCAGGGCTGATGCAGAGGCCATGGAAGAGTGCCTATGGGATTGTACTTTATGATTTGCTCAACCTGCCTTCTCCTAGAACTCAGGCCCCCTACATCAAGCATGGTGTTTCCAACATGGGGCTACATTGACAATTAATTAAGAAAATACTTGACAGGTTTGCCTGCCTGTAGCTAATCTTATGGAAGCAATTTCTCAATTGAGGTTTCCTGCTCTTTGATGACTCTAGCTCGTGTCAGGTTGACATAGAACTAGCTGGCATAGTGCCTTATATGACCTGGGTGTTGAATGAATTCGTCAGAACTTTACTGTTAAAAGTGACCTTTTAGGTCAAAGGAGGGGGGTAATGGCTGGTCCTCTTCCTCCTTGAAAGCAAAACAGGAGCAGATCATAGTAAGTGAACTTTCTCACATTTATTATCATCAAAATAAAGCCTGTTCCTTGACAGCATAATATGCTAGTTTTCCAGTACATGGTAATGTATGAAATCCAATCTCACTACCTAATGTTGCTAACTGGAAATTACTTTGCATTAGGTCAACATCACTTCCAACTAGAAATAGATATACTAGAATGAGTTATATCACTGAAGACTGGCACTATTAAATCCATATTTTTTATTTGTTGTTAATATAGAAGTATACATTTTCATGTATATATTATTGTGCTTTGTTTCTGTTTGCCCTCTGTTCTTCCCCTTTCTTTTTCCCACTGGGTCTCATACTCAAAAAATATCCTTCTGCATATATATCTATCTTCCATTTTTTTAAAAAAATTTATATTTGTTTTTCTTTTTCTGTCTTACCTCTGTGTTTAGAACTCCTAACTCCTCTATACACACACATGTACACACACACACACACACACACACACACACACACACACACACAAACCCACATTGTCTTAGATTTTATATGTGTGAAGTGACACCACGACCATTGCAACTCTTATAAAGGAAAATATTTAATTGCTTCTGCCTTATGGTTTCAGAGGATTAGTACATTATCCTCATGATGGAAAGCAAGACAACAAGCATGTAGACATGGTACTGGATAGGTATCTGAGAGTTCTACAACTGGATCCACAGGAAGAGAGAGTGATGTGATGCTGGGCCTGGCTTGAAGATTTGAAATTGCAGAACCTACCCCTAATGACATACTTGCTCCAATAAAGCCAGTTGGAGGCCATTAAGGCTATAATTGGAGTTATAAAGCCTAGTAACCAAGCAACTCTGTCAATACTAGGCTGTCTAGAAATTTCCTCTGCCAAAGCTGTTAATCATAACTTTTTGATTTAGCCCCAGGCAGATTTTCTGGGGCAAGGGCACATTCTTCATCAACATATTGAAGGGACTGAGGTAGAAGAATAAACTCCGTTTTGCTCTTAAGACTCCATTCTAAGTTAACTTGCCCTTAGAGAAGCATGCCCCCCATGCTTGAGGTCTGAGAAAAATCATGAAATGTCCCTGGCAGTAGCAAAAACACACAGCAGCTGTAGCTAGCTGATAACAACAGAGTAGGCTAAGAAAACAAAAGACTTTCCCAGGTCAAGATGCTCCTTTTGTGATGGAGGCTCCCTTGTGATTTAACCAAGTGTTGTAAACCAATTAGCTAAAAGACCAACTTTCCTTTTCCCTCTCATGTAATGCTAAGGCTTGGAAACCCCTGCTTGCAGTTTTTTTCCTTTATAAACCCTCTTCACCTAGACCTGGGGGGTCACTCTTCTATCCTATATCAGGAAGGTTTGTGCCCAAGCTTGAGCTTGAATAAAGATTCTCATGATCTTGCATCAGAGTTGTGGTTCCTGGTGGTCTCTTTGGGGTTTTTGCAATCTGAGCACAATAAGATCACAAGAAACTATCACAAGAGACAATACCACATCCTCTGAAACTTCCTGAGCCAGCCTCCCACAGTTTAAATCACCCTCAGCACCACCGTTCTTTATGCCCCTACTAGTATGATCCATTAAGCCCTGCTTAAAACATCCAATTGCTTTCATAATCCAAAGTCCACATTCCCCCAAACAAAAGCATGGTCAGGCCTATTTCAGCAATACATCAGACCCTGGTACCAACTTCTGTCTTAGGGGTTTGTTGCTAGGAAGAAACACCATGACCATGGCAACTCTTATAAAGGAAAGCATTTAACTGGGGCTGTTTATGTTTCAGAAGTTTAGTCCATTATAATGGCAGGAAGCATGGAAGCAAATAAGCAGACATGATGCTAGCGAGGGAGCTGAAAGTTATACACTTGGATCCACAGGCAACAGGAAGAGTAACATTGGGCCTGGCTTGAGCATTTGAAACCTCAAGGCCCACACTCAGTGAGACACGTCCTCCAACAAGGCCACACCTACTCCAAAAAGGCCACAGCTCCTAATAGTGCCCCTTCCGATGAACCTATGGGGTCTATTTTCATTCAAACTCCCACACACACAAATACACACACATTCACACACACACATACACACACACACACACACACACACAAATACATATGCATCAATACGCTGAATGTGAGAGAAAATATACAATATTTGTCTAATTTGTGAATTTTCCTTATTTCACTTATTGAGGTTGCCTCCAACTCTATGCATTTTCCTGCAAATAACACATATTCATTCTCTATGACTGGATAAAACCCCTGTGCATACATACATCACTTTTCTATATCCATTCATTGGTTGATAGACATCAAGCATAGTTTCATTTCTTGATATTATGAGTGATGAAGCAATAAACAAGGCTACTCAATTCTCTCTGTGGTGTGTTGACTTAGATTATAATCCAGTTGAAGTCATATCTCTTAAATTATTCTAAATTTCAAATATCTTTTATTTTGCCAATACTGAGTCTTAGTGTTCCACACTGCACCAAATGCATGACTAATATCACAACTCAGTCATGAGGTTAGAACCAAGAGTGGTACACAGAATTCTGTTTGCCTTGTGCAAGTCATGGGCATTTCCACAAAATGGAAAAATTAGGGGTGACTCTGAAGGTGCAAGAAGGTCAGTCTGTAATTTTTGTTAAAGGGCTGATCCCAAAGACTAAATGTGACATGCCATGAAACTAAAATCATCACATGTAGTATTTTAGTTATTATTTTGATAACACAAAGACAGTTAATTTTATATTGTGGCTTCTAATGTCATTATAAAAAGCACATATACTAACCAGAAATAGAATTTGGCAGCCAGGAGCCAATTCCCTGTGACTAGATAAAAGAAGTGCTTTCTAAAGCCTCACACTATCTTCTAAGATGCTTTTATCAGAAAGGATGTCAGCACAAGCTGCCTTTGAATAAATACATGTGATTACAAAAATATTCAAATATGTTCTTTAATTTAGATGCATATGAACATTTTATTTAATTGTACTTTCACTTGAGTAGAAACTGTTCTAATGTTGATCATTTACATATCACAACAACCCAATTTGATAAATATTGTTATCATGATCTATGTTCTCCAAATGAACAAAGTGAGCCACTGAATACAAATGAGCTGCCCAAAGTTACATCATTCAAAAATAGAAGAGATTTAATGCAAGAAACCTGGTCCCAAGTTCCAAAGTCATTAAACCAAAGGTCATGTTGATGGTCTCTTCATTTCATACATTACAGATACGACATGCAATTTATATTATTTAGTTTGTGTTAAGTAATAAGCTAGCATTTGTATATGGTTGATGCAATTTTACTCCTCTCAACACAATAAGGTAAGTATTTTACTGATGAGGAAACAGGCTCAAAGAGACATGTCCTGAGAGATTTGACTTTTATTCTGGATCTGGGTACCTGCAAATTCTACAGTGTAAGAACTCACCAGAGAAGGATTCTGCTAATCTTTAAGAAGGAATCAGAAATGCTTTGACCACACATAAAAGGGAAGAACAATTGTTCAAATTTTAGGCTAATCATGCTTTTATGATGTTCTTACTATCAGCCTTGATGAAGTAACTCTAAGGCAGACAGGACAAGAAGAGGATGGGTGCTCCAGCAACTCCTCTTCCTAAGGGTAAAAGGCTTTGCTTAAAAGCAGAGAGATACTACCCACTCCCAGCTCTAGTTTTGTTCCAGAATATCATGACACATTTTAAGAATAGAACATCCCTATTCATGTAGCACATATAGCTGAAATGTGTGCATGTCACCCTCCTTTGCAGGCAATCTTTGAATATATTTTCTCTACTTGAAATATCACTTTATCCATGCTTGTAGAACTGTATTCAGTAATTGGACCAAAAAATGTTTACATATATACAGTTTCCTGATTTTTACTATATCATTCTGGATATTTTAAAATTCATTTATTAGCCAGGCAGTGGTGGCACACGCCTTTAATCCCAGCACTCAGGAGGCAGATCTCTAAGTTCAAGGCCATCCTGGTCTACAGAGGGAGTTCCAGGGCTACAAAAAGAGACCCTGTCTTGAAAACAAAACAAAACAGAACAATAACAACAAAAAACCCAAAAAAGCAAATATCAAAATAACAAAAATTCATTTATATTTTTTTCTCTTTAGGTTTCTATTTTATTTGGATTTTAAAAGATCTGACTCTTAAGCAAAGCCTACACACTTTTTTTTTTTTTTTTTTTTTTTTTTTTTTTTTTTTTTTTTTTTTTTTTTTTTTTTTTTTTTTTTTTTTTTTTGGTTTTTGGTTTTTGGTTTTTGGTTTTTGGAGACAGAGTTTCTCTGTGTAGCCCTGGCTGTCCTGGAACTCACTCTGTAGACCAGGCTGGCCTCAAACTCAGAAATCCACCTGCCTCTGCCTCCCAAATGCTGGGATTAAAGGCGTGCACCACCACTGCCTGGCAAGCCTACACCCTTAATGTTTACATTTGAGTTTAAGTTTAAGCAAAAAAGTAAAAATAAAAAAGGAGATTTGTCTTCATACAGTTACCTTTCTGTCACATTCACTGTGTGACCCAAGTTCATTTGGGACCCTTTCAAGCACACTCTTGATTCCCTCTATAAATTTGAGGTTGTGTTCTCTTTGTGGTAAATTGTTCCATCCCTAGAAAACTGGAGACTCACCATCATCCACCATTGAGGGGGCTGAAGGTTAGGTTTGAGTTCCCAAAGAATGCCAAAAGGAGACTAAAGGAAGAAAGGCTGAAGAACACTTCTAGTGAAACCAAAGTCCTGGGGAAGAAATGTGCACCTTACAAGACATGGAGGATGAGCTGGAAAAAAAACATAGAGCTAATCATCTCAAGTCTTTGTCAAGACTTGTAGAGGAAGGTGTGAAAATGGCTGTCTGGCCTGTGTGTGAGCCTTGAGTGCATTTTCTCCTCTGGCTAAATGATAATAAGAAGGCTAATACCACTCTAGCACAATTTTAACACTGCACCCAATTAAAGGCTGTCCTATGTTGCCCAAACCTCAAGCTGGGTGTTTAGAAATGGAAGAAGCTGAGCAAATCTGTCACCATATGTTTATCTTTATCTTTCCTTTGTTTGAGCAAAGAGGCTTGGGCTAATTGTATTTACTGTCCTCAGTTTCCTTTTTAGCTTTGAGGCCAAGCTTTTCCTTGGGATTCCTTTTAACCAAGAAGGGACAAGAAGGTTGAGAATTGCCTTCTGAAAGGCTAGTAGTTGATAGTTTTAAATTGCCTGTTTGAAAATCTGCCTCCTTTCCCAATTCTATAACACCTTGTCTACTCAAGAAATTCTAGGCCACCTGTTCCCTGACACCCTGAACACCGACCCCCACCCGAATATTGCTTAGGTAAAAGAATAGATTGGGGAGGGTGTCTTTTCCTCAATCCCTTCTCAATAAACAAGGATGGAAGCAACAGCAACTGTGGCAGCTGTCACAAGGACAGATCCTCCCAGCCAGCCAACGTGGTCACTTACCAAATCCTCTTTCAGAGAGTCAAAAATGGGGGACCAGAGATTCCTCGGTGGCAGTTGAGTTCAGGGAGTTCATGTTTATAACGTGGGAAGATCACATTGATGCTATTCTTTCATTTGAATTCCCAGATGTCAAACTGACAGAGATTTTATGACTCAGATCTTAGCATGAGGAGGTGAAGTCAGGGAAGAGGGTGGGTGAATAACCTGGAAGAATGTCTTCGGGCAAAGAAGGTAGTCACTAAGGTTTCCAGAGATTCCAGGACAGATGAAGAGGGACTGGAAAGCAAAAGAGTGGAGAGAGGAGCCATGCTCTGTGTGGTGTTGGTGATAATAAAGGGCCTGCAAGGTTCCTAATCAGGCACATGCCTGGAGTTCTGCTCTCCCTTCAGTGTCTCTTAAGTGTTTGCCCAGTTCTCCAAGCTTCTTTTATACTGAAATGGGGGAAGAGTTTGAAGGCTTGATGGCTCTGTTCCTGTTGGCATTTTATAAGTGAACTAGGGTTTTTGTATCTCTAACTGCCAGAAGGGGGATGGGATGAGCCATCAGTCAAATGGCAGTTGCCATAGTCATAAATTCCCAGCAAGGTGCTTCACAAGGGAAGCCTTGTGCTCCCTGTGAAGATCCCCATTTAGGAAATGTGAACCGAAGTAACCTTGCACGATAAAGTTCTCAGAGAGAACAGATATTTGATCATTTTTTTTTTCTTTTTGAAGTTCGAGCGTTCTTGCTATTGCTAAGAGATTGAGCCTTTTGAAATGTCACTGTCAGCATTTTCAGGCTATGATTTTCCTGTCTCATTAACAAAGGCCTCTTATCCTTCTTTCAGAACGGTGAATGTACTTGATCTATTCTTGATGTTCACATGCAGCTTCCAACTGCAACCTCCCACTGCTGACTTTCTGAACTTGACCTTTTAATGGTCTGGAATGCATGTGTTGAGATAAGTCAGCCACAGTGCCCTTTCTCTATATTGCTCCTGTCGGTAGCACTCATTCACAAGATGGGTAATTTCCCCCAGGCCACCCTTCCCACCCAGCACATAACAGTCTCCAAATGACTTTCTTGCCCTGGTTTGGCACAGAAATGAGATAGAACAGCCAACAACTGAAGCTCAGACCACATGTAATATCTGGAATGTTTTCAGTGACATCTCTAAGTGTATAACTGTATCCCAAATGATAGAGACAAAGGCAGAAGGTAGGTGACTTCATTCAGTCCCTTTAGCATGTGGTTGGCAGCTTGTTTTAGACATGGAAAACAGTGGCTCCCAGTCTGCCTCTCATTCAGCAGTCATGCAGGTTGTATGTGAAGGTGGAAGAGTCAATTGCAGAATGCACGACTGTGCTTTGGGTGGAATGTAGTTAAATATTAGATTAGGACTACTAAAAATAGATCCCAATAGTGAACTAGACATTTTTTCCTCATACAGAAATCTTTTTTTCAGAGAAGAAGGAATTAAAATATGACTTGGCAGGATTCCTTTGTTTGTTGATTAAGACTACCAAAGTAAGGTATGCCACAAAGAAAAGGTGAGAGCTTGATGTCTAGATATCATGTAGAGGTTTCAGTGTTCTTTGAGGAGCCATGGCTCCTGAAGTCTTCTCCGTGTAACCGCACACTGATCCTTCCTACCTCGGTACACCTAGTCTCCATCAATCAACTTCTCTCTCCACTAAGGCACTGGAGCATCCGCTCTTTTACATCGACAAGTCTCTTGGCTTCTAGAAATAGTATGTGACACTTGGGAGGCAGAGGCAGGTGGATTTCTGAGTTCGAGGCCAGCCTGATCTACAGAGTGAATTCCAGGACAGCCAGGGCTACACAGAGAAACCCTGTCTCGAAAAAACATAAAACAAACAAACAAAAAAAAAACCCCAAAAAACAAAAAAAAAGAAATATGTATGTGAGCATACCGCACAATAGATTCCAGAAAGCTGGGGGGGGGGGGCGCAAATAATTCCTCAGCACTACACATGAAGCAGGCACTTCTGTCTCAGATGTTCTATTATTACTATTGTTGTTGTTGTTAATTTTATTTATTTACATTTCAAATGTTGTTGTCCTTCCTGATGCCCCCTTCATAAGCCCCCACTCCATATTCTTTCCCTTTAGCCTCTAAGAGGGTGCTCCCCTACCCACCTATCGACTCCCACTTCACCCCACTAGCATCCCCCTTCTCTGGGGCATCAAGCCTCTACAGGACCAAGCACATCCCCTCCCACTGAGGCCAAACAAGACATATGTAGCATACATAGTGGGGTCCAAAGACCAGTTCTTGTTTGCTCTTTGGTTGGTGGCTTAGTCCCTGGGAACTCTGAGAGCTCTGATTAGTTGACACTGCTGTTCTTCCTATGGTGTTGCAATCCCCTTCAGCTTCTTCAGTCCTTCCCCTAGCTCCTCCATTGGAGTCCCTGGGATCAATCCAATAGTTGGCTGTAAGTATCTGCATCTGTCTCAGTTAGGTGTTGGCAGAGCCTCTCAGAGGACAGCCATGCCAGGCTCCTGTCTGCAAGTATATCTTGGCATTAGCAATAGTATCAGGCTTTGGTGTCTGTGCATGAGATGGATGCCCTACATCCAATAGAGGGCTAATATCCAAAATATACAAAGAGCTTAAGAAGTTAGACTCCAGAAAACCAAATAACTCAATTAAAAAATGGGCTACAAAGAGCTAAACAGAGAATTCTCAACTGAAGAATCTCAGATAGCTGAGAAGCACCTAAAGAAGTGCTACATCCTTAGTCAGATGTATTTTCAATTCAACTTGACCCCAGCCTTTGAGTTAATTTAATGTCCTCTTGATTTTATAGTTGAAGAAATCAGAGCAGAGAAAAGTGAAGTCACTGTTTATCACAAACTGGAATCCAAACCTACCATCATGTGTTGCCAATGAAACCAATATTCGGTGAATGGGCATCAGTAAGATTTTCAGAATGCAGGTGATATGCTATCTGGCAAGATTTCAGTATAATTATATTTATTTGGCATAAGGAGGTCCTGTCCTTGTTCATTAACTCTTAAAATTTCATTCTCTTTTATTTTAATATAATGTTTTGCTTTTGATGTCCTGGTTTAAGTGATTAATTAAACAGTTTACTTAACTCCCGAGTACATCTCGAGCCCAGCATTGGACATTACAGGTAGAAATGCCAACAAATATGTTATCAAAATCAGGCTGTCCAAGAAAAGTACTGTAAACATTTATAATCCTCTTGATAAACAAAAGGAGTATTCCTTATATGACAATATTGAAATATATGCAATAGAAGTTTCTTTGCTAGCTAGGAAATCCGCTGCTGGGAAATGAGGCTTCTCCTAACCCTGTTGTGCCTAATATGAAAAAAAAAAAAAAAAATCATTCCTATCTGAGTGTCAAGCACTTGGGAACAATGCCAATGCTAGTTTTAAGAACAAAAGAACAGTTTGAAGCCATCTGTTTGATACTGGACTTCTCATATTGAAAAGTTTCTACTGGACCAATTTCTAAACAAACAGCAAGAGGAAATGGAACAGATTTTCTATCACTGTATCATACCCAACTATGTCACTGGGCTTCTGAAGGTTAAAAAATAAAAGCTAATTTCATGGTCCTTTTGTGGTCCTTTTGTGTTTGTGTGTGTGTATACTATTTTCAACATTCTTTTGAACTGACTGCTACAATATTGTAGCAAAATTAATAATAAACACGGCAAGATTAATAAAGAACATGAAAATGGCTGAGTCGCAAACACTCCATGGTATGTGACCTTGGTGTCTTCTAGCTTCCTTCTCAGACTGTCAAAGTCACTGAATCCCATATATCTGGCTTTATTTTTAAGCTGTAGGTTCTATCTGCTTAAACCAAGAATCGCCCTGTGGAGTGGTAAGGTTTCCCATGGTGTTTTTGTAGGAATCCTGGGTTTTGCTTATGGGCTGTTTATGTCATTACTCCAGTCTCTCTTCATTTCATGTATTCTAGAAGATGTAGCTAAAGAAGCAAATCCTGTAGTGAACCATGGGAAGCAACAAACCGTTCCTTATGTGCACATAATTTTTAAAGCATTGTACATAATATGTGCTGACAAATCTCCCTGGCATCTTTGCTTCTCATCCACCGATAAAACCTTCCAAGTGTCTTTTTGAGCATTTTCAAATAAGTCATATAATTCCATTTGTAACTTAGAGGTGATTGCCATGTCAGCTTCTATGAAGGCTGTTAGCAAGCTTTCAAGTTTACAATAACCTAATACATAGGAAACGGTGTCATCTCTTTCATGATAAGTGAGTGCAGTCAAGCAGGATTCTATATGCCTGAAAGCTGCTAGCTTACCTGTAAGCATAATCTTTAAATCTTTTGTCCTTTTTTTTCTAGGCGTTTTAATTTCATTTTGTGTTTCTAAGAGTTCTACATAAAATTTTAAAATTTCACTTCATATCTACAATATTATGTTTGGTTTTTTTATTTGTTATTTTTGATACTTTATTTACATTTCCAATGTTTCCCCTTTTCTGGGTCTCCCCTTTGGAAACCCCCTATCCCCTCCCCATTCCTGCCTCTATGAGGGAATTCCACCTCCCACCGACCCACCCAACCATCCCCATATTCCCACCTTGACATTCCCCTTTACAGGGGCCTCTAACACCCTCAGGCCCAAGGGCTTCTCCTCTCTCCCTGATGGCCATTGAGGTCATCCTCTGCCACTTATGTGGTCTGAACTATGGGTCCATAGATGTGTATTCTTTGGTTGGTGGTCCAAACTCCAGGACAACTGCGGGGGGGAGGATCAGGCACATTGAGGCTCTTGCTCCCTCCATGGGGCTGCGAATTCCCTCAGCTTCTTCAGACCTTTCTCCAACCCCTCCATCTGGGACCTCACTCTCAGTCCAGCGGTTACTGTTAAGTGAAACTTGGGCATTCTGAACTTTTGGGCTAATATCCGCTTATCAGTGAGTACATACCATGTTCCTTCTTTTGTGACTGAGTTACCTCGCTCAGGATGATATTTTCAAGTTCCATCCATTTGCCTGCAAATTTCA
>CM052700.1:79538664-79550500 GCA_028551405.1 Uromys caudimaculatus
CCTTAGGTTCTGTCTTCTCATTGTGTCCTGGATTTCATGGATGTTTTGGGTCAGAAGCTTTTTGCATTTTGCATTTTCTTTTACTGTTGTGTCGATGTTATCTATGGTATCTTCTGCTCCTGAGATTCTCTCTTCTATTTCTTGTATTCTGTTGGTGATGCTTACATCAATGGTTCCTGATCTCTTTCCTAGGCTTTCTAACTCCAGGGTTGTCTCCCTTTGTGATTTCTTTATTGTTTCTATTTCTATTTCTATTTTTAGCTCCTGGATAGTTTTGTGCATTTCCTTTGTCTGTTTGATTGTGTATTCTTGAAATTCTGCCGTTTGATTGTGTTTTCCTGTAATTCTTTAATTGATTTTTGTATTTCCTCTTGAAAGGCTTCTAGTTGTTTATCTCTGTTCTCTTGTATTTCTTTAAGGGTGTTATTCATTCCTTTCTTCAAGTCTTCTATCATCATCATGAGAAATGATTTTAAATCTGAGTCTTGCTTTTCTGGTGTGGTGGGGTATCCAGGTCTTGCTGTGGTAGGAGAGCTGGGTTCTGATGATGCCGAGTACTCTTGGTTTCTGTTCTTTATGTTCTTACCCTTGCCTTTTGCCATCTTGTTAACTCTGATGTTAGCTGATCTTACTCTGTCTGGTTGTGGCTTGCCCCTCTTGCAGGCCTCTGTGTCAGTACTCCTTGAAGATCAGCTCTCTCTGAGAGGTATTTGGGTTTGGAGAGCTGTGGCACAGGGTCCGCTTTGGGGTGCAGAAAGAAATCAGAAGGATCTTGTCCCCAGCTGTCCCTTGGTTCCTATGCCCTGATGGCTCTGCAAGGGTCCCTCTTGATCCAGTGAGTTTGAACAGAAGTGGTGGTTTTGCCTGTGATCAAAGGTATGTCAGCACTCCTAGGATACCCGCTCTCTCCTGGAGCCTTGTGGCCCAGGCTGAGGCCCCCAGGCACAGGCCCCTGGTGGCCCAGGCAGAGATCTCTACCCACAGATGAAACTGGAAGGTTCAGAGGTTTCCTGGCCCCAGGTTCTCAGGCCCTGGATCCCGGCGGATCCGGGCGGGTCTGGGTGAGAGGTGTTGCTCCCCTTAACCCCACTCATGGCTTTTCCAAGCTCCTGGGAGGGTACCTTTCTCTGGCGCTCGTTGGCTACGGACTCCACAATATTATGTTTTAATTCCATTTCAGCCACTAGCTCTTGACTCTGTTTATGATATTTTGAGATGAGTGTATATTTCATGTAGTTAAGTTTTGGAATCTTTTATCTTTATGGACCTATGCTATAAACCATAATTATAAGGGCTTTCTCCTCTTGGAAATAATAAAGTAATTTACTGTGTACGAGAATATTTGATTTTACATTGTCTGTAAAGATTTTACTTACCATGTAACAAAAAGAAAACTCTGTGTGGGATAGAGTCAATATAGAAATGAATGCACATAGTATAAATATCACTAGCATTCATGGCATGTATGACATAAAGCTATCCCCAATTTCCTTTGTTTACTAAATTCAGTTTTATTCATAATTCAATATTACTGTAGTATATAACAACAAAATGAATTTTGCAGTGACATTTAACAAATTTAATAGCTTGGTAATTTATGAAACAGTGAGCTGAGAAGAAACATATTTTTTAAATAGTTAATTATTTTATGATATGATATATTTTATGATATTTTATGATATGATATTTTATGATATAATATTTTATGATATGAGTATATGGTTGTGCACCATGTTTGTATGCTGGAGCCTGTGGAGGTCCAAAGAAGACAACAGATACTCTGGTACTGGATCTGTGATGATGGTGGTGCTAGAAACCAAATCCTAGATCTCTGCAAAGGCAGTAAGTATGCTCATGGTTGAGCCATCTCTCCAACCCTGACCAAAATATGGATTATATTTGTTCATTTTATATACATTCATCATATGTATTTGTTCATATGTATGATAAATGACCATACATATATACTTGTATATAAGTAACTATATATGGAATATAAAATGATAGTTACAACTCAGTAATAAAAAGAAAAGATCAGGACAAAAGACATATTTCTCTAAAGAAGATATAAGATGTCACTAAACACATGAAAGGATCTTTAACTCGGTTAGCCATTAGTGTTATAACTTGGCCAAATAAAGTGTTGCCAATTTACTATTTAAGCTTCTATCTACCTATCTATCTATCCATCATCTATCTATCTTTATGATAGCTTTGCTCTGCATACATAAAGTAATCAAATGTGTCTTATGTCCAAGCTTTTGTTTTTCATATCAGTGAAATGAACCTTCAGATATTCACTTGCAATGCTTGGAGGTCTACATGAATGCAAACAAGGATTCAAGAGGAGCAACACCTCGGTTGTATTTCTGGGTCAGCTAAGTTCTTTGGGAATATGGACATGTCAAATGGTCCTACATTTCTGGCAAGATACCTGTCTTCTCTACAGGACATTGACACACCTGAAGTGAGACAGGAAATTTAACATGGAAAAATGCCCTCAATAATTCTCAGTGAAGCCTTGTGGTCAACAGGCACAGTGCAGCAGATGGAACAGTGATAAAAGCCCAAGAGGCACCTATGAGTCCTAAGAAACACAAGTATCAGATCATCAACTGGCCTCAAAAAATTTAAAAACCAAAGTTAATTTTGACCATCTCTATTTCCTAAAACACTTAGTAGGAAAATCTACCTGAGTAAAATTATTGTTTGTAACACAAACCAAACAAAATTTTAAAGAGACAATGTATCAAGCTGTACAGTCCTGACTACTGACAGGATAGAGAGCAATAGTAGCCACGCCCAGCTGAAACCTTAGTAAAGGCTTCCACGTTCTTCCTATAGAACAGTTTTAAGTATGGATTTCATAGTCTCATGATGAAAATGGGTAATATCTATTACACTACTAGTAGCAATTGCATTATTCTTTGGACCTTGTATGTTTGACCACTATTTTAATATCATTTTCTCCTCTTCCTCTTCCCCCCCTTGCTTACAGTCATCCAGTAGACCACTCATATAGACCAGTAACCATCTAACTTCCTTTTGGATTCCTTTGCTATCTCTCTAGTGAAAGTTAGCAAGAGTTGAATTTTCTTTTCTGAGCATACCAATAAGTTTTCAAGTAATCAAGAAAGACTTTTACTTCTCTTAATCGTGTAAAGTTTTTGTCAGTTTAACACAAAAATATCTGGAAAGAAGAAATCTCCATTCAAAGATTGCCTCCATCAACTTGGCCTCTGGGTATGTCTGTAGGGTTATGGGGTCCTGTGTCTACTCCATCACAGGGCTTGGCCTGAGGATAAGTGAGATGAGGGAGTTTTGACCACACTTACCCCCATGCTGTTGCCAGGCAAGGATCGAGTGTTGGGCTACAGGGAAGCCGCAGGACACCACCCCTTGGGGGGGGGGAGCACAGTCTGAGGCACAGAACAGCTGGAGCTGGCCACCGAGCCTTCAACGAGGCCAGGCAGGCTGCTTCTCAGGCCCTCAGACACCTAGAAGCCTCAGAAGAGCTAAGAACCTAGTGGGGGCCTGTGGGCTAGATATAGCCCGGGGCTGAGGGGGAAAAGAGGGGAGCAGCTCATGGCTGGGGTCACAGAGAGGATTTCTACAGGAGATTAGATAGCAACTCTATGGGCAAAGGCCTCCATGACTCCCCACAGCAGATCCAGATGAAAAGAGGCAGTCCATGGTAAGACATTTATTGTCATGGTGGAAAGTGGAGGAGTGAAACCATACTCCACTTCTCAGGGTGGGCCTGAGGTTAAATACCTTTTTCATGGAAGAGTGTCTGGGAAAGGGAGTATATTGGGTAAGTCCTCCAGGCTTTTAGGTACCTCATTAAAATGGAGATCTGTCTTGAGTCTACATGATCACAGGTCATGTCCTCTATCTGTGGAGGGGTTTGGGTCATTGCCCTTACTGAGGGCCACAAATCTATAGAGGGCTGTGGCCTCCTGCCAGGAGCCTGGTGCCTGGGAATAGGCAAAATGCCTACCATCCCTTTAGGGTCACTGGGGTTTCCAGCCTTAGCTCAGCTGGGAACAAGGCTACCTTTAATGGTCCTATATATATATATATATATATATATATATATATATATATATATATATATATATATATATATATATATGAAGCTTTTTGGGGGGAGGGGGAATTGCTGATTGATGTGGGTAGTTCCATCCTTGGGCAGGTAGGCTCAAGCTGTAAAAGAGACATAGCTGAGTGAGTAGCATTCTTCTGTGGTCTCTGCTTCAGTTCCTGCTTCAGCCTCCCTCAGTCTTGGACTGTAAGGTGAAAGTATAAACCAAAAAAATTACTTTCCTCCCCAAGTTGTTGTTGGTCACAGTGTTTTAGTGAAGCAACAAAAGGAGAACTAGGACACTCTTTTTTAGTGACCGAGTAGATGTTTTGTAAATCACAAGCACAGAGCTGAGATAATTATAAATGTATGGTGGAGGTTGGTCAACAAATCTGGGACCCATCCTGCAGTCCCACTCCCTTGCTGAGGATACAGCAGAAGGAGCATCCTGCCTGGTCTTTGCTTTGCTTGCACCTGAGCCATCATTTTCCTGTGTATGTGATCCTTTCTTTTACTCATATTTTGTAACAGGAAAGCTCACCTGATTAATATGCATGAATAACACTGTACAAATGTTCTCTAAGAATTACAAGAGACTGGGTCTCATAGCTAAATCCTATTATCAAATGCATGATAAAAGAAAAAAAACTATTTAACCTATCTGAGGGAAGTTAATACCTATCTCACACACAGAGAATACCAAATAATATAGTGTTGTGGTTGCTGTGGTGGTTGTTGTTTTAAGAAGAAAGCCTAAGTCTGGAGTTATTGAGTTGGGAAAGCATGTGTTTGTCATATGCAAGGCCCTGGTCCAATCACTAGTTCCAAAAAAGGAAACCTACCACTGTAATTGGCATATTATAGGCACTCATCCCACCAACCCCTCTTCTTAAGTCCTGTTGAATATGAGATAAATTCATCATTTAAACCACAGGCAATTGTCTGTCTTTCCTGGATTCCTCAGCTTTCTCTTCAATGTCAGCATCTCAAGCTCACTTAATGACACCCGTATATGCCCCTTTGAGGGTAAGAGCTACCATGTTATTGAGCTGACAAGTTTCTGAAGTTGAGGGTAATGTTTTTGTTTTAGACCTCTTTTCTTTCTCAAAGACATGGTGGTACCCACAGCATATCCAGTGGTGATTACCTCAACATTTCTCTCTTTGCTCCCCCAGATTTCTTTTTGGGAGAAACTGTAGAATGCTGTATTAAGATAAATTCAGAAATCATTTTGGAAGTGTTCCATGGTTCAATTTCACCACAGGAACAGTGGAGAAGAGGGGTGATAGCATTCATACCATATATTAACCTTTTCTTCTAAGGGAGCTCTGAGAGAAGGGAGTTACTCTGAAGTAGGACTTGAAGTCTTGACCTTGAACAAGTGCCTAATGTCGTTCTATTGTTAATAGTCTTATCTAGATTGGAGTCTTATTCAAAAAAATTAAAACACACAAAAACTGAAGAGCAGCAAGTTTGATTTAACAAAAATAACAAAAGAAACATTACAAAAGATCTGAGAGCTACTTGAGTGTATAGTGCCCAAAACAGCTGCTATCATTTTGGGCTTTTTTCAAAGGACTACATGGAAAGGAAGAGTTGGTTGCTGAAGGACATAATGGAGGTAGTTCCCTATTTTAATTGGCAGGCTTGGTTATATAAGTCTTTCTCTTCTCAGGATGTCCTTTCTCATGATGCATATGTTTAAAAAGTTAAATGTATTCCAAATTATGCATAGGCACAAGGTAGTCAATAGCGGGAATTTTCCCTAAAAGTTTACTTAGAGGACCCAGTTTGCTCAACTGCTTATATACTCAAAAACCAATCCAGCCCAGTTTTCAGCCTGATGTCCATAATTTCCAGATAAATATTCCCCAAGATGTTTGATCACAAAAGAAGTTATCCAGGAGTTGCTAAAGGAAGATTGACCTATTGTATTGTTTGGAGTAATACACATATACAGCTCCATCCATGTGTAGATCTCAGGTTGACAAGCACATTGTGAGGAAAAGGATGTATGCCAAGCAGAGTTCTGGCTTGCTAAGCTACTTCTGCCTGCCTGAGTTCTTCATGTAGTATACTACATTCTGAATTTCTTGAGTAAAGGAATAAATAAATATAAAAATGTGTAATCATCTCAGAAAGTGAGTGTATTAGTCAGGGTTCTTTAGAGTCACAGATTAGAGGTGTGCATACCACCACGCCTGAAACTTGTGTCTTCCAGACTCAAGATCTAGATCACAGGTAAGCCTTCTAATTCTGGATTGTAATTCACTCCAGATATAGTCAAGTTGACAATCAGAAATAGCCACTACATTGAGAAACTGAGAAAAGCTAGACAGAATGTTGTTAAATTCAGGAAGTAAGGAATAGGGGCTGCTGTGAAACAGTGTACTGCCCCAGCACCTCCTCAGTACCACATCTCCAGGGCCTCACATGTCACCTTAACTCCTCTGTGGTGATGCACAAGTTTTAGTTGCTTCATCCTTGTAAAAATAGAATACACTGATGAGCACATTCTTTTCTGCAGTGACTCCAGACATCTCCCAGAGCCATATGTGTCCTGTTAGAGATGAGATTGTACACAAGGGTGCAAAAGTGTCATCAAATGGAGAGTGACTCTCCATAAATAGTATCCTTGTCAATATAATAAAGTTGTCAAAAGGGGACAAGGTGATTATCTGTGACTGAAAAGGCTTTGCACATAGATAGGAAGAAAAGAAAGAGAAAGAAGTGGCAAAAAGGATCAACCATTTGCCCTTGGATAGTGTTGAATAAGATAGATTTTTCTAGGTGCCTGGTGAATTGAAGATATATCTAAGTATAAAGGATCTTTTTTTAATGTTATCTCAGTGGGTGGCTTATATGACTAGATTAAAACTTACTTTGAAAATTTACATGAAGCCTTCTGCTTCTCAATAGCTAAGAACAATGGTATGCCATTTGAATTTGTAAGGATGCCATTTTTTAAGATGTATTTATGCCATCTGTTACTGTGCACATGCTGAGCTGTACAGTTATTAATAATAAACAGTATAGGCATTTATAATTTTGAACTCTTTCAGAATTATATAGGCAATAAAACTGGATCAAGTAACGATCCTAAGTAAAACTTGGTCAGGAAGACCAAGTAACTTGTGTGAGACGATGAATAATTACAAATCTTTCACAGTCTCACACAAGTGAGTATGCTCCTCCCACATAGAACCAGGCCTGTGAAGTCTGCAGAACACACAGAAGGGAGGGTACAAGGCTTCTGAAGACAGAGTTTCACCTTTTTAAAATGTCTTTTATGTATGTTTATTAGCCCTTTCAAAATGGTAGTTGAGATGTGTGTGTAGCTGTCTTCATACTCTTTGTCCTGTGACCAGAATTTCTGCCAATATTTCACAATGTAGATTATAAAAAGAGAATTGTGAAAACAGAGATAGGGGAAATTAATGATAAAGTGCATATAAAAGACCAGCACGTTGTAGAAAAGCACATTGCATTTGGAATATATGTCAGCTTGACATTTTATTGTCACAACTATAAGGATAGAGAATAATTTTGTCTATAATGAAGCTCAGCTTGCTTTTCACACAGCTGTCCTTGGAGAAGCATTACAGTAAATAGAACTTATCAGCATTTGACAATCAATGACAATGTAGCCACTTCCTATATAATCCATAGCCCCCTTGAAATTTACTTGGTCCATTCAAACTCCAAGTTTCACATTTGGACAGCATCTTTCTGATGTGCCCTTCCCTCATTCTCTTCAGGAAGAAGTCTAGATCAGGCAATGTCTTGCAATGGATCCAGGGTGAACATTTAATCTGTATATTGGCCTCTTGACTTTGTCGGCCTCTTGTCTTCAATAGCCATCTCTGACTTGCTTCTTTTTCCAGCTAATCATGAGAGATTCTTTGTCTTTACCACATTGGCTACTTAAGCATCAGAGCCTTTGCTCCTAGTAAGTGGAAGTCAAAGCAACATCTAGCCTTCACTGCAAAGATAAAATGTAACAGATATTCTGAATGATTTATTCAGGACCCAAGTAGGTAAACTGGCAGCCTTGGCAATGGGTTCTACAGTTTGAAATTGTTAAGCATAGCCTTTGTGCCATCAAGAGTAATGGCTATATTTGTCCCTTCAATAGCTATATTCAACCTTTGCAAAGTTGCAGCTCACTACTTGACTATTGGTGATGGATGGGGCTAATTGGTCCTTCTTGGCATCTGCTACTACCCTTAGATACTATATTGGTTAAGTCCCTTCTGGGCAGCCATGAGGTACAACTAAAAAACTAATCTCTAGTAACCCTTTTTCCACATTACCCCATGTTCTTCTTGCCATTAGTTCATGTTGGGTTAACTGATCCTTTGAAACTATGCTATATTTTCAAGCAATCCTGGAGTCCCAGTAGTAGCATGCACTCTTTCCCTGAAAACATGGCCCTTCTGGCAGGCACAGTCACCCTCTATTCCCATCCCTTCCTCATTCTTCTCAACAAGTGTAGAAATAGTCTTGCATCTTTTCTACTCTAGAGCTGAGGGGTATTTTTTCAGGGCCTAGAGCAGCAATAGTTGTTTTTTAACAAACTCTCAATCATTTGATTTTACCAATGAAGACTCAAGAGCCAGATGCTGGAGTGAAAGCCTGCCAGCTTAAAGAGGCAGAGAAAGCACGTAGCTGACCTTCCTCCTTAGCCAGTGTCCCAGAAGGGATACATCTCTCTCACATCATCTCAAACAACCTCCTTCAAACTCAGTGTCCCTCCCTTCTACTTCCTATGTGTCTCTCTATCCATCCTCCTGACTTCATCTTCCTCTCTGTGGTATTTTTGAAATAATCTTATGTTTACTTCCTCTCAACTTGCTTGCTCCGCCTCTTAATCTATGGTTGACTTTATTTAATCCTATTTACAATAAATAGAAAGCACTTGGAGTAAAGGTGTGTAGGAGAACTGAGCCACACCACAACTAGAAATAGGCTTTTCCAGTAAATAACACAATCTTGGGGTTCACAGTGTGATAAAATATCCTGCAACAGATAGTAGAAGTGGTTTCTTGAGCAAAGCTTCTCTCTAGTCTGTTAGAGTGTGAAAAACTTTCCAATTCTCTCTCATGTTTAGAAAGAAGGCAATCTCCTTGTCTAGCCAAAGGAATCTTTTCATTGTATTTCTAAGGTCCTGCCTTCCAGTCCCTTGTAGGTTGTCTGATCATCATCAAGTTGCTCTGGCACCTGGCATGGCAAGTTAATTACATGATCAATTTGTAAATGTATCCTGTATGTATTCAACATGGAGCAATAATGAATAAATGTTTTAAAATGTCTCTCTAGGGAGAAGTTGGTATGGTTTGCTTGGCTATGTGCGGAAATGTAGGAGTCAAAGGACAAAAGTCAATCTGTTGTACTCCTCTGCCATTCTCCAACTTTTTCTGAAACAAATTCTTGCACTGAACCTAGAGCTCATCAGTCTGGTTAGACTGACTGGCCAGCTAGCCAGCAGGATCCACCTTTCTCTTCCCCACCCCTTAGTGGGGATGAAAGATCTATGCTTGACTTTTGCATGGATGTAAGGGATTAAACTAAGGTCCCCATACTTGCATAGCAAGTACTTTACCCCCTGAGTCCTCTCTTCATCCTCCATTTAAGATTATCTTTTTAATTTGTACCTACAAATGGAAGTGGAATTTTTCTCTGATCTGTGCAGTGAAACCTATCTATTTATGTTTTTAACAAACAGCATGTCACCGGTAACAGTGTGTAACTAACCAGGTGAAACCACAGGTATAGGTTGTGCCAGTGCCTATATGGCCATCTTTTGGTTGTCAGCCAGATTTTAGGATTAGGTCTCTAAATGTTCTGAAAACGTTTGGTGAGACAGAGAGTACAATTCAGCACCTGAGTAGTTCTATAAACTAAGGTTTCATACTGATTGCATTATCAGCTTTTATAAAATGCTTCCCAAAGGCAAACACTAAGTCCAAAGAAAGCCTGAAGGAAGACAAGGCTGTCATCACAGTGCTGAACCTACCACTTTCTGTGTCTGATTCTTCCTCTACTTCCTTTTGCTACTGTTCAGCAAAATAACATAGCTAACAAAATAGCTGGGAGACGTAGACATCATTGCTTCAAATTCTAACTGTCACCTACTCTGTGTAATTGGACAAGTAATTTAGTCTTTCTCTGTTTTGGTTTTTTTATTAGTCAATACAATGAGGCTTAGGGTTTTGTACAGAACTCAATAAAGTCGCTTTTCCTTAGGATGGTGGGAAGATTGGGAAGTGTTAGCTATCATTCCTTTCCTCTTCTCTATTCTTTCAGTCAAGCCTGAATTTCTCAGAGCAGACTACTGTCACAAAATTCTGCTAACTGGAGACCCATACAGTAGAAATGTAGTGCCATAGTCCTAAAGGGTTAGATGCCCAAGATCACGATGCCATTGAGGTAGGGTTTGTTCGAAGGCCTGTATGATTGGCTTCTTGTAAGGAAGCTTCTAATTTCCTTTACTCCCAAATGGCCTCTTCTGAGAGCATACTCCAACATGCTATGGCCACTCTTCCTCTAATTCCATTCATCCTATTGTGCTAGCATACCTTTAGGGCATTATTCAATTTAATACTTATTACTACTAGGAGCTTCATCTATAAACTCTATGTCAAGTAGCTCCAGGGAATTCAAAATTTGTTCCATAATACTCGCCTAACTGAAATTTCTTTTAAAACCCTGACTTTCCATATCTAAAGCCCAAACTATATTTACTAAGTGCCTGGAAACACAGAGCAAATGTCATGACTGCCAAAGGATTTTATGCAGTAAAATGCTAAAACATGCTCTGCCTGGGCCAGCAGGGCTCCATAGCCAAATAGTGCCAGGAGAAAGCTACCCTCCCAGGAGTGCGGAAAAGCCGTGAGTGAGGTTAAGACAAGCATCACTGCTCAGCGGGACCCACCTGGAATCCTTGGGACAGAGCAATTGAGGAAAAGCCGGGGACACACTGAGAAAGAAATTAGAGAAATCACACCCTTCACAATTGTCACAAACAATATAAAGTATCTTGGGGTGACCCTAACCAAACAAGTGAAAGATCTGTATGACAAGAACTTCAAGTCTCTGATGAAAGAAATCAAAGAAGACCTCAGAAGATGGAAAGATCTCCCATGCTCATGGATTGGCAGGATTAATATAATGAAAATGGCCATCCTGCCAAAAGAAATGTACAGATTCAGTGCAATCCCCATCAAAATTCCAACTCAATTCTTCACAGACTTAGAAAGAGCAATTCTCAAATTCATATGCAATAACAAAAAACCCAGGATATTGAAAACTATTCTCAACAACAAAAGAACTTCTAGGGGAATCAGCATCCCTGACCTCAAGCTGTACTACAGAGCAGTAGTGATAAAAACTGCATGGTATTGGTACAGTGACAGGCAGGTAGATCAATGGAATAGAATTGAAGATCCAGAAATGAAACCACACACCTAAGGTCACTTGATTTTTGACAAAGGAGCTAAAACCATCCAGTGGAAAAAAAGACAGCATTTTCAACAAATGGTGCTGGTTCAACTGGCGGTCTACACATAGAAGAATGCGAATTGATCCATTCCTATCTCCCTGTAGAAAGCTCAAGTCCAAGTGGATTAAGGACCTCCACATAAAACCAGATACACTGAATCTAATAGAAGAGAAAGTGGGAAAAAGTCTTGAACACCTGGGTACGGGGGAAAAGTTCCTGAACAGAACACCAATGGTTTATGCTCTAAGATC
>CM052700.1:79560821-79577709 GCA_028551405.1 Uromys caudimaculatus
GAGTGGGTGAGTGGGTGAGTGGGTGGGTGGGAGGTGGGTGGAAGGTGGAATTCCCTCATAGAGATGGGGGAGGGGGAGGGGATAGGTGGTCTCCAAAGAGGAGACCTAGAAAGGGGGAAATATTGGAAATGTAAATAAAGTATCAAAAAATAAAAAGAAAAAAAGAAAAAAATTACTTCTAGGTGCCATGTAATGATCAAGACAGTGGAGATAATGGATATTTCTAATATTTTTGTAACTATGAGTTATTATGTATAGAGGTATCAAGTATATGTGGTTTTCTTTGATTTCCTAATTACCCAACTAAAGTTTGAATTCTAATTCAAGATTTATTTGAATGATCATGGCTACATTTCCTCTCCTTCTAATTTTTTTCTTTTTATTCTTTTCTATTTTTCTTTAAACCTTCATTTTTCTTCTTTATCCCTCTCTTCTTCTTTCTCCTAATTTCATTTTTTCCTTCAGTACATATTTCTTAAGAAATTAATGAGTGCTGACTATCGAGACTCATCATTCCAGCCTGTACGGCCTGGGGCTCAATGATCATATAGCTAGAGAACATAAGCGTCCATGTACCCCATTATCTGTGGGGCCCCCCAAAGGGACTTGACAGTAATTTTTGCCTTTATGATTTTTTTAACTTTACAAAAGTGAGAGATATTAGCCACAATCAACTAAATCCATCATCTCTTTCATATCTCACTTTCCTTTGTGCTATTTGCAGAGTTCCTGGTTGTTATAGATTCTATTGTTCTGTGGAGAGAACTGAAGGTGGGGATAATTTGGGCTGAATTTGGTAAAATGGATTTATGTGGATCATATTCATGTTCATGCATTGAGGACTGGCTTGGCTTCGTGATTATACAATAAGAAATAAGGATTTCATCTAATTCTCCATTATGTCGGTAATTTTTACATACATATAAGTAATCTACATCTAATTTTGTGGTTTTTGGAACGTAATAGCTAAGTCTTTGTCGCTGTGAAAGTTAACATTTTGCAGGTACTTCTTCACCAAAATAAAATTGTTTAAGAAGAGATATGTATCTGCTTTTTCCTACTCTAGACACCACAGTCTTGACAAAAGTAGTCAGAATCCAATCCATTTAAGTGTTTCTCCCTGTATGTACCCTGTGGTGATTAGTTTTATCAACTTGACAGGATCTAGAATCACCTAGGAGACAAGCCTCTTAGACGATCTGTTGAGGATTACCTTGATCAAAGTAATTAGAGTGGTTAGGTTTCTGTGGTCTAGCACCATCTCCCTCCTGCTGATAGGCCTTGAGTCCAATTAGACAGATGTTGGGTACCACACAGATATGAGTGCTGCTCTTGCGTATTTAGGATATCTTGACATGCTGCTTATTATTATAGTTCACTGCACTGGCACCACTATCTGAGACTATTGATTGCTTTCTTCTCTTGGTAGCTTAAACAGCACCTTCTAGTACTTTGAAAAATAGAAGAATAAAGAAAGATTTCAGATTAGATCCAGCTCAAACTTTGCCCTGTGGAGTGTCTTCAGCAATAGGGCTTTACTTTCTATCGCTGAGAGGAATAATTGTGCAATATAACGGTATATTATTGTTTGGGTACTTTCTTGGATACCCCTTACCAATAACTTGAATGGAGATTTCACATGCCAGGTATTGGTTGATAGATAAAGGCATTCACATACATACATACATACATACATACATACATACATACATACATATATACATATGAATGTACATACAAACATACATTCATACATGTATAATTTTAGGTAAATATAAAATCATATGATTTCTGATGGCTTTTTAATCATATTTAGTGTTATCTGTCCCTCCTTACCTCCCTCCCACAGTTCCCTTCCCATTCTCTTTCCCTTCATATCACCACTATCCTGCTAGCCCCTGTCCCTAGTCCTATCACCTATCCTAGCCACAGCTCCTTTTTACTTCCCTGGTTTCTGAAGTTACTCTAGGTTATATACTCATATATGAAATTTGGAGCTAGGAACCATAAATGAGAAAGAACACACAATGTTTGTCTTTCTGGGTCTGGGTTACATCATTCAATAAAATATTTTCTAAGTCCATCCATTTACCTGCAAATGAAATGGTTTCATTTTCCTTTATATCCGGATAGTTTTTATTATGTACATGCACCACATTTTCATTATACATTCGCCATTTGAAGAGCACAGGTTGATTCCATTTCCTGGATTTTGAGAAAGAAATTGCAGTTAACACACTGAGCAAGTATCTGTGTAGTAGGATGTTAAGTTATTTGGACATATGATGAGAAGAGGTATAGTTAGGTCACATTTATTTTAGCTTTTTGAGGATTCTCCATACTGATTTCCAGAGTGACTGTAACAGTTGGCATTCCTACAAACCCAGGGCTAGCGAGGTCATGGACCTTAGAGTACCACCTACTAGTACCACTTTACTAGTCTATAATTTCTAATTGTGCTTTCTTTATTAAGTTAAATGTTACGTCAGGACATTTTATCAAGAAAGAAAAATCAATTAACACAGTATTTAAGATATCCCAAAGCTGCTTAATAAATTGTTTATGATGTTGTTAAGAATTGTCAAGAGTGAATGAAAACATCACTACACAGCAGGAGTCTGTCATATGCAAACTTCACTAGAATGTGAGCTCTTTCTCAGATTATCTTTCCTGTGTGTTTCTAGCGAGAGCATCAAAAGAGCCTCCTGTGTGAGGTCATGTCTGCACCTCACAAGCTGCCAGAACTGTTCCTCCTAACCCAGAATCTTTCATAGCCCACTCCAAATTCTGGGCTAAACAACCAAATATCTCATTTTCATGTACACAGGAACTAGAGAGGAAAATGTTTATATTCTTAGTATGATGACATTTTATATCTAATGTCAATATAAAAGATTCTGTTATTTAACAAAAAATCTCCATTGGAAAAAAAGACAATAATAAAAAAATCTCAACACAAAATCAGGATGGCTGCTGTCTTAAGGGTTTTTAATAATAATAATAATAATAATAAAAATAATAAATATTACTTGCTACAGTGCATGTTTCACTCAGAAAAGTTCATAGAAAAACACTAAAACCCAAGCTGTAGCTACAGTTATAACTTAAGTATAAAATAGCTCATATATTATTTCATTTGTGTTTATCAAATAATCCAAACAGACTATAGTATTTAAAGGTATAGAAACATAGAGAGACTAATTTAAGCTAATGATCTGAAAATAATTAGCTAATCAACTAGCCTTATGTTGACTAAGTATGAATATTACATGTATAACAATTAAAGAATAAATTATAAGCTTTTCAGAGTAAAATTAATTCCATTTTCAATGATATTAAATGATACTAGAAGTACAAAAAACATCCTAAGAGTCAAAGAAATTGAAGAATAAAAGCATACTTATAAATTAACTTTTATTTCTTCATAATGTTCATGATTTGTATTCCTGGGCTGCATCTTTGAGAAGCAGATTAATATGTCTGCATCTGTATGTATGGTTTTGACCCCAGGTCTGTGACTAGAATTTCAGAACACATTCTGTGTTTCCATTTTTTCACTGGTCAATGAGATTGGCATGAAATTTTATATGAAAAGCATCTAGTACATTAAATAATAAATAGTAGGCATTATCTGGATTGCCTAACATTGAGAACTTTTCTGGGTCTGAAAGATGGCTCAATTAGTAAAGACACTTACTATCAAGGTTCATGGCATGAGTCCAGTTTACCAGTACACACATGGTAGCAGGAGTAAACAAATTTCTACAAACACACACACACACACACACACACACACACACACACACACACACACACACACACCAATAAATGTGATTTTAAACTTTAAAAAAATAGAGGGCACTTTCTCCAAACTTCATAATATCAGGTCACTCCTTTTTAGTTTATTTCTCAAATTAAAAAAAGATTTTTTTTTTTTTGGTTTTCGAGACAGGGTTTCTCTGTGTAGCCCTGGCTGTCCTGGAACTCACTCTGTAGACCGGGCTGGCCTTGAACAAAATTTTAATTTGTGTGGTTTTTATTTTTTATTCTAATCATAATATATAGGGAGATAAATCAGGATAGCTTTAAGCCTGCAGCAATAGCAGAGGTTAAGAAAGCACAATGATGAGCCAATAAAATCCACTCACTGCTATGCAAATGCCCAAGAATGCAGGCAAAATTACGTATGAATCGTAACACAAACAGCAAAAGTAATGTTTTGTAGCACAGTATTAATATTATTAAATGACAACTTAAAGTTGCTTCTGGGCTCTTCATTGAGATTTTGAGGTGATATGATTGTTTTTATGACAAATGACTGAAAGAAGAAAAGAGAGGATGCCGGATTTCAAGCAAGAGATGAGTCACATGCAGGAGAATGGGTGACCACTACCGGGAAGAAGAAAAGTGACCAGACTAGAGCTCTAGGACAGCTTGAAGAAAAGATGACCTTGAAAGGTGACTCGCATGAAGGTGACCAAAGTGCTCAGCCTTCAGGAGGGCCTCTATGAAGCAAGAAGGATGCCCAATCAGGGGTTCTAGCAACTCATGATTACATAACAGGAAGCGCCATTGAGCTCATGAGAGGAAATCTGGGGCCAACTATTTATTAGTAGTTCAACATTAGACAAGTGATCAAAACTGTTTGATTTTCATTTCTGTAAATAAAATAAGAATTACAACTGTAATTTCTTACTGTTTTGTTGCATTGTAAAGATAACATCAAGAAAGGGATCAGCACGAATCCTAGAAGAAAGTAAGTTCTCAAATTGTAACGGAGAAATAATAATAGACATAGTTGTGATACACAATGCGATGTTTTGATATCTTGAGACATTTGTTCTTTTTGAATGATCAAGCCAAGCTAATTAACATATCCTTCACTCCATGCCCTTTTCTTTTAGGATGGTATGAATATCTAAATTTCACTGGCATTTTTACACCTTATTATTATAAACTGTGCTGTTCAATAAATCTAAAATTCTTACTGCTTTTGATTAAATGAAACTTTGTACCCTTTGGCCAACAATGTCCCCCTATTCACAAATATTATTAATTGATGTGAATATTATTAAACACAGAGACATTTCCAAATACTTCTAGTCATGGACATTTAGTTAAACTAAGTTCCATGAAAAATATGGCTAGGAAATGGGTAAAAGCATCAACAATGTCCTTTATTGAAGAGTTATGCCTTGTATTATTTTTAAGTCTTAGTAGCCCTTCTTAAACACCTTATTTTTATTTGTGACTTGTCTCTGAACCTTATCCACCTGTTTGCAGACAGCTCATTGTAGGACTGAAAATGTGATTTAAAAAAAACAAAAAAAAGTACATGTGCTTGAGAAACTTCTGCTTGATGCCTGACTTACAAATGTTCCATAACTACCTTGCTGCCATGAGGAAGGCTTTAAGAAGAAAGCATAGGCTTAATGACATTGTGTCCAAAACAAGGAGGGATGTGCTGGATGCAACTGTCTCCTTTATAAATAGCAGCAGCAACCCTACCTCAGCTTTATAATGATTGGAGAGTGACCGTCCTCTCCAACAGTTATGTGCAGTTCTTTTAAAGGTATCCTGTGATAAAACATTTCCTGGGGAGATGCAACACAACACACACACACACACACACACACACACACACACACACACAAACCCACAACAAACCAAAATACAGATATTATCAAAGTCCAACTCAATGAACCTATGAGTTTTATTGGGTTTATTTATAGAAATATGAGTGAGGGGTTATGAACAGGAGCAGAAATGTCTCAAAGACTGCTAGCTGCATCACTAAAACCCTCCCTAGCATGGGTGACATCTTCACAAAAGCTGGGATCTGGAACATACTGCAAAGCCAGTAGGCAGCACAAAAGTTTGGAAATGTCCTTTCCAAGTAGTTCAGTTGCTCTAAACCTCCTCCAGATGGCTCTGCTGGTCTCTGTTTCTTTCAGGCAGCTTCTCTGGTCTCTTGCTTTTTTCAGGCTGCTGGGCCAGTCTCCTTAGCAGCTTGACTTGTCTGGGAGTTTCTCTCAGTAGTCTATACTGTTTCTCTTGTAAGAAAGAAGTCTAGGGAATCTAGTCAGTTTCAGGAATTGTCTTGAGTTTACTTTTTGCTTTAAAGGACATGCTTCTCCGCAGGATAGGTTTCAATCTGAGAGGAACCTGTTTCACTACAAAAGGTGGCTATGCTATAAGCTTTGAAAATGCAAAAACAAATTTTTTAAAAAAAAAAATCATATTTCAAGCTGTAATTCCAAGCGTGTTTCAATGTCTTGCTCTGTGGTGCAGAAAGGACAGTTAATAGTGAATATCTTAGATTGCGCCAGACGTCTAAGTTACTGCTTAACCGTGCCTGACATTAGTTTCTTGCTCAGAAATGAAGCAGCTGACCTTGCTTCACTGTTAATTCCTTGCTAAATCGACACTGTATGTTCTCTGAATATAATAGGTACCTATGGAGTTAACAACAGTTTAGTTTACCAGAGTATTTTTCTTCTACTACATAACAACAGGATGCTTTAGATAATAACAACATTGTGTGTCTGTGCATACACCTGCATGTGCATGTAGAGAAGACTTAAAACCTATGCAAGAAGATACAAAATATAAAAAAGAAAATCCAAGCCCAAGAATCTGTGATATTGGTAGTCTTTCAGTGACTGATCAAAAAACTTTGTATTAACATGTTTTCAAATATAAATCAACATTTATTTATTCAAATCCTCATAATTGTCAAGGAAATGAACAGGAATTCTTAATGATAGCCTACCCAGTTATTAGTTGGGGAGAGAAAAACTAATCTGTGGATAAATCTCTGAAACTCATGCCAGTTTCCTTGTATTTCTGTAATGAGCACAATTCCCAACTCAAAAAATCTGATCTGTCTGGTTTTATACTTCTGGAAATACATATTCAGTACATTATATTAGAGAGACATAGGGAGACAGGAAAAAATGAGAATCGGTTCCCTAAGATGGCTGCTTCTTGTTCCTAGAAGTCATTGGGAGAGAAAATAATAATAATAAGCCTTAAGCAAGGACCTAAACAGGACCATTAGGAGAAAAAGGAAAACCCAAGAATCCTATAACCAACTCAGAATCAATTTAATAGATTCCCATGTCTGGGGCCTCTCCCAACCAGGAAGCTATTTAAAAATAAGCCTGTTGCTTTGGCTTTATCTATTCATTAGTCTTCTGACTTTCTCAGACATTTGATACTTTTTCCATCTCATGGAATGTGGTGATCCTCTAGATGACAACCAGAATCTCTGTTACAATCCTTAAAGAATCATTCAGGACTTGAGAAGATTTCCTTCTCGATGTCAGTATAAATGAATGGAAATCCCAAAGACTCCAAAGTGACTATGAGCATATGGCATTTACTTCCAACACTCTTTAGGACCCCTTTTGAGCACAGGGAACCCCCAGCATGGCTAGCATGGTCAGAAACTGAATTCAGCCTTCATATCAACCAGGACCAAGGAAGGTAGGGAATGACGTGCCTTGATCTCATATAGCTAAATAGAAGTTTCTCCTGTGAATATGTTCATGGAAAAATAAGGTTGGACTTATATAGTACCACTCCTAAGCAAAAAGTTACTTTGAACTAGATACCAAGAAACTAATTACTTCCCAGGGAGAAAGGTGATAGAGGGCAGATTCAACACTTGAGATGCCTGGGGAAGCTCTGTGGGAAAGCTCACCCCTTTGCTTGATCATTTCTTTGCCCCATACCTGGTTCTTTGCACCTTCATGTGTGAATAGCTAAGTGTAGGTACCTGAGGGGAGGCCATCACAGAGAAGGGAAGACTCACTCAACTTTTGCTCCATTTCATGAGCTATTCTAGAACATTGGCAAACCCCAAACTAGTCCTGAAGTTTTCCAATGTAGAGAAAAGAAAGTGAGGTCAAGCTTCTTTTGAGTTCAGATGGAAGTGTTTCAAATGTAGGCTATGAAGGAGCTAGAAGGAATAGTCATTTTTCAGTGTAAAAAGCATTGTTGGGTGCAGACACCTTTGAGGGGCTGGGCTGGTTGTCAGGAATTCAAACGGTTTTGCTCTTCCTTGGAGTTTTCAAGAAGTATGAATGTTCTGCCTCAAAGCTTTGTTACCAAAGTTGTTACTCACACATGTGCCAGTGGGTTTCGCATAGGATGTGATATATGTCTTTGTTGTCTAGTGAGGTGATAAACACCATGATCAAAAACAACTTGGGAAGGACAGTGTTTATGTGATTTACATGGTCTAATTGTAGTCCATCATGAAAGAAAATCAGGTCAGAAACTTCACGCAGGAAGCTAAGGGAAGGAACTGAGGCAAAGACCATGGAGGGACACTGCTTGCTAGCTTGTTTCTCATGGCTTTTCAGCCTGATTTCTTAATACCTTCCTAGGAATGTGTGGTGGCTTCTGCAGATAAGGCCCCTTTTGACTTATGTGTTTGAATGCTTGGGCCATAGAGAGTGGCACTATTAAAGGCATGGCCTTCTTAGACTAAGTGTGACCTTGTTGGAGTAGGTGTGGCCTTACTGGAGGAATTGTATCACTGTGAAGATGGAAATTTGAGGTCATATATAAGCTCAGGCTCCCCCCAATATGGAATTCCAGTCTCCTGGCTGTCTTCAGAACAAGATGTAAAACGCTGAGCTCTTTCTCCAGCACCATGTCTGCCTGAAGACACAGCCATGCTTCCCACCATGATGATAATGGACTAAACTTCACAAACTGTAAGCCAGCCCCAATGAAATGTTTTCTTTTATAAGAGTTGCTGTGGTCATGGTGTTTCTGCGCAGCAATGGAAACCCTGCCAAGACCACAATGGGTTGGGCTTTCCCATGGTGAGCTGGACAATCAATAATCAAGAAAATGTCCCAGAGACTAGGCTACAAGCAGTCTGATAGAGGTATTTTCTCAGCTGAGGCTCTTTTTTCCAAAATAACTTTGGCTTGTGTCAGCTTGACAAAATATTAACCAGGAGAACATGTCTTATAGGTAATTCTCTGACTATAAATCCTTCCCCACAAACATGCCCCTTCTCCAGTAGGCTTCCCAATATGCCTAGTATGTGTACAAAGTGCTATGGTGGCCTTACAAAAGACACTGAGCTTCAGATTTATTCAAGGTGAGGAGAGAATGGAAAAGAAAACAGCAAGTATGCAAACTGTGGGGCTGGTAGTAGAACTCAGTGGCTTAACTCTTCCCCTGCACAGGAAAAACCTCCACAGCTAAAGTCTCTACTGGCCTTCTGTAAGCAAACCCTGTAATGGGTTAAAAGCTAGCTAGACTAGTTTCTTGCTGGTAAAGTATAAAAAGCTATTTTATACATCCCTATATTTCAAAAAAAAAAACTTCCCAATTTCTTCCAAGTATTGTCAATAAGTAATGTACTTTCAGGGCATACCCCAGAAGCAACAGAGGGGTGCATCAGGTTTAGCAGAAACTATTTACTACTTCAAGATCAGAAGAATGAAAAAGGGTTAAGTGCTGAGGTTCTGAAGCCAGGCTGTTATGTTCTGGGCTCCTGGGGTTGTTCTCCTAGGCTCTTGCTTCCCATTGCTAAGGGGAGAGGAAATATAAAAACTAGTTTCACTGCCTACCTGTTCACAATGCTACTTTTCCACCTTGGACACCACCATCTTATCCTGCCCCAGGCTTGGTCACTATGGCCTGGGAATCTCCAAAGGTTGAAAGGATATTATTATTATTATTATTATTATTATTATTATTATTATTATCATAGTAACCAACAGTATCCTTGCATATGTGCACCATGGACCCTTCTAGTTTAATAATCCTAAGGACTATGGCTTCTTGATACCCCCTTCCTTACTAAGGATGACTTTAGGCATCTCTCCATTAAAGATCCACCCTCTCTGTGATTGATATGGGTTTGTAAACACCTTCTTGCTAGAAATTAGATGCCAAATCAAGTGTTTTTGAGGAATGGTGGCATCAAAATAGAAAATCTGGGCTCGAGTACCTGTGGTCAAGGATAAGAGAATAATATGGCCCTAATAAAGACTAAAAGAGAAAACTATGTAATTTTAAGGGAACAAAACACAAGTAGATACAAAAAGTCTACTACTTGGTCTGGCCTCTCCCTGGGACAGATTAGACCACATGCAAACCACAGGCTGGAGATGCCCCTCCTTGTAAACTAAGAAATGCAAGCAGGGGAAAGGCAAACTAACTCAAGACTTCTCAATATTTCCTCCTTGTTTCATTGTAGATGGGACTAACTGATACCACAATCCCTCCAAAGACACAACTAAGTTGTCTTCTCAAACACTAGGTAGAATTGGACATCCAGTCACTCAAACTAAATGTTCTGATTTTCTTTTGTTAGGAGGTATATCCCCAATATCCCCTGTGTGGTGACAAAAAAAAGCCACCTCAAGGTACCTCAGTTATAATACTGTAGTTCAACTGGACAAATTTTACAAAATAAAACAGAGAAAATGTTCCAGCATGCTCTATAATTAACCTTTTCTTACCTTAAATACCACCCAGAATTGGCCCACAATTTTCAACTTGATTGTGCTACTCAGCTCCCCCACCTCTGAAATTAGGAGGCTCCCCACATTACCCTATAACCCCACCAACTAAGTCAGCTTTCCTAATCCTGGCTCCTTCAAAATTCACATATCCAAACCTGGACTCTGCTCTCCATACCACAGAGGGCCTCTGAGAATTCCAGATGATGCTCTAGAACAGCCCAGAGATATGGGGATGAAATTTGGACCCATTTAATAGAATCTCGGGGCTGGAAAGATGGCTAAGTGGTTAAGAGCATTTGATGCTACTCTAAAGGCTTAGAGTTTGATCTTCAGCACTCACATAGCAGGTCTCAATAGTCTGTAACTCCAGTTCCAGAAGATTAATACCTGTTCTGTCCTCTTCAGAACCAGTCATGAATGTACAGCATAAAATACATGCAGACAAAGCACCTATTCATAAGAAAAAGCAAAAGTAAAAAATAAAAATCCTTTCAAGTTGGTGATTGGCACTATGGTACAGCTAGTAAACCTAACCACAAGGAAACTTACAGCAAGCATCTCAGAACTGGATGCTAAAAACTGGCCAGAAGAATTCTGTAAACAGAAAAGAAGAAATTTTAAATCAGAACTGATAAGTGGAGAAGATTTCTACTATCCCCATTCCCTTTGAATATTGTGTTCAAAGCACTAGTTGAAGCAAAAAGAAAGAATACAAATAGGGAAAGAAGAAGGCAAACTATCTAGATATGTAAGTGAAGTATACTATATATTAGAGACAACCAAAAATTCTACCAAAAAACTTCTATAAACACACACACACACACACACACACACAAAAAAAAAAAAAAAAAAAAAAATCTGCAATCTGTGGCAGAATCCGAATCAACTTTTTCCCAAGATCCAAAGACCACTTAACAAAAACCCCAATACCAGACATAAGAAGCCTTCTTTTGGTTGTTTGTTGATCAGGATTGTCTAAGAGACTGCCAAAATATATACCATTACTATTGCCTTTGGTTGCTATCCCCCAGAAATAGATTGTAACACCTTATACTTGAAGTCACTGTACACTTCAGAAAAAGACCCCAGAGCTCTATGGGCTGCAAGTGGCATCAATGCCTCCTCCCTGAGCATTAGCTTTAATTTTACCAGAAGGCACCATGCAAGCTTCCAAAGAGGAAGCAACCAACATTCCTACCCAGTTATGGTGCCCATGAATTACAACAATGACCAGTACGATAGACTAACTTTAAGAGTGCAGTAGTGACATGCATTCTTTGGCAGTAATCAGCAGCTCTTTCATAGGACTTAATGACCTTCACTCAACAAGAGAAAAATCATTACTGGCACTGTAAACCTAGCCAACTCTCCAGGGATAGTGAAATCATGGACCTTGGAGGAGAGCCTACAACTGCCACTTTACTAATCCAGCATAATCCCCAACTACACTCTGAATATTTATTCTTATAACCACAAATAAGTACAGTCCTAATCCATCATCAAGGAAACATCTCTTTGTAATAGATGGAGACCATTACTGAGACTCACAACCACTAAAATTGTAGAGTTATGGAGCCCAGTCCCAATGGATACATCAAAAAAAAACTCCTATGCCTAAAACATTGTTGAAGAAAGGACAGAAAGATTGTAATAGTGTCAGGATTAGAAAATTTTCTATGAGACTGTATCTTCTACTAACGTCAGAAATTATACCCAAAGTTGCACTAGCATGACTGCCTAAACATGGATGGAACAAGGACAACATCATTAAAATGCCATGTGTTCCTGTCATTTTGTTGATTTTGTGGTATCTGGTGTCTTCCTTTGCCTTATTTGATTAACTTATGTTCTAGTGGGTTGTTCTTTCCTGTAACCTCATAGAACCTATGGATTCTTTCAAAGACACATTGAGCTGATTTACTGGTAATAACTTTTTAGCTTGCCTTTATCATGTTAACTTTTTGTTTCTCATTCAGTAATGAGTTCAATGAGTTTGTGTATTTACTGGAGTTTTTTTTTTTTTTTTGTCAGTTTTAAATTTTATTGCACTGTGGTCAGATAGGAGCAGTTAGATACAAAGAATGAAACAAGATGAAAGAAACCCATACCTGGCACCAATTAGGCTATGAACTGCAGCTAGACAGGTCATGGGCCCTAAGGAAGAACCTTTCATTTTGCTAAACAGACATAGTCTTTCCTAGGGCTTAGCATGGAGAGGGGAATTGGGCACACAATCATATTCCTAGCCATAGAGCAATTGGCAAGACAAGCCAGAAGACTGAGTGCTGACTTGTATACACAAGCCAAATTCATATTAAAATGACCCTTGTATTTAAAAAGTTCAATGTTACATTGGGATCAAATACTAACTAGAAGTAGGTGAGAGAGGTACACAAGTAGGAAATGTTAAAGTAGAAAAAAATACCTAATTTTATTTCTTGGGTGTTTGTTTGTTTGTTTGTTTTTTGTTTTGGTTTTGTAGAGCCAATTTTGACCACTTTTTTCCAAAATTGTCTGTTATTTGCTACCAAGCACCTACTTCTCATCCTGAAACATAAGCTAATGATATCTCCAACTTTACTTCAAGATCAACTTTCTCCTTTTCTCAGTCCTGCTACTCAGAAGGGACTGCTCTGGACCTGAGCTCTAAACATAGGCCCAGATCAGCTAAGTCAAGCAAGGCAAAGCCTAGAACCCCGCATAAATAACAGATCAAGAGAGTCATGTGGAAAACTCAAGTTGTACATGTGATTGTCATGGAGATACCATTGCCTTCTGTAGAGAGGGGAGCCAGAAATTAGATGAAGCTAAAATGTAGGTTAAACTAAGCCCAAAGACAGGCTCTGGGAATGGGGGCAGAATCCTCCATCAAATTATACCTAAAGTTAGGTCACTGATTGTAGCAGGAATGGTGGCATTCCTCTACGTAAACACCAGGGGCTCTGCAGCCACAAAGGTATCTCCTGCAGGAGAACCTAATTGGACTGCTTGAGAGACAAAGGATTGCCAATGCAGACAATGCCAGCCAATTGGGAACTGCTGTTTAGAAGAGATGCTTTCTTGGGACCATTGGAGCACGGATGGAGTGTGTTAAAGGGCCTTACAACAGTGTTCAGATGGGCTTGCTGCAGCTCACCTGCTCTTGGAGTCTGTGTTGTTCACTCTTTGCCACCTCACCTCCAATCCCCAAGGGCAGGTAGTGTCAGGTGGAGAGTAGTTCAGGGCACAGGCAGCAATTGATATTAAATCTCAACAATGGATCTCATTACTTTTGAGCCACTATGGGTAAAAGGTTGAGATTTTCATTATATTTTAAAACTTCATAATTAAAAAAGCATCCCAAGTCAAACTACTTTCCAAGTAGAGGCATGATGTGGAGAAAATGTGTTGTCATTTGTGAGCACTTTGTAAGTGAGCACTAAGTAAGAAAGGAGAACAGTTACTGGTGTAAGAAGCATTATTTTTAGATACATAATGATTCTGATTTTTGTTTTTAATTTGAAAAACACTTTTAAAAGGACTAGAAAAAATGCAGCTTTTAGTCTAAAATTCGAATTATGCTTTTTTAAAAAAAAAACCTGACTCTGAAGTATGTTTAAAGAGTAATTAGATAGACTAGATATTTAACGTTTAATCTTTCACACTAGAAATAAGAAGATAAATTTTGTTATCAGGCCTATTAACTGCAATAATTAGATATCTTTAGCCCAGTCCTTGTACTCTGAGAGACCTAATCAATATTTGTCAGGGAGTAGTAGGGAAGGAAAAAGAGACTTAAACTACTAATTCAGTGTCCTGCTTCATAGTTTCTAATTTTAATAGTTCATGATACTTCGTAGCTTGCAGGATGGATCAGGTTCCTCTTGGTTAAGGGTCAGACCATGCATGTTTTTCTAGTAGAAAATGAAATTAGACAGATATTAGGTGTTGAAGATTTTTATAAAATTTGTAGGGTTTTGGTTAAAAACAATTACAATGTATTATTGGGTTACAAGATGGTTGTTTTGGTTTGAATAAGAATGGACCCCCAAACCTCATGTATTTGAATGCTTGGTCATAGAGAATAGAACTGTTTGGAGAGATTAAGAGGTGTGGTCTTTTAGGAGTTCCTGTGGCCTTGTTGGAGGAAATGAGCACTGGGGGTGAGCTTTCAAAAGTCCATGCCAGACCCACTGTGTTCCTCTTTCTACTGCCTGCAGATCAAGATGCAGTTCTCAGCTTCTTCTCCAGCACTATGTCTGCCTGCCTGCCAGCATCCTCCTCACCATGATAATAACTAAATCTCTGAAACTGTAAGCAAGCCCCGATTAAATGCTTTTCTTTATAAGCCTTGATCATGGTGTCTCTTCACAGCAGTAGAGCAAGGACTAAGACAGTGATGACTAGGAATCTGTGCTGTGGTCCCTCATCTCACTGCTTATCACTTTTTCCTATCTCTGTGACGTTTTACAAGGGACAGGATGGCTCAGTGCAGTCTTGAGTGCTCCCACTCAACTCCACCTTTTATTTGATTTCTAATCCTTTAGATCTTCTCCTCACTTCTCTCTCTCTTTCTCCCCTCTAGTTCTGTTCCTTTTAGTAAAAGGAAAAGGAGAGTAAGAAGACAGAGTGATGAAAGAAAGTATAATTTTTCTTTGACTATAACTGAGTCTTGTCACCTCTAAAAGCAATCCAGGATGCTTAGCAACTAACATTCTAATTTTACATCTTTTATTAGCTTCTCTTTAATAAATTAGTTAATTTTTATTTTATCATATATTTTGTCCATATTCTTCCACTCCCCCCAAATCCTTCCATATATTCCTCACCTCCCTAAACACAAAAATTTGTTTCTGTTTCAATAAGCAAAACAAAAATAACAACAAAAAACAGGGAAATAACAAAAAAATAAAAACAAACAAATGAAATAAAATAAGGAAATCAATATGACAAAAATTTACCAAAACAAATAGTCCATCAAATAAAAATAAATAAATAAATAAATAGAATCTGTTTTATATTGGCCAATTCCTCCTGGAATTAGGGCAAGTCCTGGCGTTTGTTTGATAGGATATATCCAGGATATATCCTGGATAGTGGTACTCCATTGAGAAACCTATTTTTTCATTTCCCAGTAGATATATATTGCAAATAGTTTCTAGGTGTGATAATTTGTGTCCATTTTCCCCTTCTCGGTGCTAATATTTTATCTGGCTTAAACTTACACAGTCTTGTGTATGCTATCAAAGTTTCTGTGAGCTCATATGCATATCAGCCCTATCTATTATGTTTGGAAGAGATCCAACACCTCTGGCTCTTATAATCTATCTGTACTTCTACATAGAAGCCTTACTGGAGAGGAGCTTGATGAAGACATCCTTTAAAAACCTATTTATATGGTCTCCAAAGTCTCTCACTGTCTGCATGTTGTCCATCCCTAGATCTCGTTAATTACCTTCAATTGCAAGAAATGTCTCTGATAAGGACTGAGTATTGGTCTGGTTTATCATTATAGCAATATGTCATCAGAAGTCAGTTTATTGATCTGTTCCTTAAATAAAATAATAGTAGGTTTTCCCCTAGGCCAGTGACCTATCTAGTCTTGGCTACATTAGCAGTGTCATATATGGGTTCCATCTCATAGAGTAGGCCTTAAATCGGATCAGAAAGTTGTTGGTTACTCCCACACTTGTGGCATTATTGCAACAATGTATCTTGCAGTCGGGTCCCTATTGTAGGTCACAGGATGTATACCTGAGTGAAATCAATGATTACTTCTCTCCTATGGTAGCACACAAGTACTTGGTAACACCATGAACACAACTCAGTAGGACTGAAGCTTCTAGTTGGGCACCAGCTCTAGTTTTCCCATGTTCAATGATATAAGTAAGTGATGTCTTCCGCAATAGGGCTTTATCATCAGATTATGAAAAGAACCAACAACCTTGGTAATAGCTTGTGATATGGGAAGGGGGGTGCCTATGAGACCATTTTGGCCAATGACTCAACAAGATGTAACCAACTTATTCCTGGCAGGATTTTATTTAGTGGCATAAGATGGCTAGTTGAAGCGTCCCTCCCCCACACTATATGGTATGTACTCACTGATGAGCGGATATTAGCCCAAAAGTTCAGAATGACCAAGTTTCACTTAACAGTAACCGCTGGACTGAGAGTGAGGTCCCAGATGGAGGAGTTGGAGAAAGGACTGAAGGAGTTGAGGGAGTTTGAAACCCCATGGAGGGAGCAACAGCGCCATTGGGCCTGACCCCCCCCCCCCGGTCATCCTGAAGTTTGGACCACCAACCAAAGAATACACATCTATGGACCCATGGTTCGGACCACATATGAGGCAGAGGACGACCTCGATGGCCATCAGGGAGAGAGGAGAGGCCCTTGGGCCTGAGGGCGTT
>CM052700.1:79577809-79604001 GCA_028551405.1 Uromys caudimaculatus
CATTTTCTCTTCTTTCCCGTTTCCTCCCCATATAATTCTCCTCTTATAGTTTCTGTCTTATCTGTTTATAAAATTATATTCTAGTTCTTCTTTCTTAGAAGATTTCCTCTTCCCTTCTTGGGTCCCTTACTACCTACCTAACCTCTGTGGTTATTTGGATCAAAGCACAAACATCTAAGGCTTAAAAGCTAGTGTCCATACACAAAAGAAAACATTCAATATTTGTTTTGGCAGTCTGAATTACCTTACTCAGTATGATGTTTTTCTAGCTCCATTCATTTATCAGCAAATTTCATCATTTCATTTTTCTTAACTGCTGAATAAGATTTGTGTAAAATGTACAACATTCTCATTATCTGTCCATCAGTTGATGAACATTTAGGCTCTTTCCATTTCTGGCTAGCTACCAAGAACAAAGCACCAATGAACATGGATAAGCAAGTATCTCTGTGGTGAGATATAGTCTTTTGGGTGTCTACCCAAGTGGAATCACTGGATCTTGGTGTAGATCAATTCTTGAGTACCTTTCAAACTGATTCCCACAGAGGTTGTACCAGTTTGCATTCCCACCAGCAATGAATGTGTTCTGCTTTCTTCCTAGCCTCACCAGTATGTGCTGTCATTTATTTGATTGATCTTGGCCATTCTGATTATGGTAAGATGAAGTCTCAAAATAGGTTTAATTTGTAGTTCCCTCAAGGCTAAGGATATTGAAAAACTTTAAAATGTTTCTCAGCTATCTGTTTTTTACCTTTCAATAACTCTCTACTTTGCTCTCTATACCATTTTAACTGTGTTGTTGTTGTTGTTGTTGTTGTTGTTGTTGTTGTTGTTTTGGGTTTTTTTTTGGATGTACAGGTTTTTAAATATATCATTTTAAAAATTATATCAGGCTCTAAAATATGTAATTTAGACACTAACTCTGTCTACTGTACAATTAGTAAAGATTATTTTCTCATTCTGTAGGCTGCTACTTTGCTAGAGTCATGTCATTTTCTATACAGAATATTTTTTAGCTTTATAAGCTCCCATTTATTAACTGCTGGTCATAATGTCTTTTCTACCAGTGTCCTACTCAGAAGATCCTTCCCTGTGCCAGTCAATTCATAGCTATACTCTACTTTTTCTTCTATAAGGTCCAGCATATCTGGTCTTATGTCAACATCTTTAATCCATTTGGACTTGACTATTGTGCACAGTGGTAGATATAAATCTATTTTCATTCCATATGCAGCTATCCAATTTGGCAAGCACATTTTATGAAAATACTTTCTTTGTTTTGTGTGTATTTCTGGTACTTCTTTTTCAAATAATAATCAAGTATTTGTAAGTGTGTGGAATTATGCCTGGGTCTTCAGGTTGATTTCATTGATCAGTGTGTTTATTTTTATGCCAATACCATGTGTTTTTTTATTACTATAGTTCTGCAATACAACTTTAAATCAGGGATGGTGATACCTCTCGTAGTTTTATTATCCGGGGTTGTTTTAGCTATCCTGGGACTTTTATGTTTCCAAATAAAGTTTAAAATAAGTTTTCTAATTTCTATAAAGAATTGTGCTATAATTTTGATGGAGATTGAATTAAATCTGTAGATTTCTTTGGCAGGATGGCCATTTTTGACATTGGGACAGCTTGTCACTTTCTGGTGTCCAATTTCTTTCTTGTAACTTAAAGTTTTTATTATAGAAGTCTGTCACTTGCTCTGTTAGAGTTATACCAAAACACTTTTGAAATTACTGTAAAAGATATTGTTTCTTTGACTTCTCTGTAAATATGCTTCTCATTTTTTATATAGGAAAGTGGGTGATTTTTGTGTGTTAATTTTGTATTCTGCTACTGTGCTGAAGGTGTTTATCAGCTGTAGAAGTTTCCTGGTAGAGTCTTCATGGTCTTTATTTATAAAATTATATTGTCTACAAATAAAAATATATTGAATCCTTCCTTTCTTATTTGTATTCCCTAGATCTCCTTAATTTGTCTTACTGCCTTAGCTAAGATTTCAAGTGTTGTTTTGAATAGAGAGAATAGACATCCTTATCTTGTTCCTGATTTTAATGGAAATTTTGAGTTTCTCTCTATCTAAAATGATGTTGCCTGTGGGCTTGCTCTATATTGTCTTTATTATATTGCAGTATGCCCCTTATATTCTTAGTCTCTAGGGCTATTCTCAAGAAGAGATGTTGGATATTTGCCAAAGATCTTTTCTGCATCTAATGAGATGATCCCAGCGTTTTTGTCTTTTAAGTCTACTTATGTGCTAAATTATTTTTATTAATTTATGTATGTTGGACCATCTTTGGGATGCAGCTAACTTGATCATTGTTAATAATATATTTTATGTGTTCATGAATTTTGTTTAGAAGAATTTTATTGAGAATTTTTACATCTATGTTCTTAAAGGATATTAGTCTGTAACTTTCTTTTGGCTGAGCCTTTGTGCAGTTTTGGTATCATGATAATAGTAGATTCATAGAAGAAATTAGGAAAATGTTTCTTCAGTTTTTATTTTGAAGAATAATTTGAGGATTATTGTATTAGTTCTTCTTGAAGGTATTGTAGAATTCTACTCTAAAACAATCTAGCCCCAGGCTTTTGCTGCTGCTGTCGTTGGAACATTTTAAATTACTGTTTGTTTTTCACTAGAGGTTGTGGGTCCATCTGGTAGGTTGAAAATATCAAGAAACACATCCATTTCCTTTAGGTTTTCCAGTTTTGAGAAGCAGAATTTTAAAGAACATCCATTTGATTCTTTGAACTTCCTTCCTATTATAATCCCCCTTCTTTTTTTTTACTTTTTTTTTCATCCTCCTCCCCATACTTGCACTCCACTCTTGTTTCCTCTGCCCCAACAGACAAGAAAAAAGAGTCTCATTGTGGAAGCTGTAGTGTGTCACACTGCATCTCACAATATACCCTTTGATTCACACTTCTTTGCTTGCAAATGTTCCTTGGAATAACTCACTGGTCTGGTACAAGGCCGCTCATTTCTGCTACTCTATAAATACTAGAACCTCACTGGGACTCCTCTTTGATATTCTGGTGTTGTCCTGTGTCATGGAGATCCTTTAGTTTTGGATCATGCACTCCAACAGTTCATCGATGGGGTAGATGTTTGGTTGGCCCAATTCAAACCCTGGATCTGGGCCTGAGAGGTATCTGAGCTGGTCAACCCACTGACTTTCCCACTCTCACACTCTTGGGGCTGGCTCACCAGCAACCTCTGTAACCAGAGACAGCTCTACCCTGCTTCCCAGGCAAGGTCCAGGGCCTGCTTTCCCAAGTGTTGCAGATGGTGAGGGACAAGGCCAGTTCTCTCACTCTCATGACCCAGGGGCCACCTCTCCTGCCTGCCATAGATGTCAAGGGATGGGAGGAGGGGGTCTCTCCCTCATCTGCACCACCTCCCAGAAGACAAGTGGTAGAGTTGGCTCTTCTGAACTCACATCCACAGGGTGGACTCATCTGCAACTCCCACAGCTAGGGCCCTCTCTCCCAAGTACTACAGCAGGTGAGAGACGGCCAGATCTACTTCTGTTATGAACCCAGCAATCCTGCCTGCCTTAGGTGGCAAGAGGTGAGGTCTGGAGAAAGCATCTCTCTCTCTTGCCTATGCTACTGCACAGCAGAGAAGTTGTAGGGCTAGCTCTCCCATGCTCACACCCTCAGGCCTGGTAATGGACAGAGACAGCTCTCCTGCTCTCATGACTACATCAGGGCCAAATCTCACTTGCTGCCAATGGGTAGGGCAAAAACGGAAGAGCAGGGAATCTCTCCCTCAATGACAGAACTGCACACCAGACAAGAGGCAGGGACTGTTCTCCCATACTCATACTCTCAGGGTTGGCTCTCACCCCCAACCCCCACATCCTAGGCCAGCTCTACTTTGTTGCCCAGATAAGGTGAGGGCCTGCTCTCCTGAGGGGGAAGGGCAAGGACAACTCTCCTGTTCTGATAACCTTGAGGCAAGCTCTCCTGCCTGCCATAGGTGGCAAGGGGCAAGGTGGAGGGCATCTCTCCCTTGCCAACATATCCATATTACAGACAATTCCTATTTTCCTACCCTCAAGTCCAGCTCACCTATACCCCCACTATCAGGATCAGCTCTACTGTGCTGCCCAAGGAGGTACAAGGCCTATTCCCCAGAGTGCTGCAACTGCTGAGCAGGACAAGCTCTCTTGTTCTCATTTTCCCAGGACCAGACCTCCTGCTTGCTGCAGGTGGTGAAGGGTGAGGAGAGAGGAGGGTATCTCTCCCCTTGTCTATGCCATTGTACTGGAAACAAGTGGTAGGACCAGTTCTCCTATATTTGTATCCTCAAGGCCAGGGCCAGCGCTGGGGCTGGTTCACTTCCAACTTCCACAATGTGCAGGGCTACTCTCCTGAATACTGCAGCTGCCTAGGGGTGGGGTCATCTCTTCTGCTCTCCTGCTGCCAGGGCCAGCTCTCTGACAATGCTCAGATGATGGGTGGGGTCAGTTCTGCACAGCCTCAGATATCAACATGTCCAGGGATGTCTTCCAGAAATTTGGTGGCAGCAAACACCTACTGCTGCAGGGCCATGGACCTAGAAGTGGCCCCTTGAAGCAGCACAGGCCAAGAAATCACCATGGTCTCCAGCGGCATTTCATCCTTTTTTGGTAGGTGTTCTATTCCTTGGATGCTGTTGCCCAATCTGGGTTATAGCCATGTGTGGCAGCTGGGGTTCCTTGAGTCCCACCTAAGTGTGGTGGCTTTGGCATTTCTGGTAGAGAACTATTCTGCAGGTTGTCAGGGAGCCACAGAGAACAGGAGGCAGGTGAGATGGAAAGGCTGAAAGGGTAACTAGGAAGAACTTCAGGTGTGACTCTGAAGTCAAGACTCATACTTGGGAAATAGTTCTATTTTCTGACTTTTACACCTAGAAGTTGGGGGTAGATCTTGGAGAGGGTCTGACTTTTTTCATGTCCACTTCCTCCTTTCATATTTACTTCCTGTTATGAAGTGCTGCTCTAAATGACTACTGTATTTCTTAACCCAGCATCAGATGCACTAGAATTAAAAGAAACAGTTTTATCATCTTTGAAATAGCTTTCAGTTCTAGTAATCTCTTAAAAAGCTGTTGCCTTGTTTTCTGTTTGAAAAGATATTTTAATATGAAGGAAAAGGACGCAGAAGACTTTTTCTGATTTTCACTCATATTATTTAGACTTCTGGAGACACAAGATGGGGCCTAAGGTGTACAGTGGTAATGTGCTTGCCTAACATGTTCATAGTTCTGACATTGAGTCTGAACTCTGAAAGGAAAGCCAGGTAAGTATCACTACCATCCTGTACCAGGAGATGCAGCAACCCTAACCTGAGGTTATTGCATTCATGAGACAAGAAAGCATTTCACTTTACATTTAGTGTGTGTGTGTGTGTGTGTGTGTGTGTGTGTGTGCACGTTTTATTACTTTCTTTACTAAGAAAAAGAAAAAGAATTAGAAGGATGGGGAAGAGGAAGAGGTAGAGGAAAAGGAAGAAAGAATGAACTAAAACAAAAAGAGACAGGCTTGCCTAAACGACTAGAGTAAAGGATGCGATATAAGCCTTGCTTTGTCAAACATTAAGAGTCAGTGACTGGGTTGAGACTGTAACTTAGTGGTAGAATACTTACCTAGCATCCATGGTTTTTTGGCTATTGGGGGGTTTGAAGATATAGAAAAGTGTTCAGGGAGGACTCACTCTTTTTAATGAAAGGTGTTGGAACAAGTAGGTTATCTCATTAGAAACATACAGGGAGGGGGATAAGTAATAATGGGGCTGCCTTGTAAATCTTTCTCACTAAGACTACAGAAATCCATCAGCTTCACTTTCTAAGGCAACTGACACAGCTAATGGTTAAGCTGTCAATGGAAAGAGGTTCCCTGAACCAAAGGAGCTGTCAGAGAAAGAACATGAACCAGAGGCCTCTTATCTGGGGCTAAAGGTCATAGAACTCTTCTGTTGGGGTAGAGCAGGCTGGAAAAGCCTTTAAGAACCAAGAGTATATAATGTTTGCTTCAAACTGACTTTCTGAATGTGGATTTAAATATTCACTTGAAAAACAATAAATCTAAAATGGGGCAGTTGCTGGTTCAGATCAATTTTAAAATTTTTGTTTTCCTGTTAGCAAGAGTAGAAATAATTGCTTGTGAACAGTTGAAATCATCTGTGAAATAAAAGAAGGAAAGAAAATTACCTTTCTGTCCATCAAGGAATAAGGATCATATTGCAATACTGAGACTTGGAAGAAGAAGTCACGCAAGCTGCAAAGAAAAAGGTCAGAACACAAGCGCACTCAAAACTGGCACATGCCTGGAAGAACTCTGGCTCCCTTTCAGGACCAGATGTAAATGCAAAGTGGAAAGCCCAGGACAATTTCATCCACCCAAATTTCAAAGAACAGGTGGCCTCAAAAGACTGTCAGTCACTGTCAAGCATGTAGCACTTGGCAGATGGATATGCTATGCCAAGTGTCCCAGGGATGAGAAGGCAACTGTGCATGGTTGACATGACTATCACCAATTCATCAATACTCTGATCCATGGCACAGCCATCGCTACCTTCTCCTGGGTGAGATATCAAGTTCAATCTTATCTTCCATCCCTTTTCTCTACTAGATACCCTCCTTACATCCTCTGGCTTCTTTGCCCATACCTTTGCTTTTTTTTCATCTCTCTTACCATAAAATACTGTATACTTTTTCTAATAATTCAATTTTCCATTATTTTGGGTTTTAAAATGGTATACAAAAATTCTTCTGTCAAACCTCTGACAACATTCCTACAATTTGACCTTTTGGTATAAGAACTATTGTCTGTAGTCTTGTTCTTGCTGCTGGTTTGGGCAGACAAGTAAAAAGTCTTGGAACTTTCTGAATGATAAAAGGCGATGAGAACATCTTTTGTTATAGCGAGGCTACACTTGGTGGCTCCTAGAGAGCTTCAAGATAGAGGATGGCTGTGAGAAAGACTACATGTAGATTAGAAGGTCAGAACTTTAGTCCTGCTCCAAGCCTCCAGAAAGGGGAGAGGGGCTGGAGATTAAGTCAGTGGCCCATGTCAATGATTTCATTGATCATACCTATACAACAGAAAGACCTATAAATCCATAAGCCATGAGGTTTAGGAGCTTGGGTTGAACTGGTTCATGTTCGAGGAGGTGATGTAAGTCAACTCCAGAGACAAAGTATGCAGTTAGTAACCTTCTAGACTTTACCCTATGTGCACACCTCTACAGTTAGCTGTTTATGCTCTTTATAATAAACTGTGAAAGGTAACACTCATGTTACTGATTTCTGAGTGACTGTAGCAAACTATATCGAGCTGTGGGTGAGATAAGGGGATTCTAACCTAAGGAACTGATCCTTACAACTGGTACTTAAAGTTAGGGCAACCTTGTGGGACTGAGCTCTTAAACTTGGGAATTCAGATGCTAATTGTGGACAGTGTCAGAATTTTGGGACAGCTAGTTGATATCAGAGAATTGGAGAACTGGTGTTGGAAAGAATATGGTACCTCTGGGAATCAGAGGACAAAACAAACAAACAATAACAACAAGAAAATCAAACAAACAAACAAAATAACCATAATTCCCCAGGCACCTATCGAACTTTAAAATACACCTTCTGATTACACTTTAAATTATATCACATTTCAGTCATATTAGTTACTAAAACATCTCTTGAATTGCCCATACTCAAACTGTACCCCCCTAGTCTCCCTACTGAAAATACAGCTAAATTCTTTTTACTTGTTATTTTATTTATTTACATTTCAAATGTTATCCCCCTTCCCAGTTTCCCCTCTGAAAACTCCCTATCCCATCCCCCTTCCTGATGCTTCTATGAGGGTGCTCCCCAATCACTACCCACTCCCACCTTACCACCCTAGCATTTCCCTACACTGGGGCATCAAGCCTCCACAGTAACAAGGGCCTCCCCTCCCATTGTTGCCAGATAAGGCCATCCTCTGCTATATATGCAGCTGGAGACATCCCTCTGTGTGTACTCTTTGGTTGGTGGTTTAGTCCTTGGGAGTTCTAGGGGTGGGGGTGGAGGTCTGTCTGGTTGATATTGTTGTTCTTACTATGGAGTTGCAAATCCCTTCAGCTCCTTTAGTCCTTCCCCTAACTCCTCCATTGGGGTCCCCTTACTAAGTCCAATGTTTGGCTGCAAGCATCTGCCTCTGTATTGGTCAGGCTCTGGCAGAGCCTCTTAAGAGACAGCTATATCAGGCTCCTGTCAGCAACCGAACAATAGCATCTGGGTTTGGTGTCAGCAGATGGCATGGATCCCCAGATGGGGAAGCTCTGGATGGCTTTTCCTTCAGTCTCTGCTCCACTCTTTGTCCCTGTTCCACTCTATTTTTTTTTTTTTTTGATATTTACTTTATTTACATTTCAAATGTTTTCCCCTTTCCAGGTCTCCCCTTCAGAAAACCCCTATCCCATCCCCTCTCCCCCTGCCTCTATGAGGGTGCTCCTCCACCCACCCACCCACTCCCATCTTCCCTCCCTAGCCTTCCCCTACACTGGGGCATCTAACACCCTCAGGCCCAAGGGTTTCTCCTCTCACTCATCCTTTGTCCCAGCATTTCCTTTAGACAGGAGCAATTGTGGGGTAATATTTTTGAGAAGGGTAGGTGGCCCCATCCCTCAAACTGGGGCCATACCTAACCACTGGATATGGTCTCTACAGATTCTATATCCCCTTTGTTGGGTATTTGGGCTAATGTCATCCCCATTGGGTCCTGGGAACCTCTTGCATCCCTGACATCTGGGACCTTCCAGTGGCTACCCCTGTTCCCGATTCCTCACTGCTACATACCTCCATTCAAATTCCTGATTCTCTGTACTTCTCACCCCCAGTCTCCTCCCACACCGGATCCCCCTCCTTTCACTCATCCTACTCTCTCTTTCCCAGATCCTTCCCTCCCTCTACCCCCTGTGATTATTTTTTTCCCCCTTCTAAGTAGGACAGAAGCATCCACACTTTGGTCTTCCTTCGTCTTGGGCTTCATATGGTCTGTGAGTTGTATCACAGGCATTCTGCTTATCAGTGAGTACATACCATGTGTGTTCTTTTGTGACTGTGTTACCTCACTCAGGATGATATTTTCTAGCTCCATCCATTTGCCTTCAAATTTCATGAAGGTTTTTAAGGGCAAGCTAAAATTCTACATGTGAAAAGAGCTTTTCAGACCTCCATTGAAATCTCTCTTTGTCACATGAATTATTTTATAGAAGAGCAACTAATCATAGCACCTCCATGGCTTCTTTGTGTTTCCAGTGCATAGGAGAGTACGAAAATCTCTCGACAAAGTAGGAACATTCTGTAAATACTTGATCACTAGTCCTCCAAAACATCAAGGTCATCTCAAACAACGGTATAGAGGAATTCAGAAGATGGGGTGGCTAAAGGCAGCTGGAAGAAGCCTGGATGAGCTTCCTATTCTAAAAAGGGTTATTGGGCTAAAATAGGATAAAATAAATAAAATAATAATTTAGCAAGAATTAGCCACCCCTTTCTCCTACATTAGCAAAATATGTGGATGTATATAATTAAAGACATGCAGCTTTTAATTAACTAATTAATTAATAATTTTTAGTGACAAGGTTACCATGTAGATCTGGCTGGCCTAGAACTTGCTATGTAGGCATGTCAATGGCCGGAGAAAGAAAATATAAATGCATCTACCCTAGTTATCAATTAAAAATAGCCCACAATATGATAACAACTTTAAGAAATTTAAGTATATTTGTTTGATTTATGTAACATAGATTGTGAAAATTCTACTGAAGTCAAGTTTGATGTTTATTTTTAAGGCCAAAAAAGTGAAATTACAAAATAATTTTGGGGCTAGAATGGTAGAACACTTGCCTGGCATGCATGAAGCCCTAGGTCCATTCCCTTGTGGTAGGAAAATAATCAAGGTCATTAAATTAACACATTAATTCTATGTGTATAACTTTAGGCATTTATGAAGAAAACTCCTATTTTTAAGACTTATTTGACTTTTTATAGTAATTACTTCAATACATTTTTTAAACCTGTCTATTTTGGGAGTGAGGGAGCTAAGGATAATTGTGTTTTGTGAAAAAAAAAAAAAGTCTCAGAAGATCAAATATTCTGAAATGTAGGACAAGGTAACTTAACATTTTTGGTGGTCTTAGAAAAAAATCTAGATGTCACATGTTTTGCTAACAATTATGATTCCCTTGAGAATCAAGCATGTTAGGTGGAGGTAAGCATCACAGGTTAACAGGATTGAATTTCACATTTCCTCTTACAACTAAAAAAAAATAAAATAAAATAAAAAGAACCTTATTAATTTAATTAGTTACAGTGTTGATGGCTGATAATTTCATTACGGAATTAATGTGAAAATAAAAATCCTCAGAGGTATATATGTAGAGTTCTAGGAAAATCACAATCAAAACTGCAGAAAGGAGCTTTAACAAATATGTTCATACAAATCTGTACATTGGCCATTGGCTATTAAAAAGGAAAACACGGCACGTTATTGTTGCAGGATTTTCCCTGTCCAATTACATTAGTGCAGAGGAGGCTTCTGATTGGACAGGAAAGAGGGAGGCAGAACTAAGAGTGGCAGAGACACAGAGCGGCTCAGAGGAGAAGGAGAAGGAAGATGGCAGCTGACATGACAGCATGGCGGTTACCAGCCACAACCAGTTATCATAAAGGTTAGAGTATTGGGATAATTTGTCTAATCTACATGGGCAGCTTTTATCACTATCAATTGGCTCTGAAATTATTGTATTGGCATCTTGTAAACTGTGATTTTATTGATACATAATCTGATTGGTTAACTATAAGCTTAAGAGTTTTAAGTCTACCAGGTAATTGGGTTTTTTAGATGGCTGACCAAGGGGTATGTGGGACATTGTGTGGTAGCAAGAGGAACTTGGGCCTCCCCCACCTCCACCCCCAACCCCCAGCAGAGAGTTGGCGGGCAGAGAGACTGCAAGAGTGAGATCACCCATTGGGAGCTCTGAGGCCCTCCAGCACTAGCGAGGGAACATGCTGGTTCTCTTTTTTAAATATTCCTGCAACACTTTATTCATTTCATTACATACTTAAAACATCTTTCATTCCTAGCTTTCTAACTTATACTACTCTAGCATAGTCTTCAAAGCCACCTGTAGATAGACTCTAGTATTCCCAACACACCTTAAGCAGATTCCCACGGGAAAAGTGGCTAGAAACATTGTCTAACCCAGAGCTATTCTTCTTTACCATAGGGAAACAGAAATTATGTACCATGAGAGGCATGGACCTGGAAGCTACAAGGATTTTGTAAGCCTAGTGGATCTATAATGACATTTGGCTGCCTGGGTTGTATAATACTGAAGACGGCTTTCCCTTCATTGGCATGTTATCAGATACTCAAAGTGTTTCTTTATATTGCTTTGTTTCTGATTTTGTTTTGTAGTAGGAAGGAAGGTAGGAACCTTGGTTTTTGTATGCTTGGAAAGTATTCTACCAGTCAGCTACATATCTACCCTCTGTTTTGTGAAAACAAGCCTTGCTATGATGCCCAAACTAGCCTCGAAAGTGAGATTCTCCTGCTTCTGCTCTGTAAGTGCTGGGATTCCAGGTGAAGCTACGTGACTAGGTCCAGAATGAAAAGCTGATTTTAACTGCCTTGGCTGCATGACTCATTGATTCATGAAGCCTAGCTGTCCTTCCGATATGGAGGACTAGTTTTTTCCAAGGGCTGAAAACTGTCTCATCTTAGATCGGAATGTTTAGTTGGATCTCAGCCCGATACACTTGAGTTTACTTTGAAAATGGTTATGTATTTCACAGGAAGGGTGTTAATCATCACAAAGTAAATGTTTATTTACACAATACCCAGGTTTGTGCCTGGGTATGTGCCTTGTTCCTCAGAGAATAACTTTTAGGAAGAGGCTCCTAAAGGGGGCCAGGTGCCATGCTGGGTGTTGAGATGATCCAATCAGTTCAACCCTCAGACGTACACATGGAGGCAGCCATGTACTCAACACGGCTGAGTAGGCCGCATCACCCAACTTCTCTTCCATTCCTGGACCCTGGTAACTCTGTGGTCTTGGGCAAATTACCTTCCTTCACTAATCTTTGGGTAAATTGTCTAGTATTTCCTGTAATGTGGGATATCTAGGAGTGACAAGGGTCTGCAACAGTCACTCTGGGATACAGGTGACAGGTGTAAACTCAGCAAATGCTGAACTAGTCAGATCTAGTGGTATCCAAACTCATCAGTTCCAGAGGTCAGTGCTGTCGCTCCAAGTGCTGCTTAAGGTCTTAGTCTAAACCTGCTCTTTTGCTTCCCCTTTACCATTTCCAGTCAACTATATTTCTGCTTATAGTACATGGGCTAACATCTACCTACTACCACTTTGGGGAAAAATCTTTAGCCCAGTTTTCTCAGACTGTGGCAAGGGCATCCACTGCCTACTTTTTATTAACTGGCTTGCAGAACAATACCTTCCCACTATGCATATACCCTAGGCAGTATTTCCAGAGCAGCATCTAAGTCTGAAACCTCAACCAGGGTCTTCAGACTCCCTCAGAGATCTAAACACCATAAGAGAAGACTGTGACTCATTTTTTAGGAAGAGCCTAGAAACAGATTTCTCAGCAGCTACTGGGCTGCTTAATGGGTATTTATGAAAGTCTAGAATGTGTCTATTTAACCTTCCACCTTTTATGCTTGAAGAAACTGATACAGACACAGAAAGCTGCTATGATCACATAAAGATCAGAGAAGCTAGCTATTTGTGCTCTAAATCTGCTGACTTACAACCTTATTCTTGCTTGCAGTGTGTACAGATAAGGTATACAAGATGATTTTAGTGGCTGATTTAGTGGAAAAGGTTTTTTGAATGTTTTATCATCACAAGACAACTGGCACTAAAGGATCTGAGATTTGGCAGATGTTATTGCTCAAGATATAAAATGTGTATCTGGAAAATGGCCAGCCCTATAAAACTATTGAACTAACTAGAGGATATATCTATCTTGAAGTGCTAAACCTTACTGATTTCTACTACTTGGTGCATGGCTCCAGGTTCAGCACTCATCTGTGGAGAATTCCATTTCCTCAAGATTATCAGGTAGGTGAAACTGTACAGTTTGAGGAAAGTGTGTTAATAATGATATAAGAATTGTCAGAGACTGGATTCTTGGAAGTCTTCTAGGATAGGTATCCTAGAATTTAAAGCCTTGATAAAAAGGCAGAATATTAAACACAAGAGCTCCAAACTCAGAAAAAAAATTGTTATGGGAACTCCAAATTCATCTCAGATCATAAGGAATCTTATCGTGAATGGCAGGACCTGTTAGAACCAGTCTCCTGTGATTTTTTTTTTTTTTTTTTTTTTTTTTTTTGGTTCTTCAAACCAATCCTGTTACTATAGCTGCATAAATGTTACTAAGTGTGCTGCTTCCTGCTAGCTTATGTACTTTAAAGGCACTGTACTGCCTCAGTGGATATGCCAACATCCACAGAGTTTTCTTCTAGAAACAAGCCTAACATGTATTTCATTTACAATATGCTAACAATCAGGAGCAATTCTATTTCCACTCCCTATTGCAACTTACTTGTCTATAGATATCGCTCCACACTTAACCAATAGACCCTAAATAGGGTTAACCCTTTAGTTTACATTGAAGTAATTATCATATTCTACTGAAATTACACGTTTTGTTCATCTTACTTCCAATGGAAGGAGTTTCCTAATGCAGAAGTATCACTCTGGGTTCCACACTGGATCTGTTTAGCCTATTTCTGAAACATAATGTCTGCAGTATGAGAACCATAGCTAATACTCAAGGATCACTCTTTTCTAGGACCCAAGTATTAAAAGTCATGTATTAACTCATTTAATCCTTTCAAACTCCGAGAAATGGGTTATTTTCCTGTTTTAAAGATGTGAGATCACATGGCTGTGGTCAGGTCACACACCAACTTGAGGCCTTTCCACCGTATTTCCCTCATGTTCAATCGAATGTCAGCTCACTGTTTATGTGCTGGTCCCACAATCTGTATATATGCTTATCTTCTCAGCACTTCACAAAAAAATACACCCCACGAAAGCGACAGTGTACTTTTCAAGCTTTATAGTGCTACATAAACACCTGTGAGTTTATTAATAACTTGTGACATCCTTTTAAAGAATAAAGACAACAGGTAAAAAAGCTTACCTTTTAATTTTTCTAAACGCAATTTTTAGGAAATTAAAATTTGTGAAAAAAGCTGGTTTGCCTTCCACACAAGTAGGTAGGATAAGGCTAACGCCCCATGCCTTTCTCTTATGTGTTACCTTTGCCTTTTCCTTCACCATACTCACAAGCGGTCACTCTCAATAACCAGCTGCCCAAATTTTGCCAGAAAGCAGTGTTGTTTCCAAGGCTTTACACTATTGTTATCTAGTTCAATGGAGTCACAGCAAAACCCTTCAAGTACAGCCTTTGCTGAACCCTCTTAAGAGTCTCACCAAGGGAAATGTGAACTCATCCCCAACATTTCTTACTTTACAAACTGATATTCAGAAAAAGTCATCAAAGTTCAATTTAAGTAAGATTTATTGAGTGCCTACAGTGTGTACTGCCCGTCACTAGGCATGTTGAAATTCAGCACACAATATATCCTAGCCTCTGATATATTATGACCTAATTAGTATAACACAGTTTAGACACTGACAAATGAATTTCATGACATTGCTCAGTCAGAGCCAACATTAAAGAGCTGTAATTTAAGAAATCCAAAACAGCATCTAATCCTAAAGTCATTTGTTACATTTATTTGGCTTTAGATAAATTCCACTGCAGATAGAAGTCACGAAGTTGAAAATACATAGCAACAGAAAGGAGTACTATAAATGACTTTTATTTTGTATTCTCTGTTTTCTTCTTATAATGGTCCGAAGCCTCCGCAATACCAGCTTATCAGAGAGTAGCATGTCATCTTGTTGTTCTAAATAGTGCAGCAAATTCTCAGTCCATTCAAGTGCAGCTTTGTGGCTAATATGCTTCTCTGGATTTAGTTCTACTTTCCTAATCTTCCTAGAAGGCTTTCTTTGCTCAGCAGCCTTCACCCGGTCTGCAGCACCTACAATGTCAGCGGACACCTGACAGTTTGAGCCACTACTCTGAGAGTCAAACCACTGCTCAATATTTTCGATGTTAACATGGTCACAATCTTCGGTATTCTGTAAAACTGTTGCTAAATTAGCTGCTAAAATGGCTCCTTCGTCAATGCTCACACTTGGATTTTCCTCATTGCCAGGGAAAAGTTTTTTCCACGCTCTGGTTATGGTATTTGATCTTATCTGGTTCCAGGCTCTTGATGCCTCATAAATTGCATCCAACACTGTCAAATTCTTCCAAAACGTCTTTGTGTCATTTCCTTCATCCATGTATTTCTGGATGAGTCCTGCTCGGTAATATCTTTTGACTGTGGTCAGAACTCCTTGGCTCATAGGTTGAATTAGACTTGTGACATTTGGTGGCAAATATTTCACAATTATCCTGCCATCGTCTGAGCTCAACAGTTCTTCAGTTGGATGTGCTGCTGGAAAATCTAAAAGTAGTACTGCTTTTTCTCGAAGGCCTTTGGATTTCAGATGCTTCTGCACCTGTGGCACAAAGCACTTCTCAAACCACTGTTTGAGAACAGATGGCTCAATCCATGCACTTTTTTGACTGAAGTACGTGACAGGAAGGTTTGAAAGGTCAGTTCCTTTGAATGCACGGGGTCTTTTTGCTTTCCCCACTACACAAAGGTTAAGCTTGTGTAAACCTGTGGCATTTGCACAACACATGATAATGATTCTTTCTCTGCTTGTCCTATACTCACAAGTACTCTGGTCAGTGTCAAAAGCCAATGTCCTCGTTGGTAGACATTTCCAGAACAATCCAGTTTGGTCAGCACCATAAATTTGTTCTGGTAGGAGATTTTCTCTTTCCACAAATTCCTGAAAGTTACCACAAAACTCACTGGCAGCAGTTTCATCCCCTTCTAGTTTTGTGCCTTTACCAGCAGTCTTTGGAATACCATGGCGCTGCTTAAACCTAGTAAGCCAACCAGAAGAGGCATTAAAATCACCTTCCATACCCAACGCGTCGAAGAAGAACCTAGCCTGTTTTGCACAAATCGTTCCAGACACTGGAATCCCATCTGTTTTCTGTTGATTAAACCATTCTATCATAACTCTGTCAAGCTCCTCATATGTCGATGACTTCATGGATTTACGTTTGGACACCCCACTAGTAGGATCTGAACTGTTGGCATAGTTTATAATTCTTTCTTTGTTTTTCTTAATGTCACGAACTGTGGATTCACCAATTCCATACAGGACAGAAAGTTTTTTGAAGGAGTTGCCTTCTTCAAGCTTCTTAATAATGTCAAGTTTGTCTTTAATTGTTAATACCACACGTTTACGTTTCCCCAACATTTTAGTCTATTTTAGACAATTAACAACTTGGATTTGAACACAAAGAGACCAGAAAATGGAGGCTTAAGAGTCCTCAGCTGTTCCCTACGACTTGGATGGTATAACAGTTTTCAAAGAAAATCTGAGTTTTTTCGTTTGCATATTAGAACTTAACCTGTTCCAACGACAAGTAATAGCTCCAGCTAACCCTAGTTTCTCTTCTTTCTTCTTGCTCTTTTCATAAATTGTAGCCTTACTTGAAGTTGAATTTGAATCAATACTGCCCTATCGCTGAGGTTTCTAAAACATTCTTATGATAACAAACTTTTGCCATTACCACGGGATTTTTTTTTTCCTTTTTTCTTATGCTATGTTCAAGAAAACAGTTTTACTCGGGCTTGCACACTTAACAAACCGAAAAACAGAACAGGAAGATTCACTGCCTTGCCTGACTGTTGTTGTCTTTGCCAAGTGAGTGAATGCTCTCTTCAAAGCAAGGACTCTGGTCAAAGCGAGCAGAGGAGAGCAGAGGTGAGCTGTCGTGTGTAAGTGTACAGGCAAACAACTCAGTACTTTAAACCAACAAGAACTAAGCTAATGGATTTGGTAACTGAAAGGAAAACAGCGGACAAGAAGTGATGTCACATGATTCAAGAAAGGATAAAAAACTTCATTGGTGGAAATCAGGACCCAAGGCTGCAACTAGGGGGTGGTAGGCGGGGTGAAGACCGTACAGTAATCCTGGTGGAAGATAATCTCCATGACCACAGAAGTAGCTGCTGGGGCGGTAGAGGTACTCGAGCCTTTGAAACCTATAGGAAAAATACCAAACACATTTCCTTTTCAGTACCAGTGCACCGTATTACTCAAATCTACCCCTGCAACTGAGTCTAGGACATCGCCACCTATCAACCTGACAGGTAATAGATAAATAACGCTCGCAGGCACCACCCGGGAGCTGAGAGCCTACCTCCTGACACTACCAGGGCCTCTCCCCGCCGGCCAGCAAGCTCCGAGCCGGACGCTGGGTGAAAGTCGGACGCAGGGGGTCACGGCCGCAACCCTGCAGCGGGTGAATGGTCACCGGGCGCGCGGGACGCTGGGAAGCGGGGCGCGGGCATCGCTCCACCTAACCAGCCGGAATGCAGAGCTAGCAGTGGAAGTCCCCAGCGAAGCCGACCCAGCCAGCCGCCGCAGAGCGAGCGCGCAACGGAGCGGCGCGGCCGAGCCGGAAGGCAGGGGATTAGGTGCGCGCGCGCGCCCCCGCAGGAACGTGTTGTCGGCGAGGGGGCGGGGATGCGCGGGTGAGTCCGCTGAGGGGGAGGGGCTTCGGAGGGGCGGGGCTTGGTCAATGCTCCGCCTTCGGACACCCAGCGTGTGGCTTACGGCTGCTGCCAGCAGAGGGCGACGCAGGTTCATTCCAGGTGGCCGGACTTTGCAAAGGAGGAATAGCAATTACAAGATTTTTATTCAGGTAAGACCCAGGGAGTGCACAGAGCCTGCTTGCCAGGTAGCAGGGGTGAGCCAGCATGACGGATGACGCAGAGGACCTTAATGCTGGAGCAGGAATGCTGGACCACCCCCTGCTGTCAAAGGGGAATTTCAAGTCTTCGACTGTCTCAGCGCAGATCCCCTCTCTAGCATAATCGTTTTTTTTGGGGTGTTGTTGTTTTTAAATCCTTCTTCCACAAACTACAACCTGATCTGGAGTACTGGAACTGCTGTTTCTCAAAACAGAAGGATTTGTTTGTTTGGTTGGTTTTTGTTTTCTTTGTTTGTTTTGTTTTGTTTTGTTTTGTTTTGTTTTGTTTTGTTTTCCTAGAATTCTAGCACCTCGAGAGGGAAACCAAACCAAGCATTCACTCTGCAGAGAAGGAATGTTGATTCCAGGCCCCCTTCTGTCTCCCAAGCCATATCTGTACTGCCATCCGAATCCCACCCTTCCACTATCTGGCCTGCTGGATGGAAATCCTTTGATCTTTGATGTATGTGTGTTGTCCTATTGGTGGCCTTGGCCAAGGCCTAGTTTTGCCTGAAAGTAGACTTCTCACAACTCTCACCTGCTTCAAACTTCCAACGAAGCAATCTGGGCAGTTCTGAGTGACCATTTCTAGCAAAGTACAATTTCATTTATATTGCTCTTAAAAAGTTCTCTTCTCTCTTATCGTTCTTAAGGAGTACCCCCAAAACACTTGCACCTGTTCATTCCTTAACTGAGGAGAGCTAACTTTCACAGACTGCCAATCTCGTGGAAATCAGGCTGTACTCAGCCAAATGGAAGCTTGCCTGGCTTTCCTCTCCTCTTCCAGCTTCCTAGGGTCTCTGTGGCCTATGATATTAAAAAAGAAAAAATTCCTGCCTTGCTTGCCCATCCCACTTTCTGGAAGCTAATTCTTTTCCCATAGTGTGGTTGGTGAGTGTTTATTTTTATAGCTGTGCTGTGCCACTCAAAACAATTCTATTTAACAGGCCTTGACCAACATTTTAAGGTAGCAGTGCCCTTACAAGGCTTAGTTCTTTCTGGTGTCTCTCCTTTGGGTCTGTGGTTGTGGAGGTATGATATGTTGTGAACTGTGGCAGATTCAGTATTTAAAACACTAAGAAAATTTTTGTTTCTGTAATTGTGCATATGACATACATTTGTCTAATCATGTAGACGTCACACTGTCAAGAGTGAAGTTTCAGGTCAGCTTAGTAGATAATGAGAGGTTCACAGTTAGGACAGGTAGTACTGCTCTGATGTGGATGTTGATAGTGAGGTAGCCGAATGTAGAAAGGACATATGTCTTGTATTCAATTTTGCTGTGAACCTAAAATTGCTCAAAAACAAAAAAATAGCCTGTTTCTGCCGAGTGTGGTGCTAGACACTTGTAGCCAGTCTTAGTTACTTGGATAACGTGGGGGAAGGGGGGGGGAGGATGATTGAGCTCAGGGATTTGGGGCAAGCCTGAGCATCCCTGGGAGACTTGTCTGCAACAAAAAAACAATAAGTGCATTTTTACAAAGAATAGTTCTTGTCTGGCATGCATAGAACCCTGGGCTCTGTCTTCCAGCACTGCATAAAATGGAGTATTTTAGTACATGACTTTAATCTAGCACTTGGGATGTAGAAACAGAAGGACCAAAAATTTAAGGTCATCCTAGGCCAGCCTGGACTACAGAAGACTCTAACTCAGAAAGAAGAAAATGAGAGAGAGAGAGAGAGAGAGAGAGAGAGAGAGAGAGAGAGAGAGAGAAAGGGAGAGAGAGAGAGAAGGGGGGGAGAAGACAAGTAAGCAAGTTCAACACCCTTTCTAAAAAGCCCTGCTGGCCCCAGGGAATTTCTCATAGCCAGGTCTTCACTCTTGGGGTCATAGTTCCCTCCATCTTGGTTGACTCTATTTATCTTTTAATTTCCCAAGTCTCAGATCTCTTTCTTTCCTTTACAAATGCTTTGGGAAGCATCCTACTTTTTTTTTTCTTTATTATTGGAGTAATTGTATATTCAGTCTTTTTAAAAATAGTCCTAAATTTTATTGTAACTTATCTTGTAATAATAAGACATAAATCGTGGTATAATCACCTATAATCTCAGCACCTAAGAGATAAGAGGACCAGAAAATCCAGTCTAGGTTACTAGCAAGTTTCAGGTCAGCCTGGGATACGTAATGGGGACCCTGTCTCAAACAAATAATAAACAGATATTTTGCCTATCATTATTATTTCTTTCCCTCTCCAATATATATCATCTCGTAACCCATTCAACATTTTGTGAGATAGCTGTGACCTCTGTTGATATATGGAAAAAAAGGCTAACTTAGTGTGTGTAGTTAAGATTTTAATAGATCTCGGCACGGGGTTACTACCCACCTCAGTGGTTTATGTTCCTGAATGAAAGACACACATGAAACCTTATATTTTCATATGCCTTAAACAGCACAATAGCTGGTCAACAGCCTAACCTCCATGCAGTTAGAATCCACATTCCTGACAATAACTCCGAGTTACTAATTTCTATGTTCCATCTTGGCCGCTCTTAACCCACTGAGCAGCCCTCTGAACCATGTTCTCTTGGACTTTTTGCATGGCGGCACTCCTCTCTCCTACACATTCTTCTTCCATGGCAGCTTTCTCTTTCTCCCTCCTTTCTTGTGGTCATAAGCATGGGAAACCTAAACCCTGCCTATGTCTCTTCCCCCAGCTATTGCCTGCTGGCATCTATATTTACCAATCAGAATCAATTGGAGCCCGGGTTGCTCGGTGTCTTACATGCAGACTCTTTCATGAAAACAGGTTTAGGGATTCAAATTAGCATTTAAAGGCAAGCAGCCTTAGACCAACCTACTGGGAGTATGTAAATCTATTGACCATCATGGACAGAAAGGAAAGTGGGATCTCTAGCATTCTGGCTTTAAAACAGGGTGTTCTTCCTACAGTGCCAAACTACCAAGTGGAAAGTCTCAACTCAAAGACAGAAAAAGAAGAAATATATAGGCTGGGATTATTTCTGCCTGAATATCTAAATGTCCTTTACTGATTCAAAATATTTTACATCAGCCAAGCAATGGTTTTCTAGTCGTGAGAACACTATAAACCCAGCGATCACCAGACACTGAACACGGTTCATTTAAACGGGACATTCTGAAAATACTCCAAGCAGCTGGCATGTCCTTACAATAATCTCTGATCCATTTTCTACTGAGCTACTATCTATGTAATAGAGTGGGAGACCCCTAGGAATCTAAGTTCTGATTTTAAGGGGTCACTTTTGTTGCTGTTTTAGGTTTTTATTTTATTGGTGTTCCTAATTCACTAAGAAAATTTCCCCTGATACTAAATTAATTATTTGAATGAACATAAGATTGAAATCATGAAATTCTTTATCAGGATACTGTTATTCTGGATATTAAACCCACTTACATTCACATAACCACTACCAATTGAAGATCAGCAGTTTCTGTAGAATCCAATTCCTGTTGTCTGCTTTCAGTTTAAAAATGGTCAAGGGGACTTTTCCAGCTGAAGGATAATTTGGCTTTATTCTGGATTTGTGTTTGTGGGCAAACAGAATATGGATATTTCTCATCAGTAAAACAAAAGTTTGCTTTCTGAAGTCCCTATTGGTAAAGTTATTTTACTGGAACCTTTGACTCATTCTTTGGCGTCTTAGGAAGCTATAACTACAGGTTTGGTTAATCACAAATTTCATTTATTTAACCAATCATCGGCACATAATGAATCGTCCATTAAAACTCCTAATGGAAGTCCTAATGTGGTTTGGTTTCATTCTGGGTTGGTGACTATGGAGGGATGAGAACTTCACTTTTTACTATCTTCCTTGCCCTATTCTTGTTCATTTGTTGTGATGAACTTGTATCCTTTATAACAAGGCAGCCATTGTGAATATACTACTCTTCAGAGTTATGTGAGCTGCGCCATTACAGCAAATTATCAAGCCCAAACAAACAGAGGAGCCCAGGACTTGTGATTAGCATTTGTAGTAATGTCAGTGGTCTGAGGCTGAGTCCTTAAATTCTGGGATTTGACATGAACTCAGATAGAGACATCTCAGTGCCCTGGACCATGGGCCACTCGTCTAGGATTGGAGAACTGTTTTGCATGGAGGGAAAACAACAACACGCATTTGGTGTCAGAACTGTTATGTAGTTAGAGACAGATTATAGACAGCATCAATCCATGCCGTCTCACTACTTCTGAAAGCTATAAAAATTCTTACTTTTATTATGGCTATTATTATATAAAAGGAAGGACACCTAACACCATGGTGGCAATGACCACAGTGGCCTGTTACTCATCATCCAATGTCAGGCCATATGTCAAGAAACCAACAGGCAGAGAATTCTGTTCTGAGCATTAGCTCAGCATGGTTCCCATTGCTTAATATGGGGTCACTCTAACTGCCATCTGTCCTTCCTTCTCTCCATCACTCCAGACCTGGCGCTGGTCCTGTGCTCCACCTGGATGATTCTACTTGACTGCTTAGCTCTGCACTGAGCCCTGGGGCTATGCTCTCTACAGCTCAGTTCTGTATGACCAAAAGTTCTCTCCACCTGGGTTCCTTAAAATCATCTGTAACCAGCTTCATTGATTCACTGCATCTGTGTCCACTGTCTCTGCCTTCAGTAAAGGCTCTGTGAAGTCTGTCATCTCCTTTATCCTTCTGAGTCATTCTGTGTGACATAGCCACTCCTGACATAGCTGCTACCATGAAGAATCAGAGATTACACACAGAAAATGCGCAGCATATACCCATTGCAGTTCTAAGAACTATAGGGTGGGGTATGAGCATTACAGTTTTACTTAAACTGTGAAGTATATTGTGTATCTTCTCCTGGGGAAACATAAAGAAATATCTGTTCACCCCAGGAAGAAGGGGAGCAACAGAATGTACAAGTTCAGCTTGGTAAACCAATGAATTGATTTGAGTTACTTATAGGAGCTCAGGCTATACAAAAGTCAGAAAGTCCTCCAGAAAACTTTTAGACAGTGTAGTTCTAAAGAAGAATCTACCCCAGTCAGTTGTTTACTCCTTCTCTAACCTCATGAAGAAAAAAAGCCTGCTGTGGATCTTATGAAGGCTCTTAAGCCTCTAGAACTGTATGAGACCTGTGAACTACTCACTCCCTCTATGAGGGAATATTAATAGAGCCCTATATTGTGGGGGGTCTCATGATCCTGGTGAGTAATCTCCTTCCCTCTATAAATAAATTCAGTAGTCGGAACCTCAGCTGCTCTCTTCAAGATGACAAAGGTAGTACCAAACTGGGAGAATACAGCTACATCACACACACACACACACACACACACACGCACACGCACACGCACGCGCACGCGCATGCACACGCACACGCACACGCACACGCACACGCACATGCACACGGACTGTCATGGGCATGCTATGTCAGAAGCTTAGACGTGTATTGTCTTTCCACAGGGTAAGAATTTATTGAATAACAATGATTTCATAAGGCATGTTGGTTCACTGGCTGCAATTAAGAAATTTAAAGTTTGTTTCAGCCCACAGTTTGGGTGTGCAGTCAGTCCACTCTCCAGCAGGGGGCAGGACAGCAGCAGCATGAAGCAGCTGCTCATACTGAGTCTGAGCAGAGACTGATGAGTAGTGCCACTCAGTTCCTTTTCTCCTGGTTGTTTGTTTGTTTTTTAGCTAGGTTTACAGTATCAGGTAAGTAGTCATCTGGAGCAGGCTTCTCATCCAAGCAGGAAGGGAACAGTTACCCACACCAGTCACTCCTCTACAGCACCAATGGACACTTTTAAGGATTGTGCTAACAGCTCCAACATCTCCCACTTACAATTAGCTGACCAAACTCATACCCTCAGCCATCTGCTCTGTAAGGGTACACTGCAAGGAACGCAGCTGAGTGGGGCACTTTGTTTCTCGCCCTCTCAAAAGAAAAAAAGAATCAGAGGTGTGCCATTATGGGGAAGGAGGCAGAGATAAGAGCAGTGACAGACTCCCATATCAGCCAGTCCAAAAACTTTCTGCACTGTCTTCCTGCTTCCTGTGTGGAAGATGTGCCTCTATACATTATCTTATGGAATTCTTAAAACGGCTAAATGTGTGAATTATTATTGCAATGTATCAGACAAAGATAAGGACTTCAAAGGCATAAACTTTTGTAAATCAGCAGGCTGAGTGTAAGTAGGATCTGGTTATTCTCTGTCTTCTATGTGCCCCCTGCTTGGCTCTGATGAGGTGACTGTGTTAGATATGGGCCAGCCTTCCTTACTGTTGCCTTTCAGTCTTTCTAAAGTTACACACTCGATCAGCAAGGCTAATGTTCTGTTATGAACATATATATTGCTGGCCAAGGAAGGCTTCCTAATTTCAGATGTTAGGATGTTCCAAAGATGCCAGCCCTATGAGGCTAGTCTGCCTGTGCCTCTTGGGGAGAATATTTCCACAGTGGTTTTTCCTCCTATTTGAGAAGAATGTGTTCCCTTCCTTCCTGCTTGTGCTGGCAGACAACAACAGCAATCCTGACACAACTCTGCAATTGGGAAGTCTCTTTCAAGAGCTCCCCATTATTTCTAAAGTTTTACTAATGAAAAACTGTCATTTTCATAAAAAATTGAAAGGCTAGTAAAGTAAATCTGTACTGTCCACTTAAATATGAAAATCAATGTCATTAAATCTGTGTGCATCTCTACATCAGTGTGTCTGTATTTGTGTACCTTTCTATGCGTGTTTCACACATACTTTACGTTTATAATGAAATATTTGAAGGCATGTTCATTGTGAACATATATATTATTGAAGATAGAGGAAGGAAAGTCAAAACTTCCAAAAGTTCAAGTTTGTCTGAGTTATGTAGAAAGCAAGCTGCATGGGCCTGCATGTAGGAAAGGACTGTTGCATGTGGACCACATTAGCTCTTTCATCATATTGTTACTATAACAAAAACAGTTATAATCCTCCTAATACCAAAAGCATTTCAAATGTGCTGAAATGAGTTGGAAAGACAATCGACTGCTTTTGTTTTAGTTAGTAAACTTTACTGTCTTGAGTAGTGATCGTTCATGGACAATGAGCAGAAAGCACACAGTTACCGTATACACCCTACCTTTACTTTTCCTGGTCACATCGTGGTGCATGAAGTGACGCATTTGTTATAATCAATAGCTAATTCTGGATTCCATGCTTACTATGAGGGTTCACTTCTAGTTTAGTTTTCTATGGTTTTGAACAAATGTATAATGATATGTATTTGGGGTTTGTCTGACTCTTTGTGGATGCTTCTAACCTGCTCCCCGTGGTGGAGTGTTTCCTGTGACTGGAGGTTCCATGTAGAAGATGGTTGTCATCAACCTCAACATGTTTGGCAAGAACACTCTGTAAATTCTGCATCCTGTCAGGAACATGCAGTGCCAACTTCTTCATGATTTCTGATGAAAAACTTGATCCGAGCAAAGGATTAGCTGATTATAAGCAGATGTACTAGTAGAGGGAAACTTTTAACTTTTTCTTTGGACGACTAAAAATCTCAGTCTCCCAATAGCCTTTCAGCTGCATCCACTGACCAATTGTACTTAGATAATTTATTATGATAGTTTCTTCTGGAACAAGAACCTTTCATGCCTGTTTCCCTTTCTCAGACACTAAGGACGTTAATTTTTATATACAGATTGTTAGCATTTACAGTTGTTACTCCCATGGAGGATTGATTTAAATTTGTCCACAGGGTTCTGACACAACCCCTTTGCCTTTGAACATAACCTTGCTTGCTGGAAAGACATGTCCCAGGTTGTCCTTTTGTCTCAGGGTCTCTCTTTCCTGTACTTCTTTGATTTGATGAGGGGAGGTTTCTACTCTGTGCATTCTTTCTTAGATGTTGTAGCTTTAGCTCCAGTTCAAAGCTCTCAGTCGACACTCTGACTTGAATAGTGGTCTGAGTATCTTTCATGGTGCCTAAAGGTCAATGACATTTACATTTATAGAGGATTGCCTCAAGAAAATACAGGACCTCTAATTTAAGTAGCGAAAAATGAAGTTGGAAGGATTTTAACAAACAGCTGATCCTAAGTAGTGTTCTCTTGGGCCTTCTAGAACTGCCAGCTCTGAAAGAGCATAGTGTTAAGAACCCAGGAGCGGACACCAGGAGTCGGTAGCCAAGGAGCGCCATAGAGAGGAAGCCTCACAGGAACTTGGAAGGCCCGTGAGTGGGGTTGAGGGGAGCAGCACCTCTCGCCCAGACCCGCCCGGATCTGCCGGGATCCCGGGTCTGAGAACC
>CM052700.1:79604501-79689439 GCA_028551405.1 Uromys caudimaculatus
CCCAGGAGCTTAAACCTGAGGGTGGCCCTTGTGTGATGTACAAATTATTACTAACCTTCAGCATGGCACTTTCCTTCCTTTTGTGTCTCAGTTTTACTCAGCTGGTTCTATTGACAGATCGCTTCGAAAGCAAAGACATTCTTTTCTTGTTAAGTTTTTCTCATTATTCTCTCATTTATTACATCCTGATCACAGTTTCCCTTCCCTCCCCTTCACCCAGCCTCTCCCCACCTCTTCCATCCCATCCCTCATACCCCCAGCCCCTCATACCCTCAGAAAACAGCAGGCTTCTCAGGGACATCAACCAAACATGCCATAACATGCTACAACTAAACCAGGCACGTCCCATCACATCAAGGCTGGACAGGGCAACCCAGTAGAGGGGGGAAAGGTCCCACAAGTAGACAAAAGAATAAGGGATAGCCCCCACTCCTGCATTTAGAAGTCACACAGAAGCACCAAGCTACTCAGCCATAAAATATAGAGAGTACCTAGATCAGACCCCTACAGGTTCTCTGATCTCTCAAGTTCTCATGAAGCCTGGTCAGTTGATTCTGTGGGCCATGAGCTAAAACATTCTTTTTAAAAAGTACTTGTAAGCCAGGCAGTGGTGGCACACGCCTTTAATCCCAGCACTCGGGAGGCAAAGGCAGGCGGATTTCTGAGTTCAAGGCCAGCCTGGTCTACAGAGTGAGTTCCAGCCAGGGCTACACAGAGAAATCCTGTCTCGAAAAACCAAAAAAAAAAAAAAAAAAAAAAAAAGTACGTGTAAGAGTATCTTCAACTGAATCACCACTCAAAGCTTTTGAGACTCATTCTGTTTACTGTATTCATAAAACCTTCTCTATCAGGTCCTAATATCAGAAACCAGAGCCACGTCTGAGTGGATGTCTGTTTTAAAGAGACCAAGAAAGCTGGACATAACAGTGCTTGAAGTTATACCCGTTCTTCCTCCCAGCCCCATGCTCCCGGAAATAAGACTGTCTTAGTCAGGGCTTCTATTCCTGCACAAACACCATGACCAAGATGCAAGTTGGGGAGGAAAGGGTTTATTCAGCTTACACTTCCACATTGCTGTTCATCACCAAAGGAAGTCAGGACTGGAACTCAAGCAGGGCAGGAAGCAGGAGCTGATGCAGAGGCCATGGAAGGATGTTACTTACTGGCTTGCTTCTCCTGGCTTGCTCAGCTTGCTCTTTTATAAAACCCAAGACTACCAGCCCACAGATGGTATCACCCACAAGGGGCCCTCCCCCCTTGATCACTAATTGAAAAAATGCCTTACTGCTGGATCTCATGGAGGCATTTTCTCAACTGAAGCCCCTTTCTCTGTGATAACTACAGTTTGTGTCAAGTTGACACACAAAAACAGGCAATACAAAGACTCAGACTCAAAATATACTTACAACTACATTGGCCATATAGTTAGTCTCTTTCTTGACTAGATATAACTTAAAACATCTCATTTCTTCTAGCCTACATTTTGCCACATTTAACATTAGGCTGGTTACTGGTTCTCAGGTACCATGCATCTGTCTGGCCACTTCTTCCCTGTGAATCTCCAGACTGGCTCTCTCCCAGAATCCTTTCTGCCTCCCAGATACCCCACCTCTCTTTCCTGCCTGAGCCATAGGCCATAGACTTTTTAATTGATAGGTGATGAATCCATACAATACACAAGATATTCTCTCTCCAAGTGCTCACCTGTGGTCACAGGAATTTGAGAAGCTGAGGTATAAGGAATTCCAAATAGGCCTGGGAAGCATGAAGAGTCTACATTTCAGCTAGATAGGCAGGCAGGCAGGCAGACAGGCAAAGAAACAGGCACTGTGTTCTATTAGAACACGGATTTTGCTTCCATTTATATTATGTATACTGATTCCTTCAGCGTGTATTTTGATTTTCACCAACTTCTACATGGAGGAGGAATTAAGACTGTGTCCTCTGGATGAGCTTTCCCGAGTGTGACTTCCACCTCAGCTACATAGCTCATTATACCAGGCACATATTATGGCTCCTCTGCATCGTGTACCTTCTGCAACGTGGTGTTTTGTTTTTTGGGGATTTTTATGTTTTTTATTTTTAGGATTTGACGAGTGAAGATCCTGGAATCTTCCTTTTCTTTGTTTATATTCTCTCTCTCTCTCTCTCTCTCTCTCTCTCTCTCTCTCTCTCTCTCCCTCTCTCTCTGTGTGTGTGTGTGTGTTCCACATTTTGTGACACTTGCTTGCCATATGGCCCATTTCCCTTAAACCTATAACCTTCCTACTCCAGCCTCCAAAGTACTCAGAAGACAATCATGTGCCACGGTGCCCGGCTAAAGGAGTGTGTTGTTTTGTTTCCTCTTCCCTTTTGTCATTGCTAAGAATCAAACCCATGGTACCAAATGTGCTAGGCAAAAGCTCCATCAACTGTTACACCCCTAGGCTTGATTTTCTATTGCTTTTTTTCTTCAGTAATGTATTTATCCACTTTACATTGTTTTCTATTTACATCGATTATTGCTTTTCAAGGTATTTTTTACTCCCTTAATGTGTGTTCTTACAGCACAGAAGTGGACCTGGCCAGGTTCAGCCCAGAGCTATTTTCTGGGAATTCTTGGGGCAGTAGACTCAGCAGCACAGCTGAATAATGACAAAGTCAGACAAGTCAAGGACCATATGGTCTCTGAATATAGGTGGCCAGAGTTAGCAAATGTCTCGTGATCAGTTTTCTTTGTGACTAACCAATTAGAACAAGGACATTGTGGGAGTGCTCAAATAGTGGGAGCACAAAGGAAGGACAATCTTGCTGCAGGCAGAACAGTCACTTTGGGGAGTAGTGGCACCAAGTGCTTTACAGTAAAGTACTGCCATCCATAGAAATACAGGACAGGACAGGCGAAGGCCCAGTGACTCTGAACCAACAGACACTGTGGAGCAGGGCTGGGCATTTGTTACCTATTATAATTGTTTTCTCTTTTATACAAAGATAAAAGAGGACACTGCCAAAACACTCAGTAAGTCTGGGTTCAGCTCCTGCCCTTCCTCAGTTCTCTACAACATTTTGGATACTGAGTTATTGCTCCCATGACATGTAAGCTCTGACTGACCCCCAAGGTTTGTCCTCAAAGACTATGGAAGCATGTGTTACTTTTATGCGCATGTGTACGCAGATGCACACACATAATGTAGCCCACACTTCAAACTCAAGTGATACATAGAATTGTCATGTGAACAAGATTTTCCTCACTTAGGGGCTCTTTTCTCTTATTTTACTTTCTGCTAATGAAATAATTCTAAGATGTACATTTAAAAGGAAACTAACACCCCTTCAATATTCAAGTTTACAAAGAGGTAGTGATATTATCATTATTTTAGAATATAAAACATTTTTTATATTATTTAAATAAATTATTTTTTATTTACTTCTAAGTAATTTCTATTTTTCTATGACTAAGGACTACCAAATAGTTCTTGTTACTTATTGAAAAAGACATATTGTTTTCATTCTAAACTGTGGTTATTTTTAATAGTATAAATAATATGAATATGTTATAAATAGTATAAACTGCCACTACTAATTTTTCTCAGGAGACTTCACTGTGAGGGTGGGAGCTCACAGATGAGCACCAGGGAAACTGAAAATGTTAAGCACACAGACTGTCTCTTCAGTAGGAGGGCTGTGTACTTGATTTCCACCCAGAAGGCTGGGAGTGCATGTAGTGGTTGCCTGATAATCTTTGCTGTCTGTAGGGCCAGTCAGCACCCGAGTCTCCCAGACTATTATGTTCATCCCAGACCCTTCCTCCCTTGACCTTTAGCTTTTCTTCACAGTCAATAGAACCCATCACTAGGAGAAATAACACATGTACTTTATAACTTGCTGACCTCTACACTATTTTGGTCAGAGACCATACTAGATCCTAGGCCCTTAAGCTATAGAATCCATCTTTGTGGTATAGATCACATGTGCCTTGCAAAGTAATTTCTACACAGTCACGCCTCAAGCTTTATTTTACATGTTCTATTGGGATAATTGCTACCAGGAAACTTATTTCCAAAGTCGTACTGTAGCTAGATATGTCTAAAATAAACTCCCCAGTGCCAACAACTCTAAAAGTTAGAATCAGGTGGGATAACTAAGTCATATTGAACTGGATTTCCTTCTTGCCACTGGTAGATTATTTCTCTGCCCACAGTAAGTGTTGGTGTTCTCCCCCCCCACACACACACACACTTCACCTAGATGAGCAGAGTGTTATAAGAGGAAGTGAGGTCTTTTGAAGATTGTCTGAAACTAAGCTGCAGCATCAGGGTTCACTGTAGTCATTTTATATTTGTTTGGGGTTGTTTGTTTTGTTTTGTGATACATGGTCTCACCACTAGCCTTGGCTGGCCTGGAGCTTAAAATGTAGACCAGGCTGGCCTCAAACTCACAAAGATCTTCCTACTTCTGCCCTTTCAGCGCCAGGATTAAAGTCTTATGGTACTACACCATTTCCGAAGCAGTAGTTCTTAAAAGGATTTCCCAGGACTAGATTGATGGTTTAAAATACTAAAGTCTTTTTTGAGTACTGTCAAAACAAACTATATTTTGTTTTTAGCCAAAAAATGTTTAGGCATTAGTTTTAATTAGATTACTAATTGGAAACCGTCATCTCTCCTTTCCTTATTGTGATTACATGTAAATGTGTCACATAGTTCTTTCTGTTTTGAGTAAACACATTTGAACTTAGAGTCATCTGAAGATATATGGGGTTAATTGGTTGCATGGGCTTCATAGCTGCCCAGTGTCAGGACTCTTTATTTCCTAGCAGTTGTTTATGCAGTGCCGAAGGGACCGAGAAGGTGTTAATTCAAGATTTTAGACTAAAATCCAGACAATGTCTCTAAGAAAGCCTTTAATATTTATTTTAAACACTTTATAAATCTTTCTACTTATATACAAAATTACTTTATGTTGGGCTGAGGATATAGCTTAGTGACAAAACACAGGTCAGTCATGTTACAAAGTTCTGTCCTCAACACAAGAAGGGGAGAGAAGAGAAGGGGAGGTTAGTGGGGGGAAAGAAGGGAAGATGATAAAGTAAGGAAGTAGAAAGGGGAAGGGAGAGAGGAAGCCACTAAGTCTCATTACAAATATTTGACCTTGAAGGAGCATGGTTCTCTGCCTTGGACACGGATGTTCTGACCTTGCTATTAAACCTAGCGCTTTTCTGTAAGCTAGGAAGTGCTTTCCCACTGAGCTTTACCCTAGACAGATGCTTCAGCTGACTATCAAAGAGTGATGTGCATTGAACTGTCCAACCCAGATCAAGCATTTGAAGATGCTTATAAGGCATTGAGACACCATTCCACAGGAGATTTCCAGTGCTTGCCAGAACACAAAAGTTACCTGTCTTTCATTAACTGTGATCCTCACATCGGAGGCAAGTCCAGCTGCTGCAGAGTGTTACCTACAGAGAACCTGTCTCTAACTAGAAAAATATAAACACTGTCCAGAGTTCTATTGGAAGAAAGTCTTCATCAGTTTCTACAGAACAAAATGGAAAACCTGTTGGTACAGCCCGCCTTTTTCCAGAAAAAGAAAGGAAAGGGCAGGAGAAGGCTACTGTCTGGCTACTCCCACGAATCTCTGTGTTGTCTCAAGTCTTGTACTTAGTGGGTTGATAATACCACAAGCATCTTGCAGCTTATACACACACACACACACACACACACACACACACACACACACACACACACATGCACACACCCCACAAACATACATATTATACGTTGGGGGAAAGAAAATGCAATCGGAAGACCATGGTTTGTCAGAAGACAGCCAGAGTACTGAGGCATTAGTGAAGGACAAGGGAGACAATCAACATCCAGAGAAAGCTGATGTAAAGATGGAGTGAGATTCTCTCCACTTCCAGGGGATAGCCTCTTCTATCCACAGCATGTCCATCCTGCTCAGGAAGCCACCAGGATGCAAACTACCATGATATGCCCACTACCAACTGCTAACCGGAGTCACTACTGAAAACTCCAAAGCAGGATTTTTCCAAAGCAAACAGGTTCCACATCATGGTTTCAGGTGCCCTACAGTCAAACAGGGTAAGATAGCATATTAAACATCTGCAGACTTTTGTTCTTGTTGTGACAACATTTTAGCTAGTGTTTATATTTTATCAATGTTAAAGTAGACCTCAGAGGACTTCAAATATTGAAGAAGGATGTTTCTAAGTAATATGCAGATACTCTGCTGTTTCGGAAATGAAGGACATCTTGGAGTTTCACAAGAAACACTGGGTCTGGGGAACCTGCACTGAAAAGGAAAGCTTCAGTTAGCATCTACTGTATTTGTAAGTTTATTAATGAAAAATTTTATGTCAAACAATTTTAAGTGTAGATTAGATGTCCTGGTGCTTACTATTTGCTATGCAAACTTTTTTCCTGTGTTTGGTAAGTTTAGATGGGTTTATAGATTTTTTTTTTTAAAAAAACATAGTATTGCTAGGCTTACCACATTCATGGTATAACAGATGTGCCAGCACATAAAGGTTCGATATTGATTTAAATTATTCCTGTCCTGTATTCAGATTTAAAAAAATATCACCCTTAACATGGCTTTCTTAGGTTCTTAAAACATTATTCACAGGTTATGCAAAAATGTGTGTCGATGGCTTCTGAAACTACAGTGGCTTGTTATCTTTTGATCATATAATGATAAATACAATAAATGTTGGATGACATCTCGTTGTAGCTTGAATTGGCATTTTTTGGTTATTGGGTGTTATTTTCTCTGTCTCTACTTAACCATGTGTATGCCTTTTGAGGAATATATATTTAAATCTTTTGCCCATTTTTGTGCAATAATATCTGTTCTTTTCTTATTAGTTTGGGTTCCTTGATTTTCGCTGTTGATTTTGTTGTTATTGTTCCATTTTCTGAATCAAGGACTCATTCTGAAATGCAAGACTGACCTCAGATTGACACTGAACCTAGCTCAGCCTCCCAAGTGCTAGTACTATAGGTGTGAGCCCTCTTGCCTAGCCGAATATTTTAGACATTGGTTCTTTACCCACTTTGGGGGTTAAGAATGCAAGTTTCTCATCTGGTTTGTTTCTTTGCTGTTTCCTCTGTAAGAGGAACTTTTCTGTTCTACACAGTCCCATCTGCCTGCCTTGCTTGCAGTGCTTGGGAAAGCTCTGCACAGAACACTGCCAGGGAATTTTAGCCCTGTGTTTTCTTGTGGTGGTTTTTGAAGCTTTAGATCATATCTGTAAGTCTTTAATTCATTTTGAGTTGATCCTTGCAAATAAGGATCAACTTTCATTCTTCTTTAGTTAGATGCTGATTTTGATTGCCCACTTGATTGGATTAAGGAATGCCTAAAGAGCTAACTTAAGCTATCATTCTAGCTCTTTGGTAGGCTGTGGTAGGAGGCTGGTTAGTTTTAACTATCAACTAAAGGCACCCCCTTAATCCTTATCATCATAACACATCCATACTAGTGCTCAATCATGGCTAAAAGTATCACTGCCTAATATTAATCAATACTAAATATAAAATGTAAATTGATGCTTGCTGAATTTTCAGTATGGTTCAGATCTGGTTTATAAAAGTGATACATTAAAAGAAACAGTTATATGAGCAAGACAGGATGATATAAAGTATTTAAATGGTCATAATGAGAACCATTATTTTTATAGAAAAAATTAAATATGTCACTGAAAATCGGCCTGATTCTCTAGATGATAAAATTCAAGATCCAGTTGTAATCATAAGGCTCCTAGTCAAAAAGATGAGTACAGAACCAAGTTGTGTATAATTGTTTCTATCACATGAAGCAGCATCATAGGTTGTTACTACATCTAAACACAATGTGCTCTGTAAAGTTAATGTGAATATAAACAATGAGAAGTAACATGGATCATGGGATCAGGACACTTTTACTAGACTTTGCCAAAGTGAGTAACTCTGTGTTCCATTTCCTTAACTCTAAACTAGATGGGTTGTTTTTGTATTAAAGATGTTATAATGAATAAATGAGTCATTTAATAATATTTGCACTTTGGTTAGTTGCTCTATTCACTCTTTTAATTGTGTGTGCAGGAACATATGCATGCATGCACACATGATATTTGATGTGACCACAGAGGCCATAAGAGGGACAGATAGCTATTGGCCACAGTGGGAACTGAACTCTGATTTTCAAGAACAGTTCAGACTCTTAGCTGAGCCATCCATTTAACTCTTCTCTATTCATTCTTAAAAATCAGAGCCTTACCCCTCAAATGGTTTTGCTTTGGGTTTTTTTTTTTTAATCTTTAAATTGGATTTAACGTTACATATGATGTTTTTATAAGGTGCCTGCCACCATCCCCCCAAAAAACAGAAAAAACAACAACCACAAAAAAAAATCCGAAAACTGTCTTCATTGTGATGTAGATGTAGAAATACTTCAGATAAAATGGAGAACAAACTTTCATGGCCATTTTCACTGTGGAAGTAACTCGAAGCAAGGAAATTTAATCAATTGCTTATAATATGCACCGTTGACTTTGTGTGTTGAGGTCATCCAGGGCTGTAGGAAAACACTCCTTGAAGCAACTGAATATAATCAATTGCTTGTAATACACACCATTGACTTCATGTGCTGAGGTCCTACGGGGTTGCAGGAAGAGATTCCTTTTCTCCACTAAACCAAAGAATAAAACATCAGGAAAAACAAGGTCTTAATGCTCAGCCAAGTTTTACTGAAAGCAGACATGCACAGCCAAGTGTGCTAAGAGTCAGACTCCCAGTGAGGCATGGCCTCAAAGATGGTATCTGAGTTGCTCTGACAGAGACAAAATGACTTTTTATCTCTAGAGATGGGATGAGTCCCTTTTTTCCTTCAGAACTGGCTGGTTTATAGTATTACAAGGGCTTGGCTAACCTAGGCAAAGAAAGGAAAACATGTTGGTTCATCTCCTAACCCCACAGGCAGTTTGGAAGTCTTATGGATCAGTTCTTGCCAGTGGGGAAAAGCCCAGCAAGTCTTTTCCTTTAGGCAGGGGAGAAGAAGCAGAAGCCAGCCATCTTCATTTTTTAAGTGAAAAATACAATAATCCACCTAGACCCGCTCTTCCCTGTCTGTTCACCTCCCCAAAGTCTGTCTAGTTCTGTCCCCTGTTATCCCCTCTCTTAGGTTGTTTTATCTGCTGTTGGAAAGCAGTCTGGCTACTTTCTGCATCAATAACCAGGATGTCCCCAGGCAAGTTGATTTAAGGGGTAAATAAAAGGTTAAGACCAGGGATCCAGGATGAAGGACAGTCATTTGATGGTGGCATGCATTCTTTGGCTATTTCTAATACCAGATATAACATCTATAAAATGCATAAAATAAGAATAGCATCCCTACCAAAAGAATAATCTAATGAATTATTCATCTCATCTCAAAGAAGCCATGTCAGCGGAGAGAATATGAAGAGAGCCAACCAAAATATGTTTGATATTCACTGTCATTGGTATTGACAAGGTAAAGAGTACCCTTGTCACCCTTTCCTACATTATTGGTCTAGTTTAGGAGTTTGAGGAGTTTTTCATCTGCCATATTAAATTTGGAGGTCAGCCATTGGGTTTTGCCCACCTCAACCTCATAGAGAACACTGAGGGATAAGGTAAAAACATTTTTTCTACATCTAGACTGACATAGTTTTGTTTGTCATATCAAAGTATAAATACAATGAGCCATCAATTGCATCAGACTCCCATAGGGGAGCATATTCCTAAGAACTTCACAAAAGAATTTAGTTAAAGCAACTGTCTCATTAGGGGCGCCTTCCACCAATAGATATCCCTGCCCATAAAGAGAAATAATGCCTGGTGGGTGTTAACTATGTGGGCCAAACCTAAGTGGAATCTAGATTCTGTTCTTATAGAGAACACAAAAAGATATCAGCGTCAAATTGACAATTTTAGAGAAATGTAAACCATTGAGACTAATTTTTGGTTTTATTTGTTTGTTTGTTTCTGATTGTGTTTCATAGTTGGTAAATATATTCATAGATTGGGTCTCAGGGTTGAAGAAGCTGGTCCTGGTTTTCTGAGCTGTAAGTAGGCTCTGTAGTATGAAATAAAGCAAGGGTCAAGATGTTCTATATCTTGGAAGCATTTCCTTATCAAGGAGAAAATGTTACGCCTATATCATATCACATATGGATTTAAGTCTGGAGGTGTGTGATCCATTGAACTGGAAAGACTGCAATCATTTTAATTTATATTTATACTTTGCTGTTGAGTGTTGAAGATCATGCAATTGGCTAAAATTAATAATTTTCATTTTTGCTGTCAGGGCTAGTTGAGAATCTCTTCTGCAGAGGTCACTTAAGGTGAAGAGAAGCTCCGGCTCCTCTAGCCTTTCTTTACCAGTGCTGTATCTAAGTGAGGATAAGTCAAGGCTTTGCTTGACCATGGCTTTTCCTGGAACATGGAGGAAGTTTTGCATCTGTGTGGACCCTCTTTGTAAAATGGGCATTGACTAGAGTTCACCTAGTATGTGGTCTCCATGACCTCCCTGAACAAAGAAGAGGTTATTTATCGGGTCTAAAAGACATTTTGAAGATGCTTCACAGTCTTCTCGGACTTAGTTCATGTTTGAAGGTAAGGAGCAAACTACTTTCCCTTTTAATCTCTTGACCACATTAATATAGACTGCAAGTATGTTTATTCAACACCCATAAGGTCAGTTATATCAACCTGGTACTTTAAACTACTGTGAAATATTTTTAAAAAGCTCAGGCAGAAATCAAACACTTAAATAAAACTCAATTAGACATAAATCTTTGCTCTTTTAATTCAGTAGTTGTGTTACCAAGAGCAGATAAAGTAAGATAAATAGAGATTTAAGATGAATATGTTTGACTTAAACCTTTAAAATGTCTGTATCATATACTATCTCTTACACCTCATCTCTTACCTACCTTACATAACGTACTCAGATCTTTTATGGCTTGTTTTAGGCTTTTTATGTTTTGTGTTTTTTTTATTTTGCTTTTGTTTTTTACATTGTAGCAAAACATTCACCTATCCTTTTGTTTGTTTGTTTGTTTGTTTGTTTTATCTTGGGTTTTTGTGTTTTGTTTTGTTTTGAGACAAAATCTCAATATGTATCTCTGGCTGTACTGGAATTCACTATGTAGACTAGGTTGGCCTAGAATCCTAGAGACTGACCTGCCATCTGAGTGCTGGGATTAGTGGTGTATGCCACCATGTCGGGCCCACATCCTTCCATCTTATATTCATTATATACAAATCCTTTAAGAATACCTTGACTTTTACATTCTTTTAACATTTCTTTTCCTCACCCCTTCCTACTTATCATTTTCTAAAACTTTTTTAAAGGAAACTGTATCCAAATTACATACATGACACTCACTGTAGTAAATTACATATATGGCATCCACTCTGCTAAATTGCATACATGGAACCCACTGTGACAAATTCATACATGGTACCCACTGTGGCAATTGCATATGGAGCACTCACTGTGTTAAATTAAAAAGATTGCCTATGTGCATATTTTAAGCTAGCAAGCATTTCTTGTTACAAATCTCAAGTAAACCTTTCCATTTGCACTTTGCACGAGCCCCACCCCCATGTCCAACCCCAATCCCCAACCATTCCAGGGTCTTACAAAAGCTAACAGTTAGAAAAACTAACTTTACATTCTAGTGAAAGCCTTGCCCCATTATCAGAATTACCTTGATGAGAAGGAATATTCTCTTCAAATCAGAAGAGGCAGAGGAAAAGCAAAAACACAAGACAAAACAGAACACACACACACACACACACACACACACACACACACACACACACACACACACACACACATACACACACACACATTGTAAATCCAAAGTAGACCACCAAATCCTAAAATGAAGTGTGGGCTCAGCTCAGGCTGGCTGAACCTGTTAAAGGAAGGAATGCTGGTAAATAGAAAAATAAATCTAGAATTAGCTTTATGAAGTAGGTTTCTGTCAGTCAGGGAGAGTCACATCTCTCATCTGCCCCTACAGCCAACCACCTCCAGCAAATGAAGCCTATAGTTCCTTATTAGCACACACCGGTAACGCAATACATTTGGGCATTCTATCTTAGTTTCCTGGGTTCCCCACCTCTGTAACATGCATTAACCACCTTAAGTGTCCTTACTTGTATGTCCTGTTTACACTGTTTTGATCTCTTCTTGAGACTAGAATGGGGATTGAAAGGGGCTCTTGGTCTTGCCTCCTCTTTAACTCATGACATTCCTGTGATCTAATTTCCCAACTGTTGAGCTCCTTTGCCCTTTATTTTGTAGTTTATAGACCAGAAAGTGACCCAGCATACCCATGCTTCTGGTTTTGAGTGAGTATGTGTAGCCAGTAGAGAGAAGCAGCAGATGCATAACAAAAACTTTATCAAATTGATGTTTATAACATCCAGCAGATATTAAGGGAGCCCCATTAAAACTATTACATTGGCAATTTTGGTTGAGAGATTTTTAGGCAAAGTTCTATCTGTCTTCTCCATGGATAGGCATTCCATTAGCTGTGTTTACTGTAGGTGTCTTTATTCCAAGAGTTAAACAATAGTAGCTTCTAATGGGGAAGTTACCTCCTAGCTGTTCTTAAGGGCACACATGCCTTTGCTCTTGGGCTGTTTTGTCCTTCTCTGACTTCCTTGTCACAAAGTGGGGAGAGGGCAGCCTGACCCAGAGCAGAGTTGCTGGAAAACAAACATGTTTGAATGTAAAGTGGAACAGCCAAATCTCATCTCCAGAGCCAGATTATCAGTGAGTTCAAACAGTGTATGAAAGCTTACCAATATAATCCACTTCAAAGTATCTATTCCACTATAAACTGGAAATACCAAATATTGCCTTTGCAGTTATCAGAGAAGAGAAAGGGAACCCAGTGGTTTATACAATACAAAAATCTTGCTGTTGAGATCAGTGATGACAGGCTGGATCAAAGAATCTCTCCATATAACCTGTGCAGAATTGTCTAACAGAATCTTATCTATTAGGCTGCATATTGGGGATGGTGGCTGAAAAGGAACAAAAAGCATTTTTCTTTAAAGTATCATCAGAGACAGAACACTTGATTTTGAAGGTTCCTACTCTCTTATCTTTACATTTTATAAGATCATGGATATATAGTAACCTGCATTCTCAATCAGGTAGTACCAAGGTCTTATAAGTATGTGTTTTTACCATTAGACACTTGAGATCTTTCCTAGCTAGTCTTGGATTAACTGACTAGTTGAAAACCTTTACCAACAATCATTGATTGTGTGTGTGTGTGTGTGTGTGTGTGTGTGTGTGTGTGCAAATGGAGGCAGACAAATTGAAAAACCTAAGTTTTCCTCCCTCCTACAAAGTAAGGGCCTTTCACTTGAGGCTGTGAGAAACTAAAGTTTTTCAGTGCTTCAGGGGATAGGCCAGCAAAGAATGGAGACAATCTTAGAAGTACTGTTTTTCATCTGTAATGAAAAAGCAAATGGGAGAATTTTGTGGGTTGTGTTCTTTTTCACTCTTCCTTTTTAATCCATTGTCTGTAGGGGTATTTCTGGGCTATGGGGAGGGAGATCTCAGAATGTCCTGACTGATCTCAACTTTCCTGAGTTGAGCTGGGAATGGTCCATGTTTACCTGTGGTCCTGATTTCTGATAGCTTTGCTATATCATAGATATCATTGATCCCATCTGTGAAGCAAATATAAATAGGAAAGATTGATGGAACATTGTGTATACCTTCCCTGATCTCTCATCCATTTGTCTAGAGAGGCAGCTATATGTTGGAATTGAGTACCATAGGGTCAGTTCTCAGGTATGGCTGGCTAGCCTTCACATGGGATCCTATACCATGATTGTTTTTGCTGTGATCTACCTATTTTTGATGGATGCCTCCATTCCATATATTAGTTTCTCTCTAACCTTTTCTGTGTAGGACGCATCAAAGTAAGGTGAGCCTAATGCTTGAGAGATAGATCTCTTTCTTTTCTCACAAAGGATACGCAGTAGCTTAGCAACCTGGTGAAACAGAAAGGGGAGATTCCTATGCCTTATGGTCTTCCCAATCTCATGTCCTTTCATCAGTCAGCCCATATTTTATTTCAATTTAGACAGGAAGTAGGATAAGCATCCATTGGAAAAACATTTTTTTTTTTTTTTTTTTTTTTTTTAGTTAATGGAGGCTATCTAGATTGGGAGAGCTCTTTGTAATTTAGCACATGCAATTTGGACTTAAGTTCTCTTGCTCTAGAGAAGACTATACATAGAAAACAACAGCAAAGACAAAAATCTAAAAGAACTTAGAATGAAAGCATTGGTCTGATCTTTTCCTTAGCCTGTCTATGTTACTGTATCCAGAAGGAGAAAACAAGGCAAAGATATACAGGGAGTGATAGGTCAGAATCAGGCAATTGGTGGAGGAGCAGTGGAGCCTTGAAGGGATAGGGAGCATTCTTTAGCAGTTAGGGTAAAACAACCTTAGAGTGATATCGGCACAGAAAGCAAGGGTTAAGATCCAGTGGCAGTACTCCATCCATCGCCAGCCTGCTGCTGGTCTTGCTTTGGCTGCAGCAGCTGCCCACTCACAGCAACTTGTCTAGCAGCTGGCAATTCATTATTCAGGCCCTCGCTGGGATCAGTGTTTCCCCAGTATTTGTCTCTGGGTCACTTCAAAGTCATGTGAATTTTCTAGGTCTAGTGAGTTTTCTTTATTAGTTGAGCAGTGTTGGGGGCAACATAGCTGGAAACTCTAAATTCTCTTTAAAACCATATCCCCCAAACCCTCCATAGAGGTCTATACTTCCTTAGTCTGATTCAAGAAATGCATCAGCCTTATCAAATTAGCAATAGAGGCCATGTTGGAACCTCCTCCACTTCTCTCATTTTAATGATCTCACTACTCATCAGAAAGATGAAAATCAAAAATGAAAAAAAAATTGGGTGGACACTCCAGGAGCAGTGGCATACACCTTTAATCCCAGTGCACAGGAAGCAGAGGCATGCAGACCTCTGTGAGTTCAAGGCCAGCCTTGTGTACAAAGTGAGTTCCAGGACAGACAAGGCTATAACACAGAGAAACCTGTCTCTAAAACAACAATAACAATAAAACAAGAAGAAGAAAGAAGGGCATGATTGGGATGTATGACTGACTGCCTGTGGCACAGGGAACTCTAGGGGGTCAATGATTCCAGTCTCAGTGGTACTGGGAAGCTTTATGGGTGATGATGTCATTAACTGAGATGACAACCAGTAATGGCCATCCTCATTCTCTAGTGAAGATACCAGCAAAGTGGATGGTGGCCTCCATCTTGATTGAAGTCACTATCTATGATGCCAACACAACCATCTGCCATCCACTTTCTGCCTATGGTGAGCTCAACTCCATGATAAAATGACTCTTCTCTTCTTACACCAGTGCATGATCGTGGAGATCCAAAAATCTCAGATTAAATATGATCACTTACTTTACTGTTTTAAATAAGTACCAGACCTCAACCCAAAGGAGAGTCCATGGGTAGCTGTAGTAGTGGCTAGAATCAGAGTGTGTCTTTCCTCTCAGATGACTTCTAGAAAGGGATAGAAAGAAGGAACTTAACCACCATTCAATTTTTATGCTAAAACAACAGTGGACCTGTCTCTCAGGGTTCCAGAGAGCTGGGAAAAGCATGGGAAGTGCAGGTGTTTTGAAAGAAACCAAAGGTTGTCTGTCTCCAGGCTGAGAGTAGCTTCACACATCTCCCTAAAGAATGTGGCCTATGCTACTCAGACAGTTTTCTCACTCTGTTTTCTAAGAAAATAGGCCCCTTTCTTCCTGTGGCCCTTGATATGCATGGAGCAGAGACTTCCCTTTTAGAAACTTTTCTTGGGTCAGATTTCACCATGAGCAGTATGACTACAACAGTGTACCTGTTGTAAGCAAGACTTTAGATCAGTAAGGCAAATAAGTTTTGTTTGTTTTCTTTTGTTATTATTGGTTTTGTCTCTGTTGAAGTCTTTGGTTGCCCAGTGCTTTACCTTGCTTAAAGAATATCATATATCCCCTGCTACCCACTTACTGGTCCCTTTTATTTTGTCTCAAGCAGGTGGGCTGAAAATAGAGAGGAAAGGTAGAGATAATTATGATTCCAAAGATAAAAATCCAAGATTCACTCTCAACTAGGGTAAAATTCAAGAAGAATGACTGCATCCAGTTGTCAGTGATTAACTCCAGAACTGAGTGGACACAACCCTCAGGTCTGGCTACCTGCATGTACAAACACGCAGGAGGAGTAGCTAAGGGAGCCTTTCCTTGTTAAAGACAGGAGGAGAAACAAGAAATGCCAGCCTCAGGGGTCCAGCCCCACCCACTGCCATTCCAGGTGCTGGAGAGGTCCTGGCCACCCTAGTTCCCTGTTCCCTTCACAGTTTGACTTAGCAAGCACTGGCCCTGGATGAATCTCAGGATAAGCTCCCAAATTGAAACCGTCATGGTGAGTCATCCAGGGTTGCAGGAACAGATTCATTTTCTCAGCTAATGGAAAGGAGGGGAAAACAAGGAATGCAAGTCTGTAAGCACTCAGCCAAGTTTTAGAGAAAGCAGAAGATGTTGCTGTTTCCTGGACGTGCTGTTTGTGCCTTAGAGAGCACTGAGCTGCCTTCGTTTGTGCTGTGAGTCATCGCAGCAATTGCAGATCAGCAGATAGGAGGAATGAAGTGTCCGTTTCATGCTGACTGTTTTTTGCTCAGTGGAGCTGGATCTTTTTTATTCTCCTGACACTTCAAGTCAGAGGTAGCTGCAGGTGACCTGTCACTTTTTGGAGTTCTAATGGGGTTGAGATGTCCTACCATGTTTCGTTTTCCTGTTGCTTCACATTTGATTGTTATAGTAATGTATTTTGGATAATGACATTTGTCACTCCCTCTCTTAGGTTTGCTTAGAGCTTTGGGTTTCTCTTTATCTTTCACTGATTTGAGCCACCAGACTAATACAAACCATTCACAGTGCTGAGCAATGGATGGGAGTTGTTGATTTTTATTCCAGTCAACAGAACAGTAAGTAAAAGCTGCTGCTGTTCCTCGGGTGTTTCTGTTTGACCATGTGACACTATGTCCTCAATGTGACTGGCGGATTTGTTTCCTCATACTCCTTTAAGTAAAATAAAGCAGAAGACTGGCTGAAAGAAGACATTTGAAAAACTGAGCCAGGAGACAAATCCTGCCTGTCACAGGCTGTTTTGAGTCAGCCCACAGGAAGCTCAGTAAGTCACACTGTGAGTTGGTTTTGTTTGGTTTGTAATTTTTGCATGTAGGCAAGATGTTTTCTGAGTTAATTTACACTGTATGTTTACAACATTCTCTAAAGCATTTTCATTAAAATGGTAAATTTTTTATGAACTTGAGAGTCTGGTGTATACTTGTGATTTTAGAGTTGAGAGGCTGAGTCAGGATGCTGCCACCTGATTTGTAACCAACCTGGTCCAACTCTAGAATCCTAGGTAAGGCTACAGACTGAGACCCTGTTTAAAAACAAACATACAAACAATGTTACTTGGATAAAGCATTGCTCAGTGGTGGATCATTGGCCTGTCATTTAGGAACCTCAGCAAAGGAAGAAGAGACAATTTTTGCTTAATATTTTGTCAGCTAACTAACCATAGATCCATGGAGCACACAAGCATGTGCATATGTGTATTGCAGACATGTGCATGTGTGTTCAATTGCAATTTGAGGTTAGAAAACAACTTTGAATTTCATCTATCAGTCGGTTAGATTCTATCCACTTTTGTTTTTTTGAGAAAACATTTATCGCTGGTTAAAGGTCAGCAAGTCCCAGAGACCCACCCATCTCTCCCTCCCTCTTTCCAAGATTACAGCTGTGTGCCCGCTTTCTACATGCATAATCAATCACATGCTCTGTAGTTTCAAGGCAATCCCTTAACCAACTGAAGCATCTCCCCAAATGAATCCACCGTGTTACTGAGTTCTCTATTCTAAAGTACTTCATAATTTCAGTGCTAAAATGAGAGAATCCATTATCTAATATTTATAGTGAGTTCTCATGATTAGTTAAGCTCTAATTAATAATGGTTTTTAATATAATCCCTCTTTAGATATCCCTTAGCTGAGGTCAACAGGAACTTACTGGATGCTTTGACTCTCATTGTACATCCAATATTGTTACCAAAAAAGGAAAACACTATGTCTCAGTGATTTTTTTTTTTTTTAGAGTGATGGAATTCAACATGCAGAAAATTTGGAGAGCTAATGTAATACATTATATACTATCTTAGCTGATAATATTAAACTATTACCCCTCTAGCATTCTAGATAACTGCTTTACCACTAAACTACATTGCCAGCTCATCTCTAGTTATTGATAACTATATAACACACAGGGGTTGGATGCCTTAGTTTAAACTAAGTTTTAAACTGAAAAAATTGAAACAGTGCTCTCAAATCTCACATGAATATTTTTAAATCTGGAATGCTGTGATGAGAAACTCTAAGCTATGTGGTAAATGTCAATAAACATTGAAAAACTTGGGAATGAAATGCTCTGAGGAAAGAGTTAGAAATCTTTATTGACTTTGTTCTACATAAGAAACTCATTGTGGAGTAGACTGTAATCGGAGGAATTTTTAAATGCATAGCCTGAAATTTCCGAAAAATTTTCTACTTTGTATAGTTTGTTTCAGGACCCACGTCTCTCCATTATTATAATTCAGTCTCCTGCCATAAAAATCCTTTGCTGGGGCCAGGTAGTGTGGCTTGGCTGCTCAGTCCCAGTTCTATATGAAGGTATATATAAGTTATTTCCCAGTTCTATATGAAGGTATATATAAGTTACTTGCAAATGCAGCACAATTTTAAAAGGCACACAAACATCTGTGATGTTGGTACCACAGGGCTCTGTAACCTGTGTTATAATATTAATGGACAATTGTGCATATGGTTTCTAGTTGTCAGTAAACACAGATTATTCAAAACAGAGTGTGTTGCAAAAAGTCTCCTCCCCCAGCATCTTCTGACCCTCATCTCAAAACAGTGTCAGTCACCCTAAATTTTGTCATGTAGAGGTGTGTTTTTCTGATAGCTTCTTAAACATATTTCATGCATCTATAAATATTTTACCTTTCAACACAAATATAGCACACTGCCCAAACATCTTTAGTCACTTAGTTCATCTCAGAGACTTGCTTATTGTGGAGCTTTGCTCATGTTTCTTTCTCCACAATTCCAGTCTTTATGGTCCTGAAACTTTTCCTGTAGACCACACTGGCCTGGAACTCAGATATTCACCTGCACCTGCCTCATGAGTGCTGTGATTAAAGGTATGTGCCACCTGCCAGTAAACACCTGATTAATATTGAATTGCTTCAAATCTCTTGCTATTTGTAGATAGCATTTCCACAATTAAATTTTAAGATCATTTCTAGCACAAATGAATGTATCTATAGATGTCCTTGATGTAATCAAACAATATGTTCATTTGTAATCAGTGCTACAGGAAATGAAGAGTGCACACTCACACCAGGCGGGAAAACTTGGGCGACATTTGAACAAGAGACTGGGTTTCTTTTATCCCACCCAGCATGCTCTTTCCTAGCACCTCACCAGGTGTTCTTGGATAATGTCCTGAGCATTTTGATGATGGAATCATGTCATTTTTGACTGGGGGTAAATCTGAGTCACTAGTCCTGTCTTCAGACTGTTCATGTATTGGCAGATTCTCAGATTGCCAAAGTGGGGGAGGCCATGGCACCCACATCTTGAAAGGATACATGATTAATTACTGTGGAGGCAACCAGAGCCTCTTTCCTTATGTGACACTGTGTTTCTATTAAACCAGTGAGTCTGTTTAAGTTTGAAGGACATGTCCAAGTTTGAGGGGAAGAGACCCAGTTTGTTTTGCTTAATGAGTTTTGTAGTTTCTTTTCCAAAACAGTAGTATTAGCCCTGTACCTATAATACAAGTGGACTCGTAGGATAAGGGCCTATGTAATTGCTGCACCTGTAACGTAACTACAGGGAGGCATTTGGTAATTTATCAACATGACATGAAACAAAGTTCTTATAATTTTAAGAACAAAGCAGTTTACCAAGGCCTATATCAAGATTTAAAAAAAAAAAAAGACTTAATTTTCTTCTTTAAAAATACATATGTTGATGGTTGGAGAGATGGCTCAGTGGTTAAGAGCACTGGCTGTTCTTTAGAAGATCCAGCAGGTGCTGACAGCTCCCAACTATTTGTAACTCCAGTTCCAGGGCATCCAACACCCTCATATAGACATCCATACAGGCAAAACACCGATGAACATAAAGAAAGAAAGAAAGAAAGAAAGAAAGAAAGAAAGAAAGAAAGAAAGAAAGAAAGAAAGAAAGAAAGAAAGAAAGAAAGAAAGAAGGAAAAATATGTATGTCACAGAACATGCCCTCACTATAGGGTTTTAAACTGTCTTGCCTGTAGTGTTTATGCTGTTGGTCCTTCTCTTCAGCATAAAATACAGCTCAATGGTTTATCTTACACGATGTAGGATTCTTCATTTACCACGAGGTGGCAGAATATGCTTATGTATTGTGGTAAGACTTCCTGGGCCAAAGTGGAGTAAAATACAAATCACGACTCATGGCGCATTTAGTTACAACAATGCGTTCATATTGTTATAAGCATCTCCGTTATATTAAAAAAAATGTTGTCAGTGTCACAGGCTTTGAAAAATGTATCTTTTCATTTCTAAAACACTGTTTCAGTTCGATGATGACTAAGCCGTGTCCCTAAAATCCAGTGTAACAGACCTAAAATTTCCTAGGAGTAACCTTCCTTCATGCGGCTACCTATCTCCTTCGTCACATTTCTATTGTCATCAGAATGTCTTAAAACTGTTAAGTAGGAAAAATTAAAGGTTATTTAATCTGGTGATGTCCTTTGCATTTTTCTCAATACAGCTTACTTGGATATATGCATGTGATATATCCACTTGGTAGAGGGATTTTCCCTGTTAAAATCACTATGATCATGAGAGTTGGTCTGAGTGGTCTGCTCCCAAGGAAGGAGTGCAGTGCTCGTAAAAGGACAGAGGCAGGAAAAAAAAAGCAAAAACAAAAAAACAAAAAGTAGTCACTTTGATGACTTCCATGTGGACTTTGTCTCTTCCACTACAGTGGTCCGGTGGGATTAGGAGCCTTGAGGATCACAGACAGTCCTTGACACTGGGTATTCATTTTGGAACTGCTGGACCTGTTCTATTTTAGGGAAAGTTAAAAATAAATTTTGTTGAAAGGGAAGAAGTCTAAGGTCAAGGCTAGAAAAATGTAAAATCAGACGCAAAGGGCATTTGCTGTACCCAAACTACAGGGCAGAAATGGCCTGAGGAGCCAAGTGAACGCTGGCATGGACACAGGGGTCCAGATCGGTGGGGTTTGGGCTCTGCCCAGGGTAGGGCACTCCTTGGTATGTGTGCTCGAGGCTTGATGTTTGGATCTTTCAGAAGTTACGTGAACATTGGTGGAGAAAACAGAACAGTGTTTGGGAGACTATGTTGAAATCTAGAAATCCTGTGTTTTGCAGAACTTGAGAGAATTGTGTTAGTTTTCAATTGCTTCATAACACACAATTTAAACAGATTAAAACAGTAACATATGCTCTGACATAGTTTCTGTAGGTAAGAAATTGGATAGAATTTAGCTGTGTCTTCTGACTTAGGGTCCCTTATAAGGCTTCTATGACACTGTCAGCCAAGGCTATAGCCATATCAAGACTTAAGGAAAAGATTTCCTTTACATTCGTGTAAAATGGCTGTTGGCAAGGTTCAGTTACTTGTCAGCTGTTAAAGCATGGGTCTCAGTTACTCATTGTTGGATGCCAAATAAAACAAAACAAAAACAGCTACTGAGAGAGGAAGAAAGAAGATGAGCCATAGAAGAAGAAAGAGAAAAGGAAGAGGAAGAAGAGGAAGAGGAGGAGGAGGAATAGAAAGAGGAGGAGGAGGAGGAAGAGAAGAAAAGGAGGAGAGTGAAACAAGAAATTGAGTGGATTACATCTGATTCTCAGAGTGAGATCACTTCTATTACTGGAAGTCAGGCAGTAGGTCTAGCCTTCAGTAAAGGATACTACAAACATGCATATAAAGTATGTTGAGCATGTTAATCTTCCCATGTGTACATGTGTGTGTGTGTGTGTGTGTGTGTGTGTGTGTGTGTGTGTGCGTCTCTGTGTGTTTTAAATGAGACTCACTGAGTCCACTTGGTGCTCTCAGTATGTACATGGTTACAAGGCTATATACTGGAGCACAGGTAGCCTCTCAGAGGTTGCATCCATAAAGAAAACTAACTCTCTCTCTCTCCCGACAGCCATCAGTTGCTGGTAGCTCCTCAGCTAGGATGACACCATGACCCTCTTCCCCAGTACATTCTGGGATTACAGCTAGCTAGAAATTGTGATGCTGTTGTCAGTGAGGTCATGGTTGCAATATGCTACTATATTCAACAACCTTGTCATGTCCAGAGACACTGTCTCACTATAGCTATCCACTGCCTGTATCTCTTACAATCTTTCCTTACCTTCTTCCAAGATATCCAAGAGGCTTGAAAAGTGTCTGTGTGATATAGATATCCCATTTAGAGCTGAGCACTCAGACATAGTCTCTGCACATTGATGAGTTGTGGTGCCTGTGTTAATCACCATCTGTTGCAAAAAGAAGCTTCTCTAATGAAAGTTAAAAGATCTAGTTATCTATGGTATAATGATACCTCTTTAGGAATCAGTGTAAATGTTTTGTGACTTAGCAGAATAAGAGTCTAAGGTTCTCCCATAGTGCCTATGACCTATCTAGCTCCCAGGTTCTTGGCCCCAGTAACAGTGCTAGTCATGAGTTCAGTCTTATGGAATGTCCTTAAATCCAACCAGAAAGTGGTTGGTTATTTCCTTAACCTTTGTGCCACATTGCACAAGTGGGCCTATCTTGCCAGACTGGTCATTACTGTAATTCACAGAGTTTACAGCTGAGTAAGACTGATTAGTGATTATTTTTCTTCTCCAGTAGCTTGCATAACACCTCCCAGTACTATGAAAGCTAGCCAGTAGAAATGAAGCTTCCAGGTCAGTACTGGTTTGCCCTCTGTATATTCTATGACTCAAATACATGGTATCTTTAGTAAAGTGCTTTATAACCAGGTTCTAGAGAGAGCACCAAGCAAAATGTCAGTAATCTGTAAACTTTGGGTGTCTATGAAACCCCACTGACTGACAACTTCAAAAGTGATGATTTCTGATACCAGGCTTTTTATTTGATAATATGTAGCTTCTGGGCTGTGCACGTTCTTCCTGATATAGGATAACTCCACTTAGATCCTTTTTGTATATGTGTATGTTTCTATATTAGAAAACTGGCTTTTAAAAATGTATTCCAAGTTAATTCCCCCTTTTTTTCCATGTTCCTTCCTACTTCTCTTGAAATCATTACTCCAGCCTTGCTACTTTCCTGCTTTCAGTGGCTAGTCCAGTGTAAGCATACATCCCTAAAATTCAAAGCTAGCAGCCTACAGATGAGAGAGAACACTCAGCATTTGTCTGTGAGCCTGGGTTACCTTAGTCAAGATAATTACTTCTAGTTCCATCCATGTATCTGCTAACTTCATTTTTCCTTACAGTTGAATATCCCATTATATGTATACACCACATTTTCATTATCCATTATAGAGAGAATATATTGTGTATTATATGGATGCATCACCTGTCAATTAAAAAGCCTGTGGCCTATGGCTTAGGCAGGAGGTAGAGGTGGGAGAGAGAAAGGATTCTTGGATAGAGCCAGGCAAGGAAGTTGTGATGAGACAGACACATGGTACTGGCCACATGGCAGAATGTAGGCTAGAACAAATGGGATATTTTAAGTTATATCTAGTCAGAGAAGAGCCTAGCTGCATGACCAAGATTTTTGTAAGTATATTTTGAGTCTGAGTCTTATTTCTGGGAGCATGGGACTAGGAGGAAGAACCAGGGCCTAACTTCAACAATCCACTCATCAGTTAATGGACATCTAAGCTGTTTCTGTTTCCTGACTGTTGCAAATAGAGCAACAATGAATTTGACTGAGCAATTATTTCTATAATAGGAAAGTGTCTTTGGGTATTATAGCTGGCCTATATTGTAGAACAATTTGTAATTTTTAAAGGAACCTCCACACTGATTTCCATAGTGGCTGCAGCAGTTCATATTCCCACAAATGAAGAATAAATGCCCACCTCCCTTTCCCCATATACATGCCAGCATTTGTTGTCTCTTGGTTTTTTATTTTAGCCATTCTGGCTGAGTGAGAGCTTAAAGAATTTTTAATTTGTGTCTCATTAAAAATTCTTTAAAAAGACATTAAAAAGAAACATGTCTCAGCCATTTGTATTTCTTTTTTGAACTCTTTGTTTAGTTCCATGCCCCAATTTTTAATTAGGTTGTTTTATTGATTTTATTTTTTGTAGTTATCGGTATATTCTAGATAAAAACTATCTGTCAGATATATAAATGGTAAAGATTTGCCTTATTGTGTAGGTTGCCTCTTACATAAGTGATGGCACCCTTCGTTGTAAAGGAGCTTTTAGTTTTGTGGGTTCCCATGTGTCAGTTGTTGGCATCTCCTGAGCCTTGATGTTCTTTCTGGATGTTTTGTCTGGGAGGAAGAGTTGACTGTTAGCTTCTTTGGGGCATATGGATGTATTAGCATGAACTTCCCTCGTAGTTCATATTTGCTATATGTAACCCACAGACTTTAATATGTTTTATTATTATCTTTATGAATTCCTAGAATTGTTTTCCTTCATCTATTAATTTTTTTCTCAGTTGCCCACTGGTCTTGTAGGAGAGTATTACTCAATTTTCATCCATTTGTATACTTTCCATTCTTTTTTACTTGTATCATTTTTTTTTCCATTTTCATTTCTTGAGACTTGAATCGTGGTCTAAAATGAATCTATTCTGGAGAATACTGTATATTCTGATGAGAGGTAGCTTCCTATTTTAATGTATTCCATTTCCTCTTAACTATAATAATATTTGACTTATATATAGGTGTAGCTATGTTTCATGAACATATATATTAACAACTCTTCTATCTTATTGCTGAAATGAGTATTTTATTAATATGTAATGAGTGTTGTCTCTTATTTTAGTTTTATTTAAAGAGTTTGTTTTCTCTGGCCTGACTATGCTAATCCCCCTCACTTTTTGTTTATAATTACTTAATTTCTTTTTTTCCAAATTGTGATTTTCAGTGTCTTTACTAGTGAAGGTATGTGTGGATATACATACATACACACACACACACACACACACACACACACACACACACACACACACATATGTATATACACATATATATATGTGTGTGTGTGTGTATATATATATATATATATATATATATATGTATGTGTATATATATATATATATATATATATATATATATTCAGCCCACAGTTGGATCATCTTTTATCTTTTTTGGCTAGTCTGTATCTTTTTATTGGTGAATTTAATAAATTTACACTTAAGACTATTATTGATAATCTTCCTCCTGTCATCTTTAAATTGTTTTCTGCTTGTTTTTAATATAATTTTGTTCCTTTATTTCTTTTATTATTTACCTTTGTGATTTCGTGGTCTGTCGTATCATGTTAAGATTTGGTTCTGTCTCTTTTGTTTATCTTTCCAGAGAGTTTTGCATATAGTTTCATGTATTATCCTGGTGGCAGCATCATCATTTTGTTTCTAGTGTAGTAGTCCCTTAAGCCTTGCTTGAACATTTATATTACTGTAGTCTTGTTGAGAACGGTATGTCCTGTGCCTTTAAGTTCTTTCTTGGTTGTTTTGTTAGGGCATTAATTATGTAAATACTCTAACTCTGATTAGAAAGGATCCCATAAATGTAGTATCTCTATTCCTATCTCTTTCTTGCTGATATCTGGATTTCTGTCTCCATCTATGACTCAAAAAACCAATTTTGTTTTGCTTGCCTTGTTTTTGTGTAGCAGAGTCTTCACTGGCCATCTCTGTTATTTGTCTTAGATTTTGATACCTCTAAATTTTATGAGTAAATCATGTACGGTTTCACAGTATTTTGTCCACATTGGAGCTAAAATTCATAATTTTCAATACTTATGTTCATCACAGTCAAATAGTATGTATCCAAGGAAGAACACAAACACTTGCAGAATGGAAATCCACAGAAGTAATGAGAATGTTTTAATTCTTTGTAGGAATGAGTAGTCTAGCAATCTGTGTTGGGGCTTACTATTTGTGGAATTAAAGAACTCATAAAGCATCCTATCATATTATAAGTTAGCATATCTTACTCTTTTACTTTATTTTATTATGTATGGCAGTGGGATGGGCACATGAGCTCAATGCCCACAGAGGCTAGAAGAGGCCAGCAGATGCCTTGGAGTTGGAGTTATTTCAGGCAATTGTAAGCTGCCCAACCTGGGTGCTAAAATTTAAACTCTCATCCTTTGTAAGAGCAGGAAGTGCTTGTAACTGCTGAACCATTTCTCCAACCCTGCCATTTTACCAAACAAATAAACAAACAAAAGAATGAACAATCAAACAGGGTAGTCAGCCATTACTTCAGCTGTGAAACTGTTGCAGCTGGAAAGACTTTTGCTGACATGCGCAGTAGACTCTCGGAAGAGGACTGCTCTGTGGTCTACTCTTACATGCTTGTTTCTCCTACTCCCTGGCATACTTATGTGCACTAGCCTAGAAGTCATTATTGTATATTCCTTCATTTTTAGTGTTCTCCCATCCCTACTTTTCAGTCTTAATATTACCTTTCAGCCCTCTCCTACTTCCCATTTCCTTTTCTCCTAAGTTAACCAAAATCAATGTCCCTCTCGGTTCCTTTCCACCATCATATCCATCTCACTTCTTGCCCTAGGAGGCTAGTCTTAACAGAAGCTCCCTGATGCCACCCTTCTCAGCTTGGCACTAGAAGTCTTCCATAAACCTTGTTTCACTCTGCAATGGCAAAGTCTTTAATTTTCAACTTGGCCCTCATAAGTCTAATTCTATTCTTTTGTTACCCCATGTCTTCTTGACTCAAGCACCCCACAACCATATTTATTTTATTTATTTCATTTTTGATACAAAATCTAATATAACCCAGGCTAGCCTCAGACTCACAATCTCTTATTGTCCTGAGTCCTGGGATTATAAGTATGTATAAGTATCACGGCACTGGTACCCACATTTCCATCAGACTCCCTTCATTTTTTCCTGTCTCTGGATCAGTTCACATTTTTCCTTCTCTGTCACGTAAATCAAAGTTTTACAAGTTCTGATGAGCCGTCCTCGTATTAATCAGATTTTCACGACTGCAATGAAATGCCCAAGTCAATCAACTTATAAGGAGGGAAAGCAGTCATTTTGTTTATGAATTTAGCGATGCCAGTCTAAAATCAAGTGACCCCATGTTTTGGGCCTCTGACAAACTATGATATTATAGTGTGACTGTGACAGAGCAAACTTTCCCCCTCATCATCCAGGAAAAAGGAGGCAGAGGCCTCACAGTCCCTTTGGAAGACATGGTCCCCAAACCAAAGTCCCTCTACCTTGTTCTCCTTCTGAAAGGAACCCAGAACCTTCCAATATTGCCACTCTAGGGACCAAGCAAATAAGAACACAGAATTATCATGAAAATAAGCTTCTCTGTCTCTATCCTTCCTGCATGACTGTAAGAGAATCCCTGAGACTGTATATTTTATAATGAACAGAAATGTGCTTGCTCAAAGTTTCAGAGGCTGAGAAGTTCAGCATTAAGGACCTATTGTATTGCCATGGCCCTTTTAATCTGACATGGTAGAAGGAGAGAAGGGTGGGAAGGGGGAAGAGACAGAAAAGGGGGTGAGCCCTTTTGAATAAGTCCACTTTCACAATAGCAGCATGAATCCATTGTCACATCTTGACCTCATCACCTCTTAAAGGTCTCACCCGATGCCACCCTGGACAGTACCAACAAATAGGCACTTATTTTTACATGTAGTTCGGAAGAATAAACCTTAACCAAGCTCTGATGGCCAAACTGCACTGGCTAAGGGTTCATCAACAGCCTCCCTTTCCTCTTGGCCTATGTTTTAGCCCAAAGTTAAGGTCCCATCCTACATGAAGCCTTTCCTGCTAACCTCTCTATCCTTTGCCAGCGGACGGATGCAAGGACATTGTTTCATATGATTTTATAGCCTTATAATCTTACATCTTAAATGTAGTGATCAATAAAAATATTGCTTATTTCAGAAATTATTTCAAAGGTTATTACATACAGTTCAGATGTTTCTTCATGCCATTTAAAGATGTTTATGCTGCTGGAATGCAAAGTAATCTGGCTCTGTCTTGCATGAGAGAGTAAATGAAATTTCTTTGTAGGGCATTATGTGTTTTCTATATATGGCATAGCCTTATTTGTAGAGGTCAGCTTTTTCTTTTTTTTTTTTTTTTTTTTTGGATATTTACTTTATATACATTTCGAATGTTTCCCCCTCCCCCTGCCTCTATGAGGGTGCTCCCCCACCCACCCACTCCCCTCTTCACTCCCTAACATTCCCTTACACTGGGGCATCTAACACCTCAGGTCCAAGGGCCTCTCCTCCCACTGATGGCCAACAAGGCCCTACTCTGCCACATATATGGGCCACTATGTGTATTCTTTGGTTGGTAGTCGAGTCTCCAGGAGCTCTGGGGGATCTGGCCAGTTGACACTGTTGCTTCCTCCATGGAGCTGCAAACCCCCTCAGCTCCTTCAGTCCTTTCTCCAACTCCTCCATCCGGGACCCCATGCTCAGTCCAACGGTTGGCTGAGAGCATCTGCCTCTGTATTTGTCAGGCTCTACCTGAGCCTCTCTGGAGACAGCTTATCATGCTTCCATCAGCAAGCACTCTGCAGCATTCACAAGAACATCTGGGTTTGGTGGCTATATATGGGATGTATCCCCAGGTGGGTCAGTCTCTGAATGGCCTTTCCTTGAGTCTCTGCTCCATACTTTGTCACAATATTTCCCCCTGTGAGTATTTTGTTCACCCTTCTAAGAAACACTGAAGCATCCACATTTTGGTCTTCCTTCTTCTTAGGCTTCATATGGAGAAGTCAGCTTTTATAACAGTCATATATGATCACATTAGTTGATATGTAGTAGATTTGAAGAGAATGTGGCTGGTGACCACAGGACTCTGAGAACCCTGGCTAGAGTTTACATCTGTTACTGCTCTATAGGTTCAGCTTGTGTGTAATGGACTATTTCCTGCTCCTCTTGCTGCTTTGAGTCTCAGACAGGAAGGTCTTTTCCAATGAACCAAGTAAAGTTGACAGCAGTGGAGCAGCTCCTACTGTACATTAGGAGCTTTATGCCCAGACCTGGAGGTCACTTGAGTGCTGCTGGCCTGCTGAAGACTTCCTGTCTAGATTCCCTCTGCACCACGCTTCCTGTAGCAACTGAGAGTCAGTGCCATTGTTCAGAAGTAAGAACAACTCATTTCTCATTTGTTAGTGACACTATGCTTTAAAATGTATGTTTGTGTATTTATGGTATTTTTTTAACACTCCCAACCCCTACTATTTCACACCAAGCCCTCACCTTCTACCTAAAATAATACTAAGCTGATTAAGATATTTTTACTAAATGGAGTTTGTGGGGCTACATAAAAAGAAGACTCCTGTAACAATATGGAAAAGCTGGGATACTTCTGGGTCGGAGAAATTCTTTTCTAAACAGGTAGTGTCAAGAAGGAACAAAACCATGATGTTAAACTGTACTTATAAAATATTAATAAGTGGTAGTTGGTTAGTGAACTCTGAGACTAGAACCTAACGGATTTGTGAGACCTGACCTGATGTGGCGGTGCACTTGAGTGATGGTACTGCAGAAGGTATGCAGGGGACTCTAGACAGCCCAGGAAAAGGTGAGCCCCCAAACACTTGTGTTCATTTATGAGGCAAAATGAGAGAGGGGGAGGGGAAGGAGAGAAAGAGAGAGAGAGTTTTTCTACCTTTGTGGTCCTGGGAGTTGAACATGGGATCTTGTATGTGCTCAATAAGCATTCCACTAATGAACTATACCCCTAGGGAGAATAAAAATCCTTATTTTGCCAAGTTACGCTAGAAAGAGGAAAAACATATTTTTTCAGCGTGTCAGCTAGCAACTTGAGCCATGTGGTAAAGATCACTCCATATCAGTGAGAGAGAAGACCAGCTTGGTGGTCAAAGGGGGATCAAAACATACAAAACATTTTTCAAATATCAGGTACCGTGTTTTCCATAAATGTTCCTGAAGATACTGAAAAGTGGTATGACCCCTTAAAGGGGATTTGTAGGTCTTTGGGTCACTGGAATGTGCACACAAGGGAGACTGTGAGAATTTGGTTTCTTTCTCTCACTCTTTCTGCTTTTTATTTCTGGTTCAATATGCCTTCTAGAAACTGAGATGTACCACTCTCGCCAGAGATTATTATTGAACCTTCAAAACCATGAGCCAAAGCTTTTGTATACAACAGTAGCAAACACCCTGAGAAAGAGATCATGGTCTTCTTCCATTCACTTCCATTCACAAGAGCTTCAGAAAAAGGAACAAACAAATAGCCAAGACAAAACATAACTTAGGGGGTAAAAGATATCTACAATTTAAAAATTGATTCTGCAAAGAAAGAGCTTGAGGAAGACACTAGAAGATAGAAAAGCCTCCCATGTTCATGATTTGCTAGAAATGATATTCTGAAAATAACCCTTTGCCTTAGTTCACTTTTTATTGCCTTGAAGAGACAGTGTGACCACCACAACTCTTAAAAGAGTTGGGGCTTGCTTACAGTTTCAAAGGTTTAGTCCATTTTCATCATGGCAGGGAGCATGGTGGCACACAGACAGCCATAATGCTGGAGATGTAGCTAAATGTTCTAGATCTGCAAGCAGCAGGAAGAGAAAGAAGCACTGGGTCTGACTTGGGTTTTTTGAAATCTCAAAACCCACCCCCCAGTGAACACTTCCTCCAACAAGGCTACACCTCTTAATCCCTCCCAAGTATTGCCACTCCCTGATGACCAAGTATTCAAAGCTCTGAGTCTGTGGGGGCCATTCTTAATCAAACTAACACTTTCCACTCTATGGCCCATTTAGGCTTGTGGTCACATTGTAATAATGCAAAACTGCATTTAGTCCAGTTTCAAAAGTTTCAATAGTTTGTTATAACAAGCTGTTGTAACAGTATCAACACTGCTTAAAAGTCCAAAGTTAAAGTCTCTTCTGAGACTCTCAACAATCTCGTAACTGTAACCCCCTGTGAAATCAAAATCAAAAAGCAGATTATACACTTTCAACATACAGTGGAATAGACTATGCATTATCATTCCAAAAAGGAGGAAAGGAGCATAGTGATAAAATACTGAGTCTAAGCAAGACTGAAAAACAACAGGGCAAACTCCCAATTCTATATCTCCATGATGTCTGGTGTCAAAGTGCTGACTGTAAACCCCCCCCCCCCCGCTGGATGTTTCTCCTTCCTGTTAACAGTTCTTCTTGGCAGGTATTCCATGACTTCAACATCTATAACATCTTGTGGTCTCTAATGAAATCCAGCCTTCTCCTTCACAGCTTTACACACTGGTCTCTCTAGGCCTCCAAACAGGGAAACCCTTGACATAGGCCTGGCCTTAGCAGCTTTCCTTGGCCATGAAGGGAGATTCCACAATCCCTATCTTTTATCTTTGACTCTAAAGCCAGAGCCACATGGCTGAATTTGCCAATTACTTTTGATTGTAGAGGCTGGAACTTGGACCCCTTGATCAACTACATTTTCATCATCTTTGTGTTTTCAATGGTTTCCTTCACTGAGTAAGGTTTTATTTAATTCCTTTTCAGAAGTTGGAATTGTAGCTGAATGGGCTCTTGCCCTTTGTTCCATTTAACATCAGACTTTTCTTTAAACCTTTTTATCTCCTGAGCACTGGACTCAGCTTCACTGAACTTCCCAGTGTTCCCTTTTCCCTCAAACTGTACATTTTGTATTTTTCCTTGTTCATTTTGTTAGAGATCTTTACGGGTGGCCACTACTAAAACACACATGACACAGTCAATATTAGGCTGTCTTGAAATATCCTCCATTAATATATTAATCACAAACTCTTCAATTTAATCTGAGGCAGACTTTTTTTTTGACAAGGGCAAAAAGCAGCTGCATTCTTCACCAAATATCACTCGAGAAAGGTCCTTATGTCACTAATATTTTATTTATGTGAAACTTCTTGAGCAAAATTATCATAATGTACATTGCTCTTAGCACCACTGTCTTCCAAGCTCCTAAAGTATATCCCATTAAATCTCACTTAAAGTATCTAGCTGTTTTCCTTATCCAAATCCTCAATTTAATATTCCTCCAACAAGCAGCATGGTCAGGCCTGTCACAGCAATACCCCACTCCTGCTGCCAACTTCGGTCTTATTCTGTTCTATCAATATGACAGCTTTTATAAAAGAAAACATTTAATTAAAACCATTACACCATCCTACCAAAAGGAAAAGAAATTACAGATTCAGAGCAATCTCAATCAACCCCCCATGACATTCTTTGAAAAAAATCAAACAAACAAGCACCAACAAAATTTCATGTGGAAGTACAAAAGACCACAGATAAGACAATCCTTGAGATGAAGGTAAGGTTAGACTAATACTGGAGGAATTGCCATGCCTGAGTTCAGGTTATATTGTTTAATAATAAAAACAGCATGTTGTATAATAATAAAAAACAAGCATCAAAACTAGGCATCCAGATTAAAGGAACAGAATAGAAGGCTCAGTCTTAAGCAAGTACAATTACTGCCATCTGATATTTGATAAAGATAAAGAAGAAAAGGAAAATTAGCATCTTCAACAAATAATGCTTGAAAGCTATGTTCTCAAGTAGAAGAATGAAATCAGACCTGTCACACTGTACAAAACAGCTTCGGATAGATTGAGGACATTATGAAACCAGAAACTTTTAAACTGCTAGAAGAAAACACAGATAATATCCTGCAAGATAAAGCAGGAAGGAAGGACTTTCTGAGCAGGACTCTGCTTACTTGAGAATTAATCACAACAACTGACAAATGGGACAAAATCAAAATGCTTCAATACAACAAAGGAAACAAGTGCAGAAGGCCACAGAATGAGAGAGAATTGTTGCCAGCTACACAGCCAACAGAAGACTAATGCCCAGAATGCACAGAGAACTAAACAAATTAAGCATCAATAAAACAACTAACCAATTCAAAAATTGACCAATGGATATGAACAAAGAACTCTCAAAAGAAAAGAAAACGGCAAGAAATATCGTTTAAAATGTTTAACATCCTTAGTCATCGGGAAATGCAAATCAAAACTACTTTGAGATTCCATCTTACCCCTGTTAGTAATGCCAAGATCAGGAAAATACATAGTAATGGATTCTGGTGAGGATACAGGAAAAGTGATCCCTCACTCGGCATTGGTAGGAATGCAAACATGTGGAGCCACTGTGAAAATCAGTGTGAAGAATGCTCAAAAAACCCATCTCTACTATATGACCCAGTGTACCACTGTTGTGCATAAACCCAAATGGCTTGATATCCTACTACAGAGACACTTGTATATCTGAGTTCATTGCTGCTCTAGCCTCAATAACTAGGAAATAGAAGCAGCCTAGATGTCCAGCAACTGATGAATGAGTATACAATGTGGTATACAAATCCAGTGAAATTTGGCTGTGATGAAGAATAATATCATTACATTTACATGTAAATGGATAGACCTGGAAAATGTACTGACTGAAGTAACCTAGACCCAGAAAGACAAATGCTGCCTGTTCTTGTGTGTGTTTCCTAGATCCAAATCTTTAGGGTTGAGTGTATAGCTTGGAGTAATATTAGAAGCCAAGAAAGTAGAAAGGGGCCATTGAAAAGGGATGAAAGGAGCTCTAGAGAGAAGGGGGTGGCAGGCCTTAGATGCTATGAAAAGAGAAGGGAAAGTGGGGGGAGAGATTTAACTGGGGAAGAGGGGAGAAGGTTATAAACAGAGGAGAGTGGTAAATGTGCAAATAACTGTAAGGATAATTGGAAAATACATAGGGAAACCTATTATTTTTATGCTGACTTAAAAATCTTAAAAATATAACCTAACCTCTCATTATACACATACATACATACATACATACATACATACATAGACAGAGACAGACGGAGAAGCTATACCCTAGGTGGTAGGATGATTCTTTCAGGAGCGAAACTAACAAAACCAGACTTAGAGCCTACTCAGTTGATGGGGAACATGTGACTGGTACTTTAAAACTAGCCAGCACATGGTGGTCACAATGTCTAGAGAGGTCACAGGCTCTAGAGGAGAAACTACTACTGTAACATTACTTTAGCAATGTGGTTCCCAACTACCCTCGAAATAATCATCTTCTTCCCATAGATAACTGCAGCTCTCAAAAAAGCCTTCTTTTGTAGGGAATGAAGGCTATTACAGATATACATACTGCTCAGAAGACAGAGAATACACAACTGTCAATGTCCCGCCCAAAATGGGACCTCTGTACCACAAACCCTACATCTAAGGCTAGGGGAAGTATTGTGGAAGGAGTAGAAAGACTATTAAGAGGCCTAGGACCAGTATAATTGCTGCAAGAGAGTGTCTTCTGGACAGGACTGGGATGTTATCCCATTAACTCTCAGGAACATCTGCCTATACAAGACCTGCAGAGACACCAGTCAACATGCAAATATAAATGGAAGGAAACTTGACAGTGCCTTACCCCAAGATGAAGAGCACAGACAACCACTTTGATCCCAAGCAGTCAGCCCTAAAGACATGCAAACAATGGCAGCACTGACTAAACTTAGTTGTGTGTGTGTGTGTGTGTGTGTGTGTGTGTGTGTGTGTGTGTGTGTGTGTGTGTGTGTGTGTGTGTGTAAAACAAAATAATTCTAGGAGAAGAGGTCATGAATGGAGAGGATGTAATTGGAGGGACACAGGAGATTTTGGAGGGGAGGGAAAGTGGGGATGATGCAGATATAGCACACTTGTGTGTGAAATCATCAAATTTAAAACTAGCAAAAACACTAGCTAAAATAAATTTCCCTTTATTCTATAGGTAGCTTGATTCAGGTATTTTGTTGCAGCAATAGGAAGCTGACATTAAATAACAGTTTCTAAGCATATACATGTCCTGAGGCTTTCTCAGAGCTCCTATCTGGTTCTTAGGAACCACACACCTTTGCCAAGTTCTTGAGATGTGTAAATGTTTGTCACCTTGACACGAACAGGGTCATCTGGAAAGAGGGAACCTCAGTTGAGGTATGGCCTCCTTCCAGTTGGTCAGTGGGCAAGCAAGGTTGGGTGGGCATTATTTTTAATTAATGACTGTTGTGATAGGACTCTGACTGCTATGAGCACTGCCACTCCTGTGCAGGTGGTCCTGGACTGTATAAAAAATTCAAGCTGAGTGAGCCATGGGGAACAAGTCAGTAAGCAGCACTCTTCCATGGCCTCTGCTTCAGTTCCTGCCTCCATGTTCTTGCCTTGAGAATCTGATCCGACTTTACTCCATGATATACCGTAAGCTATAAGATAAAATAAACCCTTTCCTCCTCAAACTAGTTTTGGTTTAGCCAGTGTTTTAATCTCAGGAACAAAAAGCAAACTAAAGCAAAATACAACTCAGTCCAGTCCTGGACTGAGCACAGCAGCACAGCTAGGTCAGTTTCTTATTATCATACTCCTGGTCATGGTACCACACTTGCTTATCGTATCTTATTACAGCAATAGAGAGCTAAGAGCTCCTGATAACCTCCAGTTTTGGGGGAACAGTAGCTCTAACTGACTGTGGACCAACCTCTATGACATTATTTAACTATAAACAATAAGAAAAACAGCAAAAATCTCTTTAAAGGCTCGAGGGTCTCACATTCTGAAGTACAAGAGGTTACTGCTAAGTTGGTTGGGCTGGAGCACTATTCATTCAGTAACCATGACATAACAGGGAATATGTCACAGAAGCTTTGTCCATGAAAAGAATCCATACTCATATTTAATGATCATTTTTCTTTGCTGGTTTGTTTTATCCATTTTTTTTTTTATGTTTGTGTGCAAGGGGGCTAGTGTTCATTCATGTGAATGCAGGTGTGTTCATACTACTCTCTGTGTGTAGAGGCCATATGTGCACATACAATTTCGTGTGTGTAGAGGTCATGCAACAACCTTGGGTGTTGGTTCTCACCTTCTACCTTACTTGAGACAGGTTTTGTGTTCACCACTAGGCTGTATATTCCAAGCTACCTGCTCTAGTTAACTAAGAACTGCCCACATTCCAGAACCAGGTTCTGCCCACCTTCAATGACTTACCGCCAACAGTCTGTCTAAGGCAACACATTTCCACTACCACCACTGTTGCGTGTTCTCCCTATGTTCATGCTCCATATCCCCTATAAAGCCCTCAACATCACAGCCTAGTCTATCTGTTTTTCTTCCCCTCTCAAGGCAGCCTTTTGTGGTGTTTTCCCTCTCCCCTAAACCAATAATTCTCTTCTTTGAGGTCTGTTGTGTGGTGTGATTGTTGTGACATTCCTTGGCCCCAGTCACAAAGTACACTTTTGCCAGCAAAACCCTTTCAACTGGGCCTGCAAGGTTCAGGGCATTGTCTCCTTCCCTCTTGCCATAGGAGTACTGGGGTTAAAGACATTTCATCACTCTATCCAGATTTTAATGTGTTTCTTGGGATCAAAATTCATTTCCTCATATTTGTGTGGAGGGCATTTTACCCACTGATCCATGCCTCCAGTTTTCCATAAAGCAAACTATCAGAAGCATAGTCTGAGTAGTAGGAAGCCCAATGGGACAGATTTGGTCAGAACAAGTCTCCCTACTTGAACATACCTGCCTTATCTTAAGATAATATCACATTCCTGGTATCTGGGCCCTGTTGTTAAGCTGCACATGCCTCTGTAATGAGTATGTTTGTTTATAGTTTGTTTGGATACTACATAGGAAACACCAACAAGGGTTATTCTGGGGCCATGATGGCAGTTATTTCTAGAATTGGCTACCATTATACCAGGATAGTACCATAGAGTAACAGGGATGTAATTATTTCTGTCTTATAATTTCTGTATGAATATTGTTATTTGATGACTGCAATGTGATCAATCAGTCTATCAATATTTTTAGTATCTTCTACATACATACAAAGATTAAACATCCCAAATTTAAGGTGTATACATTTGAAGATGTATAATGCATGAAATACATAGTGAATAGTGAGAGTGGAGCAAATGAAATCAACATGGATGGACAGGAAGGTATTTTAGATGAGGAAAGGTCATATGCAAAACTACTGTTAAGGCAGAAGGGTCTAACAGAGCAACCATAGACATAGATAAGCAAGCAAGAAAATTAAAAGGTAGGTTAATGCCAGATGATATAAAGACTTACTATCACATATCACATTAGACTGTGATTATCTAAATGACTAATTAATATTTTAAGGAAGTCATATAATGGAAAGTATTTGGAAGTGCCATGTAAGATGTTTGATGAGAAGATGCCGGGTGCAGACAGAATATCTAGAAACCCAGAAGGTATTCAAGTCATGGTCCTAAGGATCTGTATCATATATGATTAGCATTGGGATTGTATCAGGTTATGTCAAAATCCATGGCATATAATGTAGCATGTGACCTGTTATTTATAATTAGTATCTGATTCAAAATTAGTCACAAAGTGTTTATGAAACAGTTTGTTTAATCTTGTATAATTTATCACCACATCCAACAATTAAAGGACCATCTAGAATCTTTATCTTAACGCCAATAGACTTCTATTATTTTTCCTTTTCCTGCCTGTCTTCCAATATTAGAAGCTAAGTGCTTATTCTTCTGTAACTGTTTTATAGTGTAAAAGATTTCATTCCAATTTTTAGATAAGGAAGTTAGAATAGAGGGAAGAGATCAGTTGCAAGCTTGAGCCTCAGTGGTTCTCGGCATTTTGACCAGATGTAGATATCTGTGATGGTCTCTATCTGCTGCAAAAAGAAGCTTCATTGATGAGGAGTTAGAACTACTCTTATCCGTGGGTATGACAATAAGTATTTAAAAGGTAGTTATGATTATTCTAGTTTATGAAAAGTGGCAGTAATATGTTCTTAAGATCATAACCTCAATAGCCAGAGGTAGTTATCTCAGTTTTCAGTAGCAGTCATGAATTCTCTCTTATTGAGCAGGCCTTAAGTTATTTCTCATTTATGTTAGTTATTGTCAAGATGTAAGTACCACCATTGTACTCTTAGATATATCTTGGTGATTTTAGTTTGTCGGTTTATCTTACCATTGTTGTGATTTGTGGGATTTCCTGATGGGTAAGTCTGTTGACTACTTTTTTCCTTTGGCAGCTTCCATTGCTCTTTCAAGAACTAGGAGAACTATCTCTAAAGGAAAAGACTTCCAAGAAAGTTCTAGCTGTATTTCTCCAAGTTTTGTGTCATAAGTATGTAATGCCTTCAGCAACAGGGCCTGACTTTTCCAAGTTCTGAAAGAAACCAATGGCAAATGCAATAACCTATATTGTTTTGGAAATCTCCACTGGAGTTACTGTTAGTCTATATGGCTTTTGGAAGGAACATGATCACCCCCCAGTGGTGCATATATATGATTTTGTGTAGGTACTATTCTTTTTATGTTGTTTTTAAATTATGATAGTTCTGTAATGTATCTTGAAATATGGTATTGCAATCCATCCAGCATTATCATTTTTGCTCAGGATTGATTTGGCTGCCCAAGGTTTTCTGTTTCCATATGAGGATTAGAGTTTTGTTGTTGTATTTTAGAAGCTTATTGTGTTGATTTTATTGAAATTTCATTGGATCTCTAAATTACTTTTAGTAGAATGGTCCTTTTCACAATGTTAAGTTTACTGACTCCATGATTATGAAAGGTGTTTCTGTCTTCTAGAAATTCTTTCTTCTGAGATTTAAAGTTTTCACAATACAGGTCATTCAGATAATTGATTCAGCTTATTCTCAGATATCTTTTGAAGGCAACCATGAGTTGGAATATGTCCATGATCTACATCATTTTTGTTAATACGTAGAAAGGCTACTCATTTTTTTAAGTTAGTATCCTGGCCACTTTTCTGAATGTGGTGATCATTCTAGATATTTTCTTGCAGAATTTTTGATATTGCTCAAGTATATCATAACCTCTACTAATAGAGATAATTTCACTTGTTTTCACATCTGTATCCTAATGTCCTTCACTTGTCTTACTGCTCAAGCTAGTGCTTCCAGCACTATATTGATCAGGAGTGAGATTATTGGACAGCCCTCTCTCAATTCTGATTTTAATGGGATTGCGTGGAGTTTTTCTCCATTTATAACCATGTTGACTGAATATCTGTCAGATAAAGCTTTTATTAGGTTGAGGTATGTTCCCTCCAGTTTTACTATCACTTCAACTTTTATCATGAACACAAGTGAGTTTGTCAAAGGCCTTTTGTGTGCCTGTCAAGATGATCATGTGATTTTTGTCAATAAGTCCATTTATATAATATATTGCATTAATTAACTACATGTGTTGAACCACCCCTGCATCTCTGGGATCAAGCTGAATTGAGGATAATGGATGATCTCTTTGATATATATTTATATTTCTTTGACATTTTCCTTTTATTGTTCAGAAATTATACATTTATGTCCATCAGAAATATTGGTCTGCATTTTCTCTTTTGTTGTGTTTTTCTTTGGTTTTGATACTATAGAAATAAGAGATTCACTGAAGAAATTTAAATATGCTCCTTCTGTTTCTAATTTTTGGAATAATTTGAGATGTATTTTTGTATATTGCCACGAAAAGTCTGTTAGAATTGCACCTGGACTTTCACTTTAGTCAAAGGCTTTTTATTAATGTTTCAATCTTATTTGCTGGGAGCCTAAGTTGTTGATCTCTTGGTTTAATTTTGGTAGTTCAGATGAATCTAGAAGTTTATCTGTTTCTTTTAGATTTTCTGACTTAATATGGTACATGTTGTTAAAGTATTACCTCATAATATCCTGTTTTTTTCTGATACTTATTGCATTATTTTTCTGTTCATTTCTGATTCCATTTATTTGAATTCTTTTTTCCTTCTTTTTTGTTAATTGGATTTTTGATCTGTCAGCTTGTTTATCTTCTAAAATAAACAGCTCTTAGATTCTCTGAATCTTTATATTGTTTTCTTAGCTTCCAGTTCATTATTTCTTTTCTGACTTTTATTTTTTTCTTCTAGTCTACTGAATTTGATGTTGCTTTGTTCTTATTTTTCAAAATTCATTAGTTGCAATTCATTTGTTGTGGTCTTTCTGATTTTTAAATGTAGGCACGTTAGGCTATAACCTTCCCTCTTAGGGCTGCCTTTCATTTGCCCTAGTGGTTTTGTTGTGTTGGGTTTTCATTTTTGTTTAGTTCCAGAATTTTTAGAAATTTTTTTTTTAGATTTTTATCATTCAGTAATATGTTGTTTAATCTTTGATTACTATACATTCATTTTGTTGATTTTCAGTTTTATTGCATAGTGGTCAGATAAAATACATGCAGTTATTCTGAATTTTCATTATCTGTTAATATTTGTTTTGTTAGCAAAAAACCCAAGATAGCAAAAACCATTCTCAACAATAAAAGATCTTCTGGGGGAATCAGCATCTCTGACCTCAAGCTATACTACAGAGCAATAGTGGTTAAAAACTGCATGGTATTGGAACAGAGAAAGGCAGGAAGATCAGTGAAATAGATTTGAAGACCCAGAAATGAACCCACATACCTTTGGTTACTTGATCTTTGACAAAGGAGTCAAAACCATCCAGTGGAAAAAAGACAGCATTTTCAACAAATGGTGCTGGTTCAACTGGTAGTCAGCATGTAGAAGAATGCAAATTGACCCATTCTTATCTCCTTGTACAAAGCTCAAGTCCAAGTGGATCAAGGACCGCCACATAAAACCAGATACACTGAAACTCATAGAAGAGAAAGTGGGAAAGAACCTCCAACACATTGGCACAGGAGAAAATTTCCTGAACAGAACACCAATGGCTTATGCTCTAAGATCAACAATTGACAAATGGGACCTCATAAAATTAAAAAGCTTCTGTAAGGCAAAGGTCACTGTCAATAGGACAAAACCACAACCCACAGATTGGAGAAAGATCTTTACCAACCCTATGTCTGATAGAGGGCTAATATCCAAAATAAACAAAGAACTCAAGAAGTTAGACTCCAGAGAACCAAATAACCCTATTAAAAAATGGGGTACAGAGCTAAACAGAGAATTCTCAGCTGAGGAATCTCCAATGTCTGACAAGCACTTAAAGAAATGTTCAACATCCTTAGTCATCAAGGAAATGCAAATCAAAATGTACCTGAGATTCTATAGTCAGAATGGCTAAGATAAAACTTTCAGGTTACAGCAGATGCTGGGGAGGATGTGGAGAAAGAGGAACACTCCTCCATTGCTGGTGGGTTGCAAGCTGGTACAACCCCTCTGGAAATCAGTCTGGCAGTTCCTCAGAAAATTGGAAATAGTCCTACTGAGAAGCCAACTATAACACTCCTGGGCATATACCCAAAAGATGCTCCAACATATAATAAGGACACATGCTCCACTAAGTTCATAGTAGCCTTATTTATAATAGCCAGAGCTGGAAAGAACCTAGATGTCCCTCAACAGAAGAATGGATACGAAAAATGTGATATATTACACAATGGAGTACTACTCAGCTATTAAAAACAATGACTTCATGAAATTCTCAGGCAAATGGATGGAACTTGAAAATATCCCCCTGAGTGAGGCAATCCAGTCACAAAAGAACACACATGGTATGTACTCACTGATAAGTGGATATTAGCAGAAAAGAAGCTCGGAATACCCACGATACAGCACAGACCATATGAAACCCAAGAAGAAAGAAGACCACACCAAAGTGTGGACGTTACAGTCCTACTCAGAAGGGAGAAGAAAATATTCTTGGGAAGTTGAGGGAGAGAGAGATCTGGAAGGGAGAAAGGAGGGGGAGGGAAAAAAGGGAAGCTGGTTCAGATATGGGAGGAGGTGGGGGAGAAGTACAGAGGGGCAGGATTTCGAAAGGAGGTGTGTAGCAGTGGGATAGTGGGAACTTGGAATAGTCACTATAAAGTCCCAGATGCCAGGGATTCAAGATATTCCCAGGACTCATTAGGGAGGACATTAGCCGAAATACCCAACAAACGGGAGATAGAACCTGTGGAGACTATATCCAGTGGATAGGCATGGCCCCTGTTTGAGGATGGGGCCACCCACCCACCTCAAAAATATTAATCCAGAATTCCTCCTGTCAAAAGGAAATGCAGGGACAAAGAGTTGAACAGAGACTGAAGAATAGGTCATCCAGAGACTGCCCCACTTAGGGATCTATCCCATCTGCAGAAACTAAAACCCAAACACTATTGCTGATGCCAAGAAGTGCTTGCTGACAGGAGCCTGGTATAGCTGTCCCCTGAGAGGTTCTGCCAGAGCCTGACCAATGCAGATGGGGATGCACACAGTCAAACATCGGATTAAATGCGGGGACCCCAATGGAGAAGTTAAGGCAAGGACTGAAGTAGCTGAATGAGTTTTCAACCCTATAGGATATACAACAGTATCAACCAACCAGACCCCCCCCCCAAAGCTCCCAGGGACTAAACCACCAACCTAATAGTACACAGGGGGGACCCATGGCTCCAGTTGGATATGTAGCAGAGGATGAACTTATCTGGCATCAGTAGGAGGTCCTTGGTCCTGTGAAGGCTCAATGACCCAGGGTAGGGGAATGCAGGGCACTGAGGCAGAAATGGGTGAGTGAGGGAGCATCCTCATAGAGGCAGAGAAAGGGGAGAGGATAAGAGGTTTGTGGAGGGGAGATTGAGAAGGGGAATAACATTTGAAATGTAAATAAATAAAATGATCAATAAAAAAATAAATAAAAATTAAAAAAAAAAAGATTTGTTTTATGTCCCAGAATAATGTGGGCACTTTTAAAGATGCTTCTAAGAGCTATAGAATAGAATGTTCTCTCTCTCTCTCTCTCTCTCTCTCTCTCTCTCTCTCTCTCTCTCTCTCTCTCTCTCTGTGGGGGGGGAGGTGGGGGGGGGGGTGTTTGGGTGGAATAGTCTATAGATATCTCTTAGGATTTAATTCTGATGTTTCTTGTCTTATTTTTCATCAAGGTGACCTGTTTTTTGGAGGAAGCAGGATATTGAAATCATTAACTTTATTGAGTTAAAGTTAATCTGTGTATTGAAGTCCATTAGTATACTTTTTATGAAATTCAATGCACCAGAGTTTGGTGCATATATGTTTAGGATGGTAATGCTTTCTTGTTTAATTGTTCCCTTGGATAATGTACTATTTTAGTTTCAAGTCTGTTTTGTCAGATATTAGGAATAATTTAGCATAGTGATATCTGCTTGCTTTATATTCCTTTTTGCTTGAAATACATGTTTTTACAAACTTTACCTTTAAGGTGATGCCTATCCTTAAGGGTGAGATTAGTTTCTTATAAACAATAAAAAATTATTTTCTTTCTTCATTCAGTTTACATGTGTCTTTTGGTTAAGGAGCTAAGACTAATAATATTTAAAGCTAAGGTGGGTATTGATGCCTGCCATTTTTTTTAAATTTGTATTCTTAGTTTTATTTTTTCTTTTTTGTTTCAGTCCTTACAGCTTCATTTGTTTTCTTTATGTAGTCTCTTGGCCAGACTTACTTGTCTCTGTCTGAAGTGTTGCTTTCAATATTTTCTGTAGGGCTGATATCATGGACATGAATTCTTTAAGCCTGTTTATACCATAGAGAGATTATTTTATTTTTAATTTTAATCTCTATCAACTATGGCATATTTTTCTGGGTAGAGTAGCATGAGTTGGCATGTGTGGTCTTCTACATTTTGAAGTACATTGCTCAAGGTTTTTCTGGCCTTTAAAGTTTCCATTGAGAAGTTAACTGTTAGTCTCGTGGAGTTTACTTTATTATGTGACTTATAGATTTTCTCTTGCAGTTTTCAGTATCTTCTGTTTGCTGGACACATTTTGCATCTTAAGTCTAATATGACATGTGAAATTTCTCTTCTGGTCCTATTTGGTGTTTTATATACTTCTTACATCTGAATGCAATTTTATACTTTCTTTGTTTGAAAAAGTTTTCTTCTATGATCTTGTTGAATATCCGGTTTATGCCAGATATTATGGGATTCTTTTCCTTTACTTATGCCTATAATTTAAAGGTTTGTTTTATGTTTGATTGGTTGGTTGGTTGATTAGTTTTCTGGTGTCCCAACATTTCTGTATTTTCCTTTTGTGTGTTTAATTTTTTCATATTCTTTGCTTTAGTAGTCCATTTCCTTAATTGTATATTCAAATAATGATAGTCTATCTTCTATTTGATCCATTCTATTTGTAAGTCTTCTCCCCAACTCACGTTTTATAATTGGATTTTTCAATTCCATCTTCGTTTTAATTAAATTCTCTTCGGTATTTCTATCTCTTCATTTATCATTTCACTCAGCTGAATGTGTGTTTACTTGCACCTCACTAAGTCCTCTTTAATTTTATTATAGTGTTTATTTATATTTTCTCTTTTTAAGTTATTTCTTTTATTTTTCATATTACAATTCCATCATTTCTCCCATAACCTACCTTTCTCTTTCGTAACCCTCCCATATATCCTTCTTTGCTTTCTTTCAAATTAATGATTGACCTCTTTTTTCTTTTTTTCATTCATTGTTCTTAACATATATAGGTAGATGTGTGTCTGTGTGTGTGTTTGTGTGTCTGTGTGCCTGTGTATGTGTATTCATATTCCCAAACAATTGAACACAATTTGATTAGTCTGTATATTGTTTCTTGCATGAATGCTTTCACTGCTGATCAAATTGGATAACTAATTGCTGTTCTCTTCCCTGGAAAGACTATTTCTTCAGCTCTCAGTATTTCTTGGTTGACTCTGCTTCTCTACATGTGATTGAGGCCTCTTGAGCTTTCCCCTGTCCTGTTAGCTTGTTTGTTGGTGTTATACTCTTTCAGATCCTATTTAGGTAGTCTTGTTCATAAGAATTTATGGGGGAAAATTCTGACATTCCTAGGAGGCACAATGTCACAGTTAAAGTCTCCAGTCCTCTGACTCTCACAATCTTTCTGTACCCTCTTCTGGAGTGTTCCCTAAACCTTAGGTGCAGGAGTTGTACTGTAGATATATCAGTTTTGCCTGGGTTCCACATGTCTGGATTTTTATTGGTTGTATTTTTTTGTAATAGCCTTCCTCTCTTGCAAAGAGAAGTTTCCCGGCAGAGAGTAGAAACTGCACTTAGCTGTGTGTAGAAGGATATTTAGAATGTAGTTAGGGCTTTTGCTGGTCTAATAAGGTGGTGGTAACAAGTTCTCATTCAAGGTCATGACTTCACTACCACTGGGTATCTGACTGTGTTTCTAGTACCAGATGTGATTTCCCTCTAATTGATCAGTTCTCAAATCCAATTAGAGAGCTATTGATTACTGTCAAAATGTGATAAAAAAAAAAGGTATAGAAAGATAGATAGATAGATAGATAGATAGATAGATAGATAGATAGATAGATAGATACCATGTGAACCAATTGTTCCACTCCTTGGCAATGCCCTAAAAACTCAGCATCCTACTCCAGAGATACTTGTTCAGCCATGGTCATTGTTGCTCTATTCACATTACCTAGAAACAGAAAAAGCTTAAATGTCTTTCAACTGAAAAATGGATAATGAAAATACAGTACACAAACACTATGGAATACTATTAATCTCTAAAGAAAAACAGGATTATGGTCAATGCACATAAATGAATGGAACCAGAAAAGATCACAAGTGAGATAACCCAGAAAGAGAAATGTCAAATATTTGTTCTTCTCTGAGGCTCCTAGCTCCAAGTTTTCGGGCAGGAGTCCTGTAGAAATCAGGAAATTGGGGGTGGGGGTCATGTAGGGGGAGACGTGTTAAGGGAACAATCAGAAGGGGAACAGCAGAGAACAGGTGATCTGATCAAGGAAATAAAAAAGTGGGAAGGGGAAGAAAATAAATACAAATGAAAAAAGGTAAAGTAATAGTAAGAGTACCTGAAAAAGTCATAAGGAATCATATTATTCACTATCTAGCCCAAAATATCTATAATAGATGTAAATTGATATATAAATATACTTATACAGCTTAAATGAAATTCTCCCATATGGGCTGGCAATAGTGCCTCTAATAGCTAAAGACCATCTTTAAAAACCCAACACCAAACATGAGAAGTCTTGATTAATCTTGTTGGTCAGCCTTATCCAAGAGACTCTCAAAATATAGGCTATTGCTACTGCCCTTCGTTACCAGCTCCTTCCACCCCTACCCAACACAGAGAGAGAGGGAGAGAGAGAGAGAGAGAGAGAGAGAGAGAGAGAGAGAGAGAGAGAGAGAGAGAGAAGGGGGGGAGGTGTGGAAGGTAAGGTCTGAAGATGCCTTGTACTTCAGACAGATAAAGCCTTCGAGTTTGAAGTTATCTGAAAGCCACCTTCCTGTCTGGGAAATGGCTTTCATAGCACCAGAAGACCAAGCAAGCTTCGAAAGGAGGGGAGGAGCCAACAGTCTACCCAGCTGCATTGCCTATTAACCACCACAGCAACTAGCATGCATAATAACTGTCAGTCACGCCTTCTTTAAACCCCTAAATATCTCGAAGAAATGTGTGGTTGTTCTTCTAAATTTTGTGTTGTGGTTTTCATCTTTGTAATTCTCATTGGAGAACATTTCTCTAGCACTAGTGTTTTGGATCAAATGGTGTGGTGGAGAGGAGTCCTGTGCTCCTGGCCCCTAAGAGAGGCAGAACTTGCGGCAATTGACGAGCACACCCCCACAGGCCTCCGGGCTAGTCAGGCTGTGAGAAACCTTTGCGGAGACACAGCCCCGGGGGTGGGAGTGGGGGTGGGGGTGGGGCCTGTGGTTCCCAGGGAGATGTGCCACAGCTGGCTCCGTGGGGTTCCCAGGCTCAGGGCGCTGGATGCCACGGATAGAAGCTGAGAAGGCTTCCGCTGGAGGCTTAAACTCGGCTCTTTAGGTGAAGGCCCATTCCATTGTTTCCTGTGGCAGATGAAGAGAGACAGTCCAGAGTTTTAGAGCGTTGATTATCACTGGGAGAATGGCCTGGGTAAGACCATATCCCGTGCCCTCAGGGAGGGGCGAGGTTAAAATAGTAACTGGGAAGGGGCGTGGCTAAGCCTCTAGGTGTCTCATTAACATGGAGATGTCTTGAGACTATGTGACCATGCCTCTACCTGTGGTAGGGCTTGGGGGCGTGACCATGCCTCTACCTGAGGAGGGGCTTGAGGGACATTTTCTTTTTTACGTGACCAAATGTCACAGACCTATGGAGAGATATGGACACGTGTCAGGAGCTGTTTTCTAGGAGCCTGGCAAATGCCTGCCATTGCTCCTTCTAGGGCTTTTACCCCCTATTGGGCCCATGGGGTTCAAACCTTGGCTCTACCAGAAAACAGAATGCATTTCACAGCCCTGCACTAGTGGGTTTGGAGAGATGCATAAGGTCTTGGCTTTTTATATTGTGTTTTTGCAATGTGACTTGGGCATCTGACTTCTTTCATTGGTTTTGTATTTAACCTACCTCATAGTGGGTCCTTATTGGAACTATTCTAACAGAGATTGGTCAGTGAATGTCGAGCCAGTGTGCGCAGGCTTAATTTATTGAGAACTCTCCAAGAAACACCTGTGTATGAGCAGAATGTCCAAAGCTAGGCCTCTATGTGTGGAGATGATGTGGTCTGGCTGGATTCCGGGGGAAACATACCAGGAAAAGTCTGTGCAGGAGCTAGACTGATGGCTTGGAGTAGGAGGCAAGGCTCTGAGAAGCTCATGAAGCAACACTGGTGTGTGAACTGCTCACTTTAACCATTTGTGGAACTGGAGCACTGTGGTGTTAGGCAAGCATTCTTTCACTGAACTACCCCAGCCCTTCATTTTTTATTTTTAAGTTCCCAAATGATCATATATCCCAAATAGATCAGAGAATCTATGTAGTGTTTTAGCATTTGAAGATCTTGTTGGTTTTGTCTTCTATTTGTTAGTATCATCTATCTGGGGGATTTTCGTGGCCTCATTACACAAAGGTATGCTATCCCCAGAGACATGGATTTATCCGTTGACTTACTTCCCTGGGTTTCTTCAAATGTCAGTGGGCGAAAACATTTTTCTCTTTAGCAGTTTCATTGCTCATGTCAAGGGCTCCTGTTTCTTTGTAGGTTTTCAGCAGTTCACATTTTTGCATGTACTCCTCACTATAGTCTTCAGTATGTGAAGTGTGCAAGATTCCTTGGCTACTTCTAGGTCACCCTCTTCCTGAGAATCCATTTGCTGGGTGTGCAGCTGGAGAGCCTCCCTGAGCCAGCAGACTTCCAGTCGGGCTCTCCTTTCAGTTATCTCTGTGACCTGGTTCTATCTTCTCTGTTGTAATATTTAATCTCAGGTGCTTGTATTTGGTAAACATTATTTACTGTCATTCCAGTGGAGTCCAGGTAAGATGACAAAATCTCATACTATAGCAATTAATGTCTTTAATGGAAATGAGAACCTTTCATTTTTTACTCCTCACAGTTGATTGTAAAGGAACAGAGCTTCGTAACAGCAGCTGAGCATACTACTGAAGGACTTGCAGATCTCAGTTCACTAGAATTTGATAATTTATACAACTGTTTTGTTTTCTTTAAAAGCCATCCTAATGACAGGGATGTTTAAATTATTACAATATAAGTAGCTATAAAGAAATAAATTTCAGTGCGCTCACCTGGGGCCTGGGACTTGAATTTTATTTTTCTTGATTACTTGAGAAGCAGAGTTGAAGGTGGCCATAGTTAAGCAGCTCTTACCCACCCTGTCCTGGTGCTGCAAGCATTGTTTAGAGTTAATTCAGTGGACCTGCCTTACAGGTTTAGTTTCTGTTCAAGGACTGCTGAATACTGGATATGAAGCATGTTCCTTGGATATTTGAGTCCAATGAAAAGCAGAGGACAAGTTTCCTTTGCTATACATACATTTTCACTGAGAACTACTTTTCCTTTTGAATTTTTTCACCTCTCAAAAAATTATGTTTCTGTGAAAAATTATATTAAATGACAAGTTTAACCATTTTCTTGTTTTATTCTATAAGCAATATTAAATAAATATAGAAGCTGAATTTTTTAAGCTAAAGATTAAACACAGAACAGAATTAGAGGGCTGACATCCAAATATCTGTCCCAAGGTGCCACTCAGTCAGAGATATATTCCACACAGCATCAGCATGACAGGTCGATGTGACTAGAAAAATCCTATTGTTTTTATAACCCCTGGGCCTCTACACTTGTAGATTCTGATAACCAGATGATATGTTCTTTGCTGATTATGCATGTGAATCTTTAATCTCATTGTAATGACATTTGACCCCTGACATAATTTGGAGTAAGGAATGGGTTATCTAAGCTTGTGAAGAGAAAGAGCAAAATTATTGCATGAAAGTGTGTGAGTCTGTGATGCAGACAGTGGTGTCTGTGTTTGAGTCTTTCACTTGCTGACTCTGACTTTGCTGATGTTGTTCTCGTTATCTGTGAGGTCTGATTTCCATTAAAAATTCTCTGTTTCCATCCCATGTTATTTATAAGGGAAGTAGGTGTCCCCATCATTAATTGAAGCAATCTTTCATTTTAAAGGAAAGCTCTCCTCTGACTTTCTTTTTCCCATGCTTATGTTTAAGCCAAGTGTACTTTGGGGTATTACTAAGGCATAAATTATCTAACATGCAATTGATGTTCTTAAAGTATGTTATTCCGTGACTGTTAGTATAGAGTGTAATCATAACCACTATCTAATGCTTGAATATTTCTACGATCCTTGCTTTCTTGCTTGCTCACAACCTCTGTTAATCTGGATTTTGAACACCTGTTTTACTGGAAATAATCTTTACAGAGTCCATAAACAATTTAGGTTCCAGGTAGAAAGGAAGAGTATACAATGTCGGGTTAGATAACTCTGGGCTTTAAGGTTTAATTCATATGCCACCAAATGCACTTAAAACCCCCTTGTACTGAGGGACTTGATCATTAGAGCCTAAAAAAAAAAACTGGTGATGATATGACTATTTTGCTGAAATTTCAAATTAGTTGTACTTTGTCCATTTATATGGCACTAGTATTATGGATAAAGTCGAATTGGCTATGGCCAATACTGTTCAAGATTAGCATGTCATCTTGAAGAAGGCCCCTGCCTCCCACATGTGTGATTATTTTCCCCCTCTCCTGTGCACTTGTTTTTTTCATGTACACAAATCAAGCTCTTCATCTGGTACAAATGTGTGTTTTGAGGCATGGTATTGGCTACCAATTTTGACATATGGATCATTCAGAATTTTATATTTTCTTGTATATTTTTATTCCTACCTACTGTCCCCACTCAGTAAAATGGATATGCTGAGCTACTACATAGCATCACTTGGCAGGTGGCTGTTCAAGGCAGGACTAAAAGTATCACTTCTTCTCACTCCCCTTTATTAAAAATATATTATTTTTCTCATACAATATATCCTGATTACATTTACTCTTCTCTGTACTCCTCCCAATTCCTACCTACACCCCCTCTTATCCAGACCCACTCCCTTTCTGTCTCTCATTAGAAAATTACAGACTCTAAGAGGTATCAACATAGCATAACAAAATATAATATAATAAGATAAAACAAAATCTGTCACATCAAAGTTGAACAAGGCAAACAAATAGAATGAAAAGAGCCCACAAGAAGGTACAACTTAGGAGTCCATAGAAACACTAAACTGAATGCTATAATATGTATGCAGAAGACCACAAGCAGACCTGTACAAGCCAGCACACAACTCTAGATTCAGAGTCCAGAGTGCTAACTAACCACACTACAAAATGGAACCCTCTCAACACACAACACTAGTAGGGGTGTCTCCATCAAATCCCTCCCCTCAGAGCTCAGGAAACACAGAAGAAGAGGCAGAAAGAGTATAGGAGCCAGGGGAATGGAGGACACTAGCAGAACATGGCCCCCAGAATCAGCAGAACAACTGAGAACGAAAAGAACGCACATTTTATTTATTATCATATAGTTTGTTCATTTTCTGCCCAGACATTCTTCTAAACTTTTATTACAATACTGTGTCTTCCCCACAAACCATCTAGGACCTACAAAGTCATATTTTATCATAAATGAATTAAGATATTTCTCCTCCCACACTAATGATTTTTTTTCATATTTTATTGGTTGGGAGAAACTTCTCAAATGTTTTCACTTGGGAGGCACTGTCAGGAACTCTATGACAATGATAGTAATAACGACTTGCTAGGTGCTCTAACTCAAAGTTTGTACTCTGACATCGCACTCTTTGGAATTCAGCTGCAGCCCAGCCAGTCACTGGTAAACATTAAAATATTCGATATTTATCTATGAGTGACTGAATTAGCTTACACGATTTTCTCTGATTTCTAATGCTCAGCTAAGCTCTGCTATAAGTAGACATGTTTTACTGTTTTGAGGAAACTTCATGCTAAATTTCATAGTGGCTGGACTGCTTATATTTCTATTGACAAACTTGCTAACATTTTACAATGTTTTATTTTAATGCATTTCTTCTGTGAGAATTCATATATGTATTCAATGTATTTGGATTATATTGACTCCCAACTCCTCCCACTTATGGTACTTGATTCTCCTGCCCATTTCTCCACCTCTTTTTCAATGTTTCTTTTAATACCCTACAGAGTGTAATTTGTGCTGTGTTTTCATATATTTATGTGTCTGAGACCATCCATGGGAGCATGGTCAACCTACCACTGACCAGTCCCTTAAAGAAAACCGAGTCTTTCTTCTAGCAGCCATCATCTGTGAATAACTCCTTATCTAGAATTGGAGTTTATGATCTCCCATCCCATAATAGAATGTTGACAACCACAGCTGCTATGAGTCCATGAGAGGATGTCCTGACACATCTAAGAGATGCTGGTTCACACTGAGACTGACTCTTAAAATCTTCCTGTGCCTTCTTCCTTTATGCTCCCTGAGCATTAGTGGGAGGCATGTGATATAAATGTCCCACTTGTGCCTGAGCACTTCACTGAAAGTCTTTTCCTGAGCCCGTTTTCTGAAGTGTACAGCCTGCTCATTTTTCCTCCTTGTTTCAGAGCTTCAGGCCTAACATCTTTTATCCACATGGAATTGATTTGTTTGCCAGGTGAGAGAGGGGACCAAATATCAACCTTCTACATGTAGGTAGTAGTTTTTCTAGCACCATTTGCTCTAGTCTCTATTCTCGAATCTCTGACAAAAATCAGAAGGTTACATGAGCTTCCATCTGAGTCCTCTATTCTATTCTATCATGTGTCTGTCATTGTGCCAGTACTGTGCAACTTTACTCTTATGACTCTGTAGTAAAACTTGACATCAAGAACGGTGATAAGTTCAGAGGTGTTTTTATTGTTTGGAATTATTTTGGCTATCCCAGCTCTTTTGTGCTTCCGTATAATTTTTTATTCTATTGTTAAATGTTTTTAATGGAACTAGATGTACAACACTCCTCCATTTACTCCCTCCAATCCCTCCCAGTTACCCTCCCTCAAACCCTTCCCATGTCCCCCACCTCAAGTTGATAGCCTCTTTTTCTTTTATTATATTGATTACATAGGTGATTTCTTAAGATTGTATTTTCATGGTTTTGGGTGAGGATTTACATTGAGATTTTGAGAAGCAGTATATTGAACCTGCAGATTGCTTTTGGTAGAATGGCCATTTTTTTTGTGGTATAAAATTGCCAATCCATGAACATATTAAAAACTTCATGTCCTGATGTCTTCAATTTTTTCTCTGGTGGTGAAGGTTTTCAGTGCAGAAGTCCTTCACTTCTTTAATTGGGTTTATTGGGAGTCATTGTGAATGATGTCGTTTCCCTGATTTCTCTCTGTTTGTATTTCTTTGGTATATAGAAAGCTACTTATTTGAGCAGGTTAATTCTGTATCCTGGTACTTTGCTGAAAGTGTCTATCAGCTCTAGAAATTTCCTGCTGGAGTCTTTGGGGTCCCTCAGGTATGAATCACCTGCAAACATTGGCATCATTTTTTCATCCCATTCATTCTCACTTCCGAAGTCTTACTTACTCTAACAAGGACTTCAAACACTGTTTTGAATAGGAATTCCAAGAGGAAACACCCTTGTCTTTTTTTTCCTCACCCCTCCCTGACATCCTTGTCCTATTCCTGATCTTAGTAGAAATGCTTCAAGTTTGTGTCCATTTAACATGGTGTTGTCTCTTGGTTTATCTTGGATAGCCTTTATTATATTGACATACATTACCTTCTTCCCTAGTCTACCCAGAGTTTTTATCGTGAAAGGATGCTGAATTTTGTCAAAGTTGTTTTCTCTGTCTATTGAAATGATCCCATGAACTTAGTCCATGAGTTCATTTATGTGGTGAATTACAATTATTGATTTTCATATATTAAAACATTCCTGCATCCAGGAGTGATTTTGGTGTATGATATTTTCAATATGTTCTAAATTTGGTTTGCAAGTATTTTATTGACAACTTTTGTATCTATTATTTGTCAGGGAAATTGGCCTATAATTCTCCCAACCCTTTTATCTGGTTTTGATAGCAGGATAATACTGACTTTGTAGAAAAAGTTTGGAAGTGTTCATCCTTTTTTCTGCTCTATTGAATAATTTAAGGAAAGTTAATTATTCTTTGAAGATTGGTTGGAATTCTTTCCTGAATCTATCTGACCTTCGTTTTTTTTAGTTAAGAGAATTATTTTTCCTGAGACATAACATCACTTTATTGCCCTGGCTGTCCAGAAACTCTCTACATAGGTGACATGGGTCTCAAACTAACAAAGATCCACTTACCTCTGCCTCCGGAGTGCTGGCATAAAGGTATGTGGCACCACAGCTAACCTAGCTAGGTAATCTTTAATTACTGCTTCTATCTCATTGGCTTCTATCTCATATGGATCTGTTTAAATTGTCTACTTCCTCTTCCTCTTGTTTTAACTTTGGTGAGGCATAAGCATCTAGAAATTCACCCATTTCTTCTAGATTTTCTAATTTAGTGGAATAGGAAAATTTTAAATTATGTCCTTAAGATTCTCTGAGTTTCTTTTGTATCTATTGAATCTCTCTCTCTCTCTCTCTCTCTCTCTCTCTCTCTCTCTCTCTCTCTCTCTCTCTCTGATGCTATTACTTTGGATGTTCTCATTCTTTTGATTAACTTGACTACACATTTATCAATGTTGTTTTCCTTCACATTGGTTCATTGATTCTTTGTATTCGTTCTCATTTCTAAATTATTAATTTCTGCCCAGATCATTGTTATTTACTTTGTCTACTACTTTGGTTTATTTATTTGTGTTTTTCCAGTTTGCTGAGGTACATCATGAGGTCATTTGAAATTTCTCCAGTAAACTTAATTTTAGTGTAGGCACTTAGAGCCATGAGCATATCTTTTAGACATGCCATCATGGTGTCACAGATTTGGATGTGCAAATGAAGTGATAATGAAGCACACTTCATTATCTTTTCATTCTAGCGATGTGTTTGTTTCCTCAATTTCTTCATTGATTCATTCAATCTGTGATGTGTTGTTCAGTCTCCATGAGATTTTATATTTTCTGCAGCTTCCATTGTTGTTTATTGCTAACTTTATCCCATTGTGGTCAAATAGAATATAGGATGCTGTTTCAATTTTCCTTTATTTCTTGAGACTTGCTGCTACTTGGATTATTAATAACTAAAATTTTGGCTGGGGTGAAATAGACTTTCAATGTAGTTTTAATTTGCCATCCACTAACTTAATTATGATGAACTTTGATATGTTTATTAGTCATTTGTACTACAGCTGTTAGGAACTCTGTTCATTCTATTAGCCCATTATTGATTGGGTTGTTTTATTCTTTGTTATTTAGCTTTCTGAATTGCATTAATTGTCTAGATAAGAATGAATACTCCATCAAATATGCAGTTAGAAAACATTTTTCCTCCCACTCTAGGATCTGTCCTTATGAAGCTGCTTCCCTTGCTGTGCAGAAGCTTTGAATTTAATAAAGTCTCCCCTACTACCACCAAAACACCTCTCTCTCTCTCTCTCTCTCTCTCTCTCTCTCTCTCTCTCTCTCTCTCTCTCTCTCTCTCTCTCTGTGTGTGTGTGTGTGTGTATGTGTGTGTGTGTGTGTGTGTGTGTGTGTGTGCACAGACACGTGCATGTGCAGACAGACATGTACCAGAGCATACACGTCAGAAGACACCCTTGGATGTCAGTCCTTACCTCTCTGATTGTTTGAGATGGGGGATCTCTTTTGTTGTTCACTACTGTGTAAACCAGGCTAGCTGGTACAAAAGTTCATGAGGATTCTCTTGTCTCTGCCTCATCTAGCTATGCAAACACTGGATTACAGACACATACCATTGCAAGCAGCTTTATCTGAGTTCTGGAGATTTGAACTTTAATCCTTACTTTTAGACACATGTTTTACCTACTGAACCATATCCCTGCCCTAGCCCCATCCTTTTGTTTTTTTACATGTTCCCTCCACTGCCTAGATATGCTTTCCTGTTCTTACTTTCCCTAGCCTCCAGAAGTACTGAGCAATAACATGTCCTCACATATAGGAACCCCATCTGTAGGATTATTGCAGGCTGGCAGGAAAGTTGCTTTCATCACATATTTCTGGAAACAGTACAAATTAGAGATTTGCACTGTGCTAGCACTTAATTAGCATGAAATGAGGTGAGGATAAATGTTGTGCTAATAAATTAAGGCCTTTAATTTACTCTGAATATATTTGAACAGGGATTCAGAAAGGATCCATGCTAGCTCAGTGGATGAAAATGCGTGTCATACAAGCCTAATAATCTGCTCAGTTCCCAGAGCCTGCATTAAAGTGGGAAGAGAAAACTGTCTCACAAAGCTGCCCTGTGGTCTTTGACTTCTACATAAGTGCCATAGCATGCGGGCAAGCATCATGTGGGCACACACAAATAAATAATGAATAAATGAATGAATAAATAAATAAATATGTTGGTGTGGCATTATTTTAAATATACATACTTTGTAACTGACTAATCTTCCTTTATATCTCATTTGGCTCATTTTTCTGTTTGTATTCACTTAACTGTCCAAAGCCTACCTAAAAACTCTAATCTGTGCATTAATTTAACCAAATCAATTTTTAGATGTAATTAAACTTTTAAGTTAAATTAAATCTCTTTAACTGAATCAATTTTTAAATGTAGTTAAAGTTTTAAATTAAATCTCTTTGATATCTGTCAAAAAGATAGATTGGGATTCTTCCCCTAAGTATTTGCTGTGGGAAAAAGATTGTATTTTCTTTAATAGAAAATGGAACACAAAGTCATATATATTATCATTTAACACCAAAGCTGACAAGCCAAATTTGAAAGGAAGAGGGAAGCATCTTCAGTAGGCCTGTGATTCTCAGCATATCACCACACATTCTGGGCTGCATGCAAGATGTTTAGGCCTTTGTATGAGAATCACATACCAAATTCTGAACTTAGTCACCCCTATCCCACAAAGAGAGGGATGTTTCATGCACATCAGTGGATGCTTAAGACCACTGGTAGTACAGACTCCTATCAGTACTTGACTTTTCCTATTCATCTATGGCTGTGATAGTTTAATATACAAAATAATGCTGATAGTATAAGATTAACACTAATAATAGTGCTATAATATCATACAATAAATTATTTAAAATTTAGCAATTCCATATTTTTAGTGTTTTTATAAACTTATTTTTGTGTGTGTATGAGAGAGAGAGAGAGAGAGAGAGAGAGTGCACACCAGAAGAGGGTGTTTGATCACTAGGAGCTGGAAATACAGGCAGTTGTGAGCCACTGACTTGTGCTGAGACACAAACTCGGGTCTTCTGTAAGAGCCTTAGCTCTCTTTACCACTGAAGCACCTCTTCAGCCCCCTATGTAGAATTTTTCATTGAACAGTATCAGATGACATTTGGTACTGAGTAACTGAAACTGTAAAATATAAATATTTTCATAATGTTTTTATTTTAATGTTACTGATCTGATTGATTTATAAACAAGCTAGTGTGTATGACATGCTAGATAGTATTTTGCAGTTATTCTTTCTTATGTTTAGTAGGCGATGATGAGGCAGAATTTGTTAGAATAATTGTTATTATAGAGATGATACTTACTCAGGTTTTACTGGAACAAAAATTGGGGTGAACTTGAAACATAATAAAATTTAGAAACCACGTAGCTAATAGGGCAAGGAGCAATCAGTGAGTAAAAAAAAAAAAAATATTCAAAGAAAGCTTCAAGCATCAATGGAAATTAGGATAAATCTTCCTAAACAGTAGATAAACTGTAGATCTTGAACTAGGAGAGACTAAGCACTCACTAAGTGCTTGGTACTTCACATATGTGGTATCTTATTTCACTTTACAATAAGCATATCAACACTCATATGCTTTTGCAGATAATGGAGCTACGCAGTTTGCTTAACTGTCTCAGTACACACATATAATAGATGACAGAACAGTGATTTGCATCCAGGCTGCTCTGACTCTATCCCTCATATAGTCTCCCCGTTGTTGAACTGATAAGTGCATTTTAACAGGAGCCACACTACTAGATCTGCCTTGACTCTTGACTCCCAGGAAGAAAACAACATCTAAATTCAACAATGAAATAGTGCCATATAAATAGATATTTATACACAAATCCACTATCATGGGAGATATCCTTTCCTTTTCAATATATGCCTTGACTTTTGTAACTACAACAAGTAAAGTAGAGGATGCTATTCTGCTACTAGCCAAAGAAGTGCTTTGAAAAAATGGAGACTTGGGTGTTACTATCAAAGTATCATCAGAAAGGCTATGTATGAGGTAGAAAATCCTGCTTTTTAAGTTAAAAACCTAACAATTATGAGGACAAATTTTCAAAAGTGAGACTCATCAATATCGTTTTACGTACAGAATAAATAAATAAATTTGATCAATAAACTCTTTAACATGGAAAATAAATGCTCAAGGCTTATCTCCTTTTTTTTTTCCAGAATAAAAACTTGGCATTTTTATTTTATCTATATGAATTTTTATGTTTGAAATATTCCAAAGAATCTTTTTAAAATTTTTCTAGACTTCAGAAATGATGCTGAGGAAAACTGCTTCAGAGACTCTAAAAGAGCTCCCTCAGGCAGCCACTAACACCTCCTCAGGTGCACCATAGCTGCACAAATGTCCCCCAGCTCCTCATTCAGGTTTTTTTTAAAAATCATTTTATGGATTCTTTGTGGCTGTCATATTATGCACCCCAATCCCACTCATTTCCCCCACCCCTTGTACCCACCCTCCATCCTTGCAACCTCTCCCTCAACAGAGAAGAAAAAATCTGGTTGTGGAATCTGTAGTGTGTCACAGTGTGGCCTACAGTACACCCCTTTGTCCACACTTCTGTGTGTGCAATGACTCTTTAGTCTGGTATGAGCTTCTGCTACTCTATTGACACTGGGACTTCCTCTCAGATATCCTGTTGTTGCCCTGAGTTACAGGGATTCTGTAGGTTTTATAACTGTAGGACCGACCCCTTTACAGGTTTCTTTCAGTGAGTTAGTGGAATTCTGCTGTTAATGTCACCATGTCTTCTTTTCCAGTTGCTACTTATTTACATGGGTGGTATAGCATCATGCAAACTATAAACCAAAATAAACTCTTCCTTTTCTATTTGCCATGGTATTTTATCATAGTAACAGAAGAACAACTAATACAAAACTGGTACCAAAGAAGTGGCATTATCCCTCTGAGAAGCCCATCCTGAACTTTGGGCTAGAAAAGCTACTGGGTACTGTACACAGAAGTTCATGGAGGTTAGTGGATCATTTTTGTGGAATACTGAAAGGGAGACGTGCTCAAAGTAATGCAGACGGTGGGTGTCTGAGTCATAAGGTTCCTGAGAGAAGCTCTTTATGTGATATTTGGCAATGAATTTCACTGCATTCTACCTACATCCTGAGAATGTACATGAGGCTGAGCTTTACAGTAATGTATTTGGTGGGGGAAATTTTATGATAGTGTAACATTGAATTTGTGTCGTTCTTTTTTATTGATTATTCTTACTCAGGTCTACAATGAAAAAGAGCTACAAGTGGGGCAGAAAAAATTAAAAATGTATAATTTGGGAGAAAAATGCACTATGGAGTTGGTGGTTAGAGTCAAGTCGTTTACTGAGAAGGCTAGGCTGTAATTGTTAAGGCTGAGCACCATAAATGAGAAACCTCTTCCCCTACAGCTGGAGTTGTAGCTGGCTGGACACACCCAAATCTTTCCACAGCTGGGTTGCCGCTCTCCAGCCATCCTAGAAATCTGTTATTGGCTCTTTTCCATGGTTTTCTTTTTCTTGTGGTCCAAATAGCTCCCAAATAGCTCAAGAAATCTGTGTTGGGGGATAAGGGAGTGCAGACTTGCAAATTCTGCTTAGCTCCTAACTTCTGGTCCTAACTGCCAAACCAGACAGAGGTGGCTGAGAAGCTTTGGTGGAACCCTGTCTCATTTAGGGAGCCTGGTTCCCCTCCCCCATCCCAATTCCTTATACATATTGGAAACTGGGAACTGGAAAGCAAGTGTGGGTGGGGCCTGCAGAGGCCTTCTGGTGAGCGCTGCCCACCCTCACATTCAGATTTAAATCTTCAGGTAATGTTCTAGATTCTAGACTTTAACATATGAGGAAAATAGATGAATAAATACCCAAGAGTGAGGTGTTAGCCCTCAGAAGGACTAAAGTCCTAAAAAGAAGGACTTTATACCATGTGCTGAGGACAGGGACTCTGAAGCTGCCTGATTTCCTGACATGCTGGCCCAAGTACCCTGAAGAATGGCTGCTGAGCTTATGCAGTCCTAGAGGTTAGGTTCTCCTTTGCAGGCCCCTAAAAACAATAGGGGGGAAGGGGAGGGGAGACATGTATCTGTAATCCTGACACTCTGGAAGTCTCAAAAAGAACAAGAAACTTGCAGGAACAGGCTCTGCACATGGCAGAGAAGCAAAAGTAGAAAGAGGTGACTGAGGAGGATGGGAGAGAATACCAGTGCTGAATGGGGTTGGTAGCTCTGGCTGCAAACACGATGCTTGTGTCACGTAAGTCAAGGAGGCAGCTGGCATCCATGGGTCCTACCCCCAAATGAGCTTCCCAGATGCAAGGTCACCCTGATTCTGGGCAACAACAGAATATCTGAGATAGGACGCATTGATAGTCCTTTATTTATGGCGCTTCAAAAACCAGAAACCTTCAACCAGACCGATAAGTCATTTCAATAAGTATTTGCATGTAAATTTGTATGGGCAAGACAATGTTCTGTGTGACACACAGCAGTTTTTGGTGCCGATTGGTGGATGGATTGATGGATGAACATGCAATGCAGAGGTAGGGGAAAGAGTAGAACAGTAGCTTTTGGGTAGTGGAGAGAGGTGAAACTTAGAGAGAAGGAGGCTATGGACAGGCTTTTGTGGACTGGGGTGCATATTTTTCCCACCTAGGGGTAGTCGGTTGGTGAGCAGCAGTCTGGAGTTTTCACAGGCTCTTCCACTGAACATGCTGCCTAGTTACATTATCATCTTGGCTCTGAGCAACAACAAAATATCTGAGATGAGGAATGGTTTATTTTCTGGACTAAGCCCCCTCAAAAGACCTCCATGGTCCATGCTGCTGTCAGAGGCCAAGCTTGTGCTAATGAATGGCCTATGGTGCAGATGCAGTCGTGCTAGTGTACATGGTCTTGCCATGTTGATGTCCACGATCAAAGCCTTGGCCAGAAGCATGTTGATGTCTGTAATCAGGGTTTCAGCAGGAGACCATGTTGATGTTCATGGTTCATGCTGACCTTGGCTGTAATGGGCAGAGATGCTTGTTTTGCAATATTGATGACTACAGATTCATAACTGAGAATGAGAGACATTGAAAGCTTCTATGATAACCTCTCTTTAACCCCACACCCAAAAATAAAATATAAAACAATCCAGACAAGAAGCTATTGACAAAATTTTTTAAATTTGTTATAAAGGAGCTGAAGTTTACCTCTTCACAGTTGATGGCTTCTGGTTGAGTTGTAGGGGAGGACTCAGTTATGTTTAAAAGGGCAGGTCACTGGGAGTGTGGCCATGCTCCAATGAGTATATGGACAACACAAGTTGGACTTGGTTTCATTTTTTTTTTCTTTTTTGGGGGAGTACAAGGCTAGAGAATAGACCTAGGAGAAATGGAAAGTGAGTGTGATCAGGTTGCATTGGATGATATGCCCAAATAATTGATACAAATTAAAACGTAAAATAAACAGAAGCCTTCTGCACTACATGGGACCACAGGAGAACTGTTTGGGAAGGATTGGCATGTATTTATGGGATTGTTGGAGAAGGGGGCATCACTGAAGTCAAGCCATTCCTAGTGTCTCACTGGGGACCAATATTATTGGGTATTTCTCATCCAAGCCATAGTGAAACCACAGTGAAAGACACTGCCAGATGCTGTTGCCAGCTTGAGATGGAGCCTGTCACCCTTGGGCCACAGTTGCAGCAGCTTTTGTATACTGACATTGGTGAAAATTTTCCCTAGTTTTTTCCAGAATCAGTAAACCCCTTAGTCTATTGATTCAAGTTGGAGGCTCAGCTACATGGGTTGTTGCCCTAAAGAACATTCTCAGATTACTTTGGGCCAAACAACTTCCCAGACCAACCAGCAGTCACTGAAGGTTGATTTCATTTATTTATTTTTTAAACTAGCTTCGGGAATAGTGAATCATCTTGAGAGAAGCCAGAAACTGCACAGATGGCTGATTCTGTGTTTACTGTGGTTTAGTGTTAATTACAAACTTACTTATTAAGTGATGGGAAGAAACAAAAGACTCTATTGATCTTTAGCTCATGTTTCACTTTTTAAATTTCATTGCTTGCTAATATTCTTGGCAGTTTACATTAAATTCGCTGTGTATATTCAATTAGTTTTTATGACTTAAAATATCAATGTCTTTAATCTCTAGTGAAAACAAATTTTGCAATTGCGACTAATGAGTAAAGCATTTTAATCCATGATGCCTCCTGTCTTTGCTTGCTTTATGTGTAGATCTATGAATGAGTTCTTCCTCTTCAACAGTATTTCAATGCTAATCAGCAACAATTGCAAGTATTCCTGCAGCTTAAAGATATACTCAGTTTTAGGTTGTGAATTCGTTCTTCCATGTTGCCTTCTATCAAAGATGATACATAACACTTTGTGGCAGCACCAAAGATGTCTTGATATTTTGTTTGAAACACGCCTTGCCAAGTTGCCAAGCTGCACTGAACTTGTAATCCTCCTGCCTCTGTCTTCTGACTACTGAAATTATGAGTATACACCATGATACTTGGTAGAAAATGCTTTCAAAATTCTAATATATAACATTTGTGACACTCAATATAATTTTTTCTTTGTTGATGGAGTGAAACTATTCATATTGAGTATTATGAATGGAATTTTTCTACTTTATTCTTCATTTTAAGTTTTCTGGGAAATTGTGTTCTCCCAAAGAACTCAGAATATTGTTTTTTCTAGATTTCATTATCTCAGTGAACTTTTTTTCCTCAGGTGAGTATGGCTGAAAGCTTTAATATCTCTATAATTTCTGTCTAAAAAGTAATACATTTCTCCATTTAGACTTGTGTTTATGTTTTTATAGTGCTAAATTTTAAAAGCTTTAAAAGTTACAATATGTAATAAAATATAAAAAATTGTATAAAATAACTTTAAATTGTTCATCTCTTTCTAACTTTCCCCAAGACACATTTTTTAAATTGTTAGCAATGTTTTATTTTTGTATACTTGAAATCTCTGCCTTATGTAACTCAAAAGACAGATCTCGTTGAATCACTGGCCAAAGGGGTTGCATTGACACCCTGAAGAATCCCAGGCTAGGCTCTTGTCTTCCTCCTCCCATTCTCTCCCCATTCCCATCCCCCCCTTTCTCTCCGTGTGCTGATAGCCAGCCTCTATTTCCCCCCCCACTCTCTTAACTCCCCTCCCCATGCCCTGAATAAACTCTATTCTATACCAAAAAAAAGAAAGAAAGAAAGAAAGAAAGAAAGAAAGAAAGAAAGAAAGAAAGAAAGAAAGAAAGAAAGAAAGAAAGAAAGAATTCCAGGCTATTGGTTGTTCTTGACAGCTGATGGTTAGACCCTATTACTGAAGATACTGCTTAATGTCATCAAATGTGGAGAACCTGGGCCAGTGCCCAACTAATAGTTTTATTCCTGCTGACTAGCTTCATTGTTCTGAAACTGAGTGATGCTACCAGAGAGAAAAGTAATCAGCTTTCAAAACATCAATTATCAGAAAAGAGATTTCTAATCTTGGTCCCAGTCAAGAGGTGGCACTGCTCTCATGGTGATGCATACTTTAAACCCAAGCTTAGAATGTGAGAAATAAGGTTTGCATTTTTAAGGAAAACTGGGCTACATAGTGACACTTTGTCTCAGAAAAGGAAAAGAACAAAGGTAATTTTAGACTACAAATAGTTGCTCAACAACCGACTGCTTATTTGAAACAGACCATAGTTTTCCTTTGTCTTTGGATGCTATATTCCAAATCCCCAAGTGGGTGTCTGAAAGTTAAGAAAGCACCAAACTACTGACATAAAAATAGACATGCCAATCAATGGAATCAAATTGAAGACCCAGACATAAATCCACACACCTATTGTACCTGGGTTTTTGATAAAGACAGAATACACACTGGAAAGGGGACAGCATCTTCGACAAAATATGCTGGTCAAACTGAATGGCTGCATATAGAAAAATCCAAATAGATCCATATTTATCATCTCACAGAAAATTCAACTTCAGTTGAATCAAGAACCTCAACATAAGGCCAGATATACTGAACCTTATAACAGAGAAAGTTGGAAACAGTCTTGAATTCATTGGCACAGGAGACTTCCTGAACAGAACATCAATAGTACAGGAAGTAAGAACAACAATTAATAGATGGGACCTCATGAAACGGAAAGGCTTATATGACAAAGGACAGCATCATTTAAACAAAGCAAAAGGCTACAAAATGTGGAAAGATTTTTACCAACTACACATCCAACAGAAGGCTATTATCTAAAATACGTAAAGAACTCAAAAAATTGGACATCAAGAAGACAAATAACCTAATTAAAGATGGGAAACAGATCTGAACGAATAATTCTTGAAAGATGAAGCACAAGTGGCCGAGAAGCACTATAAGAAATGTTCACCATCCCTAGCCATCAGGCAAATGAAAATTAAAACAACCCTGAGATTTTATCTTACATCAGTCAGAATGGCCAAGATCAATCAAACAAATCACAGCGCATGCTGGTGAGACTGTGGAATAAAGAGAATGCTCATCTATTGCTGGTGGGGCTACAAACTTGTACAGCCACTATAGAAAACAGGGTGGTGGTTCCTCCAGAACCTGGAAATAGATCTACCTCAAGATCGAGCTATAGCAGTCTTGAGTATATATGCTATATTCTACTACAGAAACATTGCTCAACCATGTTCATAGCTATTCTATTCATAATAGGCACAAACTGGAAACAGACTAAATGTCTGTCGATGAATGAATGGATAAAGAAAACATAGTACACTTGCACAATGACATATTATTCAGATGTTTTAAAAAATGAAATCATGAAATGTGCAAGTAAAGGGATAATACTAAGGAAAAAAATTATCCTGAGTGAAGTAGTTCAGAAAGAGAAATGTATTCACTTATATATACTTGTTAGCATTTAAGTCTTTGTCAAGCAGGCTACAATCCTAATAACTACAGAGGCAAGGTATAAAGTAAGGGACTAGTACATGGGGCATTATCTCCATAGAAAGGGTAAACAGAACATATGTAATGGGTGGATGAGGAAACTGGAATGAGTAGATAGCAGGAGAGGTAAATCCCCACCTATATATTCTCACCACCAAATGAAACTTCCAGGGCCAGGAATAGGTTACATCTAGTTGAATTGTTGGCCAAAGAGGCTCCATGGAAACTCTCAAACAATTCAGGTTATTGCCAAGGCTATTGGTTGATCTCTGCAAACTGTCAAAAAGACCCTACTTCTGAAGACAACACTTACACAATTCACTGAACATATGCTATGCATTCATTTATGTATAGTAGTTAGCATTTAACTATTTTTCAAACAGGCTACAATCCTAGTAACCACAGTGGCTAGGTATAAAGTAAGGGACTAGGATGTAGGGCATGATCTCCATAGAAAGGGTAAATAGAATAGATGTTATGAGTGGATAGGGGAGACTGGAATGAGAATATAAAATGGAGAGGGTGGGACCTACATAGATCCTTCACCTGCTATGTCCTAGTTTTCATAGTCCTAGAAGGTACTCTGCACACTACCAGAGGAGAAAGGTAAACACCATCCTAGCTCTAATCCCTGTGTTCTCCAGTGGTCACCAGCCTACAAGGTGCACCGGTGCAATTGTGGCACAAACTTATAGGAATAACCAGCCACTGTCTGATTGAATTGACAGCCCACTCCATGAGACAGAACACATGCCCAACACCGTGTAGGTGTCCAAAAACCTGAGACTAGATACATGGACCAAGGACAAAGGAAAAACCAAATTCTACCAAAGGAACATAGCAAGAAAATGACTCCTGACATTTGCCTATCCCATAAATCAGTGTCTTGCTCAGCCATCATTAGAGAAGCTTCATGACTGAACAATGTGCAGAGAGTGAGGGATCCCAGGCATAGCAGGGCTAACACACATATGAAGTCTACAGAGACTATGGAAGCATATATAAGGCCTACATAGGTCTAAAACGGATGGTATCCTAGTCCTAAGAGGGGAAATAGACACAAGCCCCTATCCCTAAGCTATCTCCAACTGATAACTAACAGGAAAAGAACAGTTCCTGCAACCAAACCTCACTGTGTAGAGAAACCAGACTTAATGGCAGGTCCCTTACCCAGCAGTAGATGGTCAACATAAAATGAACTGGATGGTATTTTTGGAAATTTTTTTTGTCCCACAATACTTTGGTCATTTCTCTCTTCCCCCTACCCCCTACAGATCAGTTTATTTATTATGGTTTCTGATTTTGTTTTTATGGTATTTTGTGTGTGTGTGTGTGTGTGTGTGTGTGTGCGTGTGTGTGTGTGTGTGTGTGTGTGTGTGTGTGTTAGCATCTATATGTGTTTCTTATGCCTTTTCTTTCCTTTTTTATTTACTCTATCATATAGAAAACTCCAAACACAATTTTCCTTCCCCCAATTCTCCCAGTTCCTCCCACAACTTCCCTTTTCACCCAGATCTACTCCTTCTCCATTGTCCTTCAGCAAAGAGCAGCCTCTCGGGGAGATCAACTAAACATGGCATAACAGGAGGTAATGATACTAGGCACAAACCCTCAATATCAAGGCTGGATGAGGCAGCCCAGTAGGAGGAAAAGGATCCCAAAATCAGGTAAAAGAGTCAGAGACCCCCCTACTAACACTGTTAGGAGTCCAATAAAAACTCCAAGCTAAACAACCATAGCACATATGCAGATGACTTAGCGCAGACCATGCAGGCTCCAAGGTTGCTGCTTCAGTCTCTGTGAGCGCCTGTGAGCCCTGCTCAGTTGATTCTGTGTGTCCTGTTCTCCTCCTGTTCTTGGTCTCTCTGGCTCCTACAATCCTTCCACCCCCTCTTCTGTGGGGCTCCTTGAGTTCCACCTAATGTTTGATTGTAAATACTCCCATCAGCGGCTGAAGGAAGCTTCTCTGATGACAACTGGGCTAGGCACCAATCATTAGGAATCACTTCATTGACTTTTTTGGAGCAGGGAGGGCAAACTGTTTAGTTCAACTCTAGATCTCTGGATTATCCAGTTTTTCTTGTGTTTTTCTTTGGCTCTTAATTTTTCTGATTGTTTTTATTTTATCTTATAAATTTTTAGATGCCTGTCTACATTCTAATGAGAGAGAAAAAGAAAAAAATGTGGATGGGGATCTAGAAGGAGTTGGGGAAGGGAAACAAAAACCTAAATATATTGTATGAAAAAATATATATTCAATTTTAAAAAACTATAAAAAGCACTAAACTATAAACTATGATAAGTTTAGTTTATGTTTTGGGAATAGTCAGAGATTAACAAAAATATGTAGTGATTGTAACATTTTGTATTGTATTATAAACATTATTATATTATTATAGTCTAACCATTATCACAGTATGCTGTAATGAAAGTTTGTACTTTGAGACTATTATTAAGTAAAGCAAAGGTTACTTGAACATGCATGCTGAGACACTGAAAAATCAGTAACTGAGTTGCTGACTAAGTGACTAATAGCCATGTACTATATATGGTATTTATATGCAGAACAATGAATGACTTATGACCATTTAAAATTTATAAATTGTATATTGTTAGAATTTCCCATTTAATTAAACCAAAGCTGAATATAAATTACAAAAACTATAGAAAACAATACTGTAGAAGAGATTAGCAGTGAATTGTATTGAAATGTGTGCATTGTAATTAGTATTTTTTTCATAAATGAAATAATTTTCTTTGTTATATTTAAGAAGCAGTGTCTCTCTACTATTCTATCATTTTAATTAAGTGGACTTTTAGATTTGAACTCATAGAAAAGATGGTTAAATGAGTGGTTTTCCAGGCTCTTGCCACAGCAGTGTGATTTAGGGTTGGAAGTGTGTGACCCCCTTCTCAGGAAAGTACCACTCTAGGGACTAAGCAGGCTTAGTGGTCTACCACTGCTGACTGGGGCCAGAGTCAAACTTTCTTCAGACTCTCTTATCCTTTTAAAAATAATCCCTTGAGTCCTTGAATCTCTGTGGGAAGGCAGTGATTAAGCAACATCTTCTCAGTAGCTGGTGATCATCTGATGAAATACATGCTCTAGCACGAATGCAAGATCCTTTAAATGAGTTGCTTAGTAAGGAGCTGTGTAGAGCCCATCAACACTGTTCTACTGATACAGTTTGAAAACTGCAGTTGCACATTTCACTCCAAGCAGGTTCTCAGAGAACTTATGCACACGTGATTTGATTCTGTATGTCAGACTTTGGAGGAGAGCAACCCAAAAGATTCTATTTAAAGGCTGACGTGGGGTGGGTGGAGTTGGATGGATCAAAATGTTGGCCACGGTTTATATAACTACATACGATGTCCAGCTTAGAATAGCTTGCCTTTGGATTTTACAAGTTTCTTACTTTATAATGATATAAAAATGCATTTGGTACAAATCTGAAATTTGAATTTTGGTTTCTTCTGAGCTAGTTTACAAGCAGCCATGTGAGTAAAGTAATTCATCCTGTCTACTATGGTCAGTAGGTTAGGCATAGTGAGTGTATTTTTGACCTACAAAGTTTTACACTGATGATCTCATCATCTAATAAGGAGCATGCCAAGTAAGCAGAAAGACAAAGGAGAAGGCATCTCCTATGCTGTGTCTTCTGTGCATCACACATTGCCTCAGGAAGACTGTTTCTAAGCTTGTGCCTGATGCATACTCCCGTACCACCGTAGTACTACGCTGCCTGTCAGATTCACGCCCCTTCTCCATGTGTCCTGTGTGTGCTTGGATTCAGTTGTTAAGTACAATGACTGGGTACTGAAGAAAAAAGTGTTCTTTGGGAACAAAAAAAGGGAAATTTTGCATTTTGGTAACTCTGCCTTTCTTTTCATACTTTTAAAATAAAGTTGAAATGAAACAAAATTATCTTACTAACATGAATTATCTAATAAAATTAAATCACTATGGTTTTCGTCTGTGACTTAAAAATGAAAACTTTAGTGCCAGATGCCTATTGAATAATATTGAATTGGAAAACAGCTCTTGATTTAGACCACTTTCAGTATCATCCAGGCATAACAAATTGAAGTTTTAGGCATGAAAACACACAAAAGGTAGGTAAACCAGAGTGTGTGAAAACAGAAATACATTCATGAACTGCTCACAAAATCTAGTGGCACCTTTGACTCTCAACAGGTTACAGGGCAGGAGTGTGTGCCACATTTGTCATCAACTCCAGAATTGGAGTCACCTTACAGGAAGCTGTGAGATGCCCATTAGCCTTGCTGGGGATTGAACTCAGGTCCTCTGGAAGTGATCTTAAAAAGTCTTAAGAAGTGATCATGTGACTTCTGCCCTTTAGTCTATTTATGCAGTGGATTGGGTTTACTGGTTTATGTACATTGAATCATTCCTGTATCCCTATGATTAAAGTCAATGTGACCATAATAGATAATGGGTTTTATATGTTCTTGAATTTAGCCAAGAATTGTATTGAAAACTTTTGCATCTGTGTTTATCAAGGAGATTGGTGTGTGTGTGTGTGTGTGTGTGTGTGTGTGTGTGTGTGTGTGTGTGTGTATCATTTTCTGGTTTTGGTCTCAGGATAATACTTTCTTTGTAAAAGGAATTTGAAATGTTTCTTCCTTCTCTGTTTTGCATAATAGTTTGAGTAGTACTGTAGTCAGCTCTTCATTGAAAGTCTTCTGCCCTGAATCCATTTAGTCCTGAACTTTTTCTTCTTTTGTGGAGATTTTTAATTACTGCTTCTATCTCACTGTGTGTTGTGAGTCTATTCAAATTATTTACTTCATCTAGATTTAACTTTTGTGGTTCATAGACATATCTAAAAATTCATCCATTTTTTTATTTTTCTGGTTTGGTGAGATATGAATTTTAAAGTATATTCTTAAGATTCTCTGAATTTTTCAGTGTCTGGTTAATTTCTCCATTTTTGTTTCTAATTTTATTAATCTGGATTCTCTTCTAGTGTTTAATGTAGATAAATGTCGTAAATCTTGTTAATCTTGTTCAAATCTATTTTGCTGTTTCTTTATTTTTGCTTTTTATTTCCATTAATTTCAACACAGATTTTCATTATCTCTTTCTGTCTACTTCTTTGGGGTGCTTCTTGTGTTTATAAGGCCTTCAGGTACATTATTAAGTTATTAATTTGAGGTCTTTCAAATATTTTGATGTAGGCATTAGTGTCATACACCTTCATCCTATGCCTGCACTCGGTGTGTGACATAGATTTTGATGTGTTTTATTTTTATTTTCATTCAATTCTAGGAATATTTTAATTTTCCTAATATCTTCATTCATCCTACTTTGATTCTGTAGTATAGTGGTTAGCGTCTATGAATTTGTGATCTTTTGTCATTTTTTTTGAAATCCAGCTTTATTCCATAATGATCAGATAGAATGCATGATATTACTAAATATTCCTATATTTGCTGAGACTTTCTTTGTGCCTTCTAAGTACTCTATTTTGTAGAAAGTTCCTTGGGCTGCTGAGAAAAACAATTACTACTGGCTGCTTTTGTGGAATGCTCTTTAGACATCTTTAGGTCCATTTGATTTATGATGTTATTTAACAGCAGAGTTTTTGTCTATTTTTTTTCCAGATTTCATCTCTGTTGATGAGAGTGGAAATAACCCACTATCATTGTGGTTATGTCAATCTGTGGTTTTCAGTCTAATTTTTTGTTTTGTTTTGTTTTGTTTTTGAGAATGGATATTTCTGCATTCAGTGTATATATGTTTAGGATGATAATATACTTCTCTTGGATTTTTCCTTTAATGAATCTATAGTGTCCTCCCTTATTGCTTCTGATCAGTTTGAATAAAACAAATAATAATTTGATGATTCATCAATTAAAGCTAATGACATTCCTTTTTTTAAAAAAGCAATTACTTAAGTTTATCCTATGTTTGAAATACTAAATTTGCTGGGCTAAGAAAAAAAACCAAGAAGAATATAGGAGAAGAAAGGAATAACTTTAAGCAGTAGACAGAATAGAAACTCTCAGAAGCAATACATTAGAAATTATTATATCAGGGACTACTTTACTAATAAGAAAGAACAAATGCATGTTCCTCAGACATATGCATAAAAGAAATGGGTTGAGAACAACTGCTAAGTGTTCTAAATGTTTTATTGTGTGTGTGTGTGGGGGGGTGATTATTATAGTCCTCTCCATCTCAGTCAGAACAAAGAGAAAACCTGAAAAGCTGTTTTCAATAAAGTCAGTTTTATCCTGCTAACAAACAAGTGTTTCTATTCATGCTATATTGGAAATCAGTGGTTGTGGCTCTGCCTCTCTTGGTCATACATTGTTGAGGTTATAAATGGTGAAGCATGAGAAAATTGAATTCCTTATGAGCAAATGGGAATGGGAAAAATTTTCAGATGATGACCTTTGTTTGCAAGTGGGTGATGTGGCTAGACCTGAGTGCAGTTTTAATATCTATGGTATTTGAGGCCCTGATGCTTGTGCTCTGTGTCAAAGATAATGCATAGAGTAAGTTTTTATTATTCTCCTATATTGTCCATTGGACACAGACTTCCACCTTTAGTCAACAGACCTTTAGCTGATAAGCACTTTCCAGATCCTGGTCACCTGGAAAAGTAACTAATGATGATGTGACCCTCACAGTGGACTGCAGTGTGGAGAGCAGGTGATCTCACAGTTGCTGTCACTCAACCTGTGTACTCTGCAGCAACATTGAGCAATGCTTAGAAGTAAGATATCTGAGAAGAAAAACCTTAAAATGTATTTCTATCCAGAGACAACTGATTTACAAACTCCAAAAGAATTTATCTTCCCTTCATTCCTTAAAACCCACCTTCTGACTACAACTACAGTGGGAATATTTCACTGTTCACCTGGGTTTACTTAGTGTGGTGATTAGTTTTGTGTCAACTTTGTCAAGCCTATGATCATCTGAGAAGACAGAACCACAATGAGAAAATTATTCTATAAGATTGGGCTATAGGTAAGCCTGTAGGGCATATTCTTAGTGATTTATAGGAAAGGACACAGTTGATTGTGGGTAGAGACTCTCTTGGACTAGTGGTCCTGGGTTCTATAAGAAAGCAGGCAGAGCAAGTTATAGAGAGCAAGCCAGTAAGCAGCACCCTTCCATGGCCTCTGCATCAGCTCCTGCCTCCAAGTACTTGCTAAGTTTGATTTCCTATTATGAGTTCTTTCTTCCTTCCTTCCTTTCTTAGTTTCATTCTTTATTTAACTTTTAACTCTTTATTGATTTTTGTGAATTTCAAATCGTGCAACCCAATACCATTCATCTCCCCATCCCTGTTCCTTCACATCTGCCTTCATCCCAGCAACCTTCCCCTAAAATGAAAAAAATAAAATCTCATCATGAAAGTACAGTGTGTCACAATGTGTCACACAGTATAACCTTTTGTCCACACATATTTACTTGCAAATGTTCGTTGCGGTGAGTCATTGGTTTGTTTTGAGGGCTCTGACTTCTTCTACACTATCAATACTGGAATTTCATGGAGATTTCTTTTCTGGAGATCTTGCAGCTTTGGATATGCAGGACTGGCCCCCTCATATTCTCCAGCAATTCAGAGATGGTGTAGATGTTGGGGTGTGCCAATTCAAAGCCCTGGATCTAGGTCCCAATGGTAGCTAAGTTAGTCAGCCAGCCATACCACGAGAGCTAGCTCTCCAGCACTGCCCTATCTCGCTTACCCAATGCTGCAGACTACAAGGAACATGGACAGTTCTTCCATTCTCATGACCTCAGGGACAGCTCTCCTGCCTGTCCCATGTGGCAGGAGTGAGGGCATATCTCTCTTATCCACACCACCACATAGCAGAGAAATGATGGAGCCAGCACTCCGGTGCTTGTGACCTTGGTCCAGCTCAACTGAGCCCTTGCAACTACTGTGTTAGCCAGTAGCTCCAGCTCTACTGTGTTAGCCAGGCATGGTACAGTACCCACTCTTGCAAGTGCTGCAGGTGGTGAAGTGTAGTGCCAGATCTGCACAGTCCTTGGACATCATACATAGTTTCAGATGGCAGCACAGACACCTCTGGATATCTTCTGCCAGTCTGTGCCACACGTTCATTGACTTCTTTCAATGATGACCAGAGATGTGGAAGCATTAGTCAAATAAACCTTTTCACCCTCAGACTCATTTGGGCTATGGTTTTTCACCACAGCAATAATAACCCTAAATGAGACAATCGTTTTTTCCTGAGTTGCAGTAATATAATACTTGCTCCACTGATCTTCCCACTGTTCTGTTGGCAGCTTTGCTGAGTTTTAGTAGCCAGAACTGATGAGTATTGTCAGTTAAACTCACTTAAAACAGATTGACAAACAGACAGACAGACATTCTTCATTCCCTACCTTTCTGAGGGGCACCTGCTTCCAACAGGTAACAGATTATACACCAGTGCACAGATGATGGGCCAAAAGAGCATGCCCCTGCCGTGGCAGGCTTATTCTTTGTAAAAGAAAATAGACAAAAAACGCGCACACACACACACACACACACACACACACACACACACACACACATAAACAAATCCTATTTTGAAAAAAAACACAGAAGATAGATAGATAGATAGATAGATAGATAGATAGATAGATAGATAGATAGATGAATAAGAGGTTTCTGTCAGGTATATTTAGTGTAGCCCAACCTTTAGGTAGAAGAATAGTCAGGGATCCTCTAAAACTATAACCCTTAACTATTATAGGAAAAAGTCCAGGACCAAGTGAGAACAGGTAAAATACTTGGTTTGGTGGTGTTTACTGGCGCCACGCAATGCACAGTGCCCACTTCAACACACGTAAGGTGTGTGAACTAACAAGTGAACATGAAGATTTAAATTTTTAATACTGTAAGAAAAGGAAAGAGGCATGGCCTACAAAAAGTTATTTTAAATTTTAGCTATAATAACTATGTGACCCAGCCATTACTTCTGTATCAAGCACCATCTCTGGGACGCCTTTTCAGCAGCATCCTCACCAAATACAGAATTTTTCATCCTTCTTATAAAAGAACCTACTGTGAATTAGCTTATATCTTTCTTATAGAAATTGCTTATTAAGTATAATACTTATATAACATTCTTTCTCCTTATCTCATAAAGTAATTTTTAGGAGGTGTACTCACTTGCTTTTCTGTTTAATATCCCCTAAAGCATTTCCCATCTGCAAAAAATATAACAGTCATCTGGTAAATGTGTCTTGGATGGAGCTGAGCCCACTTTTGCACATGTGTTAAATTAACTCTTTTGATATTCCCAGTCAGTTGAAAGATACACAACTCTACACTCTTACTATATCCTATTGCCTAACTTAGCTAGCAAGTACTTTAATTTCTTGTTGAGTGTTCAGGAAGTTATTGTTTGTGTTGAATGGAAGCCAAGTCTGATGAGATTTCTGGCACACAGGAAGTTGTTTACAGCTTCTCTTTCTTACTGGTACTATTGTGTAAAGGGACCTGACTGAGGAGGTACTGTACACCACGATCATGTATTCAGTGGCATACCTATCAGCTGACCCAGTTACCACTCAGAGGTAAGGCATGCAAACTTGAAGTGTTTTCAATGTGGGTTCATGTCCAATAGATAGCCTGCTGTGTTATTTATGTTTTACCATCATGTGGGATAATTTCCTTAACCACACAAACAAAAAGCTATGAAATATGAGCTGAATTTCTCAGATCACATGTATTAGTTGTGTATTAAGGATATCCAGTATGTTGTTTCCATACAGGTATGTCACACACACTGATCAAGTCTAGTCTCTTCCCCACACTCTCATTCCTGCATTCCTTATAATCTTAAGTAATCACTATCCCACTTTCAAATTCATATTCTTTTTGAGGGTATAAATGTGAGAAGGAACACATGGTACTTGTCTTTCTGCATTTGGCTGTTTTATTAAGCACAATATCCTTTAGTCATATCCGTCCACTGCAAGTGACAGAGTTTCATGTCGAAGATAACCATGTGTGCGTGTGCGTGTGCATGTGTGTGGTTTTCTTGGAGACCAGAAGACAGCCTCAGCTGTCATCTTCAGGAATTCTGTCCATCTCCTTTTGAAATAGGGTCTCTTTTGACCTGAATCTCAGAATAGACTGGCCTATAAGTCCTAGGGATGACCTTCCCCCATCTCCATCTCCCTAGCACTGAGATCGCAATGTGAGACATTATACCTATCTTCTTTTTTTCTATTAATTTAATTATTTATTCACTTTACATCCCAAACACAGCCCCTCCCCCCTGTGGGTCCTGTTTCCCTTACTGAGCTGCCTTGTCTGGCCTCGGTGGGAGAGAATGTGCCTAGTCCTAAAGTGACTTGATGTGCCATGCCTATCTTCTATGGAGAGATCTGGGATTGAACTCAGGTCCTCATGCTTCTGAAGCAAACACTTTACCAAGTGAGCTATTTCCCCAGCTCATACATCACACTTTCTTCTATGAGTTGGTAAGAACCTAAACTGGGGCTGAAGCTTTCAGGTATGTCCAAATTTTGAGATCGTAGCATGCTATTGTCATCTAAAACTGTGTAGGGCCACATCCATAGCTATGTTGAGATACATATGAACCATGAACCACACCTTAGAGACAACTGGTTACCCACTGCGAACAGTGCCATAAAGTCTGTGACCATATCTCTTTCATTCACAGACCCTATTTTGTCTGGATATACACCCAGAGGTACATGTAGTGGACCTCTTTTCATGTTTGTTTGAGACAGACACTTCCATAGTTTTCTCCACAATCCATATGCTCATCCTCAGCCTATGAGAGCTTTAAGGGCTGGTGATGTAGCTTAGTGGTAGAGCACTGGTCTACCATAGACAAGGTCCTGGGTTCAGTTCTCAGCACTGAACAAAACAAAATAGATAAATGGAATTCTGTTTTCTTCACATTCTTGCCGGCACTTGGAATTTTTTTCCTAACAACCATTATAATTGGAGTAAGATAGCATTCATTTCCATTTTGATTCACATTTTTTTCCACATGTATGTTGACCATCTGTATTTGTTCATTTGCAAAGTCTCTATTAAGATCATGTGCTTGTTTTTTTTTTAAATTTTATTATTTGGCATGTTCATATACTCATATAATGATTCTTCATTGTTTCTCTTCGCCAATCAGGTCTTGGTTCAATATCAAACTGTTCCCAATATGGGAGACAGTTATTCTGATGACACCTCTCCCTTATAAAAGAAAAAGGGAAGCTGTGGGGCAGTGGTCTGTGACAGGCAATCTGACATCTGGTTGAGCATAGGCTGAAAATTCTGGGAGACCCAGTGAAATATCCACGAGCTGTGGAATTTCCACGAGGGACCAGACCATGTTTTTAGCCAACACTCCCTGAAGACACCTGTAAAACCAGCCACAGCCTTTACAACCCCTGTATAGAGAGGGGTCTGGCGTGTGAGATTTGTCATGTAGAAAGCAACCCTGAGTCCCAGGCAAGCAAATGAGGCACCACAAAGTACCCAAACCAGGTCAATGGGAAGTATCGGTTACCAAACCTCTGACCCCTCCCAAACCATATATCAGAGCATCCCCACCGGAGTAGCTCTCTCTCTCCCCCCCTTCTCCACCTGCCTGCCCTGCCTGCTTCTGCTCGTGCCCCGCCGCCCGCCATCCAGAAGGAATAAAGGTACAAAGCTGCTCTGGTGTCCAAGAGCCTTTATCCCACAAGCTGTAACACTTTTGGCCCAAAAGAGATCCACTCTCTGGGCCAAGCGGTGGGGCATACTCTGACAGCAGGTGGGTCTGGTGGGGGTCATGCTGCAGCCAGAATCGGGCTCAGAGCGGGAGAGTAGCAGAGGCGGCCCACGCTCCCATCCTCGCTTGCGCTCCCTCCTTCTGCCGCGGCCCAGCAACTGACATGCGGCCCAGGCAGCTGCCACAAGAACCAGGACCAGGGGACTCCGTCCACGCTTTTGCTCCCGAGCAGTGGGCCAACACATTCCCCTTTCTTATATGCTCCGCCCTCTCATTGAACACTTTCCTCTCAGCATACCCTCAGATGTTTATATTTTACTTTCTGTGTGTGACCCACTGAGTTTAATTAGACTTTCTTACTCAGTTGTGAGTCGGGAGTTATTTACTTGAGCAAGGACTACTTATTGGTGCTGATCAAGTGAAGAAAATGACACTGCCTGTCTCAACAACCTTTAACTGCCAATACTCTTTCATGGAGGGGTGGAGCCTGGTGTCACCTCCTTCATCCATAATTTAATGTTGATGGGCCCAGTCATGTGCAGGTCTCATACATGAGTGCCATGACTATATACTGTAAAGAAGTCATCCTTTTGTTGCTTAACTCTCCATCCTCTGGCTTGGACATTCTTTCTACTGCCTCTTCCCTGATCCCTGGAGGGAGTGGTATGGCTGCTCCACTTAGGACTGAGCATTCATTCCACCATTACATACCCTTGTCACTCTGACCAGTTGTGGATTTCTGCATTAACTGCCACCCATGGCAATAAGAAGCTTCTCTATTAAAGACTGGTTACACCATTAATTTATGACATAAGCACGAGTAGAAAGAAGGAACCACGTAGCAGAACAATAATGCCCTCTGCCCCGCCCACACACAAAAGCATATGATATCTTGGTAGGCTCGTGACTAAGATTAAAGAATGAAGCATGAGTTCTCTCTGTAGAGTGGGGCTCAAAGCAAATCAGAAAATAAATAGCTAAGTCTGTAAATGTGCCACTATTATCTCACCTGGCAAGTCATTGTTTTAGATAGAAGTATTTACAGCTGAGTAAGATCATGGGTGACTTGTCTTCCCAAGCAACCTTTATAGCACCTACTGACACTTTGAAGGCTAGAAAATATGAAGAGAACTCCCAGCTCATCTCCAACTTGATTTCTTTATGTTCTGGAACTGAGTGTGTCGTGTCTTCAACAGTAAAGTCATATCATATCAAGAGCAGTGGCAATCACCTATGTTGTTAAATTATTTTTTTTTCGAAAATTTCAAAATGAAGACTATATTAATATTTTCTTTCTTTTTATTGGATATTTTTATTTATATTTCAAATGTTATCCACTTTTCTGGTTTTCCCTCCAGAAACCCACTATCCTCCTTCTCCCTCTCCCTGCTTCTATGGGTGCTCCCCCACACACCCACCCACACACCCACTCCTGCCTCCCCGCCCTGGCATTCACCTACACTGGGACATCGAGCCTTCACAGGACCAAGGGCCTCTCCTCCCACTGATGTCCGACAAGGTCATTCTCTGCTACATATGTGGCTGGAGCCATGGGTCTCTCCATGTGATCTCTTTGGTTGGTGGCTTAGTCCCTGGGAGCTTATGGGGGATGATATGGTTGGTTGATATTGTTATTTCCTATGGGTTGCAAACCCCTTCAGCTCCTTCAGTCCTTTTTCTAACTCCTCCACTGTGAACCCCATGCTCAGTCCAATGGTTGGCTGCAAGTTTCCACCTTTTCAACCCCCAATTCCTCCTGGGTTCCCCCACTTCCTTTCATATTCACGACTTCTTTTTTAATTATATTGTGTATGTGTATAATGTATATAATGATATGCATTAAGGGATATAATATATATATATATATATATATATATATATATATATATATCCTGAGTCCATTTTGTGTTGCTCATACATACAAATGTTTAAGATGGACCATTTTAGATATAATAACTTATCTGGGGGTTTTTCTCTGGATAAAACAGATCCCCCCTTGCTCAGTATCCATTAATTATCTATAGTTCATTATCTAGAGGTGGGGCCCTGCGAAAGTTTCCCTGTCCATGTTGGAATTCCCAATGGTGTTATCATTACATGCATGTCTTTTTTAAGCAACCATGTTATCTTATTGAGATTTAATAAGCTTCAGTGTCATGACTAGAAGACTTCCTCTCACCAGATACCATGATCTTCTGACTCTCATGATCTTTCTGCCCACATTTCTTCAATGAGCCTTGGGTGTATGGGTTGCACTGTAAAGATACCAACTAGTACTGGGTACCCATGGTCACTTACTCTCAGTGGTTTGACCAGTTGTGGATTTCTGAGATTGTCTCCATTTTCTGCAAAAAGAAGCTACATTGATGATGGGTTAAAGATACACTTATTATAAAGTCATGTATGTAGAATTCAGTTAGGAATTATACCATCCCTGTGTAGTTGTTCACCTTGTCGACAGTACCAGACATGGACTCTCTCCTGTTTATCTGGCCTTAAGTCCAATTAAGAAGCTGTTGATTATATCAAGTTATCCGAAATAGTGCAAACAAATAACTTAAAGATGCAACTCAAGAGTTTGGAAAAACCCAAAACAAAGAAATAAAAATCAGAGCAGAAATTAACTAAATAGGAACCAAAGAAATACAAAGAATTGGTGAATCCAAGACAAGACCCTTAGACCAATTAACCAAAAGAAAGAGGAGATACAAATTAACAAAATCAGAGATAAACCGGAATACATTACAAGGGACACAAAAGAGATTCAGATATTATAAGGGAAAACTTGAAAAACCTAAAAAAAAGGACAAATTTTTAGATTCATCCAACCTCTTAGTTTAAACCAAGGAGATCAACAACCTAAGCTGTCACATGACAAAAAAGGTGATTGAAACAATAATAAAAGGTCTTCCAACCCCTATCCCCCTAAAAAAGCCTGGGCCCTAGATTCACAACAGAATTCTACCAGACTTTAGAATAACTAAGGCAAAACTTCCAGACAAATTTTTAAAAGAAAGAAAGGAAGGAAAGCAAGAAGGAAGGAAGGAAGGAAGGAAGGAAGGAAGGAAGGAAGGAAGGAAGGAAGGAAGGAAGGAAGGAAATCATTTCCAAACTCACTCTGTGAAGCCAGTGTCAGTCTAATGCCCACACCAGGTAAAGACATAAGAACAGGACCGCTTACTTATCATCCACAATTCCCTCTTCTTTCTCTCTCCACCAGCAGAGCAAGATGCCCAAAGGAAAGAAGGCCAAGGGGAAGAATGTGACCCGGCCCCCACCGTCATCAAGAAGCAGGAGGCCAAAAAGGTGGTCAATCCTTTGTTTGAGAAAAGTCTCAAGAACTTTGGCATTGGGCAGGACATGCATCTCAAAAGAGATCTCACATGCTTCATCAAATGGCCCCGCTATATCAGGCTGCAGCGGCAAAGAGCCATCCTCTATAAGCAGCTCAAAGTACCTCCTGCCATTAACGAGTTCACCCAGGCCCTGGACAGGAAAACAACTACTCAGCTGCTTAAGCTTGCCCACAAGTCCAGGCCAGAGACAAAGCAAAAGAAGAAGTAAAGGTTACTGGCCTGTGCTGAGAAGAAAGCTGCTGGCAAAGAGGACATCCCAACTAAGAGACCGCCTGTCCTCCGAGCAGGAGTCAATACCAGTCACCACCTTGGTGGAGAACAAGAAGGCTCAGCTGGTGGTGATGGACCATGATGCAGACCCCATTGAGCTGGTGGTTTTCCTGCCTGCCCTGTGTCGAAAGATGTGGGTGCCCTACTGCATTACCAAGTGAAAGGCCAGACTGGGGCACCTGCTCCACAGGAAGACATGCACCACTGTTGCCTTCACACAGGCTAACTTGGAAGACGAGGGTGCTCTGGCTAAGCTGGTGGACGCTATTAGGACCAATTATAACGACAGATATGACAAGATCCACCGCCACTGGGGAGGCAACGTCCTGGGTCCTAAGTCTGTGGCTCGCATTGCCAAGCTGGAAAAGGCAAAGGCTAAAGAACTTGCCACTAAACTGGCTTAAATGTACACTGAGTTTTCTATACATAAATATAATTACAAATTATTTTCAAAAAAAAAAAAAGACATAAGAACAGCAATACAAAGCAAGCCTGTATTTTTAAAGTATTTTACCTACTTTATTCTCTGGTAGCTTCAGGCCTGACACTGAGGTCCTTGATAAATTCTGGAAATAATTTTTATTCAGGGTTAGAAATGTGGATCAAATTTTAATCCTCTGTGTTTAGATCCAGTTTTCCCAAAACCATTTGATAAAGAGGCTGTCTTTTCTCCAGCATGTATTTTTGCCTTCTTTGTAAAAAGTCACGGCTATAATTGAGTGGAATTATATCTGAGTCCCTATTCTATTCTATTGATCTGAATGTCTGCTTTTGTGCCAATACCATGTTATTTATATTACTATGGCAAAATGATACCTCTAACAATGTTCTTATTGTTCAGGGTTGTTTAGGCTATCTCCGGGCTTTTGTTCTTCCATCTGAATTTTGCTATTATTAAAATATTTCTGTGAATAATTGAATTATCATTTTGACTGTCATTTTATTAAATGTATAAGTTTCTTTTGGTAGGAAAGCCATTTTTATATTAGTAATCCTAGCAGCCCATGATAACACTAGGTCATACCATCTGCTAGTGTGTTCTTCAATTTCTTTTTTCAGACTTTTCTTGATAGTGGTATTTTGCTTCTTTGATTTGGTTTATTCTAATATATTTTCCCTCCAGATTATTATGACTGGGCTTGCATTCCTAAATTTCTTCATACTTTCTGTCATTAACACATTGAAAGTCTACTCAGGATGTGTTATTTCTGTCTCCTCCCACTTTGTCAAAAGTGTTTATCCCTTCTAGAAGCCATTTACCCATTTTTTAAAATTTGATTACTTGGCTTTTTGTTAACTTTTTTTTTTTTTACTTACATATATAATCTAGACTAGACATTAACTCTCTGTCTGATGGCGAATCATCCTCTCACTCTGTGAGGTATATTTTTACTCTTTCTACTGCATCCGCTACTGTAGAGAATCCTTTTCATTTGCTTTTGTTTGCTGTGCTTTAGGATTTCTTTGAGGAAATGAAGACTTCGAAATTTTTTCCGTCTGATTTAGAACTTCAGTTCCTACATTCTGACTTTTCACACACTTTGAGTAGATTTCATACAGGATGAAAAGTGGGGTTTAAGTTATTTTATTGTTTTGAAATAGGTACCACTATTTGATACTCGAAATGCATCACTACCTATGCCATGAGGCATGCAAAGTTTGTTTCATTACTACCCCAGTCTGAGCATTTAGTCTTTCTTTCCCAAACTGCCTTTGCCAACATCTTCTTCCCCATTTGGACAGTTCTAGTTGTTTTGTCTCAAGGGTTGTTTACACCAAAGGTAACTGATTTTGCTGATCTGGCAGCATTCCCACTAGAAATGAACTATAATATACACGATGTTTTTATATAAATCATAAGGACATCGAATGTTACTTTTTATTTAATTTTTATCCTGGTCTTTCCCCTCTCACAATTCCTCCTAGCTCCTCCCTACCCAACTTTATCCACCCAACTTCATGTTTTCTCTCTCTTTCTCAAAACAAAAGCAACACAAGAAATGAAGCCAAAGAAAATAAACAAGAAAACAAATATAAAAATGAAAACAAAAATCCCTCCACATACACACAAAATGATGATGTCTGTTTCTGTTTCGCACTGGCCAACTGTCTCTGGCCATAGGACTTTCTCCTAAAGTGTAACTTATAACACCCAGTGTCACTCCACCAGAAAGAAGTGGTTTTTCATTTCCTAGCAAGGAGCACCAGGACCTGAATAGAATGTCTTTATCAAACCATTCCCCCCTAAGGCTCAGGGAGCTATGCAGACAAGGAGACAGAAAGATTATAAATGCCGGAGATGGTGAATGACTTCAACAAAATAGCATCTTCCAAATATAGGAGAACTGCATATATATGTATATATATATTCACATAAACTGTGAAAGAATGCACAAGTTCAAACTAAACAAAATCCCAGCACTGGGAAGCAGAAGTAGACACAAAACCCTACCTGAAACCAAAAAGATATTTGCAATTGAGGCCAAATATAAACTTTATACTATATTTTATAAGTATTTAATTCATATATTTACAAAAAGGAAAAATAACTTACAAATTGATTTGTAAGAACTGCAAAGATTAAGGTTTTAAGTTGCCTTTAAGTCATGCATGATACTAAGCTCTATTTGGTAGTAACTGGTAAACTGCACACCCTGTCCTTAAAATGTCCCCAAATGAAAACACTTTGACCCCAAATTTCAATGCAACAGAACCTGCAATAAGTGCTATGATTGAAGATGAATCTAATTTTCTCATAACAGTGCCACAATTTATTCTGATGTAGAGGAAAATAACACAGTAGGATCTTGGAAGATAAATGAGAATTTGTAGGTGAATGGGAGAGAAAACAATATACAATGAAAAGATCATGGGGGAAACTCTGAAGTTGGGCACGTATCTTGGAGCATAAGGAGCCAAGCATAAAAATGATGAAAATTTAAAATATAATTATAGAAGTAATTCAGTCCTAATCACTTGAGGTAGATATAAAACCTAATAATTATGCTGAAAACTATGGTAATTTTTTATTTTAGAAATTAATTTTAATACTTTTTCTGGATAAGGTCCTAAATTTAATCCTTTAAGTGCACAGTGAGTTTTCCTATTCTTGCATTATAAACTGTCAGTGGTTCTAATTTACAGTTGACTTTCTACCTAACCCTTCCTACTTGTTGAAGAGGATAGAACTCATACATGCCCCTGATCTTCCACACAGTAATTGGTATTCAAGGGTATCAGTAATCTATCATTTTACTAAGACGTCTGGACTAGAGTTACAAATGATTGTGAACTGCCATGTGGGGAATGGGACTTGAACCGAAGATCCTCTAGACGAGCAGCCAGCTCTGTTAACAACTGACCCATCTCTCTAGCACTTCACTCAAGCTTTAAAGCCGAACAATCTTCTTTCCCTGTCTGTTAGCTCCTGCACAACAATGACCCTTTAAATAAGCTTCAGGACAGATACCATCACGCTTCTCACCTTCAAAAATGTTTTATATGAGACATACAGCAAGAGTTTTCATTTCACTGTAAGATACTATGACAAACGTCATGTAAAAAGTATTGAAAATGATAAGACTTGAAAATGTATTTGTGTCTATCATTATTTCTGTTTTAATTTTTGCAAATGTAATAATGATTATCCTTAATTATTGTCAACTGTCACTTTTCCACTATTTTTTAATTTCCTGCCCAGATGATTGGTACAATGAAATCAAATATTTAGAGATTTGAAAATATCTGAAGTCAATATACTGTAATTGAGACACAGTTGGTATAATCATTTAGAGCTTTCATATACAATGTGTGGTTTTTATTAGTGCTTTGAGAAGCAAACACTTAATTTTTCAGTAGTAGTACTAGTGCTTGGTATGAAAATCTATAACATAAAGAGAAACTAAATTTAAGACATAATATTTGTGTGGAGTGTATGTGCACAAGACTGAGCAGTTTGATCAGATGATCCCACAGGCAGATTCAGGCCCATCAACATCCTTATTCTAAAGTTATAGATGAAGCAAATGATGACAGTCTAGAGAAGGCAAATGAAATATCCCATTGTTTTTACCCATAAACCCTTTTTATTAATGGCTTAAAGCAGAGAATACTTTATATGTTTCTCATTAACCTGAGGTCTCTATTCCTATAGCTTCAGTATTCTATGACCAAATACAGTCTGAAAATATTAAATAGAAAGTACTCCCAAATAAATGCCTTTAAAGTTTATAACTGCATAGTACTTCACACAGCATGAAATTTCATGCTGTTTTGTATGAGCCTACTGCATCCTGCTCAAGAGACAAATCATTCCTTTATATAGTCTTTAAGCACTAGATAAGCTACCTGCTTGTTAGTCATTTAGTAGTTGTTTTGTAATTAGATCAGCGGTCAGTTAACATAGCACTGATGTGATCACAGTCTATATTTTGCTTAATAATATACCTATAGCTCAATAATATGATTTAGGTATGTAAAGAAGAAGATGTGGGGCTGAAAATTGACTCAGTCGGCTTTCCGTGGGCCACAGAGACTGACGGTCAGCAACTTCCAGCGGCGGCCGGGAACCTCAGCTTGGGCCACAGGGCTCCACAGCTAATTAGCGCCGGGACAAAGATCCCTCTCAGGAGCTCGGAAAAGCCAGGAGAGGGACAAAGACACGCC
>CM052700.1:79689939-79763189 GCA_028551405.1 Uromys caudimaculatus
TGGGCGAGAGGTGCTGCTCCCCTCAACCCCACTCACGGGCCTTCCAAGTTCCTGTGAGGCTTCCTCTCTACGGCGCTCCTTGGCTGCGGACTCCTGGTGTCACAGGCAGAGGTTTCCCCCTGCAAGTGAGATCGGGAAGTTTCTGCTTCACATATTTGTATGGGTGTGCCTTTTGAAAGGACTAGAGATGGCACAGGAAAGACTAAGACCAAGTTCTCAGCACAAAGGAGATTTATTTGTGGTAGAAGGAAAGAGGGCAATAATAAGAAACAAAGACAGGAGACAGAGGATGAGGGTGAAGGGAAAGGGAACAGTGGATAGGGAGAATGCATATTTGCCCAAGAGGGTCAAAGAACTGCCTCTGGGTAGAGAGGAGATAGACATGGCCCATAAGCAAATGGCAGTTACCAAAGGGAAAAAAGGGAACACCCTGTTAGGATGATCTGGTTTATTTTGATTGGGCATGTTAATTAGGGTAGCCAAAAGGGGGCTTTGCTGCACTTCAATACCTTGAAAACTGTACCTTGGTGGTTAGTCTCAAAAGGAGGAAGTGGCTAAATAAGGGAATAGACATTGAGGGCTAGCTTTAAGAATGTAATCTAACAGTTTAGCAAGGTAGAGGGAACTGGGGAAGGGCAAAACCTGCCAGTGCCATGTTTACCATGCTCAGGCCTACTAGTACCTTTCACATTTTCTTTAGTGGGGGGAAGTTTTCTTCAATAATTTCATTGAAGATCTGGTTTACACCATTGACTTGGGATTCTTTTCCCTCATTGTCATAGTTAGTGGTCTATCATTATGATGAGACACCATTTTCACAGTGACTATTATGAAAGAAAGATTATAATTGGAGCTTGTTTATAGTTTCAGAGATTTAGTCAGTTATCAGCACGGGAGGGAGGCATGAAGGCAGACATGGTACTGGAAAAGTAGCTGAGAATTCTACATCTGGATCCACAGCCATCAGGAAGAGTGAGCCACTGGGGCTGGCTTGGACTTTTGAAACCTCAAGGCCCACTCCCAGTGATACATGTTCTCCAATAAGGCCACATCTACTCTTATAAGGCTGTACTTTCTAATCTCAAGTAATGCTACTCCCTAAGGACTAAGCATTTGAATATATGAACCTATGGAGGCCATTCTTATTTAAATCACCACACTCACCTATGCCTATAATTTGAAAGTTTGGTCTTTCCATAGTGTCTCCTATTTCCTTTATGTTCCTTCCCTATATGTGTTTCTTTTTCTCTTTTTTCTTTTTCTTTTTATGTTCTTTTATTTTATCTATATGCTTTATTTTTATCATCCAGACTTGATATCCTGTCTTTTGCTTGATTCACTATACTTGTAAGATTTTCCTTTGACTTTTCTAGTTGGGTTAATGTGATTTCAATTCCATCTTCATTTTACCCTGAGTCCTTTTTAATGTTTTTATCTCTTTATTGAATTCATTTTCAAAGCCTGGATTGTCTTTATCACTGTCATCTGCCTTAGGTATTTCTTGATGTATTTCTTGAGCATTACCCAGGCACTGATTTGCCTTAAGCTATTTTTCTTGATTTCATTGAGCTGTTTCTTTGAGTCTTCTTTCAGCTTCTTGAATTCCCTGAGGAGGTGTATGATTTTTCCTTTAAATTATTTGTATTGGGGTTTATCTAGGTTGGATATGACATAGGAGAGTCGTGTTGGTATGGTTGATGCATAGAGAGGATCTTGACCTAGAGCTCCTCTGTAATGAAGGTAGGGCAGATATAGATTATAGAAGAAAACTTCCCCTCATTAAAGGAAAGGTGAAGGGTTATAGTAGGCCTGGGCATGGCAAACATGGCACTGGCAGGTCTTGCTCTTCCCCAACTCCCTCTTTCTTGCTCAAGTGTTAGATTCGATTTAAAAACCAGAGTAGGCTGATATAGTAGTTGTAAGGCTCTGACTAAGTCTGATAGATTACCAAAAGGTATGAACGAATGAAGAGGTCAGGAAAACTCACTAGGTAGACCCTGAAGAAGGCTGTTGCATATCAAGTGGTGTAGTGTAAATGGTGCAAACGGTCCTGTGGGTAGATTCAGTTAGGATGGATCTTAGAGGGAATCCAGTCTAAAATATTAAAATTCTAGGTAATGGAGGAGGGAGGTAGACTATAGGGAACAAATGAATATGTAGAGTGCCCTTCCTGAAATACAAACACAGAACAATTATGACTGCATTTTTGCTGGCTGGACCTTAGAAATAATACCATATTTAATAGCAAGAATTGATAGATTAGATCATTTGAAGGGAAGTGAGTATAGTTAGTGTTGAATATTAATTCATCATTAGTCTTGACATAAGTTAGATCCTTATGAGTTTCACTGATAAAGCACCAGGTATTCTTGGCATATGTCACAGGGCACAAACTTTCTGCCAGTGTGGGTAGGTGCACCTAGATAAATAAGCAGATTACCGATATGAATGCAAGGTGATGGATCAGGATTAGTTAGGCAGTGAAGGACAGGCACAACCACTGCCACTTCTGTGTGTACCAGGTGCATAGAGCAGAATTGCTCTGGGTCAAGACTTTCCAAGGACTACATTGGGAAACAAGTACATAGGTTCTTATATTTTAGAATCAGTGCCCAGTCTTTGAGAAGTCAATGAAATAGAGAGATAAAGGCAGGGGTGCTTTTGTTTGGCAAAAGAATGTAAGTTCAAATGGGACTCATGTAATGTTAGCACAACAATAGTGACTAAGTTGGCAGCAATAGTGCACATGCCAATAGCTGCTGCTGTGGAGGTGAAAGAAACACACAGGAGTGCTTCAGTGACATGAAGATAAAGACACAAAAGGATAGAGCACCTGGAGGTAGAAGACCAGCAAGAAATAATTACAAGGTTATTAGAAGACCTACACTCAGTCCAAGCCTCTCAGCCAAACAGGTCATCTTAGATATGTTGCCTAACAATAAACATATGTCAACACAATGACCTCAGAACATGGCTTCCTCATCCAGTGTCACTCTTGAGACCAACAATTCCTTATTGTTTTACTGAGCTCTCTGACGAAGCTACAATATAGCTCAGACAAGTTATTACAGTGTTTAGAAAGAATAAAATCAGATAGATGATTGGATCTTGGAGGGGAATGTCTGAAACAAACACAGTCCTGGGAAGCCTATGGTATGTGGTGGCTATAGCATGGAAAAAGGGCAGGGACCAAATCCTCCCCCATGACCCACATATTGCTCAGTATTGGTTATGTTGGCAGTGCGTGCAGGTGGGAGAGTCATTAGTAAGGTGGTCCTAGTAGACGGAAGTTAGGTGGTGGTGTGTGCCATGGAAGGAGATACTGGAATTCTCACTTTCTGTGCTTCTTGGCCTCCTGAGGTGAGTGCACATTACCTACTATGCTATGCAAACACAGGCTTGGAATGAGGCCAACAAAGCATGGGAGGAAACCTTTGAAATGAATGTTCCCTCCTTTTTAGTTGATTGTATTGGGTAATTGGTCACAATGAAGTGTGGAAAGCAGGCTGGAAACATTGACAGAGGACAAGAAGTCTCATGTAGGCTAATACCAGCAAGCAATATACACTGTTCTAATAAAGAGTGATGTAGGCTTAGATTTTTCAAAACCTACTTTAATAATTGTTCTTAATCACTTCAATCCCCCTTCTAGCCCATGATCGAAGGTAGGGGAGAAAGATGGTTCATAGGAAAAGGGGGGGGCTTGTTTAGAGGTAGTTATTTGGGGTGATTCCAATCTCTGTTCTCAGGATACTAGCAGTCCACTTCAAAACATCAAGCATGAATCAGTACTGGCAGTCCAGTCCAATTAGCAAACACCGAACATAAATCAGTAACAGCCACTTGATCCAGAGGAAGCTGATAGGCTCCACCACATTGGCAGGAGACTGTGGAAGTGGCAAGAAGCAGCTGGAATACCACAAGAAGTTCTTTGGCGTACCACTGTCTACAAAGTCATGGCAAGCGAAGATCAGCAAACAGCAGTGAACTGTTGCAAAGCGAATCAATGCAAGAGTGTCATCAACAAAAACCAGTGAAACATTGCAAGTTGAACCAATGCAAGAGCCTCATTGACTGTCTGTTCTGTTCAACTTATGCTCTTATATAAACATCACATGTCATCTCAAGTGTTTGTCTCAGAAAAACATCGTCTCATAAGACTGCTTCCAGAAAAACATCACATGACACAACTGAGTCTTCAAAGAAATTGGAAATTTCCACTTCGGAGTGGTATGCTTAAATTCCAGGGTCTACAGAGGTAGAGGGAGTGCGAAAGTACATTCTGGAACTGGCTGGTTATGGAAGGATAGCAGGGATAAGGGGCAGGGAAGGGATTGCTTTCTGAAGAATTAGGAATACACATTTGGTAGGCAGAGTCACTGATGGGTTGGGGCAATGAGAGCACTGAGAAGATTCACACAGAGAGCTGGAAACACTGTAGAGTTGGGAGTAAAAGACAGACACATGGAACATGGGTGTAGAGAAAGTGAATGTAGCAGACTGATGAGAGGAAATGTGTGTGATAAGTGTGATAAGGCCTGAGTTAAGTCTGAGATCATAAGGAGGAAGTGGCAAAAGGACGTTGGAACTGGTAATACAAAAGCCATGAGGCTGGTAGAAGGAAGAAATCTGGTCATGGTGGCTATGTAGTAAATGCTAAGGTAGAGTGGACCCAGCATTGGATATCTGGATCTATGCTTAGGTGCAAGGCACTGACTTGGAAGTATTATGTGACTCAGAATTCATCACAAGAGGAGCAGCATGCAGCAGGAACATTAGGTGGCGGAGGAAGGAGGCAGGATAGAGAGGAAAGGGAAGGAATATGGGACTAGGAGAAGCAAGAACACAAACCAGAGAGTGTTCAAGTACCCACAGAGCACCACAGGACAGTCAGCATGATGAAGCAGTGTTAAGAAAGGAAAAACGAACAAAATGTGATGCACATTTTTATGGGTTATGTGAGGGGTTCCAGCGCTGATATTTACCATGTTATCGCCACAGGTTTTTTTCAATAATTTGCTCTGTATGATTTGGTATCTTTCTGTAAGTGCCAAGGACAAAACTTTTATTTGTTCAGTGTCTTCAGATGTCTGATCTTGGAAGGAAATCACAGGCTTATCTTGAAAGTAAGAACATTTTTCTAAGCCACACAGCTCACTTTAATCCTACAGAGAGAGGCCAACTCTGTGCTTATAAGCAGTGGTCTCAGGAGTGTGTGTGTGTGTGTGTGTGTGTGTGTGTGTGTGTGTGTGTGTGTGTGTGCATGCATGTGTGTGCATGCACGCACAACTCCCAACACTCTCCAGCTTCTCTTTTTGATTCTGTGTCCCCTAGAATCTTGTCACCCCAGTAATATTTGATTAGAGCCCAAGAAGCTTTGTGCTGGAAGCCCTCCAGGGTGAAAAGACAAAAAAGCCTTTCTCCCTTTCCTTTAGGAGTCACCTTTTAGGAGTACCTGCCCTTTTCTCTCTGCTACTGTGCTCTGTTATACTCTGAGTAGGGACTAACTCACCTCCAATGTAACAAAGACACCTGCCTCTGTAGCTAGTGATGCTTACAATGCTGGGATTTCAGTGATCTTCAAGCGAGTGTGGCTGGTTAAGGTTTGAAATGTTTTTTGTTTGTTTGTTTTAACACAGTAGTTAACACCTTCAGCCTAGTTCCTGTGGTAACAGTACCCTGTTTGCTCCTACCACCATGTCTTTAAAAGAGTAAGAATTCCATGCTGGGATGACCCTACTTTGCATTAGAAGAGGTAACTGTCCAATAACCTCTTCCAGTCGGTCAGTGCCTTTGAAAGTGGTGAGCATATGTGTGGTGCTACGTGAGAAGGGAGGCAGGTAGTGTAATAAATGATCTGGCTGGATATGGGCGGCATTATGATCAGCGGGGATGGTTGGCGGCTCCAGAAACCACACCAGGCCAAACAGTTCCACGTGGGGGGGTTTATTGGAAGAGGGGGGCAAGGTAGCAGCGAGAAGAGAAAGGGAAAAGAGAAAGGGAGAAGAAGAAAGAGATCAGAGGGGTCTTCTGTTTATATATGGAGAGTGACATAGCCACAGGTAAAGGTGGGCTGTGGGCCAAGTGGATTCTGGGAATATGGTGGCTGTTGCCTTGGCAACAGGTGGGCAGCTCACACTGTCGCCTGGGAGTGATGTCACTGGTTTGGCAGTCCTGATGCCAACATACCTCCCTTCTTATTATTATAAAAAGAAGGAAAAAAAGGGAGGGGGGAAGCCGATGGTGAAAAAGGAATCAGGGTGTCCTATCTCTTAAACTGCTTCCTGCTGTGTAGGGGCATTGTTGATTTTGGGGTGTAGCTAACTTTCATCATCGGGGTCTACCTGGTAAACATTTGCATCAGGTTCCTCTGTGGACAGCAGCTCTTCTGTGGACAGCGGCTGGTAATCCTGTAACAGGAAATAATTAATAGTTTGGTTAGAAATTTTTTTTTTGTATTTATCATTGAAGGAATGTAGAAACAAGATTAATGAGGCAGGGGCAAATAATAACACCAGGAAGATGACTAGGAAAGGGTTACAAAAGGGAGTATCCAGTTCCATATAGGGTTTTCAAAAATCCCAGAACTGGAGGTCTCACGTTCCCTGAAATTCTGTATGTCTGACTGTAGCTCCTGGATTTTGTTTCTCACTATCCCAAATTGGCTGATGTAGAAACACCATTCTTCTTGGAGGAACATGCAAAGACCACCTTTTTTAGCTGTCAGGACATCTAGCCTCTGTCGGTTCTGTGGCACCACAGCTGCCAAAGAATTGACCTGTTTCTGGATAGTAAGCACAGTTTCAGTCATTTCTTGAAGATCGCTTTTAAACTGGGAAGTGAACTCATTATATTAGGTCATGGAAGTCGTTATCCCTGCAACTCCAGTACCAACACCTATGGCTACTCCCATGGCAAACAAGAGTGGCACGATCTGAACTGCCCTCTTATGTTGGGCAGCTATCATATATACAACTGGGATTCGCAGGGGCTCATCTCCCTGAATTATTCCCAGTTCAGGGAAAAGGAGTACCAATGTGCAAACTCCTGACCAGCTGTCGGGTATGCGGTGATATACCTGAGTGCCATAAAGAATTGAAGAGTTCTGGACTGCAGGGCATTATGGCAGAGATGGTATATCAAGGGTTATGGTTTAATTGCAGTCTAGGGAGCATAGCTTTCCTACAGAACGTGTCCCAGAGGTCTTAAAATAATTTGCCATGCCAAAGAGAGGAATAGAGGTAAGGGATGGTGTCATGGCAACATCGGAGTCAGAGCAGCTGAAAAAAGGTGAGGTAAACTTACTTGGCAGTATCACTGTAGAGGCTGTAAGTGGCAATTGTGAGTTAATTCCAGGGTGTATGCATAGTCAGCAGTCTTTAAAGCGACCAGGCCTGGTGACATTAAGGAGTTGGTACACTGAGGTCAAGGTCTGAAGTAAAAGGCGAAATGACAAGTTAGTGCCATTTATGAGCGGTAATGTCAAAGAGGTAAGGAACTTGGAGGAGTATTGATTACTTCCTCTACTTTTCTAATGTCTACAGGTTGGGCAATTGAGACATATTTCTCTGGATACAGATGGTACTTACTGGGGAGCTGGGTTGATTTTTACGGTAGAGCGTACCAACAACTTCTGTCTCCCACCTGGAATTCCATGAGTGTGAAAAAGAATATCTTGCATGATTGGTTCGTGATCCTAGCATATGTATCTGACAAGACCAATATGGACAGCCTCCATATTCGACTGGCCATTTTCTACAATAATCTTTTGTCTGGTCAAAGAGAAAGCAAGCATAGAGATCATAATATTTAGATGGTATAACAGATGCAGGGATGACAGCAATTTGGATCAGCTCCTGGCATCCGGCTATGGAGCAGTTTCCAGACCCTATTTGGAAAGACTGTTTGTTATCTGTGGGGGTTTCTTGAACTTCGAATATCCAGATGTAAGGGCTACCCTGGATGGAAATGAACAGCAGGGAGAAGGAGAGAAACCCATGTCTAATCCAGTGAGGTCAAGCTTGGCTGCCAGAGTGGAGTCTCATTTTCTGGGATTGGGGACCAGGTGGGTGGTCCTCCAGAGCTTAACAGAGCATGGTCCTGGTAGAGTCCAGTAACTGAGTGACAACTGGAGAATGATGTTTAGCAACAGAGGGGTTCTGTACATCCCAAATTCGGGGGTCCACCTGAGAGGCTGGTAAAGGAAACAACATGTTAGTGTTAATAGATTGACTGCCAAGGAGAAGGAACAGAGGAACTGCTGACGAGCTTGGGTTTAGGCGAATGGGTGAAGCAAAGGAAATAGAAGCTCCCAACTTAGCTAAAAGATCCCTTCCCAATAAGGGGACAGGACATGTCAGCACTACCAAAAAAGAATGGGTGAAGGGTACACCCTTAAAATGTAACTAAGTGGTGGGGTCTGATGAAGGAGATAAGGTTGTCCTCCTACTCTGACAATAGGAAAACTCGAAGGTAAAATGGGTCCCCAAAACTCTGTCAGGACCAAGTAAGTGGCCCCAGTGTCCAAGAGAAAGGAGATGGGCTGCCCACATACCATGATAGCTACCTGGGGCTCCCTGTAGTGGTAGGCATGGTCGGGTCAAGAGAGCTCAGGCCCCTTCAATCATCCATAGTCAAGCCTAGGAGGTCAGCTGAAGGGTTACCTGGGAGTGATGTCCCTCTGTTCTTCACCACATGAGGGCAGTCGACAACCCAATGTCCCTCCTGATGGCACTTAGGACATGGTCCCCTTGGCTTGTTGGAGTTGGGGCAAGCCCTCGCCCAGTGACCTTGTTGACCACATTTATAGCAGGGGCCTGGTGGACTCTGAGCCTTTGAAGACTAGGAGTCTGGGTTAGCAGCTGAGGCTGGTCAGACAGCCTTTGCTAGCATGTGGTACTTTTGTTTTTGGACTTTCTCATCCCTCTTATGGTGCACTTTGAAGGCTGTACTGGCTAGTTTTGTGTGTCAACTTGACACAACCTGAAGTTATCACAGAGAAAGGAGTTTCAGTTGAGAAAATGCCTCCATGAGATTCAGCAGTAAGGCATTTTCTCAATTAGTGATCAAGGTAGGAGGACCCCTTGTGAGTGGTACCATCTGTGGGCTAGTAGTCTTGGGTTCTATAAGAAAGCAGGCTGAGCAAGCCAGGAGAAGTAAGCCAGTAAGAAACATTCCTCTATGGCCTCTGCATCAGCTCCTGCTTCTTGACCTGCCTGAGTTCCAGTCCTAACTTCCTTTTGTGATGAACAGCAATTGGAAGTGTAAGCTGAATAAACCCTTTCCTCCCCAACTTGCATCTTGGTCATGTTTGTGCAGGAATGGATCCCTGACTAAGACAAATTGGTACCAGCGTAGTGGGGTATTCCTGTGGCAACCTGACCATGTTTTGGGGAGGACTATGGAAGGTCTTTGGAACTTTGAGCTAGAAGAGCCATTGGGATGTTAAGAGCTCTGTGGGGTGTTCTGTGGGAGCTTGGAAGATAATATTGAGAACAGTGCAGAAGATGGAGGCCTGGCTTGTGAAATTTCAGAGGGAAGATTAAAGACTCTTATCAGGGCCATTGCTAGTTTGATTTAAGATTCTGTGGTTTTGGTTAGCTGGGGCTGAAGAAATCAGCTGTGATTAACAAGATAGCAGAACTACTAAAGCAAAACCATTGTATTGCTAGGACTATTGATGCTGGTTAGCTGGAGCTAAGAAATTGGTGGTGATTAAGAAGAGACCAGCATCATTGAGGTGACATCTTCTGGGAAGTGTTTTCTGAGAGCACAAAGAGGCTGTGTTCCAGAGATAGCCAAGGTTGTACCTTGTGCTGTGGCAGGACTTGGTAATGTGTAAGAGTAACCCAGGTGATACTGGCTTTAAAGGCATGAAGGAGTCATGAAGAACAGCTGAGACCTGGGCACTGTGAGAGGCCACAGAAGGTCATTGGTGAAGGTACAGCCTCAGTTGCAATTGGTGGCCCAGGACTGAAGGGGTCAGGCAAAGGAGGTGAGGCTTGGCACCATGAAGAGAGTCTATGAGAGGCTGTTGGTAAAGCCTAGTTGCAGCAGAAGAATACAGTGTTTTAGAGATGCCGGTACCATGAGATGACCACCAAGAGCAGCAGCAGCTGTGGAGTACAGGTATCTGGAGCTGTGTGTGCTACAAAGGGCAGAGCTGGAGAAGTGACTCTAGCCCTTAGAGGAATCCAGAAGATCGTGAGTAGATCCCCGACATTGGATGGTTGGAGTTTGATTTTGCTTTTGATTGTGACTGTGGCCTGATATTTTTCCCTTTTGAAGAAAGAAGCTATTTTAGTGGAGCCCACAGTTAAGAGACTTTGAATTTTTAAAAGACTTTGAATTTTAAGAGATTGGATGTTAAAAAGGGACTGAAATGTTAATATGTAAAGAATTTGCAAAGACTGTGGGACTTTTAAAGTTATTTAGATCTTGGGGATGAATAAGGAAGTAAGGGTCAAGGCTTATTGGTGATGTGTTTGTGTGCCACTCCCACAGTCTTTTCGTTCTTTTGTGACTGAGTTACCTTGCGCAGGATGAAATTTTCAAGTTCCATCCATTTGCCTGCAAATTTCATTAAATCAGGATAGCCTTATTAATGAAATGCTTTTTAATAAAAAATTACCCTCAATCTCTTATATATTATAGTTATTAGAATACTCTCAATATATACAGTGGCTTTTAAAATATTTAAATACTTTCTCTCCTTTACATCAATGCTGTTGACCCTAGTGTTCCTTAGAATATCTTGATACATTAGAAAAAATTGTTAATAATCCAATGTATTGATAACATCCTGAAAAAATCAAAATAGGCTTAGAATTTAAAATATATGCAAAACTATGGTTTTTGTTAAAAGGCATAGGCAGCAGGAGGCACTGACATTTCCTAGGGAAACTTTCAGAAGGTATGTAGGCCACACCCTTCCTGTTATTCGGACACAATCCTTCTCATGTTGATCCCTGCTTAGACTAGTCACTGAGGGGTGATGACGGTGTATCAGACTGGTAACCTTGGGTGAAGGAATGAAGAAACAAATGGAAAGAGTTGGTGGGGAAAGGCTATGCTAGGGTTAGGACCTGGAATGATCCCCAAAGTCTCATCCACAAAGAGCTGGCTATGTGCCTCTCTGGATTGGGGTGGAATGGCTACCAGGTGGCATGTCATGGAGGTTTTAGGGCACTGGAGGAGTAGCCTCTGTGGGGATTGTGGGAGATTGATGCCTTGCTCCTTCCTCCATGTACTACGTTTATCACATACTGAGAAGGAATGGCTCAGTGGCTACGGACTGGACTCTCCAAACTGTGCTCCAAGATAAACCTCTCCTTCTCTGAAGGGTCACAGGAATTTTGCTCAGTGAAGGCTGAAGGACAAAAGCTGATGTCGAAGAGATCCAGGGGTGCAATGGCACCCAAGAGCAAAACTCCAGGAGATTGCGGATCCCTTCTCTTGCAGTCTTCATTCCCTTTTCCACACAGGTCTCACCGCTGCCCAGACTGCCTTCTAGGATCGAGTGATCCTCTTGTCTCAGTGTTCCAGTGACATGGAAGTGCAGGTATGTGCACTCTGCCCAGCTTGAAATATTGTCTCACTCTGCAGAGTAAGTACAATAACAACTAGAGAAAACACAACCTTTTAAAACCTCTACAAGCATGAGTGACCTATGTCTCAGACAAACACCAGGCACACTAGATTCCCCAGATATATCTGAATTCAAGCTTATGCGTAAGATAGAACACACTAAACTCTCGGAGTTTGGGATGGGAAGAGTTCCCATATTTCTTTTTCCTAAAAAGTATTGAAAAAAAATCACAATTGTAGAAAAAGTCCAGACATTTGAACCAACTGTGCTTGTAGGACCTGGGGCTGCTTCCTGTTTCTAAGACTTTGTGCTTGACTTTACATACACAGTGAGCCAGCCAGCACTGGCCACTCAAACACACCTAAAGTGAAGGCCGACTAGCGTGTGTTTTCTTTCCAATGGCTTCTGGCTGATATTTATTATTCTACACTGCCGTGTGTGTGTGTGTGTATGTGTGTGTGTGTGTTTCACCAACTTTTGAACTTGAAGGCAAAAACTATAAAGTGTAAAATATCTGTGAGAAACACTTTGTTGTAAGAATTTGGCCACTGGCTTTTTGAGATAAAGATCAGTTCTGTGGACAGCTAAAACATCAACAATCCCAGGAACTTCAAAAAGAGTACATTCCACACATGTCTTTGCAGGCATACAGTAGGCCTAATTATAGCACTTGAACTATTTCAGCAAGTAAAGTGTTATAGAAACAGAAACAAAAATAATTGTCCCCTGAGAATGTAAACAGAAAACATTCTGCTACACGCTGCTGCTGTTTGTGCAAGTGTTATTGAACACTTAATCTACGCTCTGCCTGCCAGCTGTGTTGCCAAGAATTTTACACAAATTCACCTGCTCAATTTGTTAGCAATGAAGGCAGCATTTACTACCATTTCAAGGACAAGGAAACCTGGGCAGAGAGGGTTGGAATTGTTTGTTCTGCCAAGTGAGGGTCAGAGCTAGCTACTACAGCTCCGCCTCAATCTCTGGGCTTCATGATACTCTACATGGTTGGTTACATGTTGAATGTCAGCATCGAAAGAAGAAATGACCTCTGCCTCTTTCCCTCTCCTTCCGCCTCCCTTCCCCCTCCCCCTCCCCTCATCTCTGTGTGTGTGTGTGTGTGTGTGTGTGTGTGTGTGTGTGTGTGCGCGCGCGCGCGCATGCCCATGGCAGTATATGTGCTGGTGTGTGTGTGTGGCTCAGAGGTCAACCTCAGGTGTTGTTCTGGAGCCATTCCTATTTCTTTCGTTAATTCTTTCTTTATTGTTCTTTTGAGCCAGGGTCTCTCACTGGCCTAAACTCACCAGCCAGGTAAAGCTCTGAGTCCAGGCATCAAGCCCCAGGGATCCATAGTGCTGAGATTACAAGCAATTACAAGATTGCATGTGCCACCACACCCGATATTTTTTTGTTTTATTTGTTTGTTTATCAATCTGAGCTTTAGTGATCAGGGTTAGGTCAGTGGGCTGGGGAGGCAAAGTGTTCTCTCCAGTTCAGCAATGACATTCTGGGAAATGGCATCCACCAGCACAGTAAGGCTTTTCTTTCTCCTCCTCTTTCTCCTGCCCTGTCTTCTGTTCGCCCTGTCTTGTTTGTCATCTGTGCTTAGACCTTTTCTTTCTTTATCTTTTAATACCCACCAGTCCCCTATAGATGTAACCTCAAGACAAGATGGACTCACTTGATTTTTGTTTATTAGTAGGATAAAAATTTAAAAATGTTTTATTATTAGAAAGAAAAATTAAAATAGTTGCAAACCAAATATAGCCATGATCAAAACCAACACAGCTACGAGTGCTCACACTTAATATATTTTTACCCTGACATGAATCTGTCAGTGACAGTGAGCTCCTGTCCTGTGGAACAATGGAATAGCATGTGAGTGCCCCAAGCAATGAAAGCATTAGAAGAACAGGAGAAGAAAAGGAATTTTGTGCTCTGGATGGGACACCAGTCTTCCATTTTCTTCTGTGGAGATGGAGTATGTTTTCCAATGATTGCAAATGTATTCTCAGGAAAGTCAAATGCATGCTCAGCTGGACTGAAACTTGTAACAACAATTCATCAAGCTGTTGTGTGTTAGTATTAATAAATTATTTTTTAAAGGTTGTACTCACACCTGTATCTAAGAATCCTAAGTAACTGAACAGCAGAGTGTCTGTATCCTGAAATGGTAGTTTCCAGAACTTGTGCAGTCTAATCTTCTACAGTTTTAACAATCTCTGTAGTACCCGTTGATGGCTTTAAAGTCCAAGAAAGAACATTCTGAAAACTTCAAATGCATTACAGAATCTTGGGAGCTGTGGACTTCTTGACTAATTCTTCTATTGCAAAAAATGAGTCAATGTTAAATAAAGTTATAACTAAAATCTTTTTCAGATACAAAATTAAGAGTCAACTACGAACTTTAGCATAAAGTCAATTTAACTTTGTTGAAAAATTACTCATAGAAAGCTTATACTTTTTAAAATTAAAATCATCTTTAAAAAAAGATCCAGTGAATTACAGCTTCACAATGTGCCCAGTTAGAGCCACTCCACCCAAGGTTTGCTTTAACTACCTCCTCACCTCTGTTTGTACAGTACAAGTACAGCAGAAGTATTGCTGTTTGTTAACCGGTACAGCTCTGCCTTCTAGAACAGTACCCAGCAAAGAGCAGGTGGCCTGTAAATATTTGTATAGAGAATGAATAAATGACCACCAAGCAAAGCAAAGCTTATCACCTGCTTTCCTCTGAGAAATGCTGAAATTTTTAGAAGCAGTTCTTATCTAAAATATATTAGTTTTATGTGCAAATTTTGTTGTCTGAGAAATTTTGTTTGTATTTGATTTAAAATCTGTCAGCTTAGACCCAAAATGAAATAATGTATGAGAATCCCATGGTAAAACTCATTCTTTTGTTTATTCATCAAAAACAAAATAGCAAAAAGCTTTGTTTGTGGGATAGCTATGGCAGAAAAATGAGAAGAATCTGATTTGTAGTATATTAAGTAAGGATCGCAAGTCAGAAAAGCTCTTGTGGCCTACAGGGCGCTATCTGTGCGGGCGTGGATTCCCAGAAGTCCCAGCTTCAGAGCTGCTGACAGATAAGTGTTCAGTGGAGTGGAGTGAGGACATCCGTCGGTGTTGACAGATGTCTGCTTCTACTCTAGAGTTATTTGTTCAACTCCCTGACTTCAAGGCTTCCCTGCAGAAAAACTTCAAGCAAAAAAGCAATAATTTGACCCAAGAGATCTAAGAATATAATACTTTAACCATTTTTGATTCTATTAGTAATACAAATTTTTGTTTGTATACCTTTTCATCATTTATACCAATTTGTCATGTAATCTCCAACTCTCACGAGTGTAGAGAGTGAGCAGATGCAGGGAGAAGCCATTGAAACCAGGCAGATGCTCAGGAGCAACTGGGAGGCTGAAGCCCGGGTTATCTATTGAAATAGCAGTTGAGGTTTAAGAAGATACCCAAATCTTACGTTAGATCTAAGAATTTTTTTAAAAAAGTGTTAGACTTTGTATGCAGTTGACTCAAAGTTTTATAATGTCAGGAAGCAAACTCTTTTTTCTTTGATATTTGTGAAAAAGTTAAATAAAAAAAGTTAAAGACTAAAAAGTTAAATAAAAAAGCTGCCTTGCTAAACCAAGCTTCCATATCCAGATATTTAAAACAAGAATGTTTCAAATAGCAATGAACTGTGCTCAAAATCTGGGTACATATGACCTTCGAGTATAGCTTTACTTTTCTTACTGTTTCCCTAGACTTTTGAAAATTTCTGGAAATCTTACATACAGGACTATACAAATTTTCTTTACAGGAAGAAAACCGCGTGTGTTAACCCCTCTGTGCAATCCTTGTGCCCTGCAGCTTTATCTTATCAGCCAATAAGCCTATGTGGTCTACCTTAGGACCCCTGTCGTCTTACACACCAAAAGAGAAGACAAGTAAGCTGTTGTTCTTCAGCAACCTTCTGTAGCACAGCCTGAGAAGCCACTGAAATCATTTCTAGGACTACCACTAAGTATGGCTCTCGGTTTTTGTTTTGTTTTGTCTTGTGGAAAGGTTTTCATATAGCCCAGAATGGCCTTGAACTCACTAGGCAGCCAAAGTTGACCTTGAACTTTTGATCTCTCAACTTTATTTCCTGAGGGCTAAGATCACAGGCATGAGCCACCATGCCTGATAGATGTGCTGCTGAGGATAGAACCCAGGGCTTCTCATATGCTAGGCAGGCACTCTACTAACTGCGTGACTCCCACAGCCCAAGCGCGCCTTGAGAAGCTCACACTGCACTTTACTTGGTTGTATACTATCTTCCTCCTGAGCACTTCTCTTTCTATTTACACCTGCGGTAAATTCATGTTAAAACTCTGTTCTCACTGTTCTCACTCTTCTGCTCGATCGCCATATTTATCTGCTTATTCTCTAACAGCTCTTGCTGCCCTGGAACTCTCGCTGTCAATCAGGCATCCTTCAAATTCATGGAGCCTGGTCTGACTCTGCCGCCAATCGCTGGGATCATCTGACCTTAAAACTGCTTCTTAATAAATTCCAACAACATTTCGTACTGACTCATTCTGAAACTCGTTTTTGTGGGGATGCCAGGAATTCTGGCTTTTCCTGAGTAAGGATCTCGGAAGAAGGGAACTCCTCAGTCAGCAAGTGAAGCTGTGTCTCTTGGCTCCCTGTCAGGCTCTCAGGGAGACATTCCTAGAGATGGGGAGGGGAATAAGAACAGACTCCCTCAGTACTCTCGTAACACACCGAGAGGGCAGTGGTGCAAAGCTGGTGTCTTCCCTAAGAATTAATACATTATCAAGTAGGGTATTTTTTTTGGAGTTTTTGTCTGTTTGTTGTTTTTTGACAATGAAATGCCTTCTAGTCCACTGAGAATGTACATGCCACAAAGTCACACGAGGCTCATGCCTTTACTGGCAGTACGGCTCCTGGTGGAGGAGGCCTCCTGGGTGGAAACCTTGAGACTTCAGGCCCTGAAATTTCCACTGGGTATTAAGGACCTGGGTTGTTTATCTTCAGAGTTTGGTAAAGGGAAGACAAAGCATTCTGTCATGTCCTAGTTTATAGTACAACCTACATTACAAAGAAAGCTGGAATTACAAATAAGTAACGTTTGTTTTGTCTCTTTCATCATTTTCTGAGAGTCAATGATGTGAAGGAGTTTCTCAGTTCATCTGGGACTCAAATGCCTTAAAGAGGCAATAAAAAAACCTAATCTTCATAAGTTGTAGGGAAAATTAGTGAAATAATTCATGTATCACTACCACCTGAAATAGATTGGGCATATAATAAATGATAAGTAGGAACTATTATCTTTAATAATTCATAAAAATAATGGCAATAGAACTTGAGAAGACATGCCATTATTACCATACTGTCCCCTGATGGTTTAAATTTAAATATATGAATTCTTTGAATTTAAAAATTAATTTAATATGCTTATGCTAGTGACAATCATAGATGAATTTTGAACTAATCTATAATGAATTATGCTAGCTGTAGTCTTGTGGAACTGGCTTATATAGCAAGGATATACATAACTGGTCTCCTATCTCTAAGGCAAGTGTAGTTGTAACAATAGCTAGTTGTTCAGTGCATAGTAGGCATAGCATTTAAACATTAGACTCCTTTTCACATTCAATAAAAAACAGTAACTTGATGTAATAGACTTTAAAAATCTATTTTATAAAGAAGAACACACATGAGATAGTTTAAGGAACTTGTTCAAGGTTAGCCAGATAATAAGTGATCAGTTTACAGAGTGTGCTGGGTCACTAATTCCAGAGGTAGCAATTCCTATGGCACACTGTCACTAGTGTTTTGGAAAACATTCGCTAACCATTGGTATTTATTGGGCACTTTCCACCTGTAAGTCACTAAAGAGGCACAAGAAAATAAATCAACCTGATTTTTTTTTTTTTTTTTTGGTTTTTGGAGACAGGGTTTCTCTGTGTAGCCCTGACTGTCCTGGAACTAACTCTGTAGATCAGGCTGGCCTCCAACTCAGAAATCCGCCTGTCTCTACCTCCCAAGTGCTAGGATTAAATCAACCTGATTTTTATACTCTGGAGCTTACACCCTAGTAGGGAAGAGGGCAAATATTAACCATATCACTGGAGGAGCAAAACTATGAGAAATAATATTTGTTTTAAAAATGGCAGGCATTAAGAAATGAATATACTTGTTGGGAAATGGATACTTACAAGTTTTGCAAACAGGAGGGCAATAGAAAATCTGAACCAACCATGTATAGAAGAGAATGGAAGGTGGTGGAAAGAGTTGAGGCTGAAGAACTAAGCTGTAGTCAAATCGTTAAAGGTAATACAGGCTGTGCTAAATGATTATCTGGGCCACAGAACATTTTGTAGCAATTACTTCATCCATGAGGTGAAGAAAGAGTAGGGTGACATCAGTGCATTTCCTGGGTGGAATTATTCTAAACATTAATCTTAGTTTAAAAAAAAAAACATACCACCAGAAATTACACACTTACTTCATCTTCTAAGCCTGATACCCACTAAGTACAAATGTTGCTTACTAATGACCAGCAATTGTCGGTTGCCTCTATAATCCCCACATCCCTTTTTGTGTCTCAATGCCCCAAATTCGGACCTGCATGGAGTTCCCAAGGATGACTACTCCTGTGGCTGTAGAGATGAATCAAGTAACCTATGTTTCTAGTTTGGTTTCTGTTGTCATAAATACCACATCCAAAAGCAACTTGGGGAAGAAAGGGCTTATTTGGCTTAAATATCCTGATCATAATCCATCATTGATGAAGCAAGGGCAGGAACTCAAGTAGGAGGTGAGGTAGAAGTCATGAGGAAATCTGCTTACTGACTAATTTTCATGGCTTGCTCAGCCTGCTGAGTTATACAACCCAGAGTCACCTGCGCAGAGGTGGCAACACCCACAGTGAGATGGCCCCTCCCACATCAATCATCAATCAATAAAATGCTCCACAGATATCCCTAGAGGCCTATCTGATGGAGGCAATTTTCAACTGAGGTTTTTTCTTCGCAGCCAACTCTTGTTTGTGTCAAGTTGACAAAGAGCAATCAGCAATCAAGAGCACACTGTCTGCTCTCCACAGCAGTTGCTCAGTTGCTACATCTAGGGTGAATCAGAGATTCCTCTGTTCAACTTACCACGACAGTGCTGGGCGAGAGGCTGTGTGAATTGAGTGGAGGCAGTGGCTGCCTTGTCCTGTCATAATTCTTCAAGGATGTCTATACAACAATCAACTGAGGAAGAAAAGAAAAAAAAATTATTCCTGTTTTATTTTATTTAAAAAATTTTTTATTATACATTTTGTTTCATGCAATGCATTTTGAGCATATTCTTTCCACTTTCTCAACTTCTCCAGGATTTCTCCCACCTGCCTACCCACACAACTTCATTCACCATCACATCCAGTTATAGGAAGTGCTGAGAATCAAACCCAGGGCTTTGTGGATGCTAGGTAAACACTCTAAGGAATGAGCTACACTTTCAGCCCTAAACTATAGTATTTTAACATGAACCAGAAAAAAGTTAAATGACATTTTAGGACTCTGGAATCTTACTACTTACTGATGGCGGACTGGTTAACCTGTGTGTACAGTTCAGGGGTGTGGGCGGAAGGCGTAAGACTGCTCAGTCGGATTTGAACAGTTCACTAGTCACAGAAACAGCAAAGGCTGGTACTTATGTGCTGTTTCCTTCAGAGAAGGCTGGGTAACTCCAGCTGGGACAGGCTGTGCTACAGGAGGTTAAACTACATTTAGAAACAGATTAAGAAAATATATATTGTGAGGTATTTATAAAAATATGTAGACATATATATATGTTATAAGGGGTTATGGGGAGGAAGGTGTGGGGGAAGGGTGTGCAGACCCAAGCCCAGGCATCCCTTCCCCTTGAGGGACTAGACACACACAAAGGTATAGTATAGAAATAGAGTTTATTTAGGGCATGGGGAGGGGAGTTAAGAGGGTAGTAGAGGCAGAGAAAGGCAGAGAGGGGAAGAGAGTAGAGAAGTAGAGAGGTGGAGGCCAGCCATGTCTCCAGCCATGTGGAGAGAGGGGGGGAAGGGAATGGGAGAGAGGTAAGAGATGTAAGAGAGAGGCAAGAGAAAGAGCTAAGAGAGAGAGGAGGGGCAAGCAGCCCCTTTTATAGTAGGGCAGGCCCACCTGGCTGTTGCCAGGTAACTGTGGGGAGGAGCATACCTGACTGTTGCCAGGTAACTGTGGGGTGGAGTTTGGACAGAAAGCTAACATATTGAACCTCCACCAACATGCACTTTACACACTAATCTCCCAAGGCCTTCTTTGAAGTCTCCTGGCATGGACTGGAAATCATCACTTCTACTGTGTGCATGTCAGTTTAATATTCCTTTGGCTATTTCTTTTTTCAGTTGAGTTTAAACAATCAGGAGCAAAGACTTCTTTATCTAATAGCCCTCAAGACAAAAATAGCATCTCTCTTGGGAGTGATGGTCAGTCCATGCTCAGCACATGTTATGAAAGATTTAGGTTCTCCAGGTGGGGGGTTTGCCTCCTATAGCACAGTTTGTCCCAGCTGGAGTTACCCAGGCTTTTCTGAATCACTATTGGGTATAAAAAAACAGCAGACCCGACCCAGCCAACACCCCTGAACACAGGCAACTTAATCAGTCAGCATGAGTAAGTAGTAAGATTTTAGAGTCTTCATTTCTCAATTACTGGTATACTGCCATGGAAGCCCCTGGCATCCACCTGGGATTAGAAGACAAGTTGGCCTAATATGAAGTCAACACAGAATCAAACAAAATGATGGGAAGTTCATGGTATTTCCAGAATTTCAGACATGTGAGCCAGTACATCTCCTTTGTAGCTCAGAATACTGAAATCAAAGGTATTCTTGATAGTTCCATGTGGAATTGTAATGTTTAAATCAAAAATATATCTGACTTAAACACTGTTCAAACTAACTTTGGACTAATCACATGTTCCTCTGGCTGAATATCAATGCAACAGGATTGTGGATTTAAAGGTCATTGGCTAAGCTGAGTGTTTGGCAGAAGGAGTGTGTAAACAAGGTCACGTTCTGTAGCAGCACATACAAAAGGAAGTTAGTAAAACCTTCTGGGTTTCTAGGGTGTGAAAAGACAGCTGTTGACATATCTGGGAAATGAACTTTGCTATCTGGTTTTCAGTTGTCTCATGGGCCTGCTGGAAGGATAAAAAAAATAATACTAAAAATAAAATCTTCTTTACAGATCCAAGAATTCCTAGGTTTATCACAAGAATTGTGTGGTGATCGAAGGATGAGGACTTTAAACTCTAGAGAGGGGAGAACTGTCTGGAGATTGTGTTTAACCACAATGGCTGAATGAATCACTATTATTTAGTAAGACCTCAGTAAAAAGGGAGAGAGAGCAGTTCTAAGAGTTTTTGTTTTGCAAATCCAAAGAAGCAATGTGGCACACTGAGAGGTCATGGAAAATCTTGGGCCTTCCTCAGCATCTTGGCTTTTGCATTTCTTCTATCCAGCTGCTATGGGTTGCTTCCTTTGTAATGAACTGGAGAACCAAAGTGAAGGTGCATGTAAGAGTTCTGAGCCACACAGTGTTGTTGGGGTGAGAGGACAGGCGTGTGGAAACCCTGCATGGAAGCCAGCTGCCTGTGCATGTAAATTACAACCTGGAATTGTGATTGGTGTCTGAAGTCTTGCGGGACTTCACTTCTTAGTCTATGAGGTCTATGCTGACTCTGGTGTCTACCTTTCTGAATGGACCTCAATTCAGGACACCTAGTTGGTATATCTAGCAAGGCTAATTCAGTACACCAGCTGCTAGGTGCACACACATCCCTGGCTCTGAAGGGAGTGCTCATTTGAAGGATCCTTTGTGGGTCTTACAGCTCATCACTGAATGCCTCGCCCTTTATTGTCTCAAAATGCTGCACACTCCATATGCCTCCAATGTGTGTCTGTCCCCAGCCTTCCCAGTAGATTCCCTTTCTTTTAGCTCTTGCCTAGAGGAAGCAGGTCCAACTTACTCAGATACAGAGCTCCACAACTCCGTGCTTTCTTGCCATTAACCAAATCGCATGCTTTTGTTTATTTCCCCTCCCATTTATCACTTTAGACTTCCCCTTTTAAATCCGAGTTCTCTCTTGCTAGAGGTTGTCTGATCTTATTCACTGGTTAAAATTATTCATGAGTTTTCTATTTCCTATAGCCTATAACTTATTTAACAGAACAAAAATTGGACAATTTCTATAGGTTCTCTGTCATTTTGCTAGACTCACAATGACACACTACAATATGAATAACTAACATGGTATTCTTTGTACAGTCTGAACTTCTACAGCATGTAAAAAATTGCCCATCGTGGCTATGGAATACATAGGCTTTATGGCTTAACACAGACTGAACAGTAATTGACTGTCTTCTTTATATTGTCTTTAGCATGATGCAGATGTGGCTAGAGCTCATTTACACTCCAAATTACACCTCGTGGTAACATGCAGTAAGTCTACATAGCTATGACCACAGGGCTTAAACATTTTGCATTTTTTCGTGCTTTAAAATATTTCAAATATGTAATGAAGATCTTGCAGCTGGGGCCCAAGACTAATCATAAAACTCCTTTACATTCTATGTCCTCTCCTATGTAGTCTGAGATAACGTTGCAAAAAACAATGAGTGTACTCACACCACACTGCCCTTGCCCCCTGCGGTTAGGTGTGGGAATTTCCACATGTGGGGTAATGTCAGCTCTCAGAAAGGTTAAAACTTTAGATTTCAGAAACTCACAACAGAGGTGTTTGACTTGTGTATGACAGCGATTTTTAAATATGTCTCTTTATCTCCTCTTCTGAGTTCCAATCCACCTTAACGGAACCATGAGCCTCAATGAAGATCTTTATTTGCAAAATACTGATGTAAAGTTACAGTATAAGTAGCATGGCTAGAATCCAATCATTAGATTCCCTGGCCTCCATGCGAAGAGTTCACACACGAATCCTAAGCAGTATGCATCTCAACACCCATCTCTTCATCTCCATCCAATCTAGGCTTTAGACATCACTGTCTGGACAACAGACTGCTTTCTATTCAGCTCTTTTGCTTCCATCACCCACACTGCACCTTTTCCCAGTAAATCCTCGCATTTGTACTTTCTAAGCCCTTGTTTAAACAAAGTTGTCTTTACTTAAGATCTATCAGTGGCTACCAAATGCATTTAGGAGAATCTTCACATTCTGAATATACTACATGGTCCTTCTCCCACTGTGTGTGTGCATGTCTCTGCTTTTCTTCCTGGGCATCAGCCTCCAAGTGGTATTATTTTGTTGCTGAGTCTTGTTACGTGCTGTCTTGGTTTTTTGGATGATCTTCCCACCATCATGCATCTACACACACACACACAGTTTTAGATGATAGGGTTTCACAATATAGCCCTATATTTTCTGGGGTGTCTTTGAACTCACTATGTTAGATAGCCTGGCCTTGCACTCACAAAGATCTGTCCTTGTTTGCCCCAAGTACTGGGATCAAAAAAAGTACCATTACATGCAGAAACAATAAAAAATAAACTAATGTAGATTGATGGAGAATAAATGAAATAAAATACAATTCAGCATGAAACAACTACAGTAACCAATATCAGATAACAACTGACTCAGTTGCTATAACTAGAGTATTTAACTGAGTAAAGAATCAGACAATCTCTGCAGGTTCCCTGCTTGTCATTTTCCCAGACTCATGATGACACACTATAAATAACTAGCATGCTATTCTTTGTACAATCTGAACTTCTACAGCATGTAAAAAATGCTCATTTTGGCTAGGTGATACATATGCATTCCTTTATGGCTAACACAGGCTGAGCAGTAATTGATTGTCTTTTTTCATATTATCTTTAGCATGATGCAGTGACAAAATTATGATATACCCAGAGAATAGAGAACCAAGGAATCACTATCAACTATAGTTTAGGTGGTTTACATTCCATCTAATTGTGTCACTTTGAAAAAATAAGAGTATCTTTAAACCTAGACTATAAAGATTTCAGTTTAATGTAAATTTTAGCTACTGTTACTTTGTGCACCTCTCTTTACCTTACAGAACAGGTAACATTTACAATGTGCAAGGAGTAGTAGGGATTAAGCTAAGAGGAAAAGGAGGCAGTTTATTAAAAGTACAGTAGTACCATTGGGTAGAATACAAAGGCTCAAGGAATGAAAACATATCCTGTTCAATATCGCAACAACACAATTGCATAGAAAGGCAAAATTCAGGACGTTTATGAAGGCCACAGTCAGATAAATCTGATTCACACACCAGGTCTTTGGTCCTTTTCTTTATCCTTACACTTTTGCTGCAAATATTTACAATTCACAATAAATTCACACTGCTTTGTAAGCAAAAACACAGATTGCTACTGAGATCTGTATTGAAAAAGTAAATGGAATTAAAATACTTCAGTTTTGAACTTTTATTCTTCTTAAAGTAGTATGAAAAAATTCTCTAGGGATGATTTTTATACAATTATTTTCTCATGGAAGTAGCAGGTGACAAGCGTGTATGTTTTTCAAGGATCATTATATTATTTTGACTCTCCATTCTTTACTCTGAAAATGTCATGCATAATAAATGACATTGTCACAGAGAAGAACTGTATTCTGATTTGTATATTGCTATCACAAACACTTGATCCTTTTTGGTGAATAAATGTCATAGGCCTGAATCAAACAAAAAATATACTTCACAAAATAGAAAATGCAAATGGAAACCAATATCTTAGGGTTTTATTGTTGTGAAGAGACACCATGGTCAAGATAACTCTTATAAGAGAAAACATTTCATCGAGGCTGGCTTACAGTTTTAAAGGTTCAGTACATTATTATTATGGCAATAAGCATAATAGCATGCAGGCAGAAATGGTGCTAGAGAAGGAGCTGAGAGTTTGAAGTCTTGATCCCCAGGCAGTAAGTAGAGACTGTATACTACACTGGAGTAGCTTGAATATATGAGGCCTTAAGGCCTGCCCTCACAGTGACACACTTCCCCCAACAAGGCTGTACCTTCTAATAGGGCCACTGCCTATGGACCAATGATTCAAACACATGAGTCTACAGGGGCCATACCTATTCAAACCACCACAACCAATATACAGAAATAGATGAGGGTTCATTGGATATAATAGTGTAAAATTCAAAAAAAACAAGGTGTTGTTTTTCTTCTACTCAGAGACTAAATTAAATTATAATATTTTGTGCTCGGGAGGGTGTATACAACTGTCTCTTTGTGTTTTCTAGCAGCTGTATAATTGTTTCATAATTCTTTAGTAAAAATTAATTTAGCTTTGCTTGAAGAACAGAAATATTTTTAATCTTTAAATTAGTGAATCACTTTTAGTAAAGTTTTGCTAAAAATGGATTAATCAAGCTCTACTGATAATAGTAAATAAGGTAGTTCTAAAGACATCTTGATGATGATGAGAATGGTTATTACTGTTATTATGAAGCTTGAACAGACAGAAAATTTTGACAATTACATATCATGGGTGTAGTGGCTATTCCTGGTTGTCAACTTGACTATATTTGGAATGAACTTCAATCCAGAATTGGAAGGCTCACCTGTGATTCTGATCTTGAGGCTAGGAGACACAAGTTTCTGACCTGGATCTTGGCATGGAGATTTTGAGGTATAGTGGCTATGAATCCCAGGAGACTAAGGAAGATCTCTGAGTTCAAGGTCATCTGGAACAAAGCAAGTTCCAGGTCTTGGTGTGGTGGTACGCACCTTTAATCTGGGCCACACCTTCTGCTGGAGACCTACATAAGGACACTGGAAGAAGGTAGATCCTCTCTTTTTACTCTGCTTGCCTTGTGGGACTGAGCAACTGCTAGATCCTTAGATTTCTATTCACAGCTGCTGCTGACCATTGTTGGGGAGTTGGACTACAGACTGTAAGTCATCAACAAAATCCCTTACTATATAGAGACTACCCATAAGTTCTGTGACTCTAGAGAACTTTGATTAATACAGAAGTTGGTACTGGGAGTAGTTCTAGAGGAGCAGAAGTATAAGGATGAATCTTTTAAGAATCTGGAGTTGGTTTAATAATTCACCAGCACCTTCAACTGCTGAAACCTCTCCGGATACTCTCTCTCTCCTGGGAGCTCAGAGAATATTGAAGGCTCCTGGTGGAAACTATATTTCAAACTTAAAGAAGCTAATGCTTTTGATTATCTTGATCCATCAATTGTAACTGGTGATGAATTAGGTGACCCAGTGTATACAAAATTTTCTACAAGTTGGGGGAAAAAAATCTAAAAATGATTTTGGTGACTTGTTGTTCTTAGTATCTCTGGAAAAATTGATGAAGGAAAAGAATGAGCTGTATGATAAAACTGAACAGCTCCAGATGCAAGTAAACAATCTAAAGGTTTCTAAGTGTGCCCTTGAAGAGAATTTTCTCTCCAGCAGCCATAGAGCTTGAAATGCAGAAAATTAAACTGAAGCCCTCATTATAAGGTTGGCTGAATTACAGTGAAAATTAAGTCTCAGCCTCAGAGGGTGTCGGCAGTTAAAGTAAGGACATTAATTGGCAAAGAATGGGATCCTATAACTTGGGATGGGGATGTGTGGGAAGACCCTGTTGAAGCTGAGAATTCTGAATCTTCAGATTCTCAAGGCTTATCCTACCTGAGGAAGTAGTATCCTCAGCTCCACCCCTTGAAATAGTGCCTTTTTCACATGAGGAAATTAATCCCTCAGAGTCTTATAAACCAACCCCGGGAGAAAGAAGTTTGTTGCAATTAACAAAGATGAAAAAGGAGTGGATACCTGAAGACCACTTCCAGACACGGAGATGTTTGGAGTTTGTCCAGCTGGTTTCCTGTCTTGCCTTAGGGATTATAGTTAAGTGATTGGATGAATCTCAAGCGACGTTCAACTTTGGATTTTTAACATTGTTGAGACTGCTATAGATTACGGGAGCTTTGGAAGTTGAACTAAATGTATTTTGCATAATGCTTTTTTTAGGTATGGCCCCCATAGACTCATATGTTTGAATAAGCCTATGGGGGCCAGGGAGTGGAGTGTGATAGTTTCTATACGCTTGGCCCAGGGAGCCCCACTGTTGGGGGATGTGGCCCTGTTACAGTAGGTGTGGCCTTGTTGGAGTAGGTGTGTCACAGTGGGTGTGGCTTTTAAGACCCTACTCCTAGCTGCCTCAAAGTCAGTATTCTGCTGGCAGCCTTCTGATGAAGATGTAGGACTCTCAGCTCCTCCTGCACCATGCTGGCCTGGATGTTGCCATGCTCCTGCCTTGATGATGATGGACTGAACTTTTGAATCTATAAGCCAGCCCCAATTAAATTTTGTCTTTTATAAGACTTGCCTTGGACCTGGTATCTGTTCACAACAGTAAAAACCTTAACTAAGTCAATGGGAGATTATCAGCTGTAACTTTTACCTACTAAATTCCTATATGTTTTTAGAGGATCCAGTAGCTTGTACATCTGAGGCTGACAGAGAATAGCACTAAATGAATTTGTCACAATTTGTTCAATCAGATGCCTTTTCACACAAAATTTATTGAAAGTTAGTGACCTCATTGACTGCAATGCTCATCACAGGAAAGCATCTATCACTAAAAATATAGTGGAGTTCTAAATCATAAAGAGGGTACAAAATAAAGAACAAACGGTAACCCTTACCAAGTTGCCCATTCCTAAATCCCAGGCAGTACACGATTATTGAAACGCATTAACTGTAATTCCCACAGCTGTGCAAGTGGGACATTCTGGGGCATTCAGAACTACAGATAGGAAATTAAGATGAGGTGAAAAGTTTTAATGTTTGTACAGTCTTAGGAAACTTTACTTAAGCCCTCTGCTTTCTCACTTATTTAATTTAAAAATGAGAAATGTGGTAAATATGATTATGTTTGCCAGATGTTGGTAAAGTAGCCCTTCCAAGTACATCTTGGTCCTACTTCCTGCCTCATCATGGCTGAGGTGGGCTACTTTCTTCTGGCTCATGAGTTTTCCACTGAAGGGTTGGAACTACTTTTGGGCCAGAACATTAATCCTCAATGTAAGTTCAGATAGGTCTCTTTATCTTCTGGCATAGTAACTGATCACATTTGCACTGTGCTGCTCTGTCAGCCTGGTTCTATATAACCTTAGTATGCAGAGACCTATGTCTTTAAATTGGACAAGTGGTAGGGCAAAAAGAGCTGTGTCAAGTCATGTGGCTGCTGAGTGTTTATTACAGAAATCTAACCAAGCCAATAAAGACAAATGCATTACCTGCTATATATAGTGTGTGAAGGTTTAATGAAGTAGTGTGAGAGGGACTTGTTAGTCTAGTGTATGGAATGCTCTCTGTAAGGACACCCTTCTGCATTACTGAGATATTATTCCTCTTTTCTGTGTGAGAACAGCAGGAGCATAGCTTGCCATGTGGTGTGACCGAGGATACATTGCCAATCAGTCAGTATAGCTCTGCAACCAAGCTCCGGGCTTTTTCCAGGACCCACTGCAACTATCTCTCCACAGGCCCCGCCCACATCATATCCACCCTATAAGCCCAGCCAGATCTACCCCTACACTTTATGCTTGGATCAGGATGCCAGGCCCTCTGTCTACCTCACTTCCTTCTACCCTAGTCATTTACAACCTCTAAGCCAACAGACCAGAAAATTCTCTCTTTTGCTCTAACTTGTTCTGTCCATAAAAGACACAGAATTAAGAAGAGAAGTCCACCAAAGCCCAAATCTCATCACAAAAATGCAAACAATAGGAAAGAGCAAGCCTCCCCATATACTTACTAGTTCTATAGTTCATTATGCACCTAGATGAACTCCAGAACACAGAATTGAAAAATTAAAACATCAAAGAATCTAAAAAGTTTAAAGAAGACACAAAGAAACAGCTAAATGAAACAAAGGAGAAAGAAAATAAGAATAAATACCTGCGTGATGTCCAAGAAAACAGAAACATGAGGCTCATGGAAAGAAAAGTAGTCCAAGACTTGAGAATGGAATTCAATAAAGAGATAAAAACATTGGAGAGGACTCAAGGTAAAATAAAGATGGAACTGAATAACCCAATAACCTTCTGGTCCATAACTGTGCCCGGGAGCAGATTGGGTGCTCTATGCCTCCTACTCCCCCAGAGACAGCTTGACTCCCAGGAGGTCTGTCAAAACCAGGCTCCCAGGTGAGACACTTCTTCCCCCCATAATACCTGTCCTAAATGGGACCTGCATGGGGCTCATTGAACATAGGAAAGTAGGGCCTATCCACCCTGAATGAGACACATATTCCTGCAACTCTGCCTGGGGGCAGATCCGGTGCTCCAGACCCCTGTCCACTCCCAGACACAGCTGACTCCCAGGAGGTCTATCACAAACAGGCTCACAGGTGAGACAGGCTCCAGTCAGAGAGAGCAAGAAATTAGGGAAATAACATCTGTCACAGCCACAAATAATATAAAATATCTTGGTGTAAAGCTAACCAAACAAATGAAAGATTTATATGACAAGAACTTTAAGTCTCTGAAGAAAGAAATCGAAGCTCTCAGAAGATGAAAAGATCTCCCAAGTTCATGGATTGGTAGGATTAACATAGTAAAAATGACCATTTTACCAAAAACAATCTACAGATTCAATGCAATCCCAATCAAAATTCCAATTCAATTCTTCACAGAGCTAGAAAGGGTAATTCTCAACTTCATCTGGAATAACAAAAAACCCAGGATAGCAAAAAAAATTCTCAACAATAAAAGAACTTCTGGGGGAATCATCATTCCTGACCTCAAGCTGTACTTCAGAGCAACAGTGATAAAAACTACATGGCATTGGTACAGAGACAGACAGGTAGATCAAAGGAATAGAATTGAAGACCCAGAAATAAACTCACACACCTATGGTCACTTGATCTTTGACAAAGAAGTCAAAAACATACAGTGGAAAAAAGAAAGCATTTTCAATAAATGGTGCTTGTCTAACTGGAGATCTGCATGTAGAAGAATGCAAATTGATCCATTTTTGTCTCCTGTACAAAGCTCAAGTCCAAGTAGATCAAGGATCTCCACATAAAACCAGATGCACTGTATGTAATTGAATAGAAAATGGGAAAGAGCCTGAACACATGGACACAGGGGAAAATTTCCTGAACAGAACACCAATGGCTCAGGCTCTAAGATCAACAATTGACAAATGGGACCTCATGAAACTAAAAGTTTCTGTAAGACAAAGGACACTGTCAATAGGACAAAACAGCAACCCACAGATTGGGAAAAGATCTTTATCAACCCTACATCAGATAGAGGGCTAATATCCAAAATATACAAAGAACTCAAGAAGTTAGACTCCAGAAAACCAAATAACCCAATTAAAAATGGGGTACAGAGCTAAACAAAGAATTCTGAACTGAGGAATCTCAAAAGGCTGAGAAGCACCTAAAAAATGTTCAACATCATTAGTCATCAGGGAAATGCAAATCAAAACAACCCTGAGATTCCACCTTTTATCAATCAGAATGGCTAATTAGGTGACAGCAGATCCTGATGAGGATCTGGAGAAAACAGAACACTCTCCATTGCTGCTGGGTTGCAAGCTGGTACAACCACTTTGGAAATCAACCTGGTGGTTCCTCAGAAAATTGGAAATAGTTCTACCTGAAGACCCAGCTATACCACTCCTGAGCATATACCCAAAAGATGCTCCAATATATAACAAGGACACATGTTCCACTATGTTTATAGCAGGATATTTATAATAGTTAGAAGCTGGAAACAACCCAGATGTCCCTTAATGGAAGAATGGATACAGAAAATGTGGTACATTTACACATTGGAACACTGCTCAGCTATTAAAAAAAAAGACAACTTCATGAATTTTGCAGGCAAATGGATGGATCTAAAAAATATCATCCTGAGTGAGGGAACTCAGACCTAAAAGGACATAAATGTTATGTACTCACTAATAATAGCCCCAAAGCTCAAAATACCCAAGATACAACTCACAGACCATATGAAGCTTAATTAGAAGGAAGGCCAAAGTGTAGATTCTTCAATCTGATTCAGAAGGGGGAACAAAATAATCATGGGAGGTAGAGGGAAGGAGGGACCTGGGTGGGAGAGGGGAGGGGGAGGAGAAAAGGGGGGGCAAGATCAGGTATGGGAAGAGACAAGAGAGAAGTCCAGAGGGCCAGGAGAATAAATAGAAATAAGTAGCAATTGGGGGGGGGGGAGTGAGGGTAATCACTAGAAAGTCCCAGATGCCAGGAAAACAAGAGGCTCGCAGGACCCAATCAGGATAGCATTAGCCAAAATACCCAACAGAGGAGAGGTAAAACCTTAACAGATCACCTCCAGTAGATAAACTTGGCCTCCAGTTGAGGGATGGGGCCACCCACCCATCTCAAAAATTTTAACCCAGATTTGTTCTTGTCTAAGAGAAAGACGGGGACAAAAAATGGAGCAGAGACTGAAGGAAAGGCCATCCAGAGATCATCCCACCTAGGGATCCATCCCATTTGCTGACACCAAACCCAGACACTGTTGTTGATGCCAAGATGTGCTGCTTGCTGACTTGAACCTGGTATAGCTGTTCCTTAAGAGGCTCTGCCAGCACCTGACTAACACAAATTCATATACTCAGCCAACCATCGGACTGAGCCTGGGAACCCCAAATGGAAGAGTTAGGGGAAAGACTGAAGAAGCTGAAGGGGATTGCAACCCTATAGGAAGAACAACAGTATCTACTGACCAGACCCCCCCACCCCACTCCAGAGCCCCCAAGGACTAAACCACCAACCAAAGAGTATACATGGAGGCTTCAGCTATATATGTAGCAGAGGAATGACTTACTTGGCATCAATGGGAGGTGAGGCCCTTGGTCCTGTGGAGGCTTGATGCCCCAGCATAGGGTGATGCTAGAGGGGCAAGGCAGGAGTGGATAGGTGGGTAGAGGAGCACTCTCATAGAGGGGATGAGATGGGGGTTGTTGCAGAGGGGAGGGAGACTGGGAAAGGGGACAACATTTGAAATGTAAATAAATAAAATAACAATTAATAAAGAAAACATAAATAAATAAAATAATTAATAAAATAAAAAACAATAAGCTAATTTGAAAACTCAAAGGAAAATTGTTATAAGTATAATGAATCAAGCATAAGAAAGAACATCCGGAGTCAAAGAAAAAGTTGAAGATCTTGATGAAATAATGAAGGAATATAATTAGAAAAAAATTGGAAAGAGAAATGCAGAAAAATGTAGACACCATAAGAAGAGAAATCTCCAAATCATAGGCAGAGATGAGGGAAAAGATTCCCAAGTCAATGACATAGACCAGATCCTCAACAAGATCATAGAAAACTTCTCCAAGCTAAAAAAACAATGCATACCCACACAAATTTAAGAAGCACACTGAACACCTAAAAAGACCAGAAAAGACAATTTTCCAGTGTATCACAGTTCATAGACTAAAAATACAGAACAAAGAAAGTGCTTTGAAAAATGCAAGAGAAAAATTACAACTCATACACACACACACACACACACACACATCACAAACACAGGAGAAGCATCAGAATAATAGCTGACTTATCAGTGGAAAGGATGAAAGCCGGAAGAATCTAGAGCATTCATCCCAAGTACTAAAAGATTATAATGGCTGACATAGCTTAATATACTCTACAAAAATATCCACCATAATTGAGGGGAAAAGAAAAACTTTCTATGATATTAACAGACTAAAATTTTTTATATTAAATAAATCAAACATAAAGAATATATGGCAGGCAATATTTTTGGCTGAAGAGAGTAATGAGCATAGCCAAGGCTGTGAACAGAACTATAAGCTAACTTTAACACCACTCATGAGAAGCCCTCTTCTAAGTTCTTCGTCAAAGTTGTCCATGAGACTCCAGAAATGTTACAGGCTATTGCTATTGCCCTTGGTTGTCCTAGAGAGGTGATAATTCTCTGTTGCTGAAGACATCATGCACTTTAGTCACAGGCCCTTGCACTAGAATTGATCTATATGCTTCCTCTAAGAGGACTAGAATTTTGTGGTACCAGAAGTGCCATGCAAGCCTCCAAAGGAGGAAAGCAACAGTCCTACTGAGCTCTGATACCTATAAACCACAATGACAACCTATGTACTACAACAATGGTGGTACCTAAAGGTGTAATAGTGGCACATAATCCCTTGGCACTAACCAACAGCTCTCTCATTGGACTTAGTTATAAGCACTAAGCAAGAGTAACTGGCAATGGAAACCTAGCCAACTATCCAGGGCTAGTGAAATCATGGATTTTAGAGGAGAACCTAAAACTTCCACTTTACTAAACCAGCACAATGCCTAATTACATTCTAAATATTTGTCATTATAACCACAGATAAGTGTATTCCTAACACCTCACCAAAATCTTCTCTTTGCAACAGGTGGAGACCATTACAGAAAACCACAACCAATCAAAATGCAGAGTTGTGAAGCCCAGTCCTAACTGATATATCTACAGTATATCTTTGGTACATAAGACTCAAAAATCACTGGGGAAGTGGTGTCACAAAGATTGTAAGAACCAGAGGAATAAGATGTTAGCTGTGAGATTGTTTTAGAAATCCTTACTGTTATTTAACCCTCCTAAAGAAGACTCTTTAATGTCAGAAGTTATACCCATAAAGTCTCACTAACATGACAGACAGAATGTAAACTGAACAGGGACAAGAAGAGACTTGCTAAAGTGGATGAGGAGAGACCCCCACGAGATCTCAACATTACACAAAAAACTGCAGGCAACTAGAGCAGGAGTCATAGTCTTACTGAGGGAGAAGCTTACTAATTAGTTATCCAATACGAAATGGTCAGTCCTGAAAACATACATACAAATAACAATATGCAGATGGATATATTTAGGAATATATGTATATATATAAACACACACATACATACATACCCATATGCTTACACATATACATACATGTATGTAACAATAATTAATAAAAAAAGAGGCCATGAATTTGAATTAGAGCAAGAAGAGATATATATGAAGGTTTGAAGGAAGAAAAAGGAAGGGGAAAATGATATAACTATTATTATCTCAAAAGCAGAAAGAATTAATATAAAAAGTTCAAGCTTAATCCCATCCCCACAAGGCAGCTCTGATCAGTTTAACAGCTTGCAAATCCTACTTAGTTGAAACATTTCATTTCATTGTATGATATCTTGTACTGATAGGACACAAAGCCTGGGAACTTCATTTCCCTGTATTTCCTACAGTGAGAATCTGGGTAATTAATTATGTTGAAAAAATGTCCATGAGATTTGGAAGGTAGGGGAAAGAGAAGAATTCTTTGGGATTTCTATCAGGCCCTGAGGCCGACTGAAGGAAGAAAGGTTAGGGGTAGATTACATTCTTACGTCTTTGAGGGGATTTATCACCAACCTCCCTGAAACCACAGCCACCATTACAACCACACAAAAACATCAGCCAGACTAAACATGCCTTTATTATTCAAGGCCAAAGAATCCCTGAGTCACTCAATTTTCAGGAATGGGAGGCAGGTTGGATAGCTTAGGCAAGACATACCTCTCTACACACGTCCAGGGAATAACAACAAGGAGGTTCTCAGAGGGTGATGGCATGGCCAGAGAAAATAGAGAACAGGTTTGTTTACATAAAGCAGTGTAGGACTAACCGAGGGCACTGCGTCCTTCTGTGCTGTACATGCGTATGTGCTGGAGGGTGAGCAGAGCTCACTGCGCTTGCTCACATTATCCTTCTCAATATGGCTGCATGTACAGAAGGAGGGAAGGAAATTTAATTTCACATTCTAAGACTGAAGAAACAACCATGTGTAGACCAAGAAGAAATATTTATGTATATCCAGGGATGCCAGATTATGAGCTACTTGTATGACTGATTCACTCTTTGGAAATTAACCTTTATGTGTGTAGAGGGAGGCTGAGTGTGGGTTTTCATAAATACGGCATGGGAAAAAGTGTATTTGGTGAATGTAAAGGTAAGCTGTGTCAATAACAATGATCTATATCAACCAACTCTTATTTAATTTTGTTGGCATAGAGAAGTGTGAAAATTCTCAGTCTCACATGGATGCTACTGAAAATTACTAAAGGGACAAATGTCACTTTGTGCTGAGACAGGAAAGTGCCCGTGAACTCTGTACAGATTTTCTCTCTTCTTCTTCATCATAATGGCATAGTTGGAAGATGGTGACAATTTGTGAAGTGAATCATGCTTGAAGGCTTGTTGCCTAGGACTTAAAATCCACCTGCATCAGGCTGTGAAAAGACCAAGATATAAACTTTAAAAAAAGTCCTGTGGTATTATGGGGGTGTTTGTTAGCCCTTGTTTAAGCTTTGGTCCTAGCTGGAGAGAGTGTAAGGGAAGACTGGACCAAGGAGGGTAATGAGACATTTATGGTTAGGGAGGAATCAAAGTACTCAGCTGAGTTGTTTACATACCAACAGGGTGTTGTACACAAAGGTAGCACAGAGAAGAGAAAATCCAGCCAAATCGACTGAGATGCTCACTGACTTGCTCTCTCTGGCTTATCCAGTTTGTTTTCTTACATATTTTACCATCCACAGTGGGCTCGGTCTTTCCACATCAACAATGAATCAAGGATATAACTCACAGACTTGTCTACAGGCCAACACGATGAAGGTATTTTCTCAATTGAGGAACTTCATCTCAAATGACTCTGTTTATGTCACTTTGTCAAAATCTAACCAACACACTGAGAAAGTGTGAGGATAGTAGTTTAGAAACCCTCCTACTTTGTACAAATGCCAAGTGCGCATAGTGGCCTAGTTGTAATCCCAACAGGTAGGAGGTGGAGATGGGGTAACTGAAACACAGTGGCTACAGAGAGCAGAAAAGTTGACAAGCTCTGATTCAAGTGAGAGACCTTCTATTAGTATGTAAGGTGGGAAACAATCAACCAAGACACTTGGCATCAATCTCTGGTTGTTACAAGCATGTTAACTCTTGTGTATGTGCGTATACATCTGCAAGCACATGCATACATGATTACACCCCACATGGACATAATACACACCGTAAACATAGACATGTGAAAAAGAGAGAGAAATGGGTGATTCTCATGACTTTAATCAAGACCAGAAAAGAAAAAAGGAAAAAAGAAAAGAAGTAGAAGAAAGAAAAGAAAAAGTTCATAGGATGGTACTCTACCACCTTAATCATCTAGCTGCCTCAGTGTAATATTATAAATGAGAAATTTTGTAACTAAGGTAAGATTTAACTTTTAAAAATTAGAACAGAGATAAGCAAGATGGCTTAGAGGGTAAAGGTGCTTGCTACTGAGTCTAATCTCCTGGATCTACGTGGTACAATGAGAGATTTAATTCCCAAAAGCTGACCTCCATAAGCTCACAATGACACTATACCCCAGCCCACAAACAAATACATAAAAGCAGTAAAAATTTCCCTTTAAAATTTTTACATTAATTTTACTGTGTATCGTGGTATGCATGTGGAGGTCGGAGGAAAACTTGCAAGAATCCATTCTCTGCTTCCACTGGTTGAGTTCCAGGGATTGAACTTAGGTCACAGGCTTGGGGACAGGTATCTTTACCCACTGGGCCAACTTGCTGGTGCACCTCCCACCCCCAGTTTCATTAAAAAGGGTTGAATTGTGGCTTTAGAAAACAATTAGGGAAGTGTCCACCCTGGCCAAGATGGCCTGTGGAAGCGGGAATCAAGACACGCAAGCATCTGGTGCAGGCACCACTAAAAGGGACTAATGTGTGATGGAAAAATGGGAAAGTTGTACAAAGTGGAGAGATAGAAGAAAAGGCAAAGTCAAGGGCTTCATACACTGTGGAGAAAGATGGAACTGGACACTGGATGGTAGTAAGGAATAGGCAGATATGAGGAGGTGATGGTGACATGGCTGCTGCCAAGGGTCCTGTCTGGGTCCGTGGTCCTGTTGGAGCTGGAATGTGTCGATATCTGTGGCCCAAGTTATCACCAAAGGTCAATAGGATATACGTGGTCTGAGTTGCCACTGGCAACCATGTCAATACTGAGGGTCATGCTGTCATTGCGGGACATGATGATCTGAGTGGTCTGTAGTCCCACCTGAGGTCATGGCAACATCTGCGCCTGTACTGCTCGGGTTGGGGGGGGGGGTGAATGTCTGGGTCTGTGGTCCTATAACAGCAGTGGCTTGTGTTGATATCCCAGGCCCCTCCCTGTTACCACCAAAGATCAGGCAGAAGTCCCTGGTTTGGACTGCCTCCTGAGGCCCTGTGCAGAGCTGGTCCAACCCCTCCCTGGGCAGCACAGTAGAGCTGGCTCTCGTAGAAGGCTTGGGTGTGCTGGCCCCCAGGACATGACAGCAGGAGTGTGCTAGCTGGGGCAGTGCTGGAGTGCTCACCCTAGTGGTGAGGGTACAGGAGAGCTGACCAACTTTGCTATCTTCTCAGCCCAGATGCAGGGTTTTGAGTTGGCTCACCTTAACATCTAACGCATCTATGATCTGCTGGAGCGTGTGAAAGGGCCAGTCCTGAAGATCCAAAGCTGCAGGACCTCCACGACACAGAGCAACAACAGGATATCCAAGAGGAGTCCCGGTGAAGTTCCAGTATAGTTAGTGAAGCAGAAGCCAGAAGTCTCAGAAACAGACCAAAGACTTCCTTGCAATGAACATTTGCAAGTAAAAATGTATGGACTAAGGGTATGCTGTGTGACAATCTGTGACACACTACAACTTCTAGGACAAGATTTTTTTCTTTCTACCTTACTTTATTTAATTTTAGGAGGGGATGTTGCAGGGATAGTGAGCGGATGTGAACAGACAAGATGAGTGGGATTGGGGTGCATAATGTGAAATTTACAAGGAATCTATACAAAGTTTAAAAAAACCCAGCTGGATGACATGTTTTGTACTTGTTTTAACGAATTAAAATTGATAAATTTTCTATAAATCATAATTCACCAAAGTAAATTCAGAGTAGGAAACATGAATATATTTACAACTACTAAATAATTTAATCACTACTTAAAAGGTAACACACTAACCCAAATGGAGAATTAAAATATAAGCAAAGGAACCCTTAGTCTCACTATAGACAGTGTTATGAGCACGCTTTGATAAAACTGAAGGAATGACCATTCTAATCCTAATATTTTTCAGGGACAGAAATGAAAGACAATTATGCAAAGCCTTCACATTTTATAAAAATAATGCACCAAGTTCAGAACTGTTTTATTCCCATGATTTATACTTGATTCAAGGTTAAAAAGAAGTATTAAGAAAATTTTTGTAACAAAAAACAGAACTGCCTAAATATCTTCACTGATGTAGAAGATGATGTTTAGACAAATATGAAATATCTATAGTGAATGTCATAAGCCTAACAATAAGTAGATGTAAAGACATATATCAACACTATAGAATTTCATATAAATACAGCAAGTAATTAAATCATTTATTTGTTTAGTTCTCTGCTAAGGCCTAAGAGGGAGGAAGAATGTCTGCAAGGACAAGCATAATTTCACTTAAAATTTGCAGTACAAGGCATGAGTTACTTCCTTGAGAATTACTGGTCAGGGAGTTACCCGACTTTTGAAAAATAGCACAGGCTATTTCCATTGTTCTTAGCTACCCACAATACCTACATGATAAGAACCTAAGGATGATATCACACACTTTGGCTGTAGGACCTAGAAAAATTAATCTCAAATTCACTGGAAAACTTCCTCCTTGATGGCTAGCATCCATAGTGCCATAATGTGTTATATAGGCTCTTTTTGGAAAAAAAATATTAGCTGTCTTACCCAGTACTAGATATTGAAGGACATAATACTAATGGGACAGGCAAGACATGCTTACTGGTGCAAGACTGGTGCAACTGTTATGGGGCCGCTAACAGTTTTCTGATTTGATTTGATGCCTGTTACAAAGGAAGGAATTTCATGCCCCATACTATAATGCTGGGAAAACAAAATAACTCCAGGACTGGAGAGTCATAGGCCTTAAGGGAGAATCTGTTAGTGTTTTTCACCTTAAATGGTCATTTTGTCGATGTGTTTTCTATACGTATGCTTACTAAACATATAGACCTGGGCTATTTAACAGATGGTATGATCAGAACTAAACAGAGCATCATATTACTCCCAATTTCCAAAGGCTCAGAGAGCCTCATAGAATAGGAGGCAGAGGGGATTTATGAGCTGGAGGTTGGGGAAGAGATACAAAATGCTGTCTTCTGGATATAGCTATTGCATGCATGAACTAACAGCATCTATGGCTATCTGTATAAAATGTGCTTAAGATCAAATTTCTAGCCAAATTTCCAGGATAGATGGTACATAGGGGAGGGACTTCTCAGGTCCTTCCTCTTATGTAAGAGCTGTTAGCAGCTGACAGTTGCTGAAGAAGACTCTTTTCTTTTGGAGGGTGGCCAGTGGTAGGGTTCCTATGCTCTAGTGTATGGCCCAGTATCTGTGCACATATGGGTGACACTAACTTAACCTAATGGGTCATAAAAAATAAAAAACCTGAAGTTGGGAGGGGAACAGATGAGGTTATTTTGGGGAGGTAGATTAGGGAAATGGCAGGGGGTGGGGGGAAGGGCAAGAATCATATATCATTCAGCACAGGTAGGAAAGTTTCAAAAATAAAGAAAAAATGTAAAAGTCTCAGACTCTAAACCAAACCAAACCAATCACGAAGCAAGTAAAGATGTCATCACCACTTTTACTCAATCTACTGCAAGTGTTATCAACAGAATCGGACAAAGGAAATAAGTAAGTAAATATATACATAGTAAGAGAGCTTAAAATGTTGCTTATTCTCAGATGACATAAATGTTTGCAAATAAGTTTAGTGACAACTGATAATCAAAATATTAGAAGGTATGAAAGTGTAGCAAGGTTTCCAGATCACAGATCAATAACAAATCACTTTCAGGACCAGATAATAGCAATAAGGTTAGAAAATAAGTTTTTGTCCTTCTGGTCTGGGCTAGTGCCCTGAGCACATGCAAACTCCTCAGCCAGTCCCACAACACCCAGAGGAAGCTCCACTCCCAGGCGCTCTAACATGCCAGGATCATAGGATCAGAGGTGAGGAGGACACATCTGTCCTAACACGGGAGTAACTGGGAACAGAGGGATCCAAGGACCCAGGAACCCCGCTGGACTAGTGGCATGGTCTCCTTCCAGTCTGGGCAGTGCCCTGAGAAGCACTTGGGTGCAAACTCCTTAGCCAGTCCCACAACACCCAGAGAAAGTTCAACTCCCAGGTGCGCTAACATGCCCAGGATCACAGAATCTCATGAGCTTGGTCACACCAGGATCTCAAGGTCACAGAGGCAGCTCGACTCCCAGGAGCTCTGTCACACCCAGGATCTCAGTATCACAGGATCACAGGATCCCAGAATCACAGGATCCCAGAGACAGCTGCTCTCTGAGGAGTTCTGACACAACCAGGATCACAGGAAGGACAGGCTCCAGTCAGATAAAGGGAGGGGAGGGCAGGTATCACTAGAGATAAGCAGATGGCAGGAGGCAGGCGCAAGAACATAAGCAACAGAAACCAAGGTTACCTAGCATCATCAGAACCCAATTCTCCCACCATAGCAAATCCTGGATACACCACCACACCAGAAAAGCAAGATTCGGATCTAAAATCATTTCTCATGATGATGATAGATATCCCACAGTACATACATATTTCTGTCAACATAAATTCCTAGAAATAAGTTTACTAGATAAAATTTTATGCACAATTAAAAAATAGATAAGCTTACCAACCTTATTCATAACTTCAACTCTTCCTATTGATACTCTGTAATCACAAAGACAAGGGAGAATTTACCAACCTTTGGCTAGAGAGTATCAATTATTGAAAAGTTATCAATTTGTCAACAGGAATGGAATTACCATTAGAATGCATTAAGCAATAAAATTTAAGCATTTTATGTTTAACAAATTATATTCTAACCTCGGACAACGAGATGAAGAAAAAAGCTTTCACAATAAGCTGAGATCTAGTTCAAAGATCACTGACAGGTTTTTTTGTTGTTGCCTGGGTTTTTTTGTTTGGTTGTTCTTTTTGTTTTTGTTTTTGTTTTGTTTTTGCTAAATCTAATGGATAGTTTTCACCTGAATTCAGTAAGACTACTCTTTGAAGAAAAAAAACAAGTTTTCATTTATGATATTTAAAAATATGAACTGCTTAGGACATTGAAGAAATTTATACTACACACACACACACACACACACACACACACACACACACACACACATCTCTGAATTGAAGAGGATTTGAGCAAATGAAGTTAGACATGAATTATGAAGAAGTGAATTCTCATGAAATAAACATATCAGTTCAATGTAAATTTTAAATAAAATGTCTTGGATTAGGAATGAAGCTCTGGTTAGCAAGCACAAGGCACTGGATTTCATAGCTGGCATCACGTAAACCAGGCACACACTTGTCATCCCAGGACCTGGGAGGTACAGGCAGGGTGGGTGTGGGGGGTCAGAAGTTCAAGTTATTTTCAGCTACAAAGCAAGTTTGAGGCCAGGGTAGGTTACATGTGACCCTGTCTAAAAATATTCTTTTAAAAATTTGACAACATTTAACTGTGAAAGCCAAAGATCAAAATGGCCTAGATGATATTCAGTAATGAAGAACAGTCAAAATCTGACCTGTCAGCACCAAACAGGAAGCCATCAAATAAGACAGCTTAGAATGTATGCAAGAAAACCTGATGTTATATTGAAATGTTAATGACATTTCAAATTGTGGGGAGGAGTGCTGCTAGAACATGTGATGATTAATTTTCATGTACAAAATTAAATCCCTACCTTATATCTTACCAAGTAGATTAAGACAAACACATATAGAAAAAAAAAAAAAACCTAAAAGACTTCTGAAAATCAGTAAAAGAAGATTGTGTTAGTTATCTCCAGGTAGGTGAAGATTTCTTAGGCAAGATGTTGGGAAGCACACAAACAAAAGACTGGTAAAATTGATGTATTACAATAAAAAATCTTGAATAAATAAGAAAACACTAAATTCTATATAAAAATTGGCATTATTTGGAATACCTTCAATAGACAAGAGATGAAAATACTACATGTTAATAAAGATCAAACAACCTAACTGTAAAATTGCAGTAAGAAAAAGCATTGCACAAATTAATAATCACAAATGTGATTAAGAGTTAATAAATGTATAAAAACACACAGATTCATGGAAAGCTGTCCACATACGTTTGTCATGGTAGACTACATTGTGATGAAGTTACAAATTAACTCTGAAATCCCAGTGGTGTAAGACAATAGAGGTTTATTTCTTGGCTGACCTCGACCACACTAATATTGGCTGGAAGGTCTGTCCCACAAAGTCTTTGTGGGATTTGTTCCCCTTTGTCTGGTTGGTCTACACAAGGCTAGAGTGCATGTGTACAATGTCTGTTGGAGGAAATTGTTGACGGAAATGCCCTATATACTATTTTTTTGATACAAAGCTTCAACTTGTAGAACTTTAATGTATATCAAATATAAATAATATAAATAGCAGGTAGCTGTAACATGAATAAACAATGATTTTACTTAAAATGTATTATTTTAGGGAGTAGAGATGGAACATTATTGAACATTAGTCAGAAAACTATCCACATTCCTTTGTTCTGTTGTAGGTAATAATGCCTTGAAATAATCTTTCAAATTCAAAAATTATTAACACATATGATACAGTGGATCTTTGTATCAAAAGTAAATTAAAGTTTGTCACAATACTTAAATTGGCCAATTGTAACAAAACATCTGAGATACAATTTTTAGATGAGATAATATACAAGATGGAGTGACTGTAAGTGCCTGCACTCCGTCAGTGTTGGCTGTTGTAACTACTACTTCTGTTACTACTACTTTTAGTTGTACAAAAGACTAGGTATATAAGCTAGGTTGATACATGAGACACCAAGGAGAAATATCATTAAATAGAAAAAGCAAACTAAATCGAATGTATATATTGATAGAAGCCACACAATATGTACTAATAATTATTTTAAAATAACCTGGAAGTAATTCTCACTGGGACTCAACTAATCATCTGAACATTGACAGCATTGCCACTAGATGTTCACATAATCCTAGATTATTTTTCATTTTTCATTTTTGTTAGTAGTAAGTATGGATAATGTTTAAATAAATTGAGATGATACACTTATGAAATGTGATTTTTATCATTGAAGACAATCTCCTGAAATGGTTCACAGTCCCTGAAATATTGACCTGCAAGAATAAAGCTAACTTAGTAGTAGCCTGTCCACCCAGTGATCTAGCTGATAACCGCCTTATCTTCAGCACACACATGAGGTGGTCTAGCTCTCCAGCTCTGCTTCCTGAAGGACACATGGAGGAAACTATGGGTGGAATCCTCAACTATCATGTGCTTGCAATTTTAATTCTTATCACTCTTTTAACTCACTGATCAAAGTCAGGAAGGAAATGGGTCATCTTTATTATCTCTCTTCACTTTTCCACTGAGTGAGTCTGAAAAGTCCCCTCCTGAGATAACCCCTTTGTTAAGGCTCCTCTTTGCCTTTACTGTCTACATATCTTTACTTAAGAGTCTATTTGATATTTTCTTCCATGTTATTTATTCCACTTATTTGTCTGTGTCTGTAGTTAGTGCAGTATTGGGCATGGCAGTTGCATGAGTATGCCCTTGGGCTTGTTGTTGTGAGGTCATCACTTGTCCAGTAAGTTATGATATGGTGGAAATTTTTATTACCTTGGACTCAAACCAAAAAGAGGCTTTTCTGGAAGGAAGGAAGAGAAATACAATCCTTCTCGTTGCCCAAGAGCAAAGACAACTGGAGGTAGAGGAAATACACACAGGGACAGATAGCTCAGATTAGGAAGATGTCTCAGAGCCAATGCACAGATGCCATTGCTTGATTGTCATTTCATATCTCTGGCCCATGTAGGAATCAAAAATATTTATCTGGCCAAGACAAATACAGCTGTAACTAGAGATGTCTGAGAAAGACAGAGGTGGGAGTTAGATGCCTAACAGTAATACTGGGGATACATATCCTTCTCAGAGCTCACAAAGATACTCTGGAATGAATACACGATCCATATTTGGGAGATGTTCTCAGCTTCATCTTTCAAATACCACCTAAACAAATGCTTTGGTTACAGAGTTAGTTCTATAATAATCCTCTGTACTCACATGCTCTGGCTTATTATGGGAGGTTGAAATCACAGTGTGCGATCATTTCTAAACTGAGCATGTAAAGTGAAACTCAATCATGTAAGCCTACACAGATCTAAAGTTACAAACCAAGGCTTAAAGAATGAATGCACAATAATTTCTCTGGTGGATCAGTTGACTTATAAACCAGGCAGAGAGATAAGTGGAGGAGGATGAGGGCACATACATTAATTTATCCATTTCTCTAACCTTTAACAAATGAGACTAATCTAATGAGAGTGATAAAATTCTTTCAAACAGTTTCTAAAATAACACTCACTGTGGAAGTGATTAACTTAGGGTCTTGACCCTTGAAGTGACTATACAAGGTTCACAAGCAAATATTATGTAAGAGTGGCCACATCCTGCTCATGAGGTTTTGAAGATCTTTATTTCATGAGTGCAACACCAATATTAACTTTTATATATGTAAGTGTACACTTGGTTTTTATTCATTTATTTTGTGGGAGACAGTAAGTAGTACCTGCCAGTGTGCATGTGTGGAGGCCAGAGGACAAATTGCTGGAGAAGGTTCAGTTCTTCTACCACCTGAAACTTGAGGGTTGACCTGAGTTTGCAAGGCTTGCCAGTAAGCACCTTTACCTGTCAAACCAGCTCACCTGCTTGATACCAAATTCTTCTTAACTGAATAATAGGCATCATTGCTACTATGTATGTGAATTAGACACACAAACATTTCCATGAAAAACAAACAAAAGGTAGCTCACTCCAGAAAGGAAAGCAAAAAAGATATTTGAAGTAACTTTCCAGATGAAAATCAATCAAAATGAATTAAAATTTATAAGGAATGTTTTTCTTTCTTTTTTAAAAAACAGCCATGTGCCATTGTTACAAATATACCATTAAGAAATGACAGAATATTTCAGTTGATGTGCCTATGAAAATAAAGCCATAATTATTTTATAGCAACTTGTGCTTTACATCAAGAGACAAGAATTCCTTTAAATGTTTCTGATAGTCAACTCAAGAAAAATTAGAAAACTGGAAAAAAAACCTCAGCTGTATAAATGTCATAGGAACTCGTCTGGAATATTACATACATCCAGTAAATATAAACTATTAAAAAGGGTTATTAAATTAATTTGATAATTTTTTCTGAGTGGACAAATGATGAAGCCCTTATGACTTACTTTAGGATTAAAAGATTTTTTCTTTTTGCTGCAAGAACAATAATGTGTAGTTGGAATTTGGCTTAATTAGTACAATTTTATATGTTAGATTCTTTATTATATCATACCTGTAATAATCATTATTTTAAGATTCACTCAAATAATTGCTAGTAATATTCTCTTTACTACTAATAATCTCTTGCTATTATGAATATGAAGAAACTCCATGAAATTATTTCTAATTTACATTTATTTATTATGGGGGTACGCATGTGCCATGGCTTGTGTGTAGATGTTTACCCACTACTGGCCCAGTTATTTCTGTTTTGAAGAAGAAAAATTAGAATTAGATTCATCACTTTTCCTAGGGAGGAAAATGCATCTGGTGTACTTCTGGCATGCTTGGTAGTAGTATAAAAACTCATTTATCTCAGGCATTTTCCTCTGAGTAAAGGAATCGTACCGAAGCAGAAATGAACTGATTTCCTACGAAGTGGAAATAAATTTGTGAAGTAACAGGAGTGTCCTGATTTTTTGTTGTTGTTGTTGTTGTTTGAGTAGAACTTTTTTAGTAGAACTTAGAAATTTTAGTAGACTAAACTTTCTAAATAGAATGTGTTCTTCCTCAGTGTAACCCCATTAAAATACAATGTCCTTGCCCCTAGTGGCATTGCCCATGTGGCAGCTACATCACTTGTGCATCAGTAGGTGGCAGGGAGGAGAGAGGTTACATCTACACTCAATGTTCTGACCTGTGAACATCTGAATGAGAAGTAGTCTAACATTCCCCAAAAAATGTGAGCCCAAGACAATAACCAGACCTGTGCTATGGGGCCTAGACAGGAAGCTAGACTGAAATGACTACCAGTCCAGTGCCATGCAGGGCTGGTGGAGAAAGTGAGCAGACCATGCCCAAGATGACCCCTGCCTAGTGCCATAATGCACGAGCAAGGCATAGCACTCCTGAGACCAACCCTGAGATGACTCCAGGTAGTTAAAGGTCCTAGGCACCACTACAAGGAGCAAGCAAGTGGTGAATAAATGGAAGAGAAAGAGGAACAGAAAGATGTGGGCACAATGAAGAGAGGCAGAACTGGACAATTGAGGATAGTGAGGAACAGTGTGATGTAGGTAGCTGGTGATGTCACCTGGGACTATGGTGGAGTCTTGGCCTGTGCTGCCACTGGGGGCCATATCTGTGTCCATGCCCTACAGCAACAGGGATCTGTTACAACCAAAGGCTAGGCAGATGTCTCTGGTCTGGGCTGATGCCCAGGGACATGTTAATGTCTGAGGGCTGTGAAGAACTGGCCCCACCCCTCACCTGGGCATCATGGAGAGCACAAGAGCTGACTCCACCCCCAACCGCTCCTAGTAGCTAGAGTTCTTGAGAGAGTGGCTCCATACTTTGCATGAGCTGTGGGTGACCCAGCCTGAGGATACAAGTGTGGGTGAGCTGGCCCTACCACTTGTCTCCTGTGTGGCATGGATGAGGGAGAGATACACTCCACCCCATCCAGACTTGAGGCAGACAGAAGACCTGGCTCTGGGATCATGAAAGTAGGAGAGTAGGCCCTGTCCCTCACCTGCTGCTGCACAGTAGAGCTGACCCTGATGGCCTGAGTGTGGGTAAGCTGGCCCCAAGGGTGTGAGCGTGGGAAAACTGGTCCTGCAACTTGTCTGAAGTGTCACAGCGTGGGCAAGGGAGAGATGTCCTCCCTCATGCTCACCCCTTGCCACCTATGGCAGGTGGGAGAGCTGGCCCAAGGATTATGATAGCAGGAGAGCCAGTCCTACCTCTTGTCCACTGGGCGGTGGTGAGGATGAGGGAGAGAGGCCCTCTTTTTGTCTCTCATCCCTCACCATCTATGGCAGGTGGGAGATCTGGTCTGGCGTAATGAGAATGGGAGAACTGGCCATGTCCCTCACAAACTGCAACACCCAGGAGAGCAGGCCCTGCACCTTGCCTGGCCAGCAGGGTAGAGATGGCCCTGGTTTCGAGGGTTGCTGGTGAGGCAGCCCCTAGGACATGAGAGCTAGAGAGCCAGCAGGCTTACCAACTCACACACCTCTCAGGCCCAGATCCACAGCTTTGAATTGGCCTATTTACCCCACCGATGAACTGCATGAAGTACATGAAGGAGCTAATCCTACAGATCCAAAACTACAGGACCTCCATGACCCAGCGCAACAGCAGGATATCTAAGAGGAGTCCCAGTGAGGTTCTAGTATTGATAGAATAGCAGAAGCTAATGGCCTTGTACCAGACCAAGGAGTCATTGAAATGAACATACGCAAGCCAAGATGTGTGGACAGAAGGGTATACTGTGCCACACACTGTGACACACTACAGCTTCCGCAGTGAGATTTGTTTTTCTATCTGGGGGAAGGTTGCAAGGGTTGTGGGTGAGTACGAGGGGAGAGGGAAATGAGTGGGATGGGATGCATGAAGTGAAATTCAAAAGGAGTCAATAATTTTTTTTAAATCCCACAAACCCAAAAGTGTGAAATTTGAGAAAGCTGTGGAGACTGGAGTTAGAGTACGAGAGCCATACTGCGAGCCTTCCACCATAGGCCACGGAGCCTCGCAGCTCACCTTGGATTTTGGAGAGGGTTTTCACATCTCTCGGTTTTGGTCTATTGCTAAAAGTATGCTCAGGGAATCAGTATAATTATGGTACTTGATCTTTCTCAGACAAAGTAGACAAAAGCAGCTTCCAGGGGAGAAGTACATTTCCAAGAAGAATTTTTTTGGTCAGAAGTCAGTGCTGTGCCGAGGAGTCAGGAAGTCTGGTTTGCTACGTTGCTACACTGAGGTTAAGAGCAGAAGGTGATGAAAAGGTGGAGCATTCCTGAATTACTCATCTGTATGCTCCCATGCTAGCCTATCAACTTTCTTTTGCAGACAGCTCCCCTCCTTGACTACTGAGAAACCATGAGTTAATTGGTACCACACAGTTTTGTTTATGGGTCATGCTTCTCTAGGTATTCCTTCAGATAATTGAGCAAACCACTGAAATGAGTTAATTCCCCAACTGAGGAAAACAATGGGCATTTGTTTCCACAATTATTAAGTACCTAAGTCTTTGTTTCATAAAACAGTATTTATGAAAACAATAGTAGAAGTTACAAGAAAGCTGCATAGGTAGGTTGGGGCAGATTTATAACTTTTATTTCACAATAAAGAGAAACAATAATTTGTGTGTTTCTCAAAAACATATAGCCTCACTTCTGAATAACCATGAACTTAGATACGTTTTCCAAATGTGATTCTTATGATTATTTCTTTGAATTTAGATAGAAAAATAGAATAAATATTACAGGCAATAAAGCCAAGAGAAAATGATGTTGGAGTTCTTTCACTTCCTCCGTAGCTTTTACCTTGGAGTCTCATTTCTTTCATAAAATACAGTCACCTAGATTATGGGCTTCCCTTCCCAAGTTTATGGTAAAATCAATCATGATCTTTCAAAGGAATTTCAGCCTACAGATTTTACAATATAACTAAAATTTGTTGGCATTATGTTCATTTACTTCTAAAGGAAAGAGTATTTTTTATGATAAAATGTTCCTCAGTTCAGACACAAATACAGTGTAGCACAATACTAAGGCCTGCACCCTTATCACCTCCGGATCATATCTTCCATCTCTTACACAGCATCTTAACCACTAATTTGTAAAACTCTAGCATTTTAAAGCCCAAAGGCTTTTTTGTTGCTTGCTTGTTTGTTTAAATCAGTAAGTGCACTACTTTAAAGTTAAAAACAAGGGATTTAGATTCTGAGTGACACGCCCAACATCAGTTATATTTGTGCTGGGTCCTGTCCCGGGGCACCTGTTGAGAACAGTATATTCCCAGACTTAGAAAGGCTCAGAAACTCCTTCTGGGACAGACAGCTGCCAAGACTCTCAGCTGCCACTGTTCTCATTACAGTCTTACACAAAGACCTAAGGGCACATTCTGAGGTCTCCACACAAGTACATGCTGTAGTGCTATGCTTTCTTTCAGTTATAACAGCTGTTTATGGTGGGTCACTTACTGTAAATAGTGAGTGAACTAATTCCCACTTCAGGTTGACTGTGATGGGATAAACTATATCCATCAGGGCGTATAGGAGAACCATGTGATTAAACACATAATTCACTGCTCAGTTTGTCCAAAATTGGATAAAATACTTATGATTAGTTTTTGTATCTCCTTTAAAAACTATAGGTAAGTAAACACTAGAACACGATAAAAAGAAACAAGGCACCTGTACAAACGGACAACATGACTGCTCCATGCATATGGCATGGTCTAGTTAAGGGCAAAGTTTGTATTATAGATATGAGAGAGGGAAGAGACAGAGGCATCTGGGAAGAATCCAGAGCAGAAGAGAAAGAAATGGACTGAACATGAACAGCAGACTGGGCCTGTCCAAAAGAGAATAGAGAAACAGGAACAGATAGAGAGAAAGGGAGGAATATAGAAAGACAGAGATCTAAGAGAAGGGAGGGGGGAGAGCTAAAGATACAAAAAGAGAGACAGAGAGACAGAGAGACCTAAAGACAGACTGACAGACACACACACAAACACACATGGAGAGAGAGCTAATACACACACAGACAGAGCTAAAGACACACACACACACACACACACACACACACAGAGAGAGAGAGAGAGAGAGAGAGAGAGAGAGAGAGAGAGAGAGAGAGAGAGAGAGAATGAGACATTGAGAAATAGCAGGGTTAGGGATAATGAGTCTCTGTGGGGAGCTAGATGGAGTTTGGCATAGGGGAGGGGGTGAAAAATTAAAAGGACCACAATTCATAGACTTATGTGTAGCAGGTACTTGTAATACTGAGGGAGCCTGGAGCCAGTGAGCACTTTGGTGTGCTAATAGACAACACACATAGCCATTTGTCCCTTCTGCCTTTTGGAATTTGGGAAATGGAGTTCTCTCTGGCCCTGATAGCACCCGAGGGCACTCAGTAGGAACAACTAGCATTTATTTAAGGCTGGATCTGTTTATATATGTCTATTGTTCTTCTTTTGGCACAAGTCAGTATTTCTTCATTAATTCTATTCTTCCATGCGTCTGTGAATTAACAACTACAAGCTTGACAACTAATTTCCACCTATAGGACTCTAGAAGCACCATCCTAAGGTTGTAACTGCAAATTATCACTCACACAGATTCTTTTTTCTTTTATGATTTTTTTTAAGTTCAGACAAATAGGCAACATAATGTTTGTGCAATGGAGTACTGAGCCAAGAAACCTGATTCATATCCTAGTTTGTAAATTACTTAGTTATAAGGAACCAACTCAAGTCTCTAAGTAGTTGGGGGTATGTGGGCAACCATTTTTAGTCTTGTGGATATTTTCATTTTCCAGCTCTCTATAATAAAGGGACTGAATTAGATGCACCCACGTAATCCTATTATGTTTACGTTTTCAAGGAAGAACCGATATTTCTGAACAAAAAGCAAGCTGTTCATAAGTGCTCTGCATTGCAGGGCATCCCGCTCTTGTTTTTAGAGTGCCACCAAACCAGAGTGCCAACAAAAAGCAGACCCCATACAGGCAGCAAGTTAGGAGGCTACAGAGCCAAAGTATACCAGGCCTTCTTGATGGCTGAGGTCACTTAATTATATTTCTGCAGAAATGTTAAGCAACTCAATTGGTAACTTAAGAAAATAATGGGCAATAAGTTCAGGTATTTAAAAACAAAAACCAAACAAAACGCATAGAGAGAACTGGAAAGATGTCTCAGCAGTTAAAAACACTTGCTATGTTTGCAGATCACCCAAATTTGGTTTTAGGAACTCACATTGGATGGTTGACAATGGTCTGTACCTCCATCTTTCTGAACTCTATGGGCATTTACACACACACACACACACACACACACACACACACACACACACAGAGCTTAAAAACAAAAATAAAACTAAAAAAAAAAAGTACATTTCAATATGAAATATTTGAAGACAAAATTGCACAGCCTTCAGACACCCTTGGACCTATACATATTTATTTGAGAGTCTTGTTAACCTTTGCCCATATCCAAAGTCGCACATAGTATTCACTCTAGCATTATTCAGAGAAGTCTGAAAGTGGCAACAATTTTAACGTCCAAATAGAATCACAAAGTGAATATTATTCAACTTTAATAAAAAATAAAGAAGGAGTCAAGAACAAAAGGACACACATTGTTGGCTACCTATGTGTAATGTCACACAGGCAATTGCATATGACAGGAGACAGATCAGTGGTTGCCCAGGGTCAGAAGAAAAAGAGAACACAGCGTGACTGCTAATAGGTTTGGTCTGAATGAGGGCTCTTTCAGGACTGATAAAAATCTTCTTCGAATTAGATAATCATGATGTTTACACAACTTTCAGAATACACTAATAACCGATGAACTATATACTTTAAAAGGGGTGAATTTTAGTACATGGGATGTGCATTGTATTTAAGTCTTTTATAAAGCTTTTCAAAGCAAGTCCTATACTCTCAGAGCAAAAAGATGAATCAAATTCATTAAAAGTCACTTCCTTGAAAAGCTTTTAAGTGGGGCGTTCTGTGTTTTCAAGTGTTAAACTATATGTAGACATAAAATGTCATTTAGCAAATATTAATAGAATCCTCTTATAATGGTATTACAATATTGGGCACTTGAGGATGGAGTGATAAACTGAAAATGAATCTATCAAGTAGGGCCAACTTATATTTATTTAAGCAAATGGTCCCGCTAAAGCAGACCTTTGTCTAAATTGACTGCACACCCTAATGACTTCTGTGTAACAACCATTTTCAGAAGCCAGCTATGTCACAATCTTATGAAAACATCATTTAAAGACAAAATCAAGAAAGAAAAAAAATCTTGTTTATTATGGCTCTGCTGGCCTGTCTTCCTTAGGGTTATTATTGTTGTTGTAATGAAACACCATGACCAAAAGTAAGTTGAGGAGGGAAGGGTTTATTTAGCTTATACTTCCATATCGCTGTTCATTATTGAAGGAAGTCAAGACAGGAACTCAAACAGGGCAGGAACCTGTAGGCAGGAACTGATGCAGAGGCCATGGAGGGGTCCTGCTTACTTGCTTGCTCTCCATGGCTTGCTCAGCCTGCTTTCTTAGAGAACCCAGGACCGCCAGCCCAGGGATGGCACCACCCAGAACCGGGCCCTCCCACATCAATCACTGATTACAAAAATGCCCTACAGGTTTTCCTAGAACCCAGTCTTATAGAGGCATTTCTTAATTGTGGTTCCCTCCTCTGAGATGACTTTAGCTTGTGTCAAGTGGACATAAAACTATTTAGCACATGGGTATTCAACCACACATAACATTAAAAAACAAAACAGCATTTTTTGTTCCCATATTCCTTATAAAAACTAACTTTAGATATATTAGCTTAGTTAATTCCCCTTAATTCTGGATGTCTTTGTCTGTCTTGTCCATGACCAACTCTATAGGGCCCAGAAGAGAGTCCTGCACACAATAGGAGCTTAATTGGTGACTGAATAAACTGAACAAATAAATAAGATCCATTTTTGATATCCAAAAATTTTTATGCATACTTCTGCTTTTAATTATCTATCAACAAACTCATATTTAATGTTTTTTTTCCTTTGGATTTTTAACCTCCTTAACTTCCTTTTCCATTCTCCATTATTTCATTTCTCTCACAAAAGCACAGCCATGGATGAAGTTATATGTCTCTTTGTGTTGTAAATTGAGCAGCTAGAATGATTGGTTTCATTTGAAGCATTTGCCCTTAAACAGAAATAAACTCTTTCTCATGCATGCCATGTACCTCAGCAACTTGACTTTCCAGTCCCTAAGACAGTAGTTTATTTATTTATTTTTTTGTTTTGCTTTTGGTTTTTCGAGACAGGGTTTCTCTGTGTAGCCCTGGCTGTCCTGGAACTCCCTCTGTAGACCAGGCTGGCCTCGAACTCAGAAATCCACCTGCCTCTGCCTCCCAAGTTCTGGGCTTAAGGCATGTGCCACCACTGCCTGGCTAGATGGTAGTTTATTATTGCTCCTTTCAAACTCCCCTTTTTTAATTCCATACTTCTTTGGAGAAACAGAGATACTGGAGAAGAAGCTACTCAGAGTCCTGCCACCAACTCTATGGCTGTAGCTGTGACACATCACAGTTCTGATTTACTGTCTGTTATAACTGAAGCTCAGAGCAGCCCATCAGAAAGCAATTCCTCCTGAAGCACAAGAGCACTTAAGAAGAAGCCAGAATGACAGATCATGGAGCCTTGGAAAATGTCCAGAAAGTTACCGAGACATGGTTATGTGTGGTGGAATCAGAGTCCCTACAAGAAGGCATACTGGCTGAAACTGTGAAGGTGAAACTTAAGCTTCAGGGTTGACACCACGAATTTGAAGATAGCAAAACACATAGGATGGTTACAAGGAAAGCTGCATGCATCAAGTAGATCTGGTCATATAGAAGGACTACATATGCACAGACAATAGCACTGAGGAACCGCCTATCCGACCACCTAAGCCCAAATGATGCCATCATCAGTCACAGAAGCTGGATGCTGAGCTGTAGGATTTGGTGTTTCCCTTCTGATTTCATTATTATTTTGTTATTTTGGTCTAATCTCCCTTACTGTGTCCCCATCCCCCCTTTTTGGAATGAGAATGTTTGTTCTGTACCATTGTATGTTTGAAGTCCGTTACTTGTTTTCTGACCTACAGGAACTCACATTTATGAACTGCCTGGAGTCTTAGAAGAGAGTTTAAACGTTGACCAATGCTCAGTGTATAAGGCTATGGAAACTTTTGGAATCAGATTGAATGTATTTTGCGTTATCAGAAGCCATCAGTCTATGAAGGCCAGGCAGGGGTAAAGAGTTAGAGCATAAAATGTCCCCATAGGCTTGTGTTTTTATATACTCAGTCCCTAGCTGGTAGCATCATTTTGGGACCTTTAGGAGGGAGATCTCAGAGGAGATAGGTTGCTGGGATTTAGGTCTTGAGGTTTTGGCTGTCCTGTTTTTTGTACCATCTCCACTGCTAATCTTTGGAAGTGTAATAACCATGCTACTAGATTCCACCACATAGTCGGAGCCATAGACCCAGTGCCTCCTTCATAATGAAACAGAGTTACATAAATCCTTCCTCATTAAGGTGCGTCTTTTCAGATATTTGAGTGCATCAAAGAGAAATTAACACAGAGTCTTCTTTTCACAGTGCTACTATGATTCGTAAATGAGATAATACACAAAGAACTTCCCATGTTGTAAAAGGTGTAAAGCCCCTTTCTTGCTGTTGTCTCTCTGTTCCTTTACTGATTTCCATTGTTGTATACTGTAAGCTCTCCTAGGGTCAAGGGCATCTTTTTCTCTCTCAGAGGATCTCCCCCAGACAGTCCCCCACATATGTTTCGAAATGATTAGTTTTGCATTAAATTTAAAAAAAAGAGAGAGTAAACAAACTCTCATTGTGTTTAGAGTATGATATTAAACAAAAATGGATATGCATGCTGATGTGTTTATAAAAATATAATAAGATATATGTTATGTAGGTGTAGGGGAGGAAGGTGTGGGGGAAGGGTGTGCAGGCCCAAGCCCAGGCATCCCTTCCCCTAGAGGGACCAGACACACGTGGAAGGTATAGTATAGAAATAGAGTTTATTTAGGGCATGGGGAGCAGAGTTAAGAGGGTAGCAGAGGCAGAGAAAGACAGAGAGAGGAAGAGAGTAGAGAAGTAGAGAGGTGGAGGCCGGTCATGACCATGTGGAGAGAGGAGGGAAGGGAATGGGGAGAGGTAAGAGATAAGAGATGTAAGAGAGAGGCAAGAGAAAGAGATAAGAAGGAGAGGAGGGGCAAGAAGCCCCTTTTATAGTGGGCCAGACCCACCTGGCTGTTGCCAGGCAACTGTGGGAAGGAGCATACCTAGCTATTGCCAGGTAACTGTGGGGTGGAGTTTAGACAGAATGCTAATACATGCAATAATTTTGAGCAACAAAAAGAGATGAGAAATGACTTAGGAAATTTATGAGCTATATAAGTTTGTGTGCTGACTGTGGCTCTATGAATTATACTGGTAATTGTAGCTAATCTTGCCTCATAACACATTAATAAGCGAGCTCTTCTTTTATACTAATCACTTCAGAGATTATTCTAGTATTTTGCTTCTACTAAGAACGTCTTATGAGTCAGAAAAAGTAAGTCGATGTGATTATTTTATAGTATATTTCATTTTTAAACCTAAACGTTAATATTTAATTACCACTCCCCAACTTATTGATCTACTGTGCTTAAAATTACTAGGGGTCATTTCCCATAATCAGATAAAGAAGTAAAGTACAGAGTTTCTAGTCAGTGACAGGCAGAAAATATGGTATATGGATAATATGTGCTCTAAAGTTAATCTCTAGATTCTTGAAGATGTAATGTGTAATAGCAATACTAGTTAACAAGCACAACTCACAAGAGGTTTATTTAGAATAAGGATATGCTCATCCAGATGCTTCTAGACAGACGTTTACTAATATTATAGATTACTTTATGGTTTGTAAACATATAAACTCAGCATGAACTCTATTATGTGATTGACACATCATTTATACACAACATGGGTAACAATACAGATCATTCCTGTTTGTCTTCCTGTCTGCCTGCATGTCTGCCACCCTCAGGGTAAATTCAGGATCCATCAAGATTTCTTTCAAACATTGGTATTTTCTTCTCTCATCCTTTAACACTTCCTTTCCTTTGGTTGTGGGTTCTCCTCTGCGGTAGTCACTCATTTCACAAACACAACCTCTCCAGGCAGCTCATTCTCTACAATCAGTGATGCAAACTCAGGCCTGGTCCCAGCCTGGGCTACATTCCTTAGGGGCCTCCCTGCCTCTGCTCTTCTTTCTCTTCAGCTTGGTAAACAGAGTGTCAATATATGAGTCAGTCCATGTATTCTACCCAATGTTGCCCAATGGCTTCACCCAGAGTCAAAGTCCTGGCAGTAACCCGCAGGATAGACGTAACACAGTCCCCTCTGCCTCTGGAATCTAATTTCCTTTTACTTTCCCCCTGACTCACTGAAATCAACCCACACTGGCCTCTCACCAGTGCTTACCAAACAGGCCAGGCCTGCCTCCACCTCAAAGCCTTCGTATGTTCTTTCTGGTGTGGAATGTTATACCTCCAAGAGCTTTATGGTTCATTCCTTCCCCCTAGTCACAAGTGTCTCCATCAATGAAGTACTTTGATCACTTATTTAACTGAATAAGTGACATTCCCTCCTTTCACTAGCCCCACTTCTGCACTTCCCATTTTGTTTCTTTCCATATACTGCATGTCTTATTTTTAAGATATATACTCTTGGAGACAGCAATGCAGCTCAGCTGGCTGTGGAAGCATGACAGCCTGAGCTCCCTCTCTAGAGTTATATAAAGGTAGAGGTGAGACGTGACTCTACAGAGCTGCCCTCTGACCTCCAGACGTGCTCCATGGCATGTGAGTTCTCCTCCACATTACTAATCATGATATTTTACAACCTATCTCTTGTGTTTTGTTTCCCCATTAAATGAAGAGATTGACAAGAGCAGAGATTTTTGGTTTGTTCTCTGCTACATTCCCCATACCTCTAGTAATGTCGCTTGAAGCAGGCACTCAGTATTTTCTTGTATTTGTTTAATTTTCCTTAGAATCTAGGATCTACTATTTCTACCATGGTTTTGCTCCTGAATTTTATGTAATTCAGCACATTTGGTTATATTGTTAATTCTTATGTGACAACAGGAGACAGTGTCACATCTGGACTTAAATAGTCTCTAATTAGAAATTTCAGAGGTGTCCTGCAGCCAGAGAAATCAAATCATGACTGTTGGATGCCTAACTTGAAAGATAAAGCTTTTCTTAACTTGACTATTCAGAAACATAATCTCAAACTTCCAGTTTGGCAAAGTAACATGTTTTTAACAACATACATTCCTTAAACATAGAAAATAATAAAAATGAAAGAACAGAAAATTCATCCTGAGCAAAACAAAGAATAATGACCATAGAGCACTGACCATGAAAAAGGTTTACCAAGTACAGAAAAAAAAAATAACAGATCAAATGCAAGAGCTAATAAATACATTTTTAGACTTCTTCAAAGTCTATATTTCTCTAGCTTAAAATTATTTTAATTGGAGTAAGTGGGTCAAGCAGATGTGACCAAACACTACAGAATCTGGTGTGTTTGTGTGTTTGTGTGTGTCTATTTATACATGTGTGCATGTGTGTGTACATGTGTTTGTGCTTGTGTGTGTGTGTGTGTGTGTGTGTGTGTGTGTGTGTGTATTTACAATCTGAACTTTGGTCCCAAAGAATGGTAGTAGAAATATAGCTGAAAGTGTTGTACAAGGAAAAGCTCTTTCTTTGTTCTTGTTCTGGATCCTGAGAGGAAATCTGTCTTGCAGCAAGGCTGATGAATAGTCTCATGCTGATTTTATCAGCTACTGACTAGCAATGGCTAGGCAAAAACAGACATTAGGACCCCATCCTTAGCCAGCCTGCAACAGAAATCATTCACCAAGGCCTTCCCTGATAGTCATACCAACCTCTTGTTTGCACCAATTAGGTTTTAAAGAAACCTAAAGTAAAGCTTCAGTTAAATCTTCCTGGTCTTCATGCCTTTAGTTATTCTGTTCCTGGAAGCTCCTGTATTTCACTATAATTTTTGGTTTGTCAAGTCGTGTGATTGTGTTACAAACAACTGGAGATGATTTCTTCCCTCAGATTTTTAAGTGAATGGTATGGCATTATGAACTCCAGGTACATTGTTAAAGAACAGCTCTCTATTCCTTTAATAGCAACCCTGTGTGGCCATCTCCCTCAAGCCTCTGACAACTAAGCTCTACTCTTTGCTTCTATCAAGCTGACTGCTGGAAACATCACAGTTAGCTTTATGCAGGGTTCACCCTCATGAGGCTGCTTTGTTTTATTCAGCATAACGTTCTTCTTTTCTTTTTTAATTATTTAATTATCTATTTATTTACTTCCCAAATGCTTTCCCCCCCGTAGCCCTGCTCCCAGAGTTCCTCTCTCCCTCAGCTCTCCCCTTTGACTTGAGAGTGCAGGTCCCCTACCCCTAATGCCTCCATCCTGGTGCATCAAGTCTCTGCAGAACTAGGAACAGCCTGAACCACTGAGGCCAGACAAGGCAGCCTCTGCTACATATGTGCCAGAGGGCCTTGGATCAGCCTGTGTATGCTCTTTGGTTGGTGGCTTAGTCTCTGGGAGCTCCCAGGGGTCCAGGTTAGTTGACAATGTTGGTCTTCCTGTTGCAATCCCCTTCAGGTCCCTCAATCCTTCCCCTAACTCTTCCGTAGGGGTTCCAACCTCTGTCCAATGGTTGTTTGTGGGTATCTGCATCTGTCTCAGTCAGCTGCTGCATAGAACCTCTAAGAGGGCAGCATAGCATTCTTAAGGTTCATCCATTTTGTAGCATTTGGCAAGGCCTATTTCTTTTTAAAGGAGCATAATGTTTAATAATTATTATGGTGTCAAAATCTGTATTTTCACTTCCATTCATCCTTCCATGGTCATATAGGTGATTATCACAGCTTTACTTTGTGAATCATGTAGAATAAACAGAAAAGGGAGATATAACATTAAGATCTGAACTTATATCCTTTTGGAAAAAAAGCCAGAAAATATATTCCTAGGTGATCAGATAGTCCCCCCCCCCCCACTGTTATCATCAATGAATTTTACATCTAAACTTTCCAGTTTAGGCTCATACAAGCCATTACATTGCAAAGTACTAACATTATATTGATGTCAGCTTCAGATGTCAGATAAAACATTAGTCCACACAGACAGATAAGGGCTATAATTATACCTAAGCCATTTTACACCAAATGAACAATTGACAACTAGAATCCATTAAGAACAAATAGTCTACAAAATTTCTTGCTCTAAATAGCAAGGTTTAAATAAAATCTTTCATAGGCTTAAAATATTTTAAAATAAAGTGTAACTATATCTCATGATCAATATGGTCATGGAATTATCCCTATCAGTGGGAATTTTTTTTGCTTGATTAATGCAATTTTAGGAAACTGAAAACTGTACACAAACAGGAAATTTGTCACATCCTTGTAAGACATACCCCATACTTCTTTTTAAATCACAGAATCTTTTTTTTTTTTTTCTCGAGACAGGGTTTCTCTGTGTAGCCCTGGCTGTCCTGGAACTCACTCTGTAGACCAGGCTGGCCTCAAATTCAGAAATCCACCTGCCTCTGCCTCCCAAGTGCTGGGATTAAAGGCGTGCCACCACTGCCCGGCTCCCATACTTCTTTTTAAAACTAATTTATTTATTCACTTTACATCCCGATTGCTGCCTCCTCGAAGTGCCCCACCTTACACAGTCTCTCATCCCATCCCCCCTCACCTTCTCTTCTGGGAGGGTGGAGGCTCCTCTGGGTATCCCCTCTCTCTGGTATATCAAGTCTCTGCAGGTTAATGTGCATTCTCTTCCACTGAGGCCAACAAGGCATTCCAGTTAGGGAGTTTAGGGAGAGCCCATGCTCCAGTTGTTGGGTAATCTATATGAAGACTGACCTGCACATCTGCTACATATGTGCAGGGGCTCTAGTTCCAGTCCTTCTATGCTCTTTGTTTGGTGATTCAGTCTTTTAGAGTCCCCAAGGGTCCAGGTTAGTTGACTCTGTTGGTCTTCCTGTGGAGTGCCTAGCCACTTCAGGCCCCTCAATTCTTCCCTGAACTCTTCCATAAGAGTCCCAGCACTCCATCCACTGTTCGTCCATGGGTCTCTGCATCTGTTTTAGTCTGCTTCTGGGTAGAGCCTCTGAGAGGAGGCTCCTGTCTCAAGCTGAACAAGGTATCATTAATAGGGATTGGTGCTTGCCCATGGGATGAGTCTCAAGTTGGGCTGGTCATTGGTTGGCCATTCCCTCGGTTTCTGCTTCATCCTGGTCCCTACATTTCCTGTAGACAGGATAAATTTTGGGTTGAAAGTTTTGTGGATGGGTTGGTGTCCCTATGCTCCAATGGGGTTCCTGCCTGGCTACAGGAGGTAGCCTTTTCAGGTTCTATATTCCCACAGCTGTGAGTCTCCGCTAATGTCACCACCATTGATTCCTGGGGAGTCTCCCCTCCGTGGTCTCTGGCATGTCCTCGAGATGCCTCCCTTGCCAGTTGCAATTTCCCATTCATTCTCCTGGCTCTCCAGTCTCTCCCCTTACTTGATCCTGAAAACAACCCCATTCCCCTCTCCGTATCCTCTCCTATCCAGTTCCCTGCATCTCTCAAGTTCATATGGAAAAAAAAAATCCAGGATAGCTAAAACAATTCTACATGATAAAAGGATAAAAAAACTTCTGGAGGTATCCACATCTCTGACCTCAACCTGCACTACAGAACAATAGTAATAAAAGTTGCATGATATTGATGTAGGAACAGACAGGTTTATCAATGGAATTGAATTGAAGACCCTGAAATAAACCCACACATTTATGTGTGGGGCAGTGGTCTGTGGCAGGCAATCTGACACTCAGTTGAGCACAGGCTGAAAACTCTGGGAGACCCAGTGGAATATCCAGGAGGGACCTGAACATGTTTTTGGCCGACGCTCCTGGAAGACTCCTTTATAAACAGCTACAGCTTTACAACACCTATATAGAGAGAGGCCTGACATGTGAGATTTGTCATGTAGAAAGCAACTCTGAGTCCTCCCACAAGTAAATGAGGTACCTTGAAGCCCCCAGACCAAACCAATAGGAAGTATCGGTTGCCAAATCCCTGACCCCTCCCAAACAGTATATTAGACCATCCAAACCTGTGTAAGTCCCTGCCTGGCCACCCCCCCCCCCGTCGGCGCCGCCGCCATCCAGAGGAATAAAGGTGCGAAAACTACCTCAGAGTCTGAGAGCTTCTATCATAAGAGCTGTAACACTTTTGGACCGGGAAGAGATCCGTTCTCCTGAGAACCAGCAGAAGCTTCCTGCACTCCGCAGGCTAGTCAGCCTCTCGTGGGCTCAGCCCTGGGCTGACTCAGCATGGGGCAGCGAGTGCTGGGCGAGTGCAGCATCTTGGCACGGCCCCGGCGGCAGCCAAAGGGACTGAGGCGGAGGAGACTCCGTCCCTGCTCACGCTCTTCCCCTGCCAGAACCCTTGCATTCGGCTAGGCCAGAGACCCCAGAGGAAGGCTCCCAGCATGCAGCCCCACATCTGGCGACCAACAGCGGCTCGAACGGCGACCCGTCATCACTGAACAAGCCCCCCAAAATCAGACCTGTCCTTTCGCCCTGTGCTTTCAGTCGGTGCCATCGAGTGAATTTAGATAAGCTGAAGGGACAATTGAAGCCTTCTGGCCAGAGCTACTCTCTTGTGTTGGCTGATGGTTACTCTAGCCTCTGGCCAAATTCCGACAGCCCGTAATGGGCGTTGGTAAAGACTCTACCTAACTTCTATTAAAAACAAGAAAAACTGGTAACTCAGCAACTAATTAAAAGCCACAGAGCAGTTGCCAGTTCTTAAATGTGCGGAAAGGCTTAACGTTTTGGACCTCTGTGGAATCCCCCAAAGCCAATAGGCCAAGGAAACATTGCCATTGGACAAAGCGTTTCTACTCTTTTCTGTCACGGGCAGCTCACAATCACATAAAATATCTCCCCAGGCCAGGGAAATTTGTGCCCTTCTAAAATCCCACGGAATAAAATTAGCCACAAAAAAAGCCTCCTGGTTTTGGGAGGAAGTCCTTAAGATAGCGACAAAAGTCCCTCCTCCCCAAGAACACTGTCTCCAGAAGCACTTCAAGCTCTAAATTCTGTCAATGGAGCCTGAAAAGATATGGCTCTTGCTAGGTATGACCCAACAATACCTATACAGCTCCTTATCTTTAACTCTTCCCCTACACTTGTGGGAGCCCTTTACCAATCTCAGGGGGTACTGGAATGGCTCCACACCCCAATGGGTGGTGCACCCTGAATTTTAAATGAGGTGGATGCACTCACTTGCATGATTAAAAATGGCAGGGATAGAGTTCTACGAACCCTAGGGAAAGAACCTGACATTCTTGTCACCCCCTTCTCCCCCTCCGACATCCAGTGGCTAATTAAAAATCACTCCTGTTTGCTATTAGCTTAGTAGGATTCACAGGGTAAATTGACAACCATTATCCTGATGAAAATGGGCCTCTGCCCTCCCTCTGTTATGATGGCTGCCCCCCAAACTATTCTCAAAAGAACCCATAGCAGGAGCCCCGTCAATATTTACTGATGGAGGGAAGAGGGGAGCTCTGGCAGTAATATACTATTTACCTGAGGATGAACCCCCTATCCTCCGATTCAAAGAGCTACCCCATCACTCCCCCCAATATAAAGAATTATATGCCATCTATCTAGCTCTAAAAGAAGTCAAGGGCTCCCTTAACCTTTTCTCAGACAGTGTATATGCTGTCAATTTGCTTCCCTGGTTGTCAAGATCCTTCGTCAAACTAGATGCCAATCCACTTTCTCCTCTACTTATACAGGTCTCCACCCTCCTACAGGAAAGGGCCTCCCCCATCTATATCCAACATATCTGATCTCACAGTCCCTTACCAGGCCCTATATCTGAGGGAAATGCACTGGCTGACCAAACTGCCTCAACAGGGATACTCATGGCCTCCACTGAACAAGCAGACCAATTTCATTCATGCACACACACACAAACATAAAGGGTCTTCATGCCCACTTCCCCCACATCCCTCTTGCTCAACTCCAAAGGATAATAAAATGCTCCTCTTGTGCATCCCTCATTACCACGCCAGCTTTACAAATGATGGGCACCAATCCCTGAGGCCTTAAGTCCAATGCCTTATGGCAAATTGATGTCACCCATATCCCCCAATTTGGTAGGCAGAAATATGTTTTTGTCAACGTAGATACATACTCCCATTTTATATGGGCTACAGCCCAAACAGGTGAAAGCTCAAAAAGGTTAATTTACCATATGCTTTCCACCTTTGCCATCATGGGCATTCCTCAACAGATAAAAACTGATAATGGTCCTGCCTTCACCACCTCTCAATTCAAAACCTTCTGTATGCGCTGGAAAATTGCTCATCATACAGGAATTCCCCACAACCCTCAGGGCCAAGGAATAATAGAAAGAACACATCAAACCCTAAAGGCCCAATTCCTAAAACAAAAGACAACCACCTATCCCCCAATGTGCAATTAATGATGGCTCTGACTCTTCTAAACATATTTAACATCTACAGAAGCTCCAAATACCCTCCTACCTCCCTCTATTGTCACACACCAGAATTAACCCCCTCAATCCTAGTACGATGGTGAGATCCTTTGGATGGAATTTGGAAGGGACCAGACCCCCTCCTTACAACTGGGAGGGGTTTTGTTTGTGTTTTTCCACAGGACCACCCTAAGCCTATCTGAGTTCCTGCCAGAAATGTCCGACATCATCTCACTGACCAAGAAGATGGCCCGCCTCTCACTGGCAGATCAGGGACAGAAAAAAAACCCAAACCCCCCCCCCAAAAAAAAACCCAAAAAACAACAACAACAACAAAAAAAACCCACGCCTTGTTTCTCCCTAACAGGAATACCAGGAATACCTGAAACAGTGTTCTGTGCTTCTTAACTCAAAATTTTCTTGCTTCTTTATTTAAATGTTTATTTTCTCCCTAGCATTCCTGGTATGTCCAAAAAAAATCTTCCAACTTGTTTAAAATTTCTTTTAAGGTTCAAAAGTCACCTAATCTACTCCCACTGGTCAAATCAACTATTCGGATCACTGGTTCTCCTTCCATCTTTAATTTACAACCAGTTTCTGTTTACAGGCAGTTACTGCTGATCTCAAGACTTTTCTTCCTCAGCTATCCAAAGCAGACTTAAAAGATGCCTTCCAGGACCATGCTGTGTTCCCAAGCAAACCATTACAGGCTTAACTTGCTATTCACCCTATACATGCATCCCTCTGCTGGGATTCTGTTCCTCTGTGATTTTCCTACAGGCTTATCCTCGCAGAAGCTTGCTGCCACAGATCCAGCGGAGACAATGCCATCTCCTGGGACCTGCCTGGGACTACAAAGCTGCCTTCCTCCAGACAGAAGACTCCCGAGACACACGCTGAGATCCAGAGACACGTGCTCAGCCCTACAGAGGACAGACATGAGACTTTCCAGCTACAGATGAACTCTCTTGCCAAAGCCAAACGGCTACTGAACTTGGGGGAAGCTATATGATAGTAAGGAAACCATGATATCTATCTAGATTAATCAAATGTTGCTTTAAACTGATGTTATTACCCTCAAACTGTACCATCCATGGAACAATTAATTGATTCAATGATCCTTTGCCTTCCCAACCCCCCCACCCTTAACCCTCCTTACCCTCTGTCTTATACTCCAAACACCTGTTCCCGTTGGTACTCTAACCCATTGGTAGCTTGGCTTCTTCCCCTCCTTGGCCCCATACTAGCCATTGGAGCCTTGTTTCTCTTGGCACCTTGCCTCATTCAGTTTCTAAAGCAGCAGATGAGTAGCATTGCGAAGTTCACCTCCAATCAGGTCTTAGTTCAATATCAAACTGTTTCCAATATGGGAGACAGTCATTCTGACGACACCTCTCCCTTATAAAAGAAAAAGGGGGAATTGTGGGGCAGTGGTCTGTCGCAGGCAGTCTGACACTCAGTTGAGCACAGACTGAAAACTCTGGGAGACCCAGTGGAATATCCAGGAGGGACCTGAACATGTTTTTGGCTGATGCTCCTGGAAGACTCCTGTAAAAACAGCTACAGCTTTACAATCCCTATATATAGAGAGGCCTGGCATGTGAGATTTGTCATGTAGAAAGCAACTCTGAGTCCTCTCACAAGCAAATGAGGTACCGCAAAGCCCCAGATCAAACCAATGGGAAGTATCGGTTGCCAAATCCCTGACCCCTCCCAAACAGTATATTAGACCATCCAAACCTGTATAAGCCCCCACCTGCCCACCCGCCACCGCCACCGTCACCGCCACCACCATCCAGAAGGAATAAAGGTGGGAAAACTACTCCAGTGTCTGAGAGCTTCTATCATAAGAGCTGTAACACTTTTGGCCTGGGAAGAGATCCGCTCTCCTGAGAACCAGCAGAAGCTTCCTGCACTCCGCAGGCTAGTCAGCCTCTCGTGGGCTCAGCCCGAGGCTGACTCAGCACGGGGTGGTGAGTGCTGGGTGAGTGCAGCATCTTGGCGAGTGCAGCATCTTGGCACAGCCAGGGCAGCAGCCGCAGGGACCGAGGCAGAAGGGACTCCATCCCCGCTCACGCTCCCTCCCATGCTGAATCCTTCCCATACGGCTGGGCCAGATACCCCTGAGGAAGGCTCCCACCACACAGCCCTGCATTTATGGACACTTGATTTTTGACAAAAAGCCAAAACCATACAATAGAAAAGGGAGAGCATCTTCAACAAATCGTGCTGGTCCAACTGGTTGTCAGCATGTAGAAGAATGCAAATAGATCCATATCTATTACCCTGCACAAACTCAAGTCTAAGTGGATCAAAGACCCCAACTTAAAACCGGATACTAAATCTAATAGAACAGAAAGTATGGATTAACCTTGAATTCACTGGTATAGGAGACAGCTTTCTGAACAGAACACAAACGGCTCAGACTCTATGATCAACAACTGATAAACGAAACTGAAAAAAACTTCTGCAAGGCAAAGGACACTGTCAATAAGACAAAATAACAGCCCATAGGTTTGGAAAGGACCTTCACCACCCCCTACATCTGACAGAGGGCTAATATCCAGAATATATAAAGAGCTCAAGAAATTAGATACCAACAACCCAAATAACCTAATTTAAAAATTGGGCACAGAGCTAAACAGAGGAGTCTTGAATGGCCAGAAGGCACTTAAATAAACATCGAAGTCCTTAGTCGTCAGGGAAATACAAATCAAAATGACCCTGAGATTCCATCTTACAGTCAGAATGGCTAAGATCAAAAACTCAAGTGATAGCACATGCTGGAGAGGATGTGGATGGAGGGAGCACTCTTCCACTGAAAGTACAAACGTGTACAGCCATTTTGGAAATCAATTTGACAGTTTCTCAGAAAACTGGGAAAGTTCTATCTTAAGACTCAGCTATATTACTCCTGGACATATACCCAAAAGATGTCTCAGTATACCACAGAGACACTTACTCAACTATGTTCATAGCATATTTTTTCATAATAGGCTGAAACTGGAAACCACCTAGATGTCCCTCAACTGAAGAACAGATAAAGAAAATGTGACAGACCTACACAATGAAATACTATTCAGCCAATAAAAAAAGACATTATGATTTTTTTGGGCAAATGGATGGAACTTGAAAATATCATTCTGAGTGAGGTACCCTAAACCCCAAAAAAGGACATGTATGTTATATACTCAGTTATAGTGGATATTAGCCATAAAGTACAGGATACCCACACTACACTCTACCAACCCAAAGAAGCTAAGCAAGAGGGAAGGCCCAAGTGAAGATGCTTGAATCTCACTTAAAAGGTGACATAAAATAGTGATCTAGTAGTTTTAATTTTAACTTTTTGAGGTATTTCTAAATGTGTTTCCATAATAGCTATACTATTTCACATTTTTACCAATTGCATGTGCATGTTACCCTGTCTCTAAATTTTCACTTGCTGACTTCTTTATATCTGTTTGACTATAGCCATGTACACAGTTAAGTATTTGTATTGCATTTCTCTGATGATTTGTGTATCATAGCTAAACTCTCATAACTAGCTTTCTCTTGGAATTTACCATAACCAAATGATAGCATCTGGTCACTACCATATAACATTTCATTCCCAAACCCCACCTCTCAGCCTATTGACTCATCTGTGGAGTCTGTGAGCTACATTGCCTGCCTGGACAAGATGTGTTCTGCTATTTTAACAGTGACATATTTATTATAAAAGTAACCAACTGCTGTATAAAATTGAATTTGAGGTCTGTTCCACAGAAGGGAGTTTGTATACTCTATTGTAGATCTGATCAAAAGCTGGAGATGGCATGGGGTATCATTGGCCCAATGGAGGAATAAACTATTATATTGCTAAATTAATGTGAGTCAAATTGTTCTAGCTATTTATGTTTATACCCAAAATCAAGTCTGTTCTTAACGTTCATCAAAGTTGCTTCTTTTTATAGCACAGGATGGTTAATGCAGACTTATTAGTTGGCCAAAATATTAAGAACGAATGACTGTTGATTGCTAATCTCTAATCAGTACATCTATATCACCACTAGCAAGGCTCAGGGAATGAAGGGCAGAAAGAACAAGAGCTGGAGGAAGAAAGGATTAATGTGAAATACTGTCTTCTGGACATGCCTGTAGTACTCATGAACTCACAGGAGCTTGTTACCATCACAAGTCCTGCACAAGATAGGGGCATGTCAATATTCCAGAATGGTTTAGGGAGATGCTGAGTACCACCACTCTCTGAGGAACTACTGAGAGTTAATGGGTGCTAAAGGAGGAGGAATAATTTTATTCAGAGATATAGAGACTAGTAAATTGCCCACAATCCAGTAAATAACCTCACACCCATATTCATGAAAACAATCTTAATTAAAGGCCACAAAACAAAAGGCATGTAAGTAGGAGGGGAACTTCCTTAGGGGAAGACTGGGTTTAAGCAAGAAGGGAGGTTGGGACAGATTAGAGGAAGTAGGTGAAAAAATGACCGACTATATCATATACATCCATGAAACTGTCAAAGAAGAAAGAAATGGGTGTGGGAGGTGGTTCAGTGGGCAAGGGGACCTACTGTGCAAACTTGAAGACTTGAGTTTGTATTTTTAGAACTCTTGTGGCCTGGCCATATGTACCTGTGACCTTGGTCAGGGTAGGCAGAGACAGGAAGATTCTGAGGGCTGGAAGGCCAGCCAGTCTAGCCAAACTGGTGAGCTTCAGGTTCAGTGAGAGACCCCATCTCAGGGGAATGAGGCAGAGAAGGATATTGGAAGACACCCAGCATCCATTTTTGGCTTCTGCACGTGAATGCATGGTTTTATACAACCCCATCCATGTGTGAGAGATATGTGTACACACACACACACACACACACACACACACACACACACACACACACACCAAAATATCTTTTAAAAATTACAATGAAAGGGAAAAATATAAGTTCTTGGAAATATGCCAGTCATTGTTAAAATTGAATAATGGGAAATGGCAAGGTCTATTGTACCAGTCTTTCCCATTTTAATGTTTAAAATTTCTATAATAAAAGTACAAAGGCCTGAATTCAAAATATACCATGAACAAAGGAAAATACAAGCTAAGTCTTGTGTTTTATTTAGTAACTTGACATAAGAATGGTATTCTGTTAGAGTAGGTAAGGAGTACTTATAACTTAAAGAGAATATACCTTTAAGAAAAACCTAAAAAAACAAGTTAGAAAAACTCACAAGCAGAAGCAGGAATAGTCAGCAATACTATGAAAGCACTGAGCCTCACTGAGTAACTCTTAAATCAGTTTAGAAAGTAACACTTAGGTATCATTTAAAATGCATTAAATATTGTCATTTGTGTGGGTGATTGCATGCATGTATGTTTGGTGCCTGTGATGTCCAGAAGAGAGTTACATACCTTGAAAGCAGAGTTATAGATTGTGAGCCACCATGTGAGTGCTAGGAATTGAACTCAAATACTCTGAAGAGCATCCAGTGCTCTGAATCCTTGAGCCATTTTGCTAGTTCCTAGACTAATTTAAAGTTGTTTGTATTAGTTTCTTTAAAACAAAACAAAACAAAAAACTATCAAACACTTATTATCATCTTTCAGTTTTAGCTATCTGAAGAACAAAACCAGTGTGGCTAGGGTTAAAGAGTAAGGCATCCTCTGGAGCAGCCCTGAAGGGAGCTTCCTGAAGAACTGAATCCTAGTCTCTCCTCACTTAGAGGATCATGGCCAACATCCCTCAGTGTGGTTTTGTCACATGGATCTTTGATAGAGGCCAATACTTCTATTCTCCTGCCCTGTCTTCATATGGCCTTCTTATGACCTATTCTGTGTGTCTTTTCTTAATGAGCATCCTTTTCATAAAACCACATATGTTTGTCTTTAGTGCCCACCCAGATAATCCAGGATAGTCCTTTTACCACAAGATTCTAACTTTAATTGCTCCTGCAAAGAGGTGGGTTCTTTCTTTTCCCTTATATAAGCTGACATTTACAGGTTCCATTGACAAGCACCTAACTTCTTGGGCAGGTGACTAACTACCTTCCAGTACACAAGGTCCTGCTCCAAAGTTACTAAAACTTGCAAGGGAAATGATTTGATTTGCCAAGAGCTCCCAGAGTGCAGCTTTTGTTATTTTCTTCATACTGGGATAGGCTTTTCAGTGATGGATCTGCCTTTGATTCACCCATGTTCCCTCCAGTTGTAAGTAACCCCCACCCCCTCGAACAGCTGTAAGGAACACAATGCCTCATTAAGCTGCACTAGGGTGGAACCATTTCTGTGGTATGTTGATGGTAAATTATTTACAATAAATAGATGTATGTTTATGTCTCCCCAGGAAAAGTCACAAAACAGGGAGCCACTTAAGTCACCCTGTTTGGGGAAGTTCCTTACAAAACAATAGAAAAGTCAACAGAACTTGTTAGGTGAAGGAGATGCTTCAACAAGTGTTTCAAAGAGAAGTAAAGGCAGCTTGGAACTGGCTGGAAGAGGTGTTATAGGACGCTATGAGTGGAAACCTGCATTTTATGGATTCATGGCCAGGATGGAAGTGAGGAGAGTGTTGTCAGAGGAGGAAGGCGGTTTCACCCAGCTGTGACAGGAACCTCAGTGAAATTGTAATCTGTAGGCACTTGGGAAGCAGGATTTATAAGAGAATAGCTTTGACATAGAGTTTAAGGAATTTTCAAATAATATTTTCAAATGTGTCACCTGCTTTCTTTTTGTCACTGTAGTAAAGTACAATTAGAAATAAATTAGGAGAATTACTACAAAAAGAAAATAAGACATTTCACATGACAATAGAGAGTCTGTGAACCAAGGTAGCTCTTGACAGGCCTTGTATGGCTATGTAGCTACTTGCTGATGCCCAGAGAACAAGAGCTCTTCTTACTGAGATACATAAGGTCCTCATCAGGTGAGTAAACATAGGTCTCACAGATTGCCTCTCCACCATCCTAGCATGAGCCAAAGATAGAAACAGTTTATTTTAAAAAGAACCGTGGGAGTGTAGGAGAAATTCCATGTGAAACTGACAGAATGATCAAATATTTGAGCAAGATATTTTGGATGATACACTGCCTTTATCAAATTGTGAAGGATGCCTCAAATGGCATAACCAAGAAGCAAGAATGTAAGCTTTACTGGCAGGAATGAGAATGTTTTTAGGGCATACTGTCTGCCCTTTTATCTCAGACCACTGAAATAGTAGACCCAACAAAATTTAATTTTGACCAGTGAGATGGCTCAGCAGGTAAACATTGCTACTATGACAGACCCCAGCAATCCAATCCCCAGGACTCATATGGTAGAAGAAGAGAGCTACTTCCTGTAGATTGTCCTTTGACCTCCACACATGTACTCTCACATGTGTGCCCACATCCACAAAAAAAATAACGTAATACAACCTTTTAATAAGAAAGCAGTAAGAATCTCCCTAGGAATCTCTAGCAAGAGAAGGAGAAAGCTTAAACCTGGTGCCTCCCAGGGAGAGATTTCATGGGCTGGCTGATGACTTGCCACACTACATTGCTGAAGAGACTTGAACTGAAACAGTGTTGAGTCAATGCTGTGCAGGGCCATGGTTGGCGAAACTGGTTTACTTATTCATCTTCGTGTCTCTTTTAACCTAAGTCTCAAGAGCACTTGCTGCTTTCCCAGAAGACCCAAGTTTGGTTGCCAACACCCACCTCTGGTAGATCACACTGCCCTAAAACCCCAATTCCAGGGGATTTTACACCCTCTTCGGGCTTACGTAGGCACTCCTACACACATTGTACACACCCACATAGACATAAACACATATATATAAATAAACATTGAAAAATAGTTTTTAGGAAAGAAAACTACAATATAACAATAAAACACACGAGCCAACATCTCATACCAGGACCTGAAATAGAGACTTGAGGAAGTCACTGAACTGCTTTCAATATGGTCAAACTGAACAGAGCCTCTCATTCTTATTCTTTAATTGACCTGTTAAAAATGCATGGTGAAGTGCTGTGTAGCAATTTCCTCTGAGGTAAAACATTTCACTTTGGAGCTTACTGAGTATAGGCCATCCTAGAGCAGGCTCTCAACCTTTCTAATGTGGTAACCCTTCAATACAGTTCCTCGTGTTGCTGTGATCCCAACCCTAAGATTATATTCTTTTGCTACTTCTTAACTGTAATTTTGCTACTATTGGGAACTGTAATGTAAATATATGATATGCAGGATATCTGATATATAGAATCTCTGATGTGTGACCCCTGTGAAAGAGTCAGGTCAAAACATACTGGTTGAGAACCACTGTTCTTAAGGGGGGTAAAATATAACACCATGAGTTCAGGAAGAACTGACTGAATTTACTAGGTTTGTTCTCCCCCAAACATACAAGCAATAAGAACTGCTGAGGGACACTGTCACACAGTTGTTAATGGATCAGTGATGGTGAGTGACTCCAAGCACTGCATCCTGTCCATTATGTCCAGATTAATGTCTATGGGAATGGCTGAGTAAATGGGATCAAATAGCAGGCAGATATATTTGGCTTTGACAGTCTGAATACTTGATATTGAAAGAGCTAAATATGAGGTTGACTGTAGAGAGAAAGTAAAACGTGACTATTGACATTTTCATACCTGACAAAGTGTGGGCTGCCAGATACACTCTATGACAAACAGAACATTCAAAGCCATCTCTTCATCTTCAGAATTGGTTTTACTTCAACGATAAAGCAGTGGTAAACTAACTTGGCAAACAAGACAGTTGTCATACATATTGTCAGCTCACATTGCCAGAAACTGGATAGATACTTTTGTTCTTGGTTTTGAGAGAGTATAGGTTCTTCTGCCTGCACTCAACACCTGGCTTTACCATGTGTGTCGCAGCTCTGTTACACTGTGCTGGGGGCTATTCCATCTTCCATACTTGGTGACCTGGTACCTCCTTTGTTCCTTTAGAATAGATTCTATTGAACAACTGATTCCAGAAGAGCACAGTTTCATCACACCCGCATATATACTTTGGATGTTTTCTCTCTCTTTCCTTTCTTCTTCAACTCTACCAGAAATGTGACAGTAAGTTTAGTCATTTGCAAGCACAGCCTCTAAAGTATATTTTTAAAAATACAATCCAAATTTATTCTTGAAATTATGTAAGTACCTTTCACTTGTAATAAATAGCTTTATGATTACTCAAGGTCACATTTGGACCATTATTTTAAGGGGACCCCTTGCTCATATATTCATAAAGGAAAACAGTTTGCTATCAGTTGAAACATTTTCCTGTTCATGATTTTTAACAATTTAGTATTCTTTTATGTTAACAAAGTCTTTATCAAATTTGATGGTTTAAACGTTTGTAACAATATTTACACGTTGTTACAGTATAGTAAATATGTATGTGTGTATGCGTGTAAGTATGTATGTATGTATGTATGTATAGTAAAAAAGCTATCAAGACTTTCTTTTCCTTTCTTCACAATATTATAAATAGGAGACTCATTCTTACTGTACATCTTAGCAATCCTAAACTATGATTTTCAATTTCCTAATAGAGAAGTTCTTAAAGGAAACATATTACAATTTCTCTTCTTTGTTGTTTTTGTTTTTCCCTGTGGTGTTGGTGATGAAATCTAGGGTCCTGTTCTATAGGTACATGTTTGTAAATGTTCATGTAGATGTCAGAGGTTGACATTAGGTGTCTTCCTCAGTTGTAGATGCTAGAGGTTGACATTAGATGTCTTCCTCAGTTGTTCCCCACTAAAGGTTTTGTGACAAAATTTCTCATTAACCCTGGAGCTCACAGATTTGGCTATATTGGCAGTCCAGCCAGGCCCAGGGACATTCCTGTCTTTGCTTACACCTCCTCCCAGTGCTGGAGTTACAGATATGTAACATCACACCTGGCTCCCACGTGGACATGGACACATGCAAGTACTTTGCTGACTGAGTCAATTTTTTTTTTATTATTATTATTTAAAGCTTCTTTTTTTTTTTTTGATACTTTATTTACATTTCCGATGTTTCCCCTTTTCTGGGTCTCCTCTTTGGAAACCCCGTATCCCCTCCCCC
>CM052700.1:79763689-79804960 GCA_028551405.1 Uromys caudimaculatus
ATATTCAGAAGGGAGGGTGGAAGTAAATTCCACCTCATGGGACTCTCAGATGACCTACAGCTTCAGCCCATACTCTTTGGACTGTTCCTGTCCCTGTCCCTGGTCATAGTGCTTAGAAACCTGCTCATCATCCTGTACTTCCTTTCCTCTTCCTTCCCCCTTCCACACTATAAGAAAATTCTATAACAAGCTCCTTGAGGCACTTAGTGGATATAGGTCTACACTGAACACTAGGGAATATGGACCTAGTAAAAGGAAACATCATTCTGAGTGAAATATATGCAATATGCAAATTTCTCTCATAGAAACAAAATGGCAATTCTTTACCTTTCTTTATGTGTATCTTCAGAAATGCTCTATAAGTGTTTGCTTTACTTTCTTTGGTGTGTGGTTCCTGGAAGGGTGACCATGTTATCCTGGATGACTCCATTTCTAGGCACATATAGGCAGTGTTATCAGTCTCAGTAAAAAAAGACTACAAGAAATTGGAGGGAGTGGGGGGGTGATCTGAGAGGAGTTGAATAGGGAATTCAGGATGAATGTGACCAAAATACACTGTATGCAGTTATGAAATTCTCAAATAACAAAATAAAAACATTATATATTATGAATTTGATTTTACTCACGCTGTCTATGAGGATGTAGGTTACTAGTAGTCAAGACTGTATTTATGAAGTTGCTCAGGTCTTTATAAAAATCACTGATGCCTGTGGAGCTTTTGCAAAGGACCTGATTTATAGCATCCATATTGCAACTTACACTCGTTTGTAACTCCAGTTTCGCTGAATACTGTGTTGTCTTCTGGCGTCTGTGAGCACTGTGTTCATTTGGTACACTTACATAAATGGAAGCAACATTCATACACATAAAATAAAAATATATAAACAACAAAAAAAAAACAAATATGTGAAGCACACAGAATACCAAATAGGAGGGAAAAAAACAGAAAAAATTTTTGCCGTGACATGTTACAGTTAAAACACTAAGTATACTTAACAAATAAAATGTATTGAAAGCTTTAAGAGAAAACAAAAACCTCACAAGCTGCATGTAAAAGAAAACCCATCAGAATAACAGGTGATTTTTCAATGTAATATTGAAAGCCAGAGGAACAAGGAAAATTACATCCTGAGCTCTTAAAGACTATGACAGCCAACCTGAATTAATATATCCATGAAAACTATTTGCTGAGATTTTAAGAGAAAAAATATTTTTCTATCATATGAATAGCCTACAGAAATATAAGAACCATTATATTGGGCTGAAGAGAGGAATGAGCATAGCAGAGAGAATGTAGAGAGAAATATAAAGTCATAGTTATTAAAACACAAAATACCACTGAGAATACAAACAACACCATCAAAAATCAACAACACAAGAACCACAGCTAACAGATATTTCAATAACAACTTTAAACATTAGTAGCTTCAGTTACCTTATCAAAAGTCATAGACTGATTGAATGAATCAAAAAAAAGTCCATCTGACTGCTGCCTACAAGAAACACATCTTAGTTTTAAAGATACACACTGCCTTAGAGTTAAAAGAGGTTTATTTGTCCCAGAAGGAAAGAGAGCAGAGAATAAGAGACAGGGGACAGTGGATGAGGGAGAATGGAAAAAGAACAGGAAGAGAGAGAAGGGATATTTGCACAGGAGGGTCAAAGGACTGCCTCTGGGTAGAAAGGAGATGAAAGATAGATAACAGTACTCTAATCAAATGGGACCAGGAAGCAAGCAGGCATCATTGTTCTAATATCTAATAAAATAGACTTCAATCGAAAACAAGTGAGGACACAAATCAGCAGAGTCAGAAATAAGTAAGGAAATATTACAGCAGATACCAAAGAAATTCATAATATTAGAAGGGTATATTTTAAAAATCAGTACTCCATAAAGCTGGAAAAAAAATCTAAAAGAAATGGGTGATTTTCTAGATTCAGCCAAACCTCCACAATTGAACCAAGAAGTCAAGAATCTAAGCATAACCATGAGAAATTAAGATATTGAAATAGTAATAAAAAGCCTTCCTGAAAGTCCAGGACCAGGTGAATTCACAATAGAATTCTACCAGACATTAAATTATCTGCAGCCAGTCCTTCTTAAACTATTCAAAGAAATAGAAGTAGCACTCTCAATGTCTTTCTATGAGGCTAGCACCATTGTAACACCCAAAACAAGTTAAAGACACAACAGCAACAATGGAGAGAGAGAGAGAGAGAGAGAGAGAGAGAGAGAGAGAGAGAGAGAGAGAGAGAGAGAAAATTGTAAGCTGTCAATTCTCCAATCAAAAGACACAGACTGCCTGACTGGATCAAGAAATAAAACCCTTAAAAAATTAGGCCCACAACGCTAATGAAATAGGCTTAAAAATACTCAATAAAATATATGCAAACAAAAATAACTTATACAACATGACCAAGTAGCTTTATCCCTGAAATGCAGATTGTTCAACATACTCAAGTCAATACATATAGTAAACCACATCAATAGACTTAAAGACAAAAATCACATAATTATCTCAATAAATGCTGAAAAAGACTTTTACAAAATCCAACATGTCTTTTAAGAGAAAAGACTTAGAGAGTATAAGACTAGGGGGACCATATCTCAACATAATGAGAGCTACATATGAGAAACTCATAGCCAACATCATTCTAAATAAATAAAAACTTGACGCAATAGATTAAAAAAAACTGAAACAATAGAAGTCAGGAACAAGACATGGATGCCCACTATCTCTAGTCTTCTTCAACACTGTGAACAGAGTACTAGCCGGAGCAAGAAGGATGCAAAAGAAAAAATGAAGTCAAACTATCCCTATCGTCAAATGATATGCTATAGATTTGAAATCTAAAAAATTCTACCGGAAAAGCACTAGAAACTATAAACAAATTCAGAAATGTGTCAGGATACAGAATCAACTTGCAAAAATGAATAGCTTTCTTTTATACCAACAATAAACATACAGAGGAGATCATGGATACTTTCCCATTCACAATAGCTTCAAAGAAAATAAAATATATAGGAATAAACCTAAACAAGGGAGTGAACAACCCCTACAATGAAAACTTTAAAGTTCCGAAGAATAGAGAGACATTAGAAAATGGAAAATTTTCCCATGCTTATAGATTGGCAGAATTAACATTGTAAAACAGTGTGGTTTATCAAGAGTTATTTACAGATTCAATGCAATATCAATTAAAATTTCCATCTGCAATAAATTTTCATTTATTGCAGAAATAAAAAACTACCCTAAAATTTATATGGGACCACAAAAAACCCCAGATAGCCACAATAATACTGAACAAAAAGAACAATGCTAGAGGAATTACCATTTCACATCTTGAGATATATAGAGAACCATAGTAATAAAAACAATTTATTAATGACATAAAAAACAGACATGTAGTCCAATGGTACAAAATTATAGACAAAAACACAAGTATACATAACTTCAGCCATTTAATATTTGACAAATAGTCCATTGTCAACATAAACTAGAACTAAAGAGCTAGAACTAGAGAAAAACATGGACTAGAGAAAAGACAGCATCTTCAACAAATGGTTCTGGTAAAACTGGATGTCCACTTGTAGAAGAATTAAGTAAGACCTATATCTACTATCTGTGTACAAAACTAACTCCAATTTGATAAAAGACATAAACATGAAACAGTGATACTGCTGGAAGATAGCATTGATAGTACCCTACATGATATAAGTGTAGGAAAGACTTCCTGAATAGGACCCAATTTGCCTAAGAATTAAGAACAATAATGGATAAGTGAGAACTCCTGAAACTAAAAAGCAACACAGGAATAGAAGCAACCAACTGGGTGAAAAGGAAGCCCACATAATGGGAGACAGTGTTTGGCAGCTATACACATGACAGAGATTTAATGTTAGAATGAACTCAAAAAACAAAGAGTTAAAAAAAAAGATTCAATTTAAAAAAATTGGCTTGGGAACCAAAACAGAGTTCTCAAAAGAAGAAAGAAAAGAATTTCTAGGAGAAGTCTCAAAAATTTCTCACTATCACTACATCACTAGCAATTGGGGAAATACAAATCAAAACAATTTTGAGATTTTATCTTACCCCAGTCAGAATGACAAAGGTCAATGGAACATCCAACAACAAATTCTGGAGGAGATGCAGGAGAAAGAAATGAAACTCTTATTTGCAGTTGGTGGGATTGCAAACTAGTTTAGGCACTACAGAAATCCATGTGGAGAATTCTCGGAAAGCTAAAAATAAATCTACCATATGACCCAGATATACCATTCCATGGCATGTGCCCAAAAGACTTCATATACTCCACAGACACTTACTTGAGCATATTAATTGCTGTTCTAGTCACAATAATTAGGGAATGGAAGCAGCCTAAAGTTTCTTCAACTAGCAAATGAATAATGAAAATGTGCCATATACACACTACAGAAGAGAATTCAGCATTAAAGAAAAAGTGAAATCATGAATTTCATAGGTAAATGGGTAGAAATAGAAAAGACAATATTGAGTGAAATAACCCAGACTCAGAAGGACAAATGTTTTATCTTACTGAAGGATTCTAGCTCCAAACTATCAGATGTAAACACACCCTGTAGTAACTATAGAAACAAGGAACTAAAAAAGTGACCATTGGCAGCATAGGAAGAAATGGAGAGAGGAATAGAAAGGCACAAATATTCTGATCAGGAAAATAGGTAACGGGGGTTCCTTAGGGAGGTAAACACAGAAAAGGGTAGTAGGAGAGTAAAGAGAATAGCAGGATACAATTGATCTGATAGGAGAAAAGTAAAAAGGGGATCCCTTTGGGAAGGATGAGGACTTGAAATACAGGAGATGGAGATAGGTAGGTAAAAATATCAATTTGGGTGGCTGAAAAGGCCACAAGACATTATACTATGAACTATTTATCAAAAAACTATAATGCACATAATTCAGTGAATAAATGTGTGTGTGTGTGTGTGTGTGTGTGTGTGTGTGTGTGTGTGTGTGTGTGTGTGTGTGTGTGTGTTTTTAATGAACCTTTCTTATTTGGGCAGTGTTCCTACCAAGAGCTAGAGACCACCTAACGAAACCCCAATACCCAGCATGAAAAAATCCCTCCTTTGAGTTGTTGTTCAGGGTTGTCTAAGAGACTCCCAGAACATACAATCTATCGCTGTTTCCCTTGGTCACCCCTCAGAGGTGGAAGACAAGTCCCTGTTGCTAAAGACACTGTGCATTTCAGACACAGATCACAGAGGCTTCTGAGCTGGAACTTACTTCAATGTTCCTTTCCTAAGGACTAGCTTTCATCATACCAGAAAGTGACATTCAGCCTTCCAAAGGAGAGAGGCAACCAACAGTCCCACCCAACTATAATGCCTATGTCCACATCAAGAACCAGCAGGGAGCAATAGGCCTACAGGTGCAATAGTGGTACACATACCTTAGTGACAACCAACAGTTCTCTAACTGCACTTAAGACCCGTTAAACAAGAGGTATACTGTGCTTGGCACTGGAGACCCACACAACTACCTTCTGCATCATCATATAGCTTCCTGCAAGTATTAGCAAACATCAGTACTTACTCTCACTTCTAGTTACTTTCTTCTTCTCCAGAACTCCCAAATTTGAAGCTTTCCATGTACAAATTAAATTAAATTTAGTTAATTTAGTTAATATTCAACATTTTAACATTAGCTTTCTCTCCCCATCTTTCATGTTCAGCAGTATGGAATTACCAAATCAACTATGACATTTTATATTTTACTAAGTGACAGTAATTTTGTTTGACAATCATTGGACATATTTGTTGACATTATTGAAAACATAAATCATTTTTCTGTATATTGTCATTTACTGTACTAGAACTTAAGACTAATTATTTTAAATATATGCTTGCACTATTTTTAAATGAAAATAGCTTTAACTTAAAGAAAACTTTTGCATATTATTCCTTTTAATCAGCTATTGATGGTATAATATAATAATTTCAAGTGACACCTAATTTAAACATTTAATGGTTCATGGAAGGATAATCTCAGCACAATGTAAAGCCTAAGTGTCAGATGATACCTCTTTGCTTTTTCAAGAAAGGAAGGATGATCAAAATTTTGGCTGACAACTCGGACTCTTGTGAGTTACCTATGGGTCAATTTGTAGGTATACCGGCAGGTGAAATGTTGCAAGCAAACCCACTGGTCTTAGAAACAACAGTATGCTTAAAAAGAAAAAGAAAAGATATACATTTGAGCTTATATCGAAAACAAAGACCCATCAAATATCACAACAGATGTTTTTAATAATTATTTTCTAACATTAAGACTGTTATTGTAGGAAAACATCTCTCCTTTTTGAACACTCAATTTGATGTTCACTGTATTAAATAAATTGCCGAGAGAACTAAGTTCTGTGTTCTATACAAGTAAAAAGTCCCATGAATATACTCCCCCCACTCTACCAAAACTCAATTTTGCAATGGTCTCAGCAGAAAAAAAAATGCAGTTCACAATTTAAACAGAATTCGTAGCATTACAAAAATGGACAGAACCCCTATCTTTTCTATCGTTTTTTTTTCTAACAGCAAAGATTACAATGAGAGAAGTGAATAATCAGAATGTGAATGATCAGAATGTAAAAATGTTTGTGCAAAACTGTATTAATTGTTCTCACCATCTAGTCTGTGAAAAACTCAAACACAATGGCCATAGTGAAGAAAAACTACACTGGAAGTTCTAGATGACGGACAGGGAGTATACAGTTGCTAACCATGGAAAGGGCTGTGCGCACCATGAACACCAGAGCAACAGATGTGGCAGCTATGCCAGCCAGGAAGCTAGACCATGCCAGCAAGGGCACTGGATGAAGGCACCAGGCTAGCCCTGACAGCCATCTGTCAGAGACTGCAAACCAACGCCAGCTGAAAACTCATTTCAACGTCTTTATTCTTCAATTTGCAGATCACAGAGAAGTGTTTAAGTCCCTTTCTCCCAAGGGGTGTGTCGTGCATTGCTGGCAATCCTTAGAAGAGTTGAATCATGAACTCTCTGGATTTACCTACACCAATCCATTTAACTGGTATTTGAAGTTCATCTTCAATAAACTGAACATAATTTTGTGCATTGACAGGTAGCTCTTTAAATGTTCTTGCATTAGACATGTCTGTGTTCCATCCTGGGAGAATCTTATACTAAGACTTCCACTTTACTTAAGACTTCTTGGTTTTGCTGGAAAACGAGGTATGATTTCCCCATCTAATTTGTAAGCAACTCCGACTTCAATTTCTGTAAACATATCCAAAGTATCCAACTTGGTAAGGGCCAATGCAGTAAATCTATTGATCATCTATCTGAGCATATTTGAGTAAGACAAGGTCCAACCAGCCGCATCTTCTTTTCCTCCCAGTAGTTACTCCAAATTCTCTACCCCCTGTTTGTAATAATTCTCCAATTTCGTTGTCTTGCTCTGTGGGAAAAGGACCAATACCAACTCTAGTGTTGTAAGCTTTCACAACTCCATAGACTTCTCCAACATTTTGAGAGGGCATACCCAAACCTGCACAAACACCTCCAACAGTACAGTCTGAAGAGGTTACAAAAGAATAAATTCCAAAATCAGTATTTAACAATGCTGTGTTTGCACCTTCTACCAAGATTTTCTTGGGTGGTTCATGGAGGGCCTCATATAGGAATTAAACTCTGTCTCTCACTATCAGTTTAATCTTTTCCATATAATGCTTGAGTTGTTGTAATTCACCTATAATGTCTATTTCCAAAGTCGGGTATATAGATTTATACTGGTTAGCTAGAACTTGGAACCTCTCAGAAAAGCCATCAAAATTAGAAACAAGATCCACTCCAAGCAGCTTTAGAGAAGAAATACACAGGGCCGATCCCCTTTTTCGTGGTGTCCCAATTTTTCCCTGCTTGCTCTTGTCTCTGCTGTTCCTGGATACCATCAGCTGCTTGACAAAAGTCAAACACGATATGAGCTCTGTCTGATATGAGAAGCCTTTTCCCCCAGCTATCTAGACCTTTCCCCTTTGAACATTTTTCTCCGCTTCTTCAAACAATCCAGGAAGGTGAATTACCACTCCATTTCCGGTAAAGGCAGTAACGGTTGGGTTACTTATTCTACTAGGTAAAAGATGAAAGTCATAGTCCACAGAATCTACTTGTGCCAGCATTATTCTCTCCCTGGCAGTGCACACGATGTCAGCGTCCTGCGCCAGTAGATCGGCTCTTGTCACCCCACTGCGCGCTGAGCACTACAGTCACCGGGTTCCCTCCGGGCGGTGCCTCTGTATTATTTTTCAAAATGAAGTAAACACTACTTAATATTTTTCCAGGATTCTTTAGTAGCTAACTGAATAGAAGATAGCTGCATTAAATCTGTTGTGGCATCCATCACCTTGTAACCTTTGGAAAGTCCCACTGCACGTTCCTAGATAAGTCACGGAAAACTAAGCAGAAAGCATCTTAATGTCACTTTAAAAGCTAGCTTTTACCCTGCGTTTTCCTGAGCACTTAGATGAGGGTTCATAAACTACTGCTATCTAGGATAGCTGAATTGTGGAAGATCAAAAATCTTAAGAGGATAGATAAAATACATCACGAGATATGTTTCAAAGTATTCAAAATATTGCATGGCTTCATCTTTTCTGAAATGGTGGCAAAACAGCTTAAATTGACCAGCATAACAGCTCCTAAGTATGTAGTTTAGTGGTGTTAAATATATTCACAATGCCCCATCTTTTGTAATTATACTTGATTTTTTTTTAAGTTAACAGACATAGAGTCTAAATACTGATGCTATAAGCAGTCGGCATGTTTGACCTTATCATCTTGACTGCTTTTAAATGTTTCTTCTTCAATGAACATATACTATAAAATCTACAAGGCAAAGGGAAATTTTTAATTTTAAATGTAATAAAACAATGTTCCAAGGAGGAAATGACAGTTACCATGCTTTAGAGCTATCTGCTAACAAATAGTCTTCCTCGGAGGAACGCCGTTTGGCTTTCAACTATGACTTAGTCAAGCATGAAGGAGCTTGGGGCCTGAATGCGGAACCAGAATGGCCCCTTGCGAGAAGCTCGGAATGCTGGGGTTTACTGTTGATTTCACATGAGAAGTACTGGCTGGGGAGTTGTGCCATGCTAGAAGAGATGCCTGAGAGAAACGTGGTTAAAGGCTAGAGCATGACAGGCTCAACATTCTTGTGAGACAGATGAGGGCATGCTGAGAGGATGCAGAATTTAGATTTTGATCCTAGGGAGTGAAGAGAAATCAGAGCTTTTCCGTTAATGGTTAAGAAGATCATTTCTCTACAATCTAGACCTAGGTTGAGAAAGACTGAACACCAGTAAAGCCTGTTAGAAAAATAAATGCTTGAATGCAAAAGTTAAGCAGTAAGAGAGTAAAAAGAGGGAAAGAGGAAAGGGCAAGAATGGATGCTCCGCGGTAGAGGTAGAGAGAATGGAATCTCATTCAAGCTTTCTTCTTCAGGAAGGACTCATTCATTTGTACCAGGTTGAGCTTATCCCATACTGTATATCTTTCATTAAACTTCAAAGTCTAAGAATCTATGAGGTACTTGAATGGGCTAATTAGGTTGCTTATGTTTGTAAGTTGTCTTCCTGAACTAGAATTTTGGAGAACTAGTTTTCAGTGCAGTTTCTTCTATTTGTTTTTTTATGTTTAAGGTATAAAAATCTGATGTTGTGATATATAAAATGCCTACTATATTTTCTTTATTTTAATAATGAATTAATATTGATGCCCAGATGAATAGATAGTAGTATTACTAACTCTTTATTTATAAGCCCAGTTTCTTTTTTAATCATCTGAATTTTTCTGCTTTACATATTTACTCATTAATATTCAATGAAAAAAAGAAAAAATAATTCATTGTGAATTATAAATGCCCCATACATAAATAGCCTCAAAAGGCTATTACATACACAACTATTTAATACTCTGGGTCCCATTTTCTGATAACTTAGAGAGGTTTTAAAAATCAGATCATTTAAAATGAACTAGAGATTTTGACACTTTGAAGACTGATACTATGATTCTCTTCATGTGAAGTATTCTTGGTAACACAAGTAACAATTACTTCCCCTTATTTTCCTTTAAAATACATTTTTGTTTTTTCATTTATTGGGTTCTTTCAGAACAAAACACTGTGCTTTGTGTTAAAAGAAACTTTTCCAGGCAGCACACTGGCCCTGAGAGTATGTGCTTTTTGTCAACATCTTATGACTCAGAAACATGTAGTATAGATCTATGTGGGCACAGAGCCAGCCCACCAGGTACCATATTGCACTAACAGTGTGGAAACCATGCCCAGGTTGATTTCCTGGCAGAAATATCATTTAACAGAATGAAAGGTCCCTGGGAGCTTGAAGCAGTGGTCTCAGGTGTGACAGCAGCTGCTGTTGGGAGCCATTACTTAATCTGTGAGCACAGAATCACCATCGTCTGTACTCAGGGGAGATGTGGAAAGTCAGGCCCAAGGAGGGCGGTTCCAAGAAAAATGTGCTTGAAGCACTTATTTATTGGCAGTACTCACTGACTGAGGTTCTGTCTGGCAAAACTGTGAATTTTTCCCAGAAAGCTAGGGAACAATTATGTAAGTTGTCTCAAAGAATTTATTTTTAAACACTCTTAATGCATCCCTTGTGTGTTTTTGTTTGTTTGCTTGAGTTTCCAGGATTTAAGTACCTTCGTTTTCTACTGAAAACACATACACACAAAGGGGGAGGGAAGGTGGCGAAGTAGAAAAACATTGTGCTGACACGAAGACTTGAAATTCTACTCAGAGTTAAGACCAACATTAAACGAACAACTGATGTTTGAAGGAAAAAAAAAAAAATAACTACAAGAAGCTGCTCTGATTGAGGCCCAAATGACTTGAGTCTCATTATTGGGATCAAAAATATAGGTAAACGATTTTTAGGAAATTTCCATCCCCAGCTTTCAGGGGCAAAGAGTCTCTAGAAAGGGTTTTCTCCATGAGCTTTGTCAAGCAGTGGATTCAGCTTACAGCGAGGCAAGGTAGTAGTGTACAGAGGAGTCAGGCCACTGGATTTCACGTCCATTGCATGTATTAAATCTTGTCATGCGCTGGTATTTTCCATAGCCTGGCTAAGCTCCTCCTCCTCTGCTCTTCTTTCTATTGCCTGGTCCACACAGACTCATTTTCCAGCTGTCCAGGTCAACCGTTCTCTATCTAATCCCACCACTTCTTAGCGCTCTCCTCGATGGCCAACTGAAACAGTTCCTGAAAAGCAAGTGCTATTTTTCTCTTTCTTGAAGAAGACATTGATACCTGAGCCTCGAAGCAAGCTGCTTCTCTCAGCTGTTTTGGTCCTCCTGTAGCTTGTGCTTCTACCTCTCAGCTCACTGACTACCCCCTCCTCCTCCTCCTCCGTTGCTCTCCAGGGAAAAAAGGCTCAGCTTAAGTCATTAACCTTTTTCTTTGGCAGGTTAATGGGTCCAACTGAAGCAAGAGAAGCACGTTAAAGTTGGTACCTACTCTTTTTGTGCTTCTTTTATTTTTCCTCTCTTTATAACTGACATTCTCTGCCCCAAGAATCAAAGAAAGGCATATCCATGTGTGCCCCTTGCATCAGGGATTGGGGCCTCTAAGGCACCCATAATGTGGCACAGCACGAACTGCCCTCATCATCTTGTGCTTCTCTGGTGGACATTCATCAGATCCTGATCTTCCATGCAGAAGTCAGTCGGTGACTTGCAGACAGTGACTAGACAAACTAGAAAAGAAGGGTGTCCTTTCTTTACAGGGAAACCCATGACCCCTTCCAATACCTTAGCAGACCAAGTCTGAAATGAAACTCAAAGGGTTCATCCTTTACTGTCTTCTTGGACTCTATCTCTTGGATTCATGTCTCCATTTCCAAATCAAATCCAGGTGGTTTCACAAGAGATTTCTTGAACAGGATGAGACCACTTTCAGGAATTCTGGGGTCAGGTTCCCATGACCTGAGTTCATACCACTGCATTTTCTCAAGCTCCTCAGACACTCTCTTTGCTGTGGTTTTTAGGACACAGGCCTTGCACACTGTTTGATTTGCAGGAGAGGAATCTGGGGGTCTCTGGAGATCTTGGTCATAGATCTGGAGGGTAGCAAGGTAGTCTCCTTATTACTGACATGATGTCTATTAGGGGTTCATTAGTAAAGGGCAAGGCTGTAGACACTGCTTCTTTCAATGTTCTTTTCTTTCTTTTGGACAGTGTGAAAGGCTTAAAAACAGTACACCTCTTACTTGTCTAGGCAAGAGATGGAGGGTACTTTTGCAGCTCAGACATGATGGTGGCTTACTTATTCTGTTTCCTAGAATGTTGTCTGTGTCACTCATCTGCATGGAAGTGAAAGGCAGCTGCTTTGGTGACCTGGCTCATTGATTTCTTCACAGATTGTCCTGCTTCTGTGAGAGAAGGCTTCTTGAACAAAGTCATTTCGTTTTCCAGTGCTGTTGGTATTTTCATTCCTTTCTCCAGTTCTTGCTCCTTAGTGATAGGTTATTTGTCTGCCTGTGAAATGAGCCAACTCAAGCCAGTTTATATTATATTAAAGGCATGTTTATTGGGAAGCTGCTCTCGGGCAGGTGAGTCCATTGGCCCCAAGGATTGAGACCAGGGAAGTCACCATAGGGAGAGGGGGAAGGGAGGGAGAAAGAAAGAGAGAAAGGTCTCCTGGGCAGAGACAGAAAAGGAGAAACAAAGGAAGATGAAGAGGAGGAAGAGGAGGAAAGGAGGAGGAAGAGAGAGTGGGTGTCATGGTTTGAATATGCTTGGCCCAGGTAGTGACACTATTTGGAGGTGTGGCCTTGTTGGAGGAAGTGTGTCACTGTGGGTGTGGGCTTTAAGACCCTCATCCTATCTGCCTGGAGGCTGCTAGCAGCCTTCAGATGAAGATGTAGAACTCTCATTTCCTCCTGCACCATGCATGCCTGGATGCTGCCATGTTTTTGCCTTGATGATAATGGATTGAACCTCTAAACCTGTAACCCAGCCCCAATAAAATGTCCTTATAAGAGTTGCCTTGGTCATGGCATCAGTTCACAGCAGTAAAATCCTAACTAAGACAGGAGGCATCTGGAGGAGTCTCTAGAGGAAGGGTAAGACCAGCCCCTAGGTTGGAAAGTTCAAGGTTGGAGGCGGGGTATGCCAGGTAGATGCTGAGGGATGCTAGGAGAACCTGGAGAACAGGTCTACTTTGATATATAAAATATCTACCTCATTCCCTTGTGCCAGGGTGTGAAACCAAACATATAGTACTTTCTAGAACCATCTGTCTTGCAAGTGAAATACTAGGCACAGTATGTCTCCCCTGAGCTTTCTCTTTGATTCTTTTTTGGTTTCTTTCTATGAGTAACTTTCATCTTTTTGGAAGGTGGAAGTTTACTGATGCTTTTTGTGGTGGTTCATCTTTCTGCTTTCATTCCAACATGATTTTTTTTTCCTTTCTGCTCTAAATCCTGAGCACAGAGACTAATGCGTCTGTAAGACTGGATCCTGGTATTTCTTGATCAAGCTCCTCAGCATTCAGGGATGAACACTCACTTGCTGAAATGGGATGTTTACATTTTTCTTTTTCTGGCTTTTATAGTAAGTGCTGTCAAATGTTTTCAACAATGTGACACAGTCTTGCTGATGTTTCACTTTCTCAAGGAAGATTTGCCCTGCAAAGACTCTCTTATTCCATTTTGTGCAGGAAACTTATTCTCCAAAGTTGGCCTTCTCTTCACATTTTCAGCATATTCCTCAGCATCCCAAGATGAAAAATTGATGAAATCTGTCAGGATACCAAAGGAGTGAGGAGTTGTAAATTGTGCCATTGATCCCACACACATCTCTGGTTCAGAAGAACAGGCTTTTCCCAGTATTTGTAGCACTCTTCTTGGGACGTTACCCGTAGCTGATCTGTCTTTCCAGTCCACCTCCTACTACCTTGGGTCTCAGTCAATGATCTTCTGAATTCTTGAAGTCTGGTAGATACTTACTTATTAGGAGCCTAACTTTCTAGTCCCCCTTCCCAGGAGGATTCTTGCATCCACCCTTTAGCCCTCCTTGTTACTTAGCCTCTTGTTTTTAACAGCCAAGGAATACTCCACTGTGTAAATGTGCCACACTTTTTCTTATCCATTCTTCAGTTGAGGGACATCTGGGTTGTTTCTAGTTTCTGGCTGCTATGAATAAAGCTGCTGTGAACATAGTTGAGCAAAGGTACTTATGGTAGAATGGAGCATTCTTTGTTTTTGTGGGCAGACTGGGGATGGGTGGGAATGGTCATAGTGGGAATGAGGGTGCTGGGGGGCGGGTAGAGGGAGAGATTACTAGGAGAGACAACTGAAATTGGAGAGCACTTTGAGAGTGAGGTAGAAACTAGTGCAATGGAAACTCCATGAATTTGTGAGAGAGACAGTAGTGACATGAAGCCAGTGACACTACCAGTAATGTAATGGAGGATATAGAGTCTGAACAGGCAAGGCCTTGAATGGGAGTATTGGACACCAACCCAGCCACAAAACTTCTGACCTACAGTTTGTCATGCCTGCAGCATGTGCTGGGACCAGAGCCTAGTATAATCGTCATCAGAGAGACTTTATCTAGCAACTGATGCGAACAGATGCACAGTCCGACAGCCAAATATTAGGTGGAGCTTGAAGAGTCCTGTGGAGGATGGAGAGAATGATTGGAAAAACCAGAGGACACCACAAGAACACCGAATCAACTGACCAGGATACAAGTGAGATCACAGAGTATGGGTCTGATGTAGGTCCTCTGCATATATGATATGGTTGTGTAGCTCAGTGTTCTTATAGGATTCCTAACAGTGAGAACAGTAGCTGTCTCTGCCTCTTTTACCTGCCTTTTGGGACGCTTTCCTACTACTGAGTTGGTTCCTTCATCCTTGGTATGAGACCTGATCTTGTGTAGCTTCTTATGTTGTATTTGGTTGATCTCCCTGAAAGACTTACTATTTTCTGAGGGGAAGTGAAGAGTGGAATGGGTCTCGAGAAAAGGAGAGATGGGGAGGAGAGACTGGGGGTAAGTGAGGGAGAGGAAATTGCAGTCTGGGGTGTAATATATGAGAGAGGACTGAATAAATAATAAGAAAAAAAAGCAAAGAACCTGACCTTACCTTGCCACAGTGTGCTCTCTCTCCTATGCAAGTACATTCTGCTCTCCCTCTCACCCTCCTTTTCTCTCCCTCCTTCTGTCTCTCTCTGTATGTCTCTGTGTGTCTGTCTCTCTCTGTCTCTGTCTGTGTGTGTGTGCTTTTGTTTGCTATATCGCTCGCTCTCACTTTCTTTGTATAGCTGTGCTACTTTACCTCCCCCCTTCCCCATGACTTGATGGCAGTCTTTAGTGTTCAAAGTCCTCAGTCATCAGGGAAATACAAATCAAAACATCTCTGAGGTTCCATCTTACACCCATCAGAATGGCTAACATCAAAAACTCAAGAGACAGCACATACTGGTGAGGAGGTGGAGCAAGGGGAACACTTCTTCATTGCTGGTGGGAGTGCAAACTTTTACAACCACTTTGGAAATCAATCTGGCAGTTTCTCAGAAAACATGGAATAGTTCTACCTGAAGACCCAGCTATAACCCTCCTGGACATATGCAAATGATGCTCCAACATTCCACAAAGACACTTGCTCAACTATGTTCATAGAAGCTTTATTCATAATAGCTGGAAACTGGAGACAACCTATATGCCCCCCAACTGAAGAATGAATAAAGGAAATGTGGTACATCTACACAATGAAATACTATTCACCTATTAAAAACAAATATATCATGAATTTTTCAAGCAAATGGATAGAACTTGAGAATATCATCCTGAGTGAGGTAACCCAGTCCTGAAAGGACATGTATGGTATGTACTCATTTACAAGTGGGTATTAGCCATAAAATGCAGGTGCCATGTTACACTCCACAGACCCAAAGAAGCTAAACAAGAAGGATGACTCAATTGAGGAAGCTTGGGTCCTTCTCTTTCGAGTCCTACTTTCTGCAATGACAGTGATGAGACTAGCTAGGGAGGTGCTGCATGGAGTGTGGAGACAGTATGCCTGGGTGCTCAAGTCTCCACAGCTGGCCTCTGCCTGCAGCTTTCTCCTCTTCTCCCTGGCAGCCCCTTTGGAACTTCAGAATCTGAACAATAGAACCCTGTGAGACATCTGAAAGCCCAGCAGCCTCTCTCCAGCATAATCAAATACTTTAAGAAATACACATTTATTTACATAAAACAGCTCACAGGCCACCGACCACTTGTGCATAGTAATGTTTACAAGGGGGATAACATTTTTATAAATGAAAATAAATAAAAGTGGAGCTGAAGAGATTGTTCTCAGTTAGGAATGCTTGCTGCTCTTGCAGAGGACTTAAGATTTATTCTCAGCACCCATATCAGGAAGCTCACATGGCCTATAAGTCCAGCTTCATGAGAATCCCACTTTTGTATTCCAAGGGCACCTGTACCCATATGCACACACCCACCCTTGAGCATAAGCACACAGACAGACAGACAGACACACACACACACACACACACACACACACACACACACACACACACCAACACACCAAAGAGCACAGTGTTAACTCACAGTAGCAGATGTCTACTGAGGTCCTATGAATGCCTTCATATTGAGACAGTCACTAAAAGACTATATGGTTCTTATTTAATATATTATCTTTAAATCATCTAAATATAAAGTTCAAATGAGAAGAAAGGATCCACTATTTCTTATAGTTGCTTGATATTGTGAGTTAGGCAGATGGATGGACAGAAGGATGATGGATGTGGAAGTGTGTGGAGGCAAGTTTAGTACTTTACTATTTTAAAAGGCTATGTAAAGGTGGAAAGCTGTGGAAATTGGCATTCAGATACTGAGTCCATGTCAGCTGCTTGCTAGCTGAGTGCTCTATCTTCATTTCTACATCTATTACAATGAGCACAGCATAAGTTCTCAATACATTCTAGTTACCTTTTAATACTACCATCATAGTTCTTCCCTCCATCTTTTATTGACATTTTGTTAATAATAGTGATGATGATGATGATGATGATGACATTGTCATGTAATCAGCTCCAAAACCCACTAGTGGTCCAATAGAAACTGCAGAGCACTAGTTTTCTAAAGGCCTTGTGCAGCAAATTTCTAAATTACTCCAATTATTTATATCCTAAAATGTCAGCTTTGGCCTACTTTTTATATCTCATATCAGATTTATTCATTTTTAAACACCATGTGAGTATATTGTAGAGGGCATTTCTTTTCTTTTTTTTTTTTTTTAATACGGGTACACAGACACATCAGAAGAGGGCATTGTATCCCATTACAGATGGTTGTGAGCCACCATGTGGTTGCTGGGAATTGAACTTAGGACCTCTGGAAGAGCAGCCTGTGCTCATAACTGCTGAGCCATCTCTCCAGCCCTGAGGGCATTTCTTTTTAATGCATTGTTCAAAGACTAATTTTAAGATGTATGTAAGGGACAACTCTCCCTGAAAAAAAATTACTTTACCTCCAATAAAATAATTTATATTAATATACAACACCATAAAAAATCAATCTGTGTTCTGAAATGATATTTGAAAATAAACTAATGTAGCCAAGAAATGTTCCTGGCTCCTTGGTTGTTTTTAATTGATGTTGAAATTAAAGCAACTGTAGCCACATCATTGTTGGAACACTTGTTGATCTTGATAGCACAAGGGCAAATACAGATATTACCAAATAGTTGGAATCCACTAAAAAAAACTTTGAAAAAAAAGACATTTGCAAGCTAAGTGAAGTGTGGAGAAGCAAACAGACAGTTGGGGGAGGGGGGCTCAGCGGTGAGGGAGCTTGAGAGGTTTCACAGGGAATCTTCCTTATGCATCCCTGTCACTGAATTCTGACATGCAGTTCGCTTAGCTTATTTCTTCTCAATTACTGGTTATCCTTAGGTTTGTTTAGTTTATCTTAAACGATTGTTGCAAGAAAATGCTAAAATGCAGATATCAACACATTTTGATCATTTAAATCTAGCAAAGGAGTTAAGTTTTAGAATATGTAGACTTGATTATTTATAATTCACTCAGCACTTACTGAGAAAACACTCCAGAAAAGATAGACTTCTTGTCACTCCTTCCAAAAGGAAGATGATGTGTAAAGACAAATAATTATAAAAACACTGTGAAAACATGCAGATCTCATTGCAATGGGCTAAATTCGTTCAGGGGCTGAAGGGCTTTCTTCCTGCTGGGCTGTGCTTGAAGAGAGAGTAGAAGTTTGATCAGAGGGAAAAGACCTGAAGAGGAGTGGTCCCAGCTAAGGGTATACCATCAGGAAGTGTTTAGGCAGAAAAGTTCAGAGCAAATTTGAAAATAGTGACCAGGGCTAACTAAGCTTTTTTTAAGGAAGTAAAGACAACTGAACTAGAGGTAAACTAGTCAGCTGAGAGTCCTAAATGCCATATTAAAAACGTTGGGCTTTAAGGAAAAGGTTGTTGTGAGCTGCTTTGAGTAGCAGTATGAGTGAGCGGTTTAGTCTGGTGGGGGAATGTCGACCCTGGAGTTACAGTGAACAGAGGAAAATAGACTGTGATCATATTGGGACCAGTTACATGGGCAGACTAAATAGAACTCTCAGCCGATTTGGCTAAATGCAGGAGTTAAGATGATTGTGGTTTGAACACAACTCAGAGAATAGTAACATTGATAAGGAGAAAAGGAGGAGCAACTGGAGATCAGACGGTGGGAGGGCTTGAATGTTTTCACTGGGGTGTTAATAAAATTAGTGTGTGTTTCTCCTCTGCCCCACAGTACTCTGTGTGTTTTATGAGTGTGGCCCTACTGCTTCCCCCAAGCAACCTCACTGCTTCAAGATGAATCTTTAGAGCTTGTAGAACCCACACTGAAAGCAATGGAGCCAGAATCCAATCCCCGGGGCAGAACTCCAGGGCCAGGTTGTGGAATAAACTGAAATGAGTTGTGCTTGGAAGCAGAAGTAAAAGATAAAGAAAGACAAATGAAATGAATGGACAAAAATTATAAGGAAGTTTTGAGAAATCCAAGGAAAGACTACAGAAACACAAAGCTTTCAGGAGACTAGAAGATCCTGTGTCTGTGAGAAGATGGGCACCAAGGTACAGTGCCAGTGGCTTAGTGGACTGGGAGATTTTTTTTAGACTAAGGGACACTTACTAATTCCAATTGGAAAAGACAAGCTTAGAATGTAGTAGACACTAGGCTGCTCCCAGGAGAAAATGCTTGAGACCAAATATCCAGAGGTTAGGCATGGCTGCCCAATTGAGGGATGGGGCCACCCACCCATCTCCAAAATTTTAGCCCAGAATTGCTCCGGTCTAAAGAAATACAGGGACAAAGAGTGAAGCAGAGACTGAAGAAAGGCCATCCAGAGACTGCCCCACCTGGGGACCCATCCCATATACAGACACCAAACCCAGACACTATTGCAGAAGCTAAGAAGTACTTGCTGACAGGAGTCTGATATAGCTGTCTCTTGACAGGCTCTACCAGATCCTGTCCAATACAGATGTGGATCCTCGCAGCCAACCATCAGATTGAGCACAGGGACCCCACTGGAGGAGTTAGGGGAAGGACTGAAGAAAGGCCTTATGTGGCATCAATGGGAGGGGAGGCTCTTGGACCTGTGAAGGCTTGATGCCCCAGTGTAGAGGAATGCTAAGGCGGTGAGGTGGGAGTGGGTAGGTGGGTGGGGAAGCACCCTCATAGAAGCAGGGTAAGGGGGGATGGGATAGGGGTTTGCAGAGGGGAAACCGGGAAAGGGGATAACATTTAAAATGTAAATAAATAAAATATCCACTAAAAATAAAAGAAAGAGCTGCCACTGGTGCCTCTCCTTACTTTCTTACCATTCTCTCTTTAAGTTGTCTCTGCTTTTACCACTGCAGCCAGGGGAGCAGGGTGTAAAGGAAGCCAAGAAGACCAAAGGCAATTTGCTCCTGCTTAATGACCTTGAGTTTCTCAATTAGGAAGAGGTGACTGTGTAACAAGACATGAAGACTGTGTCACTGGAGAAGAGCCAGAGGACAGCATGAATCTCTAATCTAAGTAGTTGCCAGAAGTCTGAGAGTTTCTTTTACACTATTTAGCTATCTGGCAAGAGTGTGCTCGCAAGCAGGACTTATTAGGGTGAAAGGGCAGGGAATACTAGTGAACTCACTTTTAAAACAATAAATGCTAAGGAGAACCAGGAAGTATTTTGGGTTGGTTGGTTGGTTGGTTAGTTAGTTGGTTGTTTGGTTGGTTGGTTGGTTTTTGCTTTTTGTTTTTTGAGACCAGGTTTCTTTGTGTAGCCCTGGCTTTTCAGGAACTAGCTCTGTAGACCAGGCTAACCTCAAACTCACAGAGATCTGCCTGTCTCTGCCTCCCAATTGCTGGGATTAAAGGCATGTGCCACTATTGTGCTTTTAAAGGTTGCATTGCACACCATGGGGGTGCAGGTTGAGCTTTACAGACACTTCCGAACAGAAGAAGCTGATTGGAGCTAGGTAAAAAATCAGAGGGACCAAGACAGAGGGGCACGTGTGGAGGAGTCTGTAGAAGGAGACGCAACCTTCAAGAATTTAGAAGAAACAGCAGACTCAATGGTGCTCTGGCCAGTGTCTGTGGAGCCCTGGGCAGAGGAATTAGATGTTAGAAATACAAACAATGAAAGTAGTTAAGCAATACTTGGTAAAGAAAGCAGAAAAGGCTGTGAATAAGTACTGACCATCACATGTAATGCCTACAAAATACCCCCCCCCAAAAGAAGGGATTATACATAAACAGAAAAAAATGTGAAATGCATGTAATTACTTAGCGCAGATGTGTGTAGACTTTTAAGAAAAACAATACTAACGACTATGGGATACAAGTGTCAGAAGAATGTTGTTCGGAAGACAGTTCTGCAGAAACATATTGAGAACAGACAATAGGCCACATTGTAGTTCTGTAGAACGGATTTGGAACTTACAGAACATAAATACTAGTTCAATTTTAGAATTTTCTAAGGCTGGACTTTTTAATTATTGATCTTTTATGTCTGATTTTTAAAATATTGACTAAGTGTGTGTGTGTGTGTGTGTGTGTGTGTGTGTGCGCGCGCGCGCGCGCACGAAGACACACACACATGTGCATACGGAAAGCAAAGGACAACTTTCGGGAGTAGGTTTCATCATGTGCGGCCTTGAGATCAATCCTAGATCCTAAGGCTTGGAATTAAGCAGCTTTACCCCTGAGCCATCTCCCCCCCCCCCCCCGTTTTATCTAGATAGTATTGATGCCTTAAAAGAAAAAAAAAAACAGAAAAAATATTCTAGCAATAAATCTTAACAATTTTTTTAAATATTGGTGTCTTTAAAGTGCTTTAAAAACTTTAAAAGGGCTTGGACTTCTTGGATTTCCCTCTGCTTTATGGAGAGTCTTTTTCTCTTTTCTCTGTATGTTAGTTCTATGTGTATATTTCCTTGTTCCCAAATAAACCCTTCCTTTGGCTGATTCTGTGTTCAAGAATTTCTTCACTGCTACATGTCTGGCTAAGATTGTTCCTGCCTTTTAATTTTTTAACTGCCAGAAAAAACAAAACTTAAAAAAAAAAAAAAAAGCAACTAATCTGATCATGACTCCTAGACGGTAGCATTTTGGGGCCATGTTTTGGACTTTTTTTCTGAGGACTCACGAATAATGATGAGTCCAGTAAACCAGGCCAGAAAAGATAGGAGAGGAGGACTGTTGAAGCCACCAAGAGCACACTTCCTCCATTCTAGAATGGACACCTGTCTTTCTAACCCTAATGTCTATGTGTCCTAGGAAACAAGTTAAGCTGTTGATGACTAACAGAGCTGTGAACAGATACTAAAATGCACTGTTAACCTAGGGCTGGCTTCAGACTGAGGTTACCTCACTCTGCTTACGGTGAACCTCAATCCAGACACCAGAAAAGGGACATTTTAAACAGGTTGGGGAGGTTATAGACAAATCTTTGCGTTCGCCAAAGCTCTAGTTTTTCCCATCCTTCTCTTGTCCCTTTGGCTACCCTGAGAGACAGACTTATTGTTGTTTTGAACTAAAATTGGGTGATGGTTAAACCTCCCTCCATCTCTCTAGATGTTCTCTGAAAGCCTCAAAGCCTCTAGCTACATATAGATGCTGTCCTCTGGATCTGTAACCATGGAAGTTTTTCCTCTGTTTTTTCATTGTTATTTTTTGTGTTTTTTGGTTTTGTTTTTTGTTTTTGTTTGAGGGGAGATGGCTACTGTCTCTCTATATACACCTCTTAATCTAATTAAAGTGTCCTTTTTAAAGAAAAGGATGTAATAGTCATAACAATGAGACATTCGGCACATGAACTTGAGCCCTGATAGGGGATGGGCTCACCATGACCAGAAAGCAAACATACGGTTTATCATCTTCTTGGCTGGTGACCTCATTAGGATGGAGGCAACTATGTGATTTGGTCAACATCCTGCTAATTATATCATAAAGAGGGCAAATGCCAGTGACGTCATTGCCATCTCAGTTAATGTAACCACATGATATAGCCCATAAAACTTTCTGATCTCACTGAGCCCTCTGGAGATCACTGAATGTCTTTTCATATTAGACTAGGGAGATAGCATCAGATCTCCGAGGTGATTTATTTTATTTTTTATGTTTTGTTTTGTTTTAGTTGTTTACATGTTATATTTGCTGGTTTCTAGAGGAGGCCTAAGAATTTTCCCAGCCACATGCCTCCAGCACTGGCTTCCTACAAAGGAACCTATCACTGAAATCTGTGGTTATAGGCTTAGATTTTTTTCAAAACCTATTTTATTTAGGGTTCTTAAATGTTTCAACATCCCTTCTAGCCCACCAACAAAAAGTAGGGGAGAGAGATAGTTAATAGAACAAAGGGGCTTATGGGCCAGTTTAGTGGTAGCTCTTTGGGACAATTCCAAACACGAGTCTGTAGGAGCAGTCCAGTCCAATCACCAAACACCAAACATGAATCAGTAGCAGTGGCTCTATCCAGAAGAAACCTCAAACCTCCACCAAATTGGCATGAGTCCACAGAAGCAGCAAAAAGCAGCCAAAATGTCACGAGAAGTTCTTTGCTGTGTTATTCGATACAAAGTCACGACAAGTGAAGATCAGCAAAGAGCAGCAAAGCTTGCAAAGTGTACCAATACAAGAGCATCATCCAGGAAGATCAGAGAAACACTGAAAGGTGAATCAATGCAAGATTCTCGTTCACTGCCTGTCGGGTTCTACTTAGACTCTTTCCAAACATGATGTGTCCTCTCAGCAAAACATCCTCAAAGGACAGCTTCCAGGAAAACATCACATACCATAACTGATTATCCAAAGAAACCAGAAATTGTCACTTTGTTTGGTGGTCTAGGGTAGAATATCAGTAAAGCACAGAACCCAACAGAAACTCAAGGGATAAACTGCCAGGTGCTAGACAGGCTACTGTTAGTGGGCACTTGCTTCAACCATTACTGGATTGGCCTGCTTGTAGACACAGGAGAATGGATAATGGAGATGTAGGCTCTGCTGTGCCTTAGTGCCTGCTCTCTCTGCCCGGCATCTCTAGGTCTATTCCCCTCTGATATAGAACGTTCTCCCTTCTCATATCCCAAAACTGCTTTGCTTCATATTTATCTGCTCTCATTTCAGTCCCATCGTACTGTGGGTACCCTTACTTTTGCTTTTGCCTCTCAGTAACAGTAGGAGAGATGAGTTAAGAAGAAAAGAACAGCTTAAGTCATCACCTTCAGAGGCTTGTCAATTCCTGTTCCCAAAGAGTGACCCAGAACATATGATTCATTTGGACAACTCTATGCAGGTTGATAAGGAATATAGGTACATTTGGTCTAGCCAAATTGTGGTAAGACCTAACAGCAAATATAAGCCAGTAAGTTTAGTTTCACAGAGCAGAAAATACCTTTTATGTGTATGCTATATCGGCACAGTAGCCTGTGCTGGTTAAGCTCACTGAGAAGCTAGCTTAGGAGAAGAGACCTGGAGCTCCCATTTCAGATTCAAGCATGTTTATCTCAATGTCCTTCCAAACCCCTGCCTGGGTTACAGGACCCCTGACTCTGTGACAAAGAAAAGGGGGAAAACAACAGAGCTCAAGAGTCATATCGTTATGTCCTTAAGGACAGCTAAGGGGTCAGTTATTTCTAGCATGGATTACTATTACGTATCTCATGACACAGAGACTTGAATGGTAAAGACAGCTAATGAGATGCTCATCTATGGAGAGAACAGAGAGGATGCTCTGCCTAGAACTCTTCAACCAGTGACTCCAGTATAATTCTGACTGGACTTCCTTAGCTGATGTCTAGAGGAGGCTGTAGACATGGGTTTGAGAATGTTTTGTTGGGTATCTGGTGCTTCTGTTTATCTACTTCCATGCCTTCAAAACCAAAGCCCAGCTAGGGTTGATCATTTTTCTTGACTATGAAACTATAAAATAACTATAACAACAAGAAGAAAGGTTAGTCCCCTTAGCCTTTGAAAATTAAGAGAGTCAGGAGTACTTTTTATTTTGTCCTACCAGAAACACTTAATAGATTTCAAGGTAGGACTAGATGGAAAGAAAATAGCTTTTCTAACCATAGGCTTTACATTAATCTATCCTAGTTAAAATGGGAGAAATGTATGTCCTCTCTAATCTAAAACTATAGTTACAAGATAAGCATGTAAGTATTTTTGGCTGTGTGTGTGTGTGTGTGTGTGTGTGTGTGTGTGTGTGTGTGTGTGATGTGTGTGTGTGTGTGTTTCTGCCTTTTGTTATTTGCAGAAGATATTCCTTCATGTCAAGGTTATGTTAATAAACTGTCAAAACTCTTGCTAAAATGTAAGTGTTTTCTATAAGCATAGGTAACCCTAATTTGCAATATGTCTTAGGGTTTTTATTGCTGCAATGAAACATCATGACCAAAAAGCAAATTGGGGGTGGAGGGTTTATTTGGCTTACACTTGCACATTGAATCCATTATTGATAAAAGCGAGAACAGGGACTCCAAGAGGGCAGGAACCTAGAAGCAGGAGCTGGTGCAGAATCCATGGAACAATACTGCTTACTGGCTTGTTCATCGTGACTTGCTTAGCCTGACTTGTTATAGAACCTAGGACCACCAGCCCAGGGTGACACCATCCACAATGACCCTCCCCTATTCAATTACTAATTAAGAAAATGTCTTAAAGCCAGATCTTATGGAGTCTATTCTCAATTAAGATTCTTTCCTTCCATGTAACTCTAGCGTGTATCAGGTTAACACAAAACCAGGCAAAATGTTATACTAATCTTTATATGTAGTTTGGATTCAACTTTGCTTTATTAAAGAGATTTTACACAGTACTTGTCTTCCAAGCTGAACAACTACCATCTTTATGAGTTCAGCAGCACTTGCTTGCAAAAATCCAACACATCAGAACTTGCTGATTGTAAGTGTTCCTTTACAGGATAGGGTCATTATACCCCTACCTAAGTACTCAACCACTACCCCCAGCTAGCATGCAATTATGCCTTCATTGCACATGGCTTGGTGGTCTTGGGGCTAGGGAAAGGAGGCTCCACCTATGCAGTTGTGGGAAAACCATCATCAGTACCAGGTACAGACTTTTCAGTGTGGCTGATCTCAGGATACTCTTGTGAATAACTCCATACCTTTGCTCTGTAAACAAACCTTACACATTCACTGGTCTCCCAGGATGAACTTTGGTAAAGCCAGAACTTTGCTTTGTCATTGGAGTCTTTTGAAGAAGGGATCTACACTGATTAATTGACCCTCCCCAAATTCTTACAACACATGGTGAATTTATTTGTTGATGTTACTATGTCTCATGGTATTTAAAAAACAGTAAGATATTAGAATATAAAAGTAAAAATATTAGTAAAAGAAACTTGTGTCTAAAGATTAAAGTGGACAGGTTATTTTTCAAAATGGAAAAAAAAAGCTAGAAAGTTGATATAAATTATGTGCGTCTAAATAAGTTATTTAGGGTATGTAAAAGACAGGAGAAATAGGATACTGACTTAATGTATGTCTAATCAAGGCTTATTTAAAGGGCTTGATTTCAGTTCAAGTTTTATCTAAATATTGCACAGTAATAAAAATAACAGACTAGTGTATCTAACCAATGTTCAGTACTCACACTTGCTTTTTTATACTGATGTAGTCAAAGTGATTAAAGAGAGAATATTTTCCCCTTACCTTCCAAGGTCACCTTAGTTACAGTGGGCTGTGGAGCATCTCTCAAAAGACTGTAGTGAGTTGCTGTTCTTTTGTTCAGGGAGGCCATGGAAACACCACTATGTGGACTCTAACAGGGTCTACAAACAGGAGGGTCAGCAAAGACAAAATATTTCCTACACATTTCCAAATGAAACAATAGTCAAACAAAGCCTTTGACTTTTCTCATAGGTGGATTAACTGGCAAAAGAAAGACAAGAGGAACCAGAGTTTCCTCCCAAGTCCAAGAAACACATAAGGACCAGATGTTATAACTGGCCTTTACATTAAAAAAGAAAATTGTTAATCTGAGCCACCTACCTGGTCTTCAGCACCAAGCAAGAAAACATAACCAGGATGAACATGAGGAGTATGCTCCTTTAACAAGCTTCAGACATATACTTTAACCATAAGAGATTTTATTTGGAGAACTGTTTCTCATTAATGAGTCTTCTTAGCAAAAAAAGAAAAGGCTGCCCAGATATAGATATGACCTTGGCTCAGTTCAACATTACAGTGCCTACCTGAAGCTGAGCAAAAAAAATAAGGCTATCCTCTTAAATGCCAAGGCCAAATATAAAAAATATGTTTTTATTGACTGTAAATGCTTTCTTTCCTGAAAAGTGCCTCTAATAACTGTGATGGGTCCTTCTGCACCCTAACCACCCGTGTTCCATGATTTAAAAAGATATGGTGGTTTGAATGAGAATGGCTACCATAGGTTTATATATTTGAATGCTTGGTTCCCAGTCAGCAGAATTATTTGTAAAGGATTAGGGCGTGTTACCTTGTTGGAGAAGTTGTGTCGTTGGGAATGAGTTTTGATGTTTGAAAAGCCCACACTAGGCCTCTCTCTCTCTCTCTCTCTCTCTCTCTCTCTCTCTCTCTCTCTCTCTCTCTCTCTCTCTCCCCTCCCCCTCCCCCTTCCCCTTCCTCCTCCTCCCCTCTCCCTCTCCCCTTTCCCCCTCCTCTTCTCCCCCTCCCCTTTCCCCCTCCTCCTCTCCCCCTCTCCTTCCCCCTCCTCCCCTCTCTCTCTTCCCTCCCCAGGCCCAAACTTTTAGATAAAATGTAGTCTCTCAGCTACTATATCATGGCTGTTGTCATGCTACCTACTGTGATGGCCATGGACTAAATTCTGAAACTGAAAGCAACCACGCAATTAAACACTTTCTTTTAAAAGTCGCCTTGGTCATAATGTCTCTTCACAGCCAAGGAAAAATAACTAAGACATCAAGACTCTTCAAAAATAGGATGATGTTGATAATGAGGTCTGTTCTAGGAAGTGGTAATTTAGAAGCAAAAAAGTACAAATATAGTATCAAAAGAGAATATAGTGACAATTTCAACTTCCAGAGTAGTCTGTTTTTTAAATAAAAAAAAAAAATGCAAGCTGAGAAAAACTACAGGAAAGTCCTTTAAGCTGGCACACTTTTTGAATGTCATTGACTGGGTCTCCATTCTTTCTGCTGCTAAAAGTAATGATTGTGGCTGAGTTAGAACACTTTAAATTTGCATAATATGAAATAAATGATACATGATGTGTTTCTGGCATTGTAAGAAACCTATGATTTGCAATTACTTTCCTAGAAATAGTGCTCCTGAAGAAATAATAGGGGATGGAGCACTGGCCTGCTCTTCCGGAGGACCCAGGTTTGGTATCCAGCATGGCCACTCAGCCATTTGTAACTCTAGTTCCAGAAGATGCTGTGCCCCCTTCTGGCCCCCTCTGCCAATAGTCACACTTGTGGTACACATGTGCATATGCAGGCAAACATACAAATATACATACATGTGAAAAACAAAATTATAAAAGATAATTGACAAGCAGTTAGAAAACCTTATTGGAAAATTGGTTTTGTAACATAGAAGAATATATAATGAGAAACAAGTCTCTTCCGAGTGCAGTTAACATTTTGGGTAGAAAAAATAATATGCAAATAGCTACATCCACTTCATATGAATGAAATGTAAAAACAATAAACGGAAGGGCCATGCTAGTAGACATTTTAGCCTTCTGAGAACCTGAGCCCTCTTAGGGCACCGTGTCCTCCTCCTCTTGAGTAATGTCATCAGGATTACAGCCTAGTGTAAATAAGTATCTGGGGAAGAAAATGTGGGTAGGACACAGGTCCGGGTATTCTTTCGTCTGCTAAAGCCTGGAAAAACCTGGAAAAGCCTTCTCTGGCTACTGTTTGGGTAGTTTTTATTTGTTTATTTATTTTAGGAAAACAAGGAGCAGTCCAACTCTTCCCTTGAGTCTCAAAAAAACGGGACCTTAAGGGACACTGTCTGTCCTTGACAATGCATTTCCTTGCTGGCTTTCTTGCACTTTGAGCCATGCAGGACTGGGCTCCCCTGCAGTTATTGATTGCTCTTCACAGACTGACAGACTTGTCTGAAACCTCTCAGAGGAAAGTTTCAGGTTGCTGAGGCTTGCCAAACCCACTAAGCAGCAAGCAGAGCAAAGTGGGGTGGGGACAGAAGGAGGGGCGGGAGAAGCAGGAGGAGGATCAGGAGGAGGAGCAGTCTTCCAACTCCACTGCTCCTTCTCTGATTGGCTCTAGGTTTCAGCGGCTTCGCTGGAACAAAAGGTCAAAGTGGACTGCAGTGTAAATGTGGAGGCAGCCGATAAATATCCTTGCCTGCAGCTGGAGGTGGAGAAGCAGTGTCAGCTGCAGCAGGTTGTGTGTTCCACGGGTCCTGCGCACAGGGCTTGATTGGAAGACACTCGGAGATCCCGTGCAGATTCGCAAACGAGGATGGCTTGTGAAATCATGCCACTGCGAAGGTAGTGTTCTCCGCTTATGCTGTTGGGTATTTTCTGGGCAGCGTACTTGACCAGTGCTGGGCATCATTAGTAACAGGCTGCAAACCTTGCAGTCTGTTCTGCACTGTGCTCTTTCCTCAGACCAGATAGAAACATTTAAATAGCGCACTTCTCTTTCACTGACACTTTTGTGCAGTTGCTCATGATTACTGGACTCAGTTATATCTTCTTTTAATGAAAGTTTATTTAAGACAATACCTCTGCAACCCGCAGCAAAGCAAACTGAATGAGCTTTCCGGGTCTCCAGGCTGTTAGAGCACTTCAGCGGGCTCAATAGATGGATCTGATTATCTGCTCTCTAGGCAAGGACTTTCTCTCTTCAAGTATATTGTAGTCATGGAATAAAGGTTGAAGATAATGTTTTCCCTGAATAATTCTAGGTAGATTCGTTACCCAAATGACACTTGGAAAAAAATAACGAAAAACCAAAACAACCAAAACAAAAACAAAAAAATGCTGTGTAAGAGTGATTGAGCACAGGGTTCTGGCTTTGCTGCTGGTGACTATGGGGGGGGGGGGGGGGTCTCTCTCTGAGTCCTATGGAAATAAAGAAAGGTAACTGTAAATAGCCCTGGCTGTTAGGAAGCACACTGCTAGTGAAGTAGATAGGAGTGCTATTTCCTGGTGTGTTAAAGCCACCACAGAAATGACTGAGTCCTGATCCCACAGAAAGTCTGAGCCACCCAAGGTCACAGTTCATAGTTTTGCTAATCATATGGTCACATTTGAATTGCAATGACTTAGATACAGTGACATTTGATTTCATATATATTTCATTTACAGTTTTCTATGTAAAATGGTATTTTCAAAAATCAGACAGCAATGACAATTTATTGAAAAACTTAGATAAAATGAATTTACTTAAAAAAAACAATTCCATGAATATTTTGTTTGGGCTTTAACGACAGAAATATGATGAAAAAAATATCATTTATGGTAAAAGGGTTCCTGCAGACTGGCTGTGGTGAGAGCTAGTGTAGTCATTTTTCTTTTGCTGTCTTGGCATGTCCGCTGTAATAGGAACTTGATATGGTGCTCAGAGTACCTTATCAGAGAATTGATACTTAATGCAGAAGGAAGTGCTGTGTAGAAGAATCTATAATTTTATATTGATTTGGTGGGAAAGTCTCCATGCTTGAAATGTCTAAGAGAACAAAACTAATGTACACTTTTTGGAGTTTTAATATCTAATTTTAAGGTTGGGAACTTTTGTCCTTGCAAGGATGTCAGTCCTGAAGAACTCTAAGCAGGTTGTTTTAGATAAAAAGTATTGGCCATTACTAAGCCCTGTTGTAACTGCATGATAACAGAATGCCTGCTATACAGAGCAAAAACGACCATGTGATTTCCTGAAAATTATTGTACATTGTTGATCACTATAGTGAACATAGAAATATCTCAGTGTGCATTCAAGAATGCTGAATCATGACTTTTGTCTCTCTGGTCACTCCTCACCAGCTTACTGAGCACTCAGTGCCCCTCCCTTCCAAGCTTGGGGGAGGGGTGATTGATTCTCGGGCAATCTTCCCTTGCAGTTTATTTCTGCTTTTGATTATAAACTTCCTGAACACAATGGCCAGGTGTATGATGAGGCTTTCTGCACAGAAGTCCCTTATGAGCCTAAGTGTTTATGCCGAGTAGCTCATGCTCCTGAAGAGTGTTTCTTCAACTCTCAGGCCAGTGTCTTTGGCTGTTGTTCTCCATGTTTGTTACAGAAATGTTACTCATTGCTGAGGATCCCATCCTCAATCTACCCTAAGGAGAGAGTTTATAGACTCATGCAGAATTTCAGAGTACCAGAGTGCTTGAAACTTAGTTGAAATAAATAGGTAAAATAATAGCTTTAAACAACAAGTAAAGCAATTCATGCTGAATATTGCATTGAAAATACTGGTGTAAATTCTAGTTAATGATTATAGCTTGTAGAAATCTATTGACAGCTGGTCTGTGTAGTAATCTAACACTATGCTGCCTAACATTGGCACATAGCATATTTAATATCATGGCCTTATGGGATGTATTCTTTTCAGTTGTGCCTGTTCAAACAAAACTTACAACATTGTTTAATGTTTTCTCCTTGATCAAACACTACTGCCCTGCCAGTGAGGTAATTAAGACACAAGTTCTACTGTCCCACACTAGTGAGGACGCAGAAACATCACCAGGCAATTGCAATGCTATTCGGTAAATTCTGTAAAATACAGCAAGATTAGAGTAATAACAGATGCACTTCGGCGGATACGTTTTACCCTGTGTTTTCTTCAACCTCGTCTACGTGTCTGGTGTTATTGAAGGGTACACATGTACTGTAATGTCGACCTAACTTATAATTTTCATAGATGACTTTTTAGCCTTCCTTGCATACCTTCCAAAGGTGTAGAAGATATTTTGATACTGCTAATTTATAGCTGAGATGAGAATGCACATTAAGTTAAGAAGTGAGAATGACTTAAAGCGCCTTGGTCCTCTTTCCAGTCTTCTGTTTTCTGTGGAGTTTCCAGCATAGGCTTGACTCAGACATGCTTGGGCTCCAGTGAGAGCTTTGGGGAGACTGAGTCTTCAATTTCTGTCCCTTTGTAACGTTCTCATTTCTTACAGTACATTTCAAGTGACCTAAATTAAAAATGGAATCTTATTAAGTCCTAAAAAATAATCAAATAGTCTCACATTTTTATTTTTAGAGATTTTTATTTATATTTTATTTGTGTGGGGACAGGGGTATGCATGTACCTTTGGAGGTCAAAAAAAAAAAAAGAAAAGAAAAAGAAAAAAGCATTGGATCCCCTGGGGCTGGAGTTACATGTGATGAGGAGCTGATAACTGAACTCCAATTCTCTGCAACCTCTTCCCCAGTTATGTTTAAAGATTCTAAAATATTTACATCATTCTTATAGTTCATGATAAAACAACACACTTTATGGCCTTCCCTATCTGTAAGGGTCCTTGAGATAAATAATATGAGGGGAGCAAGAATTGAAAAGAAAGTGAGACTTTCGCCTTTGGTGACTAACGTGGTTGCATTTTTACCAGATCCCAGGTCAGCTGACAGCTCAGTTCTTTGAGTGATTCACCTTGTATTGGTGTTGCTTTCCCTGCAACAAGTAGGCATGGATCTCTACCGAGATATTTCCTGAGAGAGACGCACCATAGCAGGCCCAGATACAAAGCTTTATCTAGATGGTGACAAAATCAGCTTTCAGAGCAGTACTTTGATTGACTAGACTAGCTTCCCAATAGCCCCTAAGTCAGTTTATCTCCAGGAAGGGTGATGTGGAAGACCATGAGTGCCAGGGATTAGCTTCCTCTTTTAAATGTACTGGCATCTTCGTGCTTGGGTCAATATCAAGTGTGGGCCTGTGTTGATTTACTAAGTGAGAAGCGGAGGTTCGTAATGTCTATGGAAGCCTCTTTTTCATCATTTCATTATATCAGAACATTATAATAGCTTGAATATTACTTTTCCAAGGGTGAAGCGTGTAAGAAACCCAAGTTTCAGTGGACTTCAAAGGAGACTTAAAGCAACGTAATACTAATGATTCAACATTTATAATTTTGCTGAAACTTCCTACCGCTGGAACATACCTGGCCTGTAAATGTTGGTCTTAAGAGTATCCTTCAGCAAGCACATCAACATGGACAATGGGATGACATTTGAGTTCCTGGTAAAAACCTAAGTCCCATGGATCATGCTCCTGGGCTGCTGTGTGGTGTTAGAGAGCCCCCTGCTGCTTGTGAGGTGATGCCTAACTTGGCGGTATTACTCACCGCCTCTCCTGCCAGCACAATATAAGGAGTTAAAAGCTACCTCACTTCAGACCTGGGTGGGTTGTCTATCTGAATTTATTCTTTATTGATAATATAGCCTGCATTTGATAGTAACAAACCTGAAAGAAAAACAGACCTATTCTCACTGTGTGGTGACTTCCTTACCTGTAGAGCAGAAATGTTTGCCAATTACTCATGTAAAAAGGTAATTTGGCCAGACATAGTGGTACACACCTTTAATCCCAGCACTTGGGAGGTAGAGACAGGAGTGTCTCTGTGAGTTCAAGGCCACCCTGGTCTGCATAGTGAGCTCCATCCAGTACAGACAGAGATAATAGTGAGATCTTTTGACCCTTTCTCAAAAACAAAACTCCTAAAGCAAGGATTTTTTTTTTTCAAGGCATGTTGAGAAGGTGGAGGTGCTCAGCATTTAGTGCCTGGGGTTGTGCAAGTGTGAGGACCTGAGTTAGGAACCTCAGCACTTGTGTTTAAAGCAGGGCATGGCTGTGTGTGCATAGAACCCAAGAACTGGGTGACAAAGACTGGCAAATTCTGAGACCCTGATGGCCAACCAGCTTAACTGAAAACAAGCACTTATAGGATCAGTGAGAACCTCTGTCTCAAAGCAATAAGGCAGAGAACATTGCTGCTTTCTGATGTCACCTGGTTTGTCATATTACTACGACTTCCGCATTCATCCACACCCTCATGCTCAGCCTCTCTGTCTTTGTCTCTCTCTGTCTCTCTCTGTCTCTGTCTCTCTCTGTTTCTCCTGTCTGTCTGTCTCTCCTCTCTGTCTCTCTCTATTGCTCTCTCTCTCTCTCTCTCTCTCTCTCTCTCTCTTTCTCACACACACCCACACACACACACACACACACACACACACACACACACACATGCAAATAACATTAAACTAAATTCTTTGGAACACAGAAGCTTTTCACCTGTTTTGTTCCTGTGCACATATATTTGCATGTGGCAATGAGAATCAGCTGCCAGTAGTCTGTATTATATTGGAACTTCTTAATGAATTACTTGTCTTCCCTTAAGAAGAACTAGAAAAAAATTTAAGGGAGCTGAAAATAACTTTCAGTCAGATTTATTGATATAACACTTGCATATCACACATTTTACCCATTCAAAGCATGTGTGTGATTCAATCGCTGTCAGCATATTTGCAGAATTGTGCATCAACTATAGACATTTTCATCACCTAGAAAGAGGCCCACTGCGTGGTTTTCAGCCTCAGCTCCTTGCTAGGTGCCTCTGATACCTTTGTTCTGTGGAACACTCTTCTCTGGTACATAAACAGAATGGTACAGCCACATCCCATGTAGCATCATATTACTGGCTTCTTTCTCTTTGATGTTTTCAAACTTCATCCACATTAGGTATGACAGGTACCAGTTCTTAGATCCTTTTTATGGCTGATTTATAGATATATCAAATTTTGATAATCTCTTCTATAGTTCATGGACCTTTCCTCCTTTTTTCTTAATGTTTAAATACTTTTTTTTTTTTTTTTTTTACTATTTGACAGTTTCATATATTTATATAATGAATTTTACTCATATGCAGAAGTAGCTTTGGAGAACTCTGAAAATACAGTCTCTACTTTAGGGCCAAAGGGATCCTTAGGGGTTTTCTAAATCTCTTTTATTTCCCATGTGGCTAAACTCAAACTCATGGAAACAAAATAGTTGCCTAGTCAAGGACATAAAAACATATGCAAAATCCCTACCCAGATATGTAAATAAAAGCCATTTATATACAAAACTGATGATCAAGGTGTGTGTGGGGGATTAACAGCAGAGTTAAGGGGGAAAACATTGTTACCCAAAAGAGAAAACCCACTAAGCAACAAAGGGAAGTGACCTGCTTACCCTGTCCCAGAAGCTTGGAGGTCTGTGAGATAGACGCTCTACTAGGGACTGAAAGTAACTCTGTGGCCATAGATGACTCCCGTGTCATGCTCACTAAACACTTGAACTGGACACCACAGGCAATATTAGTGGGAATATCATAGCATTGGTCTCCACATAATTCCAAAGGGTTTCCATTACAAAGGATAGAAATATTCTCATACCAAAATATTGCCAATAATGTATTCAGCTAATTGTTATATGCATATATAGTACAAAGGAAGGTTACCTGTTTTAGAATACTCCAATATTTTCCCTGAGCAACGAAGAAGCAGGTATTAGCTCATTTCCTATAACTATTATAACTGTTGATTTAGGAAAAACAAAAGCACTATTTTCTATGCTTATCAAAATTTGAAGTTCTCTTCTAGTTCTTTCTATGTTAAAAAATAATAATGAGTGAACTTATTTTATAGCCAGCCATCTGGAATTATTTCTACCTTGCTGTGTTTTAACATGAAGAAGACTTGCTCAAAGGAGCTAATGAGTGTGGGGGCAGTACTTAGATTCTCTCATTCCTAGTGCAGGAGCACTGTTTTGTCCTGGGAGAAACTCTTTGTCATCAACATAAATAATCAGCTACAGACCAGGAGAGGCTTAGAAGTTGAATTCCATTTGGACTTCATTCATTCTCCTGAATAGACACACCAAAATGGGACTCCTAATTCTAAATTGTATGAAGTGTTTTCAGAGTGCACAACCTGGTAGGGGTTTCCTGGAGGAGACTGCAGCATTAATTTTGTACATAAAGATGGCAGATGACCTTTATTGGGACCAAGTATACATTCATACACTTTAAAAGTTCTGAGTGACTCTCTTGAGCTACATGGTTTTTTCTGGTACAGATTTGCCTGTATGTCTTCACATTTAATATTCCTTCCAAATCCCACATTGTCACCTTGAGATTGCACTCTAAAACCAGTTTGGTTTCCTTCATCGACTACAGACTTATAATTATTATAGCCAAACCAGCAAATACTATATCCCAGGAACAAAAACAACCATTTCTGGGCATGTTTTAAGATCAAATACATTATAATCTCACACAAATCTTCCCAAACACAAGTTGTTTTAGGCTCATCTTGAAAAGGATGTGTTAGTGGGGAGAGTGGGCCTGGTTAACTGTAGTTAAAAAGGTAAGTGGAATCCTTAGAGGATTTTTTTTTTTAAATTGAGCACCTATGTAATTAAATGGCAATAGAGAGTGGGAGGGGTTGAGAGTTGAGCAGAGCTAAAGTTCCTAATGCCTGGGCTTCAGAAAGCATAAAATAGAAATAAAGAATAAAACTCAGAAAACAACTTTGCCAAAAACTAACATGAAGGGCTGGGTAGACTTGGTCACATCACACAGAATGAATGGAGCTAAAGCAAAGGACAAATGGCTTTGCAAAGGCAGTGAACAAAAGGGGACACAACAGTTACTGCACTGTCAAGGTGAAGATAAGCCCTGAAACCAAGTTAGGAACCAGACCCTGGCCAGAACACACCGTTCACAGGTCACACACTGCACAGACACTCACACCAGCACACACTGCACAGACACACCCTCACACACTGCACAGACACACCCTAACACACTGCACAGACACTCACACCTCACACACTGCACAGACACACCCTAACACACTGCACAGACACTCACACCTCACACACTGCACAGACATACCCTCACACACTGCACAGACACTCACCCCTCACACACTGCACAGACACACCCTAACACACTGCACAGACACTCACCCCCACACACTGCACAGACACTCACACCTCACACACTGCACAGACACACCCTAACACACTGCACAGACACTCACACCTCACATACTGCACAAACATTAACCCTTCACACACTGAGCAGACACTCACACCTCACACACTGCACAAACATTAACCCTTCACACACTGAGCAGACATTCACACCTCACACACTGCACAGACACACCCTAACACACTGCACAGACACTCACACCTCACACACTGCACAGACACTCACCCCTCACACACTGCACAGACACCCCTCACACACTGCACAGACACTCACACCTCACACACTGCACAGACACTCATCCCTAACACACTGCACAGACACTCACACCTCACACACTGCACAGACACTCACCCACACACACTGCACAGACACTCACACCTCACACACTGCACAGACACTCACACCTCACACACTGCACAGACACTCACCCACACACACTGCACAGACACTCATCCCTCACACACTGCACAGACACTCACACCTCACACACTGCACAGACCACTCACCCCCACACATTGCACAGACACTCACACCTCACACACTGCACAGACACTCACCCCTCACACACTGCACAGACACTCACCCCTCACACTGCACAGACACACCCTCACACACTGTACAGACCCCTCACACACTGTGGTGTTTTTCTAAGTGACTTTTATTCACTTCCATCTCCTTCACTTAACAAGCATTCAGGTGCCCCTCTTGCATTGGTGTCTGCTGCCACTGTCCCAGGTCACTGCTGCTTACAGTGCTGCTACCCATCAGCATCACGTTGCTTCCCATTGCTTCCCGCGGCCTCTGAAGCCCACTATCTTGCCACAGTGTGAAGACATCTATCCACCCTCTTTTCCCCTCTAATGCCTATGTGGCCATTGGAATTCAGTGTGACTTGCTTCATAAATCTTACCAAACCTGCCAGGCCACACAATGCTATAGAGACCAAGGGTTAGAGACAGACTGTATGGACAGACAGCATCTGAGCTTTCACAGCTTATCGGCCCTCCTTGGGTGTGTTTTTATCATTTGACTCTGATTGATTTGAGTCTGATTGCTAATACTTTTCTCTGAGGATGCCTGAGGAGTGGAGGAGACAGTGTGTGTAAACTCGGCACAAAAGCCTGGCCTGTGATGAGCTTTCAGTCAGCAGTAGATGCCTATCCCTGTCTGTGGATTTTGTGAGGCTTGCCATTACATCTTAGAAGCCTGTGCATCACTGGCACTTGTCAGTGGTTCTAGCAAATAGCAGTCTTTCAAAATGAGTGCCTGTGCAGGTCGGTGGGGAGCTCACCCTTATTCCCCTGTGCTGTTCATCACTTAAGCCTAGTACAGAATTACAGCAGTGCTTCAAGTTACCTGGGCAGTCCTCCCCAGGAGGGAGGAGCAGTGGAGGGATGAGGGGGATTGACAGTGAGAGAATGATTGACAGTGACAGTGTCTTCTGCACATCTCTCATCATCTCCAAAACTCCCACATGCAGATTTTACCACTTGGGAGATTTATATACCTATTACAACTCTGTTAGCATATCATTGAAGTTTTGTATTAATAGTAAATGTTGGAAGAACTTAGTTATTCTTTCCGTCTTCTCTCTGAAAATATCTACCTACTGTTTTGTTTCAGTGACTAGAGTTGAATATATTTTAACTTAATAACTAATGTTCCAAAAATATTTGCCTATCAACTAAACTCAGCTGTTGATGCTGAAGCCACTATTGGGTTTGGTACTCTAGCTTACTGCCTTGCTGAGGGGCTCTTTGTATTGTTATTACTGAAGAACAGTAGCCATCACACTCCTGAACAAGGCCTCAAAGGCACATAAGACCTAGCTGCATTGAAAATCACTTTGAAATAAACTAAGAATTGCTGTAAGTTCCAAACAACCTTTGGATTTTCATTAAAGTGAAATCGTTTTCTGTTCCTGTTCTCAAGCCAGAACAAACACTGGTGAGGCCATATTCAAACATCACCTTGCCTGAATATACCCTCTTCTGGGTTTTCCACACACCCCAGGATAGAGTTTACATTACAGGTGTAATGACAGAACTTCTGCCTCTAATTGTGCAGTTGGAGAAATGACACTGTTTTCTTTTCCTTAAGTAAGGATGGAAGAAACCCAGACAATAGTCCAATCTCACTAACTTTTGCAAAGAAAAGGACAAGAACATTTAAAGTAGTCAGCCGAGAGATTCCTGGGAGTGTTCTAATTGTCTAAATTGATCTCACAAATGATAAACAGTGTACATCTTAAAAATATTTAATGAAAGCATTGTTTGAACAGTTAGCAAAATCTTGATGCTGTTTCTGTTCAGCAGTCATTTACTGGGCACATGCAGTATACTAGGCACTTGATTCGGTGCTTGAGCACTGATATAAAGACATAGCCCCATGGTGAGACAAACTTGAAAACCGACTTACACTGCTGTGCACTGTCATTAAGCTATGAGCAGTGTCTGGGAACCTGGAGCTGAAGAAGCAGCTCCCTTCCAGGGTCCTGGCAAAGCCTTTCCAGATTAGATGGCCCTTGAGATAAAACTCAAAACATTCACTGAGCAGAGACAGGTGTGGTGTGGGAAGGAGGAATAATGTTTGCAAAAGGAGGTCACAAAGTCCAGCGGCAGAAGTCTTGTTCCAGAAGCGCAGAGAGCTGAAGCGGGAGGGATTCGATGTGCCAGGCTTCAGCTCTTGCATTTTACCCAATTGCAGAGGGGAAGCAGAAAAGGCTGAGGGTGAATTAGCATGGACAGCAGGGGCTGAGTAATGTCACTGTGGAAGAGCATTGGGAAACTGGACGGGCCACAAGCAATAGACATGGAGAGGCTTTTGGAGGAGGAATCATGAATGGAGTTTACTGACTGAACAAAGAGTGTGGGGAAAGATTAAACTTTCAAAAGAACATTTGGCTTGTTCGATCTAAAGTTCTAAAGACTGTACCGAGAGTGAGAGGTCCTGTTGTGTTGTGACTTGTAAACAAGGCTTAGTGCAGGCTCCTGGGAGAAACAGTGTCAACCTAGTTAGCAGGTGGCTGTGGTTTACTTTCCACATTCTGACTGAAAGAGAGATGCAAAGGAAATGGAAAAGACACTTCTACCTCCCCACTCCTGGATAAGAGTCCCACTCCCTTCCTGTACCATGCAGCCACCCTCAACCTGCTCAATTTCTTAGATACTGCAAGCTGTTAAATGGGCAACTAGAGCTGAACAGATTGTGTGGGAATGGAATAGAACTGGAATAGAATGAGGTGATTCTTAGTTCCTTATAGAAGTAATAAACAGTTCTTTGATTTTTTTTTTTTAAAAACATGTCTCCTATTTCCCAAGCTGCCCTCAAAGTTCTTATGCAGAAAAGTCAAGAGCTGCTGATCCTGACTACACTTTCCTTAGTCATGGAATTGCAGGAATGTGCTGTCTGTTACTCCTGGCTTTATTTGAGTCTGGGGATTGAACCCCCAGCTTTGTACATGCTAGGCGAGCACTCTACCAACTGAGCCACATTTCTAGCCGGACTACAGAAGACACTACAGGTTATAGAGAATGTTGCAGTTACTGAGTAAGGAGTTCCACAGAAGCATGCAGAAGGACCTCCTCCACAGGCTTCTGAGTTATGTTCCTAACAGTCTTGCATGCAGTCAGGGGAGGCTATTAAGAGTCTTGGAGTCATCCTGTCTGTTCCCATGGCCTTCCAGAACAATATCATTATGTCTGCCACTGGGCATATTTGGACCAATTTTCTATACTTCTCCTCTCCCTCCATACACCGTCAGTCAACAAATGCTGTTTTGTTTTTTGGCTCAGGATGGTTCTGGCTGAGAGGCTGACAAGGAAGATAGCTTCTTCTAGGAGTAGATCTTAATTCCCTCCCTTAGTGTGCACACTGCCGGAAAAACTTTGCAGACCGTATTTCCAAGTGTTTTCATGTCACATGGTGTACGAGGGACCACAGCATTTCAGAACTCTGTTTCTATATCTCAGCCATAACCTGATGACATTCATAAAGCCAGTTAACAGGTCAGGATGCTCACTTTGTATACTTCTATTTTATACTCGTACAACTATCTTACAGCCCATCAAAATGGAACATATCTAAGCAAAGTAATAACAACTGGATGACATTTGTGCCAGTGTATGTATGTGGCTATGGAATAGTAGGAACTATGTGAGAGTAGTTCAGTAGCACGAGCACCTTGGTGGGGTCTTAAGTACATGCTTGGAAAGGAAGTCCCGTGTCTGTGCGACCCCCAGTGGAAGCGTACCTTGTCTTTGAGGGCTTACCTTTTTGCAAAGTTGGGCATGTTCAAATTAAGAAGAACTTGAAAGCAAATGAGCAAACAAAAAGAACAAACATTTTAGTTAGTGTATAGGTTTATGAGGAGTGATGTAACTAAGTATCACAGCCCTCAGGAGCTTAGAGTGACAGAAGTAGGTTGTCCTAGAATCTAAAAAGATCTGTAGACCTGGGGTTTGCTGGCCATTCTCTCTGCAGAAGCAAGGCAGTGGTACATACTAGGTCCCTTTTCCCTTACTACAAGGAAAAGTTTCCACACCACGTTTCCAAGTGTTTTCATGTCTCCATTCATATTTTCCTTTTGTCATAATGACACAGGCATGCTGAATCAAGGCTTAATGGCTGTATTTCAACTTGTTTGCCTTCTGAAGCCCCAATTTCTACACATGGTCACATCCTGAAGTTCAGGGGTGTTGAAGTTCTGTGTGTATTTTCCAAGTAGC